>CANTUQ010000297.1:0-1233436 GCA_947683425.1 Excoecaria cochinchinensis
TTTTCGTCGCTAATTTTCGTCGTTAAATTTGGAGAGAAAATACTCCTGCCATTTTTAGCGACGGAATATATTTACCATCTCTAAATAGCGATGGAAATTTTCATCGCTAAAAATTAATTTTCTTGTAGTGTATCTAAAAAAATATAAAATAAAAATATATTGAAAACAATTTCACATAATGTTCAATTTTATCAAGTTTAATATTAATATAAATTAATTTTATCATCAAATATAAATTTTTAATCGAACAATATTCAATAACTATTAATCCGAATTATAAAAATATAATTTAGAATATATTTAATTTTTCCCGATTCAACCAAAATTTTTCGGTTCAACTCGGTTTTTTCACTGTGCATTCCGATTTTTTATATGTTTTGGTTTTTACATTGAATCGAATCGGCTCTCTATCCAATTCGCAGTTAAACCAGTTCAACCATCCGATCCGGTTTCCAAAACAATGAGATTTTGTGTATATTAGATAGGACACTGAAATTGACTTATGAAGCTAAAATTTTCGAAGTCCTCACAAACTCTATCCATGTTTTGTGGGAATAGTGACAGATTTAAGGCTCAAGGAAAAGGAAAACTCACATCAAAAGCGTGTTAGGATAAAAGCATGAATCTAATGCGATCAATAAAATAATCAATAAAAATGCTAAATGGCCTTTGAATATAATTTTTTCTTGATATATCAAGGAAGCGAAAGCTAGAGCGAACCTAAATACATAAAATCATGAATTGAAGTGAGTAACAATCGGCTAGGTCAAGGAAATATTAAAGAAAATGTTAGAGAGAATGCCATATTAAAAGTTTAAAGGAGTATAAGATTTATAACCGTGAGCAAATTAACCCCGATCCATTTATATTATCTTGAAGCAGTAGTAAAAATTACAATTATTAAGTTCAACTCTTCATATTCACACGATAATATTTCACGTGCTTCATATTCAATGTCAACTTGAAAATAATTTTACAGTGCTTTCTAGTACAAGATATAAAATAACAGAAGAAACTAGCAAGAAATTAAGTTTATGAATATAAAATTATGGAAATTACATGTCTAGACATAATATATTGATGTTCTTATACATTCAAGATAATGATAGAATAAAACGTGTGTATTATAAAAGTTGTTCTTACTGTATGGATCAGGTCTTAGAGCACGTGGAAGCTTATAAAAGTCATATCACTTGCGTTTGAGAGCAAGAAATAGCAGCTGAGGTGCCACGAGTGTTCCAGCCACAAATCGAGACAATAATTCTTCTGCCTTGTTTGCAAAGCGATAGGACAACTCATCCATAATTTCGTGTCCAAAATGTTTGGTAACAACGCCCTCCAATCCAGCTCTAAAGCGGATCACCATTGCGTCACTGCTCATTGGGATATTTGATACATCATTCAAAGACTCAAATTTCTCAATTTTGAAGCATCCATTTCTTTCTACAAGTTCTAACATCTCCTTCGGTGAGGGGTAATACAAAGGCAAATTGAATGAGTCCACCAGAGTTTGACTCACTGATCCCTGTAATTTAACAGAAAATTTTGATTAATACAACTGGTTTATTATCATAACAGCTTCTAGCATAAAATTACAATAATTCTTGACATTACCTCTTTAGCCATATCCACAAGGCAAGATCCTAAAAGATCGAACATCGCACTACCTAGTGTACAAGAATGAGAAATCCCATCAGGGATGCCTGGCACAATGAGCACCATCATCCCCCACCAATAACTTCTTTGGATCTGGCATCAAAGAAAATCTCCATGTCCTTAGCGAATTGGGCAGCATAAGCATTCGCCACTTCTGGTGCATTTGGGTAGAAAATTCTGCCCGGGGAGTTGTTATCTAGTAACTCTTTTGGCAACTGAGAGAGCCAATGTAATGCACGGGAAATGTGAACAAAATGAAGAGAGGATTTGGGGAATAGTCGCTGATGGAAAGAGCCTGGCACACCACCAACAAAATATGGCTTTTCGGAAGGTAGAGACCTAAAGAGAGTATTGAAATCATTGAAGGCGTGATCATTAAAGAACACTTGAAATTCTGGTATTTGAGAAGTGAGATCTTCACATTGATACTTAAGTTTCACAGCTTGGATAACGTTTTCCACACAAATAAAGGTATTAGGTCCAACTGAACATCCCAAATCCGCTATGCGAAATACATTTGAAGCAGAAACAATATCCAAGTCAAGCTTGTGAGCAATTGTCTCAGCAATCATCCCATTGGTATTACTTATTCCTTCTCTCTGCATAGGGTCATATGTAGGGCATTACAATCCATTAATATCTTTTTTATAATCTTCATCAATATTTATGTTAACTGATAACCATCATAATTTGTCCTTCAGAAACACTTAAGCTATATATGGAACCAATTTTCTTATATTGCAAGCAAAATGCTACTATCATTGAAACTAGGTTTAAGAATCAAATAGCCGCACAAATTTGTCACAGTAGTCAATTAAATCTTTCACGTCTTAGTTAGAGCAATTTTTCCCTTAAAAATTTGAAAATAGGCCAAATAGACCCTTAAAAAATCAAAATTGAGCCAATTAGACCATAATTGAAATAAAATATCATAATTTATTTCTTTTAGTTAGTGAATTCAATCTAGAATAACTCTAGGCGTTGGGTATTTTGAATATAAACCTGAACAAGCCTTGCATAAAGAATTATCCAATTTTGATATTCAGGGGGTAAAATTGGTGCAATCAAAATATAAAGAGCTTATTTGACTATCGAGATAAACTTGAGGAACCTATTTGCTTTTCCGCCTTGAATCTAATAATGCAAAACTTTTGTGAATTATGATACCTTTTATCATGATCATACCTGAATTGTTCAAAAATAAAACAAAAGAAATTTCTGTTGAACATTTTATCAAACAGATGCCATACATCTAAAATCACAAATCATAGGAAACTAAACACAGTGCAGAATGATGATTACCTGAAAGGAGGAGTTTTTGGAGTAGCTGTAAGTTCCATCTCCACCAACCATAGGATATGATTCCGCCATTGTTGCTTATCCTTAATGCTCTCTGCAACTAAAATTCACTTCCTTAATTCGCATATGAATGATAAAAAATTGTTGGCTTCAAACAAAGGTAGGCAATTTGGAATTGAAATCTCAGAAATTCAAAAGCCGAGCTGTTCTTCTCTAGGTCATAATTGGAAGCGTCATCAGTGACATTACACACTGTTGTTCATGATACTTATTCTCCGTCTCTGAAAAGTATTCATCTAGATAACTACTGGAAATTACAATTGTACCCATGAACTTAAATAAAATTCAACGGTTAATACTGTAATGTTTGAGAGATTCTATTGTCTTGTGAATGAATATATACCATCCAACCCAGAAATGACACATAAATTGGAATTTGGAATTCTATTGTCTCCAATTTAACAGTAAAAAATCTTAATTTTCTCCAACTTCTTATTCAAAACTTGCCAAGAAAAATACTATCTCCGTCCTCATCTGTAATTCTTGGCATACAGACGTGATATCCGGTTTTTTTAAGATATATATATATATTATTTTGGATAAAGATAGCTTTTTTTTAATTTAAATAAAAGATATTTTAGTTTAAATAAAACACGGTAACTAAATCCCTATCTTAGGATTTCAACCAATTAAACTCCCCTCGTTATTTCTTTTCTGCTCTGCTAAAAAAAAAAACTGCATCTTTCGTTTTTAACATTCTGAAAATTCTGATCTCTGGCCTTTCACATTCTTGTCGCTTTTCTCTCATTCAAGTGTAAGTTTCTGAATATTATATTAATTTTTTTCTTTCTTCTCAATTTTTATCCATTAACAATAGTTTATTTTTTATTTATTGGGTGCTAGATTCTACAATATATTTTTGATAATAGTGTCAATAGCGAATCTCTTGTACACAAATTTCAATACTATTTCCTTCCAAAATTCTTCTTTTTATCGTAATTTGTTAATATTATTATTAAAATCTCAATTCAAATTGGTGTTGCTATTATCATTATTATTAATGTTTTATTATTATTATTATTATTAATGGATCGACGGGAATGATTTTCATATATAAGAATTGTGTTGTGCAAAATTTTCTTTTAGACATGGTCCGTCGATTTTACTATTTTATTTTATTTTATTTATTAATATTAGGAATTTGAAACAAAATTATGTATTATTAATTTATTTTCATCTTCTTAAACTTTCAACAAAACATCACTATTATTATTATTATTATTATTATTATTATTATTATTGAATCTTTAAATGCTTTTCTTTATGTCGGATTCTTCCCCATTTTAAATTAGTAGGTTAGACATTAAGTTAGTTAAGTTTTGTTAGCCATTGTGATCATTAGAATATTAATCCTTTCTTATTTGGGTTTGGAAATTTCGATACTCGTTACTGGCTTTCTACGTGTCCTACTTCTAGCTTGTTTGGAATTACAGATAGGTGGTAATTACAATATACAACAATTTTGTAAAAACCATTATTTAAAATTTCGACTCAAAATATTTTAATTTATTAAGTTTTATTTTAGCAAAAAAAAATGTTTTTAATCTTTTATCAGATGAATTTATGTAATTTATTTTTATGATAACTTTTATTGGTATTCATTGATTTTTTTTATTATATTAGTTTTTATGCGAGTTTTAATTATTATTTATTATGTTAATTTAATTGGAATTTATTCATTTAATTTTATTTAAATTGAATATTATATGTTTTAGAGTTTTAGATTCTGAAAATAAATTTCTGAATTACTTTTTTATTTATTATCCGTTTCAGTAAATGATTGATCTATTTGTATGAACTTATTTTAACTTGGTATCAAATTTATCTGAGCTTATATATTATCTGCTTTGAAATGATATATGTTTTTTGTAAAAATTTCTGATATGTTGTATTAATGAAAATCGTTTTCAAACTGATACATGTGATCAATTATTATTTGTATCTGTATCTGACTCTGTTTGAGCAATATATTATATAAATCTGCATATGATCCTGCAACAGATATCACATGTTTAGGGATTTACATAACTTGCCATTACATCTACATTAGAAGCATTGCATGATATCTGTGGTGGGTCATCTGTTATCTGTCATTTTGTAGTGTGGAGTATCATCACCTTATTAAATTGTACCGTGACTTTAAACAATTATTTTATGTATTAAAAACTATTTTGCTTATTTCATGATTTATTATGTGATTTATTTTACTAGTTAGTTGAATATATTTTTTTGTAAAATTGCTCCGAGCTATTGCTTGTTTTCAGTCTATTGTATGCTGTAGTTATCATTCACTGAGTCACTATGCTCAAATTACGTCCGCTCTACCCTCTTTGTTTTGTAGATTAGTAGCTCTGTTGAACTAGTTGCAGCTTTTATCCTTCTGTTGGCAAGGACCTTATCTTCATCTGCTATTAGATATGAATTAGCCATTATTATATTTCAATTAGCATGTTAGTGAAACTTTTGAATATTAAATATTTTTTTTGTATTATGTACAGACTTTTGTAGTTTAATTTTGGCATGTATTTAGAGTTTTAAAAGTAGACTATGAACTCTACTACTTTTGCTTATTGAGGACTTTTGTGAATTGAATAATTTATATAGTTTTGATAGTTTAGTAAAGCTAGCATGAACTATTATTTAGATAGTTTGTGCGCCGGTTATGACCGAATTTGAGTCGTGACAATGTATTAAATAAAATGACTAATACATCTCAATATTATAAAAAAAAATATTAGTATTGACTATATTGTCTTTCATTAATTAACATAGAAAAAAGTGACAACGCATTAGAATATCAAGATGTGGGTAAAATAGAAAAAAAATCATTAAATTTTTTATTAAGTTTTGAAAATTGAATTAAATTCATTCTTGAATTATGAAAAGCGACACTTAAAGTGGTACAAAAAAAATCTCCAAAATTGACATTTAAAAAAGAACAAAAATAATAAGTGAGAATCGGAGAAGTTAATAATTAGACAACATGAGAATAGGATCAATGGCATCACGGACGAATTAATTCTTTGCAAAATTATTAAAATTTGAATTTATATACTATTCTAATGGAAATTAAGGTTTTCCTAATATAAATTGGATTTGTGTGTAAAATAACGTAAATCTAAACGATTTTGTGTATATTAGATAGGACACTGAAGATGAAAAGCAAAAAAATAAAATAAGAAAATCGAAATGAGGTAAGTTTGGAGTAAGCTTATTCTACATGCAATTAAAAAGAAAAATAAAACTTACTAATTAACTGAATGGTAAATGATAACCAGACAAATATCATTTGCACTAAAACCCATCTAGTCGGCCCAGTGAACTAGCAAGGCCCAAGGCCCAAGAGTTAAGAGTGAACAGGCACGAGCTCCTAGGCAGCGCACCCAGCCGATCGGACGATGTGACAGCCAGTCCTATCAGTCGTCTGACACAAGATAGCGCCCCATCAGCCACCTGCTCCCTGTCACTTCGCCGAAAATCTACTCTGGCTGCCAGTAATCACTTCCCTTGGCACTCAAGTGCCCCTCAGCCATCTCTTATAAATAGTCCAGCCAACGATGGCCTCAGGTATTGAATCCTCAGCACTCTCTCTCTAAGCACTTTCTCTCTCTAAGCTACTAACTTAAACTTCGAAGTGCTTACGCCTGGTCCAACTGGGCATTCTTCCTTGCAGGGTCACTCTCATCCGATCGTTTGGTTCCTCCCTCTCCAGATAAAGACATCCAGTGCTTTATCATTTGGTGCTTTCGTTGAAAGGTATGTCAAACTCACGATCAAATAAGAATACGAGCCCCATGGACTTCGACCAAGAAGGAGATAGATGTGCCCGTTTAGGCACCTCACAGAGGGGGGAAGAGCCTGTCAGGTCCCCAATGGAGACCACCCCCCTTCTTGAGTCAAACGACGCCGTCTTAGAATACTCAGAAGATTCTCTCATCACTGTCTGCGACATGCGTGCTATACTCAGTGACTTCACCAAAAGCATAGTCCAAACGCTCTAAAAGGGCAAAATGCCCGAGATTTCCGAAAGAGTTCATGGGAGTTATCCCATGGACGAAGACTTCGGAGGAAGAAGAAGCAAAGGGATCTCCATTAACGAGCCATGGGCTCAAAATACAAGGAGATGCGACGACGATATCTCGGGATGTCGTAATAAAGGGAAAGGAATAGCGTTATCCAGCAAAGGCTCTGCCTACCACCACGCTGAACCCTCCACTTCAAGCAACGAGGACGACTTGTCCTATTTGTGCACGCCTAACAGCTCTGTTTCTAGGAGCTCACGTCAGGGCCCCGGCTCAGTAATTTTGAGCAAAGGAGACAAGTGGCTGAAATGAAAACTAGAGCAGTTTGGTTTAACGAGCTCCGATAGGAGCACGCCCAAGATAAGAACCCGCAAAAGTCAGGCATCCCCGTTTTGCAGAGAAATCATGGAGTTCGAGATACCTCCTAGGTGGAGAAACGTTAGGATGGATAAGTATACAGGTGAGACTGACCCCACTACTCATGTGGCTAGGTTCTTGTTGAAAGCGCAGGCGTACGCCCGCGATGAGAGGGCTGTTTGTCGGATTTTCCCCACCACCCTTGGTGGACAGGCCTTGAGATGGTTTCGGAAGCTCCCACGGGAATTGATCGTCTCCTTCTGGCAGCTCAAGGAGCTCTTAGTCCTCGAGATTTGAGGCCAGAGCACCCTCATCAAGGTCGACAGGCAACCTAGGTGGCTCTTACGGGCGAGCCAACGAAAGCCTTAAGGACTACGTCGACTGCTTTCAAGAAGCTGTGGGGCAGGTGAAGAGTCTAAGCGAAGAAATGGCGATGACTGCCTTAGCGAGACGCCCGGCCGACCGTCCTCCATCCCAATCTGCAGTGACAATAACCCCTCAGGATTTTCATGAGCTGATGGACTGGGCCAAGTGACACATTCGAACGAATGAGGCCCGGAGGACTGGTAGAGCCGGACCAGCCAGCGTGCTGAGTAGGCTTCGATACCCTGATGGACGGCCCTTCACAAAAAAGAGAGTGACCGAGTGGCTTGAAAACATTTCGGATGAGCTCAAAAGCCCGCAGCACCGGAGCGAAAGGAAGATATCCAAGGGTGAATCCTCGGGTAAGGCGAGTGATTCGGCACCTTAGGGCTTTACCCCACTCAACACCAGCCCCTCCAAAGTTCTGGCCTGGATTAAAAAGAACCACCACACAATCAACTGGCCCAAGAGGTTGTCCAGTCGTAGCAGGCATCGAAGGGATCAGAGTCTGTATTGTGAGTTTCACAGAGACGTCGGTCATTCTACCGATGAGTGTCACTCACTGCTCAAGGAAATTAAACGCCTGGTGCAAAGAGGAGCCCTCCAGAGATTCGTCCAACCGGTCAGAGGGGCAAGTCCCTGTAAACAGCTGGATCCTGAGTAGGCCGACTATAGCTCAGATGAGGATGAGGAGCGAAGAAACCCCAGGAGTGCGAGCCCGAGTAGGTCAAGTGCAGGAACAGTGAATATGATCTCAGGAGGATCGACTTACGCAGCGGAGCTCTATAGGAAGAAGAGGGGGAAGGGAGTATATCTCTCTCAGACGACCGAGCAGTCTATGCCTGTCACGGTGTCCAGCGACAATGCCCGAGACATCGTGTTCCCCCACGAGGATGCGCTCGTCATCAGAGCACGCATCAACAATTTTGACGTCAGGAGGATCCTAGTGGATAATGGCAGCGCAGTCAACGTGCTTACCTTGCAAGCGTACAAAGCGATGGGACTGCCGGTTGAGGAGCTAAAGCCGAACGCAATGCCTCTGATCGGATTAGGCAATGCCACAATCCTGGTGATCGGATCCGTCGAGCTTTTAGTGGAGCTCGGACAGGAGGCGACGGTTCACACCTGCAAGGTAAGTTTTATGATAATTGACTTAATATTTGCCTATAACGCCATTTTTGGCAGGCCCTTGCTCATCCAAACAAGAGCTGTCACCAGCATCCGATATATGGTGATGAAAATTCCCACCGGGAAGGGCGTGGCTATTGTGAGAGGGGACCAGAAAGCATCCCGAGAGGCTTATATCACCATGATCAAACAGCAAAAGAAAGCCTGTTAATAGAGCGCCAAGGGTTAGAGGGTTGGTACGCCCGTAGACGACCCAGAGAGGCTGAGCTCTGGACAGACGCACGTCTCCAATAATGCTCACGTCTCCAGTTAGGCTCAGGCTTTCCCCAATCTTTGTAATGTTGTATTAATCACTCTTTATCAATAAAGGAATATTTTTATGAATTTTTCTTATTATCCGCGAAGGCTCTATATGTCATGACTTATACGCTAGACTTGACGTGCATCCCAAGTCAAATATGCGAAAGTCAAGCTCTCTCGAAGACCAAATTCAGCTTGCATTAACGTATAGAGGTCTATCTTCTCTCTCCTTATTTAAATTACATATATAATATATTTATAACAGATGCCCATTTCAGATTAGGGGCACAGGAATTCCAACACTCTCTCAAGGATATATCCATCAAGGCGATGCCTTTCCCGGTCCGGAAGTAATGAGATCGCCATGCGCCCGACCGAAGCGGCAGATAAAAGCACAGCAGCAAGCGGTGCGGTAGCGAAGGAAGAGACCGGCGGTCTCCTCATGACTTCAAGCTCGGACTGTTTCACGAGCCTCCTCTTTTTGCTGCCCGCCTTAGCCTCCTTAGCCTCAAGCTTGGCCGTCCTCTTGGAGGCAACCCGATCAGCCAACTCGCTGGCAGTAATGCTTCTTCCGGCCATTTCAGCTGCAACAAAAAATAAACAAGCAAGATAAGTTCTCCAGCAAAATATTTTTTCATGCAAATGCAAATGAAATGCTTTATGATCATGAAATCATGGACAGCCCAATCCTAACGCTCACGTTCGGCAGCTGCAGCCGTTTCAACGCAGGCCCCCTGGAGCGACTCCAGCAGCTCCCTAGACTCATAGGGCCCTCCCCTTCGAGCCACAGCATCCATCAGTTTCTAGATGTCAGCCTCGTACAGGGACTGCCCAGTAGCCTAATCTTTCAAGATCTTCACCTCAGCCGACCTGGCAAGACTCACCCTAAAGCCGCCCTCCCTTCCCACTAAGAAATACCTCTCTCTGAAACCCTTCATGGAGGGGGAATGTTTATCAATTTCTTCTTCGGCCGACTGGTGAAGAAGAACTCCGACCCGTCGCTCTGGGAGGAGACGTAGAAGAAGTGGGTGAAGAGGTCGAGGGTCGAAGCTACTCCTTCCAGAAGGCATAGTATCTTGAAGCAGGCCACTGAGCGCCACTCGTTCGGATGTAGTTGGTAGGGGGCGATGTCATACCCCTCCAGCACGGCGATCTCAAAGGCATCGAAGGGAAAACACATTCCGGTATCCAGACTCCACAGATGGCAGATGAACCACTCATTGTCGCCCTCTCTGAATGCCCCTCCGACACCGCCATGGAATCTGGGTAGGCCACCACAGATACATCATTGGGAAAGCCATATTTGGCAGGCACCTCGGCCACCTCCTCTACCATTAAGCGGGAGCACAGCTCAACCGTAGGTTGACTCTTATACACGTCCAAGAAGGACTCACTTGGTGTCACACTGCTGCTAGATGCCATCACCGACTAAAGAAAAGGAAGGGGAATGCGAACCGAAAATGTTAAAAGGATGAATGCGAAAGAAATGGAAAGCAAAGAAGGCTAAAAGGGGGGGAGAAGAAATTACTTACTTGGTAATGTGGGATGTTTTCGACGAGAAAGAACTGGAAAACTCTGTCAGAACTCAAGGGAAGTTGAGAAAATTTTTTTTGCAGAGTTTCGCTAGGGATTGCAAAAAGTAAAAGGAAAAAGACTTAGAGAACGCCTATTTATAGGCCAAAGCTTCTGGAATACGCCAACAGTCTCTCCACCAAAACGATGCCACGTGTCAAAGGCATTATGGCTATGCGAAGAACGAAGCGTCACCCTTGGCGCACGCGCAGCAATTAATAAAAACAACTGTACGAACAGGCGCGTCCTTTCAACTGACCGCCTTTCAAAATTCAAAGTTTCGCCAATGGACACCCGCAGATCGAAACAACTCAAAGCAATTTCCGTCCAAACGGGACTTCAAAGACGAATCTACGCCCGCTCGAACCTGTTGAGGGGGGCAAGTGATAACCAGGCAAATGTCATTTGCACCAAGGCCCATCTAGTCGACCCGGTGAACTGGCAAGGCCCAAGGCCCAAGAGCTAAGAGTGAACAGGCACGAGCTCCTAGGCAGCGCACCCAGCCGATCGGACGATGTGACAGCCAGTCCCATCAGTCGTTTGACACAAGGCAGCGCCCCCATCAGCCACCTGCTCCCTGTCACTTCACCGAAAACCTACTCTGACTGCTAATAATCACTTCCCTAGGCACTCAAGTGCCCCTCAGCCATCTCTTACAAATAGTCCAGCCAACGATGGTCTCAGGTATTGAATCCTCAGCACTCTCTCTTTAAGCACTTTCTCTCTCTAAGCTACTGTGACCCGCGCCGGAAGTACCTAGCAAGGGCCCTCGCTTGTGAATCCGCCATTGGGATTCGAGAAATTGGTTTGCGTCTTTTGATTATGGGCGCCATGAGACATCATCGGTGTATTCCTCCCAATAGAACATTGGGGAGAATATCCTAGTCTAATGACACCTAAAGGCACCTTTAAGGCATTTAGAGTCGCCACCCAATTTGCAAGAAATTGAGAAAAAGTCTCTCACATCTAACGGTCTAAACCAGAGATATGGTATCCGGAACTTTCCTCTTAGTTATGCTTTGGTTAATTATAAATGGGTTTTTATCCTCTTAAAATTATATCCCTCATCTCACGCGATTAATGCATTTAAATTTAAAGGCGCATTGAAAGCACGTAAAGAAAATAAAGGAAAGCGATAAAGAAAGCGATAAATGGAAGCGGTAAACACGCAAGCATACAATTACAAGAGAAATCGGGGCGGAATACAACCCCACTAAAAAGAGAATAAAAATATAGGCGGGGACGGAATACAATCCCCAAAAATAAATAAATTGCCCCAAAATTAATTACAAAGGCCCAAGAAAATGAACTTGAACTTAAAACACTTACACAAGATCAAAATAAAAGGACATACATAAATCGGGGGATTTATTTTAGGAACATTGGTTCCTTCGCGCTTATTGAAGGTTTGGGAACATTGGTTCCTTCGTATTAATTTAAAGAGGGTTCGAAAAGTCATTTTGATTGTTTGAATTGGAAAACCGGGATGAGTGATCCCATTTTTTGAGAAAAGTTGACTCTTCGTTTTAATTGTGATATTTTTATGGTTAGGCTAAAACAAGGGACATTGGTCCCAATTTTATTAATAAAGCTCAATTTAATTGTAAAAGTATTTTTGTGACTTTTTATCTCACGCGTGCATAAATAAAATAAATATTTACAAATAAACACCACAAAAAGGATAGGGAATTAGAGAGATCTCACCGAACCAATGTGACCCTCCATGTGTCGCGACCCATCCAAGGGAATCGCGAAGATACTCACATGGCACGACCCAAATTAAATCTCAGACAGAAAATAATATCAAAAACATTAGTAATGGTTCTAAAAATTAATCAAGTAAAAATGAAATAAATATTAGGCAAGATAATGACAACAATAGAATTATAGTAATGGTAACAACAATTAATCATGGCATGGTAACAACAATAAAATAATAATAATAATGGACAATGATAATGAATAATAGTGAATATAATATAAATAAATATGATAATAATAATAAATATAATGATAATGATAATAACAATAACATTAATAAATAGTAATATAAAAACATAAAAAATGAATGAGAATAAAATATGATAATAATTATAATTATAATAACATAATATCAATAAATACAAAATGAATATATAATAATAATAATAATAATAATAATAATAATAATGCTAAACATGGCAGTAATCCAACTATCAATAATAATAATAATAATAATAATAATAATAATAATAATAATAAACAGAAGAAAGTCAACGAGAAGCAAAATAACTATAATAGTAGCAACAATAATAATCAGGGTGATAACAGTGAATATGAACACAAAAATCAAATTAGAGCAAACAACTAACATATTAATAGTGATATTAACACATTAAAATGCTAAAAATAAATAATAGATGTGGTAATAACGGCAAAAATAATATTTAACAACAATAAATAATATACAAAAAAAAAACGAGAACGAGTCCAAAAATGTTTACCCTCAGAATTTTTAGATCGGAGAAGCGGTGTCTCGATTTGTTTCCCTTGTCGATTTTTGGTGATAAATATTTGAAGAAAACGTAGAAATTGATATTTCAAAATAATTAAGAAGATATTTTGATAAAAATATTTTTCGGTGGATGATTGAGCAAAGGAAATTAATTTTCCAAACTCAAATCACCCAAGAAATGTATTATATTTTTTGAGGAAAAAAATGAATAGATTAAAGCTTGAGAAAAAGAAAAATGAACTTAAGAACTTTTTTGAAGAAGAAAAACTAGTTTGCTGGAGATGAAAAAGCTAGAGAGAAAAGCAAATCAATTCCTTGAAAAATAGTTGCCGTCCCCTATGAAGATTCAAAATCCCTTTTTGATTTTCGGTGTCTTGCAAAAAAAGGAAAAAACAAAATTAACTTTCTAATTTTTATTATTTCGAAAAAGTCCCAAAACATGAAAAAAACGCAGAGAAACAGCGAAAAAAACGGGTCAGAGCAGGTAGTCGCGCGGTGAAGGGCACAACGCACGCGGGGGACAGCCGCGCGCGAGTGGCAATTGGCCGCGCGGTGGCCAAGTGGCCACCACGCGACGACTTTGGCCAAAAGCCAAAGTGGCCGCCTGGTGGCAATGGCCACCACGCGACCAAGGTGGTAAAGTGGCATATATGGCCTCTTTACCACCAAGTTAAAACATTTCTTTTTTATTTTTTATTTTTTAAATCTTTTTTCTTTTTTTTTTCTTAAATCATTTTCTTTAAAATTCTTTTTTAATTAAACTAATTAACTAATTTAATAACTAATTCCCTTTTTTAATTAAATCAATTACTTAATTTATTCAATTAAATTAAAAAACTAATTTAATTCCCCCTTTTTCAATTAAATTAATTAATTAATTCAATTCAATTCAATTAAATAACCAATTTAATTTTTTTTGTTTTATCAAAATAACACCTTCCAATAATATTATTTTTGGAATTAAAATTAATAATAATTTTTTTATGATAAAAAAACGAGGGTCTCGACAAGGGAAGCATCATTTTTGACACCTTTGCCTCTACGTCGGTATCATTTTCATCATCGGGTAATTCTGATCTTGGACCGCCTCAGGACTCGGTGTCTACAGTTGCCCCCAATTTTGGGGAACTCTAGGATTTAGGTGTTTAAGTGAGCCAAAATTCAGAAAAGAAGGGAAGAGACACGTACCTGAGGCGGTCGCTTTCCCGAGACTGGGTGGTTGTTGAAGTGGCTATCGCCGTGTCGTCGGTGTGTTGTAGCGGTAATGCCGTGATCGTGCAAACCTTTCTGAAATGGTAGTACCGTTGTCGTGCAAACCTTCTGTAAAATGGTAGTACCGGCAGCATGCAAACCCTTTGAAGCAGTAGTACCGAGATCGTGCAAACCCTCCTTGGAGCAGTAATACCGTCCTCATGCAAACCGTTCTGAAATGGTAGTACCGTTGTCGTGCAAACCTTTCGTAGAATGGTAGTGCCGCCATCGTGCAAACCCTTTGAAGCAGTAGTACCGAGATTGTGCAAACCCTCCATAGAGCAGTAGTACCGTCCTCGTGCAAACTATTTTTGAAGTGGTAGTACTGTTGTCGTGCAAACCTTTTTTGTAGAATGGTAGTGCCGGCATCGTGCAAACCTTTTGAAGCAGTAGTACCGAGATCGTGCAAACCCTCCATGGAGCTGTAGTACCGTCCTCGTGCAAACTGTTTTGAAGTGGTAGTACCGTTGTCGTGCAAACCTTTCGTAGAATAGTAGTACCAGCAGCGTGCAAACCCTTCCGAGATTTGAAGTAGTAGTACCGAGATCGTGCAAACCCTCCGTAGAGCAGTAGTGCCATCCTCGTGCAAACTATTCTGAAGTGGTAGTACCTTTGTCGTGCAAACCTTCCGTAGAATAGTAGTACTGGCAGCGTGCAAACCCTTCCGAGATTTGAAGTAGTAGTACCGAGATCGTGCAAACCCTCCGTAGAGCAGTAGTACCGTCCTCGTGCAAACTGTTCTGAAGTGGTAGTACCGTTGTCGTGCAAACCTTCCGTAGAATAGTAGTACCAACAGCGTACAAACCTTTTGAAGCAGTAGTACCGAGATCGTGCAAACCCTTCGTGGAGCAGTAGTACCTTCCTCGTGCAAACTGTTTTGAGATTCAAAGCAATGCCCCTTGGGAGGCCTTTGGCTGATTGTTTGTTTTGATTGATGATTGAGCTGATGTTGATTTGATGATTGGACTGATGTTGGATTAATGTCATCGCTTGCCCTTTGTCGGTGCTAGCATCGAGTTTCTTTTTCTACAAAATTTAGAAGGTAGATATGCAGGTATAAATGGTGAGCATGCATGTGAAATGTATGTGTCATGCAGCAATGCAGGATAAGGGTTCATCCGAGTGGATTCGGAGGCGTCAGCTGGTTTGGTTGTCAGTTACGGTAGGATCTGTGCCCCCTTGGATTGCCTTTGAATTTTATGCCTTTAAGGGATTATGAGGTTCTCCTCTAGTACTTGTAGTCATTATTTGAAGGTAGTGCGTCCCTCGTGGATTTTCACACTAACTTTTCTTAGCGGGAGATGCGTCTTTGTCGAATTTTCACATAACCCTGTGCCTTATTTTTTGCCTGGAATGGATCCAACCGAATCCAGCGGCTTTTATCTATTTCATTTTTTGTAGGGCAGACTGCCTGTCGCAAGGTTTTCACCCTGCCCTTTAGCCTAACTTTTGCTTAGAGCGCCAGTCACGGTTTTCATCTCTAACGGCTTTTTTTTTTTGGTGTGAGAGAAGTTGGAGTTATTGTGAAAGATCTTTTGGGTATGATTGGCATGTGCTTATGTCTCAGATATTGGTTATATGAGCTTGGTTTTTTATCGGGAAGATGCTGTAGGGTTGGCTTCACAGTGGGTAGCAAGGTGAGTTGACTGAAGTGCCGGAGTGGCGAGAGTAGCAGAGGATAGTAGGTAACAATGTGCTAGTTTTATACCGGACTCAAACAACTTTGAGTATGCAAGATGAGCTGCTCTGGTTACACCCATACATCTTTGCATAAATGCATATATGTCAATCTAATTTCACAACACATGATCACTATTTGGCATTAACTCGAAAAATATGAGACTTCACCTAATCTCGGGATAGATCTTGAGAGCATCAAACTCCTGTTATCAATCAGCCCTCGCGGGTTTTCTTGATTGAATACTTTCTCTCTTTTTTTTTTTAGCCTTTGCCATGGACCCTCTTTCCATCCGTCAGTATTGATTAAGTTCGCTTTCATCTTCGTTAGTCGGGGAGACTGTTGCTTCTGAGAGTGGTTCCCCTTGGTATCAAAGTTTTGGTCTTAACCCTTGTGCAAACTGGTTGAGGTGATGGGTTCCTTATTTAGGGCTTGAATATGAAGTTTCACGTTTGGCCTTTATTGGCTTTGGGGATATGTTTTCTGAAGTGGCCTTTCAATGGTTGAGATAGGGTGACAGGTTGGGCTTTGATGATCTGAGGTACTTTTATCGGCCTCGGTAGTTTGAATCCTGGAATGGTTTTTCAACGGCCGAGATTGGATGGATGGCTCGGGGGTTAGCCCTTTTAGGTCCTTTTCAGTAGCTAAAAAGAATGGCGATGTGCAGGCATGTGTAGATCAACGGGATTTGAACAAAGCTTGCCCCCAAATAGCATTCCCTTGCCCCCTGATCAATTCTCTCTTTTCTTTACATCCCAATTTTTCAATATTTTTTTTTTACAACCAATTTTTATTTTTTTACAACCCAATATTTTTTTTTGCACCCCAATTTTCTTTCTTTTAACAAGCTTTGCTCAAATCTTAAAGTTTACATATACGTGCACTTTTCATCTTAACCACTGGGACCATTGTTGTTCAATCTGGTCGAGCATGTAAGTTTTAGTAAGGGATTTGGCTACAAGGGTTCTGGATGGTTAAGGGTCAGTTATAATTGGTTTTGAGGGTGCACATTTCGAAGGGGTCGAGAGAAAAACGGTCATATGGCTTGGCTCTGATGGGTTGTATATTTCTCGTGGTGGTTTTGAGTTTTATTTGTCCGACTTTTGATATAACTTTCGAAGTTCAATTTTATTCGGTGGCACCATTTGTAGCTCAGGTGTTGTGGATGTAAAGAAATGGCTTTCAAAATTCGGTTCGTCGTCATGTTGGCACGTGGAAGTAGCGCGGTCTTCAGAACGTCCTTGTTAATCTTTGACATCCAGGCAAAGGCTATTTTTTATTTTTATTTTTTATTTCTCTCAAAATTATCCTCTCTTCAAGAGTTATATCAGATGCTATCAAGACTTTATTTGGATTTCCCAAAGTTCCGAGATTAGATGGAGTCGTATTGATTGGGTTAATGTCAAAATGAATGGATGCATCGTGATCATGAGAAATGAAATCATTAGAAACATCATACAAATAAGCAAAAAGCATTCATTTCATAAAAATGTCATCATCTAATAGTTCTGGATAAGAAGAACATCTAAATAGCTATCTTCTTTCGGTTTCCATCGGCAGAGCTGTTTCGGCCAACGGTTCATCACCATCCGCGGGAACCACATTCATCCTCCACTTAGGTACTTAATTTGCCTTCCTTTCCTTCTTTCGTTCTTCTGGGTCAGAGATCTGCTTGCTATCAATGAGGTCTTGGATCTTGCCCCTCAAAATTCGGCAACGGTCTGTTAGATGTCCGGTATGTTGATGGTAGGAGTAGTATTGATCACTTTTATGCGGCTGTCCTTGACTTAAAGCTGGTCTAGGTGGCAATAGCTGCAACTCGGTTAATAGCAGTCGCCATAAACTGAGCTTGAAGAACGAGCACCATGGCATTTATCCTTTTCTTAATTGTGGCCAACAACCTCTTTTCAAGCTCCTCGAACCTTCTATCCATTATGAAATCCTTATCAGGGTTTGATATCCTTGCTCTTCTTGGCTCAACTGGCACAGCATCAGCTTTAGGCTCATTTACAGGTTGATGGGCAGCGACTCTAACGAGAGGAGCCTCCCCACCAGCAGGCAGTTTGGCCAACCCCCAAGGAGGGGCTACCGGCGGTTGTGGAGCCACAGGTGCTTGTGGAGCAAGGGTCTGAGCAATCCTTTCGGCCATTGCTCCCATTATGTCTAACATCCTTCGCTCGAATTCCTTGAGTCTCCTAGCGAGGTCTTGAGTGGTTAGGTTTCCAGTCTCTTCTGCCATTGAGGATGATTCGCTGCTTGTTGAGAAGGACTCAGAATCCCAAACAGGCACTAGTTCTAGCAATCCAAAGGTCGAGTCTTGTCCTCAATAGCTGACCGTCAAAACCTCTAGTCCACTTGGATGAATCTATGATGGCTGAAAGATCAAGATTGTTAGAATGATGCATGGATAACATATATAATGCATGATCGTGCTATGCAAATGGTCTTTGATGTGGACTACCACGATACGATGGGATGCATGGAAGGAATTACATGCAGGATGGTATGTACATGCGAAAAATGACATGCAGGCGAGAGGATATATACACACATAGCATGAGATTATACGCAGGATGATATGTACATGTGAAAAAAAATAGCATATGGACAGAAAGATATATACACAGTATGAGATAAAATATATTATTATTTATATATACATATATTTATTTGACATGTACGATTTGCGTACGATGCATGGGCATGCTGTGCAGTATTCACAATTACATGCAAGCAAATGGATCCTTCCAACCTTATCACTCCCACACACGAGGTCGTGCGGTCTCTTTCCTAGGTGGGCTTCATACGAGGGTTAATAGGGAACCCATCGGACACGTATGGTGCACGGTGGAAAACCAGCAACATAACAGTCTTAATCTAATGCGCATTCGTATGGGCTTTGGCCATTACGTATTTAGGCAATTCAATCAAGTTAAGGTGAGCTTACCGGGGCATGAAAGGCTTTGATAAATGACCCCTTAATTTGCTTAATTTTGTTTAATACGTGATGGCTCACATAACAAGCATCGTATTACGGTTCATACCACTTAGGGGAAGTTTCTATTTGCCATTACATGGGCTTTGGTCAAGGTGATGAGATTTTAGGGCTACCCAAGCATAGTCCCTGCCAACGGGTCTAGCTCATCACGAGTATGACGATCGATCGGGTCTCCATTCGTTTTAATTGTGATGTTTTTATGGTTGGGCTAAAATAAGGGACATTAGTCCCAATTTTATTAATAAAGCTCAATTTAATTGTAAAGGTATTTTTGTGACTTTTTATCTCACGCGTGCATAAATAAAATAAATATTTACAAATAAACACCACAAAAGGATAGGGAATTAGAGATCTCACCGAACCGATGTGACCCTCCACGTGTTGCGATCCATCCGAGGGAATCGCGGGGATACTCACATGACGCGACCCAAATTAAATTTCAGACAGAAAATAATATCAAAAATATTAGTAATGGTTCTAAAAATTAATCAAGTAAAAACGAAATAAATATTAGACAAGATAATGACAACAATAGAATTATAGTAATGGTAACAACAATTAATCATGGCATGGTAACAACAATAAAATAATAATAATAATGGACAATGATAATGAATAATAGTGAATATAATATAAATAAATATGATAATAATAATAATAATAAATATAATGATAATGATAATAACAATAACATTAATAAATAGTAATATAAAAACATAAAAAATGAATGAGAATAAAATATGATAATAATAATAATTATAATAACATAATATCAATAAATACAAAATGAATATATAATAATAATAATAATAATAATAATAATAATAATAATAATAATAATAATGCTAAACATGGCAGTAATCCAACTATCAATAATAATAATAATAATAATAAACATAAGAAAGTCAACGGGAAGCAAAATAACTATAATAGTAGCAACAATAATAATCAGGGTGATAACAGTGAATATGAACACAAAAATCAAATTAGAGCAAACAACTAACATATTAATAGTGATATTAACATATTAAAATGCTAAAAATAAATAATAGATGTGGTAATAATGGCAAAAATAATATTTAACAACAATAAATAATATACAAAAACAAAAAGAGAACGAGTTCAAAAATGTTTACCCTCAGAATTTTTAGATCGGAGAAGCGGTGTCTCGATTTGTTTCCCTTGTCGATTTTTGGTGGTAAATATTTGAAGAAAACGTAGAAATTGATATTTCAAAATAAATTAAGAAGATATTTTGATAAAAATATTTTTCGGTGGATGATTGAGCAAAGGAAATTAATTTTCCAAACTCAAATCATCCAAGAAATGTATTATATTTTTTGAGAAAAAAAATGAATAGATTGAAGCTTGAGAAAAAGAAAAATGAACTTAAGAACTTTTTTGAAGAAGAAAGACTAATTTGCTGGAGATGAAAAAGCTAGAGAGAAAAGCAAATCAATTCCTTTAAAAATAGTTGCCGTCCTCTATGAAGATTCAAAATTTCCTATTTGATTTTCGGTATCTTGCAAAAAAAGGAAAAAACAAAATTAACTTTCTAATTTTTATTATTTCGAAAAAATCCCAAAACATGAAAAAACGCAGGGAAACAAGGAAAAAAACGGGTCAGAGCAGGTGGTCGCGCGGTGAAGGGCGCAACGCACGCGGGGGACAGCCGCGTGCATGCGGTAGTTGGCCGCGCGGTGGCCAAGCGGCCACCACGCGACCACTTTGGCCAAAATCCAAAGTGGCCGCGTGGTGGCAATGGCCACTGTTGTGCATTTTCTAATGATGCAACATACCGCAAGTATACGGTGTACCGCAATAGTACTTTAGATATCGATCCCACAGGGAACGTGTTACACACTATTACTAATTGATTTTAATCTTGTTTACAATGATTAATTAATGGTAGAGTTGGTTTTAATCTAATCTAACATGTAAACTAATTAAACCTAGTTAATGATAGTCAAAAGAAGATAAAATAATTCATGAAGAATTAAAAACAATGAACTTGATTCCATCATTTAGATTAACATCTTTCATCTTTTTATGCAAGCCAAGTTAGAATAAACTTTTAACTCACTCTCTCGACATGAATTAAAATGCCTAAAACATATAATTAAAATTCTAACTCACAATTTTCATTAATGAATTAGAGGTTTCTAATTACATATTTTAAGAATAAACACTAACCTATAGCAATTATCTCAATATACCAATCTCTCAAATATACCTTGATAATGAATCTCTATTAAATGTCGGATAAAGCAAACTCTCGAATTACTTTAACTTGTAAAGATCATGCAAAAGATATTAATAGAGAATCTACAATGAAAGATTATGAAAGTAGATAGAAATAGAAAGAATTATAATATGCAAGTTCATTAAAATAGTATTCATAAAAATAGTGGAGAAGAATTAAAAATAAGAGAATAAGATAGAAGTCTTTCAACCCTTTTTCCCAATCTCTTGAAATAGATTTTCTCCTCCTTGATCTTCTTCTTCAAATCATAGAACTAAATAATGAAATTTAACTAAAGAAGAACTGTTTACAAAATACAGAAAATTCCTTAACTAAAAAAATTCATATATCATTTATTGTATATTAAAACTACAGTTAAACTACATATTTATAGAAAATAATTGAAAGCTTGTGTCTCTTGAAATGACCCTTGAGAATGGTTGCAAACTTTGGGTGAAAGATGACAACTTTTCATATGCCTTTTGGCCCAAAACTGCCCCAACGGTCGTTTCTGTCGCGCTCGCAACGGTGTCGCGATCGCGACAGAACGCGCTGGTCGTTTTCTTCTTTCCTTCTCTCGCTCAGTTTTCCTCTCCCTCTCTGGCCAGTCACGTCTCGTGACTCCCCATCACGGCGTGCCTTCTTCGCGTGTGGCGTGACTGGCGCTCACGTCGCGTGACTTCTTCCCTTCTTTCTCTTCTCTTTCCTTTCTTTCTTCTCTTCTCTGGCTTCTCTTCACGTCACGTGATCCCTGGTCACGGCGTGACTCGTCTCTCTCGCAGCTCCTTCTTCCTTTCCTCCTTCTTCTTCATTCTTCTTAGCAAGTCACGTCACGTGACTCATAGTCACGGCGTGATCCTTGAGTGAAGCGTGATCTGCTCCTTCTTCTCGTGATCTTCTCATTCTATATCTGTTCTTCTCTTCATTTTTCACCTAAAAACAACAATAAACAGCATAAACACTCAACTGATACAAATAATCATAAACCAATATATCACATCAAATTATACACACAATTACATAATTAATTACACAAACTCACACAAAATAAATACTAAATTATAGTTCAATTTAGCTCCTATCAGCCACCACGCGACCGAGGTAGTAAAGTGGCCATACTTTACCACCAAGTTAAAACATTTCTTTTTTATTTTTTATTTTTTAAATCTTTTTTCTTTTTTTTTTTCTTAAATCCTTTTCTTTAAAATTCTTTTTTAATTAAACTAATTAACTAATTTAGTAATTAATCCTCTTTTTTAATTAAATCAATTACTTAATTTATTCAATTAAATTAAAAAAAACTAATTTAATTCCCTTTTTTTCAATTAAATTAATTAATTAATTAATTCAATTCAATTCAATTAAATAACCAATTTAATTTTTTTTTTGTTTTATCAAAATAACACCTTCCAATAATATTATTTTTGAAATTAAAATTAATAATAATTTTTTTATGATAAAAAAACGAGGGTCTCGATAAGGGAAGCATCATTTTTGACACCTTTACCTATACGTCAGTATCATTTTTATCATCGGGTAATTTTGATCTTGGACCGCCCCAGGACCCGGTGTCTACAGCTACTAACTTAAGTTTCGGAGTGCTTACGCCTGGTCCGACCGGGCATTCTTCCTTGCAGAGTCACTCTCATCCGATCGTTCGGTTCCTTCCTCTCCAGATAAAGACATCCAGTACTTTATCAGTAAAAAAGAAAAAACACTCAAAATTCTTAATCCAATTACATCCAAAAACATGAAATTAATATTACAAAATTTACTGTCAGTCTAAAATAACCAAATTGTTGAATTCTGCATAGACACTATACACTAAACAATCTATATCATATAGATATATATATTACTTGAAGAGGTCTATCGACATCCGAATCCCACTTGCACTTTATAGATTTGCTTTGAAAAATATGCCATCAAATTAAAGGCCGGCAACCACTTTGAATAAATATGACAGCAACAAGTTTTAACAATGGCTAACAGTTTTCCGATTTGCTTTGTGGCAAAAATGCTAAATGGCCTTTGAATATAATTTTTTTCAAATTGATATATCAAGGAAGCGAAGCCTAGTATAAAACAAAGGTGTATAACATTGACTACATGCAGAAGCATACACTGTGCTTTGTCAAAAATTGAGAATAACCAATAGTATAAAAACAAGACAAAATTTCTAAGCACAAGTTAGTGAGCAGAGCAACCCGATATATTAATATTTCACCAAAGTTTTAGCATTTTCTATATTCTTTCTATATTGGAATGATTTTACACATTGAATTCATATACTTATTCCACATTAAATTACGAGCCTTGTTGAAGAAATAACATATAAAACTAGAAAGAAATTAAGTTTATGCATATAAAATTATGGAAATTACATATGTCTAGACATAATATATTGATGTTCTTATACATCAAGATAAGGAAAGAATAAAGCGTGTGTAATATAAAAATTGTTCTTCCTATATGGATCAGGTTTTAGAGCAGGTGCAAACTTATAAAAAGTCATATCACTTGCGTTTGATAGCAAGAAAGAGCAGTTCAGTTGCCTCGATTTTTCCAGCCCTAAATTGAGAGAAAACTTCTTCTGCCTTGTTTGAAAAGAGATCTAATAATTCATCCATAATTTCGTTTCCAAAATGTTTAGTAAAAACTCCCTCCAATCCAGCTCTTAAGTGCATGGCCCATGCATCACTGCTCATTGGGATGTTTGATGCATTATTAAATGACTCAAATTTCTCAATTTTGAAGCACCCATTTCTTTCTACAAGTTCTAACATCTCCTTCAGCGAGGGTAAATACATTGGCAAATTGAACGAGTCCAGTAAAGTTTCACTCACCGATCCCTGTAGTTTAACAGAAAATTTAAATTAATACAACTGGTTTAATATATACCCTAACAGCATCTAGCATAAAATTACAACAGTTCTTGGCATTACCGCTTTAGCCATATCCACAAGGCAAGATCCTAAAAGATCGAACATGGCATTACCCAGTGTACAAGAATGAGAAATCCCATCAGGGATGCCTGGCACAATGAGCACCATCATCCCTCCACCAATAACTTCTTTGGCTCTGGCATCAAAGAAAATCTCCATGTCCTTAGCGAATTGGGCAGCATAAGCATTCACTACTCCCTCCGGTGCATTCGTGTAGAAAATTCTGCCCCCATTCCAAGCAGGGGAGTTTTTATATAGTAACTCTTTTGGCAATTGAGAGAACCAATGTAATGCATGGAAAGTGTGAACAAAATGAAGAGAGGTTTTGGGGAATAATCGCTGATGGAAAGAGCCTGGCACACCACCAACAAAGTATGGCTTTTCGGAAGGTAGAGACCTAAAGAGAGTATTGAAATCATTGAAGGTGTGATCATTAAAGAACACTTGAAATTCTGGTATTTGAGAAGTGAGATCTTCACATTGATACTTAAGTTTCACAGCTTGGATAACGTTTTCCACACAAATAAAGGTATTAGGTCCAACTGAACATCCCGAATCCGCTATGCGAAATGCATTTGAAGCAGAAACAAGATCCTTTAAGTCAAGCTTGTGAGCAATTGTCTCAGCAATCATCCCCTTGGTATTACTTATTCCTTCTCTCTGCATAGGGTCATATGTATGGCATTACAATACACCAATATTTTTTTTATAATCTTCATCAATATTTATGTTAACTGCTAACCATCATAAGATTTATCCTTCAGAAACACTTAACTAATCTAATGCAAATTAAACAGTATGAAGTGGAGCACAAATTACATATATATGTAAAAATTTTCTAATATTGCAAGCAAAAAGCTACTATCTTTGAAACTAGGTTTAAGAATCAAATAGGCCCCCTCAAGTTTGTCACGGTGGTCAATTACACCTTTCAGGGTTCAATTGGAGCAATTTTCCCCTTTAAGAATTGAAAATAGGCCAAATAGGCCCTTAAAAAATCAAAATTGAGCCAATTAAACCATAACTGAGATAAAATATTTTATTTATTTATGTTAAATATCATAATTTCTTAGTTAGTGAATTCAATCTGGCCTGAACAAGCCTTATATAAAGGATTATTTGACCCAATTTTGATTTTTAAGGGTGAAATTGGTTCAATCAAAATATAAAGAACTTATTTGACTATTGAGATAAACTTGAGAAACCTATTTGGCTTTTCCGCCTTGAAACTAATAATGCAAAATTTTGTGAATTATGATACCCTTTTTACTTTTAGCTTATGACGTATCTGTTGGGAAACTTTTTAAAATGAAGAAAATAAATTTCATTTCTCTCAAAAACTAATTACATATGCCTATTTATAGGCTTATATTGAAATCATAAGATTAGACCATTAACCCACTAATTTCACTAAATAACTAACCCATAACTACACTAACACCATTAACTCCACTAACTAAATAACAATTAATAAAAACATGTTAAAATAAAATTTACTAATTTAGTCACTATATAAGAAATAATGATTTTGAATCAATTTTTCAACATGCTCTCTTGATTCAAAATCGTACCCATTAAATTATTTTGTTGGAGCAAATCTCTCCAATGCACATTTCATTTGAATTTATTTTTTGAAACACTTTTCTTCAATTCTTGATGCACGTCTCATCACACTTCAATTGTTGATACTTTTTCTCATTAAATTTCAATTCTTGATGCACTTTATCATCAATTTTCTGTTATTGAATTTTCCTGGAGCACCTCTCTCCAATTCTCGAAAAGAATTCTCATGTGCCAAATTTGTTTGATCATTTGCGAACCACTAATCTTGTTTCATATGCCCATAATTGATAATTTTTTCCATTGAACATGTGAGGTGGAATCTCACCCGTTTTCCCCTTTGCAATTTTTCTTACAGACCCATGACCAATAAAAGCTCTGATACCACTGTTGGAAAATTTTTAGAATGAAGAACACAAATTTCATTTTCCTAAAAAACTAATTACATATGCCTATATTTATAGACTTACATTGAAACCATAACATTAGGCCACTAACCCACTAATTCCACTAAATAACTAACCCATAACTCCATTAATCCACTAATTACACAAACACCATTAACTCCACTAACTAAATAACAATTAACAAAAACATATTAAAATAAAATTTACTAATTTAGTCATTATATAAAAAATAATCATTTTGAATCAATTCTCCAACAGTATCATGATCAGTCCTAAATTGTTCAAAAATAAAACAAAATAAATTTCTGTTGAACATTTTATCAAACAGATGCCATACATCTAATAAAATCACAAAAATCATAGGAAACTAAACACACAATGCAGAATGATGATTACCTGAAAGGAAGAGTTTTTGGAGTAGCTGTAAGTTCCATCTCCACCAACCATAGGATATGATTCCACCATTGGTGCTTATCCTTAATGCTCCCCGCAACTAAAAATTCGCTTTCCTTAATATATATAAAATGCTGAACTAGTCAAAGAAATGAGCAGCGTTTTTGCATATGATTTTGTCGTTTCATGATAAAAAATTGTTGGCTTCAAAGGTAGGCAATTTGGAATTGAAATCTCAGAAATTCAAAAGCTGAGCTCTTCTTCTCAAGTCATAGTTGGAAGCATCATCAGTGACATTACACACACTGTTCATGATACTTATTCTTTGTCTCTGAAAAGTATTCATCTAGATAACAGCTGGAAATTACAATTGGAATAAGTTACCCATGAACTTAAATACAATTCAACGGTTAATACTGTAATGTTTGAGATATTCTATTGTCTTGTGAATTAGTAATATACACCATCCACCCGGGAAATGACACATAAATTGGAATTTGGAATTCTATTGTCTCCAATTTGACTGTAAAGATATCCTAGTCTTTGACTCTTAATGATTATATATCAATATTATAAAAAATATTGGTATTGACTATATTGTCTTTTGTTAATTAACATATAAAAAAAAAAGTAACAATGCATTTAAAATATCAAGATAAGGATAAACCAGAAAAAATGCATTAAATTTTTTTATTGAATTTTGAAAAGTGCATTAAATTTATTCTTGAATTCTGAAAAATAACGCTTAAAATGAAACGAAAAAATTCTCAAAAGTGACATTTAAAAAGTACAAAAATAGTAAGTGAGAATTAGAGAAGTCAATAATTAAATAACATGAGAATACGGACTCGGATCAATAAATGGCATCACGCACGAATTAATTCTTGGCAAAATTATTAAAATTTGAATTTATATACTATTCTAATGGAAATTAAGGTTTTCCTAATATAAATTGGATTTGTGTGTAAAATAACGTAAATCTAAAAGATTTTGTGTATATTAGATAGGACAGTGAAATTGACTTATGAAGCTAAAATTTTCGAAAGTCCTCACAAACTCTATACATGTTTTGTGGGAATAGTGACACATTTAAGGCTCAAGGAAAAAAGGAAAACTCACATCAAAAGCGTGTTAGGATAAAAGTCTGTAGTATTTATATAGGTAAATCTGATGCTATTAATAAAATAATCAATGAAAATAAAAAGCAAAAAAAATAGAAAATAAAATAAAAATGAGTTAGTTCAGAGTAAGCTCACTCTACTGAAAATTAAAAAGAAAAATAAAACTTACTAATTAACTGAATGGTACAAAAAAAAAATTTTAAAAAAACCCTCAAAATTCTTAATCCAATTATATCCAAAAACATGAAATTAATATGACAAAATTATAAACTCTACTGTCAGCCTAAAATAACCAAATTGTTGAATTTTGCATGGACACTATGCACTAAACAACGGGGTTTTTTTTTTTTTATTAAAATACAAAAATAAATTAGAAAAGTAGGGCTACAGTAAAAATATTTAGCAAAATATGGTGTCAAAAATCGGCAACCTAGATTACCGTTTTCTGACTGAGTGGGTCCCATCAATATTTGACTCTGATTTGCCAGAAAACGGCAACCAAGGTTGCTGTTTTCTAGCATTTTTTATTTTTTTTTCCAGGCACAAAACAGTGACGTTTTGCGTCTGGTTTGGGAGACTAAAAAGTGGGGTCCGCTCGTCAGAAAACGGCAACCAAAGTTGTTTTCATTTCCTTGCAAAATTGGTTGTGTGCAAAGTTGGTTCTCTCTTCATTTTACAATATAATTGCTCTCTCTTATTTCATTTACTTAAAAATTTAAAAATTTCATTTACGTATTATCATTTTAATTTTTACATAAATTAGTTATTAGCTCATTATTTTGTTCTAGGCTAAAGTAAATATATTATTATGTTAATATAGTTAAAATCAAATGTATTATTATGTTAATAGAGTGGAAATGAAAATTTATTTTATGACTAACTTGATTTTCCTTTTTACATTGCAAGAGGTGTTAATTGAAAAATATAATTTTGATCAGCATTTTGAAAGTAAGTTTTTATTATTTGATTTAATTTAAAAAATAAAATTTGTTTATACAACGTTTAATAAATTTCTAATGTGGGTTTATTTAATCGATTTATATATTTTCTAACACTATGAAGCGTAAAATTTCTTTGAAAACGTAAAATATAGCTTTTATATAACATTTATTGATATGAATTTCATATTATAGATTGTCCACACGTATTTAACACCAAAAGCAATGATAAGTGATTTGACAAAGGCAATAGTGTAGAGAAAATGGGATGAATTATACAACAGTCGAATCGAATATGGAATGACAATGTGCAAGCATATCATACAAATAAATAACAAATTACAAAATATTATTATGGATGGATATCCTATGACGAAGGCGAAGAAGGTTGAGGCAATTTGGATGACAGTATCAATAATTTTTTTGGTACAAATCATGAAAATTTTGAATATGTCTCATGTAACAAAATATGAGTAATTAGTTATCATATTTTTGAAAGATGTGTATGGAATTAGTGAAAATATGAGTAATTAGTTATCATATTTTTGAAAGATGTGTATGGAATTAGTGAAGAAAATTTTTTAAAAGTTCGGGATACAATGCCAGTATTCCAAAAAACTTATTGTTGGTAGTATAATTATAATAGATGTCCTAAATATTATATTCATTATAACGTAAGATGAAATTAGGCATGTATGAATAAAAATGTAGCCGGTGTTAAATTTGTAATTTTGTTGTTATTTTAAGTGTTTTATATTAATTAGCAATATTCATTATTTTAAGAAATGATGTCATCTTTTTTATTTGTATTATGTAATAATTTACAAAATAAAATATAATATATAGTTGAAAGTTGTATAATAAAATATTGGAGTCCTGTACATATAGAATAATTTAAAATAACTATAACTACAAATAAAATTAGTATGAACAAACATAAGATAATCAAATAAATAAAATTTAATAACTTATTTAACATATATGATGTAAAAATTGATATTCGGGTTCTGACATGGATCGACATGTGGGAGCTGCAACAGTAAATTCGGGTTCTATTAATAGGGAATTGCTTACACTTCAAAAGAGACACCGATCTGACGCAATATGAAATAATTCAGTAATTTTTTAGTTATAAATTTATATTGAATAAGATGTTTTAATTTATTTATTTATGTTTACATTTGACTTGTTTTATTTATACTTAAGGTTGAGAGGGATTTGTTGAGGACAAGAAGGTGTAATGTAGATAAACACTATACATCTATTGACCAAAGAATTTTATCTTATATAAGGACAGCTAGTTTAGTTGGAGTAGTCAATTTAGATGTGACGTATTTAGATTGGCATTTAATCACTTCGCTTATTGAGAGATAGAGACCTGAAACGCACACATTTCATTTGACATGTGGTGAAATGACAATTACCCTTTAAGATGTTGGAATTTTGACAGGTTTACCAATTGATGGTGAACATGTGACCAGAAGAACAAATATGGATTGGCTATCAATTTGCCATAATTTTCTTGGAGCAATCCTCCTGAAAGTGATAAGCGTGGAGGAAAAGTAAAATTGATATGGTTGGATGCAACCTTTAGTGAAGTGCCTGGAAATGCAACACCTGAAATCATACAACAACATGCTCGTGTGTGGATGCTGAGATGTTTTGGTGGGATGTTATTTGCATCACAAAATTTATCATTAGTCCACCTAATGTTCCTACCTCTTCTAGCAAATTTATAATCCGTTGGACAATACAGTTGGGGGTCAGTTTGTCTAGCTTGGTTGTATAGAGATCTTTGCAGGGCCACGCGTCTCGATGCAAAAAGAGTTTACGGATATCTGCAACTCTTGCAAATGTGGGTGTGGGAAAGACTTCCCCAATTTAGGCCGACTCATATACATCCATACACGATAAACCAAATCATGCTTTACGGATTCAGGTATCACTACCATATTAAAAATAAAATAATTTAATTAAAATTAATTTATACTTTAATTAATCGTTTTATGAACTTGATGTTATATTAGGTGGCCACAATAATTGGACATGCGTAACATCCACATCCATAGGATGGATACGAATACATATCGAGAAATTTTAGATACGTAGTCTACTGAACAGGTTAGTAGTAAAATATTATACATAATACGTTTAGTCTCCAGCTATCTATTATTGAGTAGATAATAATTAGTATCATTTGTGTTTTGCAGTTTGAGTGGGAGTCTTATCAGAATATAATCCATTTGCTCCCAGATTATTGCACAAGTGGTCAGTACTGCTGGATGTTGATTGTTCCACTCATCTGCTTTCATATAATTGAGTGGCACCATGCAGATAGAGTGATGAGACAGTTTGATTTTAACCAACCAATTTCTTCTCCACTCATGGCGCAAGATAACTTACATTCGATAGACTTGCGGGGTCAAAATCAGTTGAATTGGGCTGCAGAATTTTTGGCATTTATAAATGAGTGGAACAACCGTCACAACAGGGTTATTGTTGGCCAAGAGCCTAGGCATCAATTAAGTTATCGATCAGAATACATGTAGTGGTATGTACAACGCACAAAACGTTTGATAACCCCCAGTGGAGTGTCCCGTGCAGCAACTGTAAGTATTTCGTTCATGATTATTTTATTTTGTGAAATAGAATTTTTCAAATTGTATGTCATATTTTTGGCTTTTAATTATAAATTTATTTATTTTTGGCTAATGTTGTCGAAAGATTAGTACATGATGAAGGCTATGCCTTAACGAACTGAAAGATAATGGAAAGCATAATTGGTACAATCGGTCATAACGATTAATTATTAACTGATTATCCAAAGCAGCCTGGCCCAAATCCAATCAACATACCACCTATGGAAACCCAGTTTCAAGACTTCTGGACACAACGACGTCGGAGGGGGATGATTGATAGGCATGCAAGTGTCACAGATAGATAATACGATCCAAATGTAACACAAATTCCAGCACCCATGTCATGGCCTTTTCATGACAAACTCCAGGCCTACATGTATCATCCTATGAAGTCAGGTCAACGAGTCATAATCAGGGTGATGCAAGTGGTTTAAGCTATCAACATACAGGGATGCCCATGTTTTCTGATTTCACTCAGACACCTAGTGATTATTGTGTACCAGCATTCAATACTGATCCTCAATCATCACTTGCTCTACATCAACAAGATTTCTTCGAAAGTATATTTGGTAGAAATGAAGGATCTAACATACAAGGAAACGAAGGACAAACGCCATTATTTTTTTATTTCTACAATGATGTACTTAGTGGTGATTCAAGATCGAGTGAGGGACGGTCCGAACACACTGTTTCAGCTAGATCTGGGGATGACCATGAGTAAGGTGGTGAAGGAACAAGCGATGCACAAGATGATCAACCACACCGAAGGTATCCTGGTCGGCGTAGAAGGCCAACTAAATGTGGTACAGGATCACATTTTTTTCATTAGCTGTCATGCTTAAAAATCTTCATTAATTTTGTTCGTCTCCAATTACAATTTGTTCAGTATCAACAATTAGCTCTGCAACAGTATATCCAGGAAATGTAACAAAATTTTCATATATTTGATTAATGTTATCGTCATCAGTTACATCCATAAGTGCCCAAGAATACGACCCCTGACTATTTATAGGACACTTATATATTACTCTACTAACCCTCACATGTACAGCTAAATCCAATTTAACTGATATCTTATAAACAAGTTCTGCAAATGTCGGTTTGTTTCTGATCTTCAATCTCCTCAAACATCCTGAGAAGTTTGAAGTATCATACTGATAACCGGCTACGTCCCATATTGACTGTCCTCCAGTATGAATTTTAAATATTGCTGGAATCGATATTTTCTTACTCCTACATTTAATGTAAATATTTTATAATTAATGCATAATTTTAATATTATCGAAATTTACATACTTTCCACAAATTTTAAAATCTTTCGTAAATTAAAACATTTCATGCAACTATTTTTTAAAAATTTTAATCATTTACCAAATTTATTTAATGCAAATATTTTTTACTAATTGGTTCACTATTTCTCCAAATTAAAATTTTATTTCAATTCTTAACTCCTTAAAAATAATTTTTCCCTTCCAGGTTTACAATATAATATTATATATATTATATTCAAAATTACTTCTTCACTTATATATTTTATGTAACACCCTTATATACCTTTCTTAACGTACATTAGTGGTTATGTCGGTCATCAATAGAGTTACTTATACTAATATGCGGATAAATTTGTTTTGAATAAAATTATACTTAACTATTTAGTTGTTACTTGCTATGCTTAATCAATGACCTGTAATTGTCCAATTTATTAATCCAATCTTTAAAAATTTCAGCAGCATAACGACTGTAATTCGAACCTACCCAAACCTGCAAATCAACAAAACGCAGCTCACACAGGCACAACAACAATATACAATATTTTTCTCATCATCCAAACACCATAAGCAGTCTCATAATATCCACTAAATATTAATGTCCATTACATACCATAAATTACATAATCCACAAGCTTCATTATCATAAAAGTATATACATGCCATACATCAATAAATACAAAATGTCTGGTATAAGCTTAATTCCATCAGTCTCCCAAAAAGTAGTATGCTTGCTCCACGCCTAGCCTGTACCTACACACAGTCAACAGAAACTACGTGTTAAGTATTAAATATGCTCAGGGGTAATTACAATTCTAAGAATTTCCATCTAACTAATGGGCTATAATGTGATTAAATGGGCTTAAGTAAGTAAATCACTTTGTTGGACCAAGGCTCATCTCACTTGAATCAATATAGGCCCAGTTTGGCAAAACTTATGAAAATAATTTTTTCAATTGAAAAAAGTTGTATTTCAAAAAGCTGTATGTCGAAAAGTAGGTAATTGTTTGGTAAATAAAATTCAAAATAACTTATAAAATAAAAAACAGTTGTCAACTGTTTGGTAAATGATATGATTAAAAATGACTTTTTATAATAAAAAATAAAAAATGACATATATAAATTTTAATATATTATATTCAAAATCTCACTAAAAAATAATAATAATTCCCACTTATTTGAATTTTTTATTTCACTAAACTATTAATATCATATATTTTCATATATAATTAAATAAAAATAAATATAACATAAAAAAATTAAAAATATATATATTATTTTCTTAATTAATCATATATATTATTTTGGATGATAAAAAAAGAGAAGAGAAAAAAAATAATATAATTATTTTTAACGTCAGATGATTTTGGGTGGTAGGATAAGAGAAATAACAAAAAAAAATTATATTAGATATAATTGTCATTATGAAATAAAATAAGGGATATTTTTGTCTAAATAAAATAAGTGATATTTTTAATCTGCTGCCCTTAAAAGCTGAAAATCAGATTTTTGAAAAGTTTCAATTTTTAGCTTTTTCTAATGAAGGTTTTTTCACTTTTCAGAAAATTGATTTTTCTAAAATCAGCATTTACCAAACACTTGTTTTTGTCTTATAATCAGTTTTTTATCCCATAATCAGCTATTTCTCCCTTGAAAAGCTATGCCAAACGGGGCCATATACAAACCCAAAAAGCAGAATTTTCTAGGGAAATCGTGAAGACTCTCCAACTCTCTTCTCACCGAATTGTCCCTCTTTCATTTTTATATCAATTTTCTTTTAATCTCTTCAATTCTCACCCCATGATCAAGCCCCCTAATGTTATTTCAGCCCCTTTTCTAGCTAATTGAGGTCTTCAATTTTCAGTTGAAGGGTTAGAAGAAAGATAAATTAAAGATTTAAAGTTAGGGTTTCAATTTGAGGAAATAAAGGAGGAGAAGTTGTCACAAAATCTAAGGGTAAAGAAAAGGAAATTTAGGAGGTGAAGAACAAGCTTTTAAGGTGAGTAGTTACAAATTCTATTTATTTCCAATGATTTAGAGCAAAATTAGGTTATGTTTATATAATAACTATGTGAAATAAGTGTGTATAATTGAAATAAATGTGATAATAATAATTTAGAATGTTAGAATTGATGAATCAGAAGGTTAATTGAACAAGAAATAAATTCTAGGGTGAGGTGGCCGAATGGAATACTAATGGGAGATAGGGTATATATTTGGTATATTAGTGTAATAAAAGAGTATACATGTAAATTAAGAGATAAACTAATTAAATAAGTGAAGAAGGAAATGAAATCAAATATTTAATATAGAATGGTAATGGTGGCCGTATGGTAAAGATAGGGAATTTAAGGTAAAATCTTACTAAATACTAAAATTAAAAGTATAAAATGAATATAAATTAAAAATTAGGCATGTGTGAATTTATTTATAATTTATTATGCATAAATGAATATTTTAGAATAATTTAGTATATTATGTTCATAACAAAAATTTAATTAAATGTGAAAAATTAGTAAAAAGTGTGACATAATTTGAATATAGAATAGAAATTGAGGGTATGGTAATTTATTTAGAATTTATTGAGGATAAATGAATATTTTGAGAATGAATTAGTACATAATAATGTTAAGGAAATGAGGTTAAATGTATAGTTTTAAAATGAAATATTGATTAAAATGATTATGTTATTAAATAAGTGATAAAGTAAATTTAATTTAGTAAGAAAATAATGAATTTTATAAAGTTTTATTTTGTTGACATAATGGTATATTATGTTAAAATAATGTGAATATTTGTTTATCTTACTCTTAGTAATAGTCTAGTAGTTAAATCTAGTTTAGGATATAATTGGCTAGTCATAGGGACAGTAAAACCGCCGTGTGAGTCATGGCGACTCACTACTAGTAGACCAATGGCGGTAGGGGTGAGCAAAAAAACCGATGGACTCGGTTAACCGAAAAAAAATCCGAAACCGAACCGATGGACTGGTTAACCGATTGTAATGGACTGGTTAATGGTTAGTGTTTTGAAAAAACCGACATTAATGGACTGGTTAATGATTTTTGACTTATGTGACTGGTTAACCGAACCGAAACCGAATTTCTAGTTAATTTATTAATTTTTTAATAATTTATAACAATTTATATAACAATTTATCCTAATTAAAGGTAATCATGCACTTTTTTTTCATTATACTAATTATTTTAAAGTTTTTAAGTTTTTTTAATTGGATATTAGTAAGTATAACAATTTATCTAATTAAAAGTGATTGTGGACCGGTTAATATATTTACTTATTAAATATTAATTTTTAAAAACAAATTTGCTTATGTCCACCAAATATTTTTATTTTAACAACAATAATGTTATATTATAGTGAAAAAATTTTAATTTTTAAGTATTTTGAACATTTTAATTTTATTTATGAATATATTTATAATTATAGAGGTTAACCGAAAAATATTGGGTAACCGATCCGAAAATCCGAAACCGATGGACTGGTTAACCGATAGTAATGGACTGGTTAATGGACTAGAATTTCAAAAAACCGATATTAATGGACTGGTTAATGGACTGGGGCTAATGGACCGGTTAACCGACCATGCTCACCCCTAAATGGCGGTCTACAAATGAATGAATGTTCAAAATGTCAAATGAAATGAAATGTAAATGTATTAGTGGTCCTACTGGGTCACTTTGGAATGATGTGGATCTGTGGGGTTCACGTCCCGCATATCCGGTTCGGAGATTTCTATTGGACTGCGGGTGGTGCTTGGGCCGCCATAGCTGACAAGGCGGTAAGCAAGGTTTGGGCAGTTTGGGGGGTCAAACCCGGGATTGCTGGGATAGCCATGGGCGCTAGTGGTGTTGCCGGCGTTTGGGTCTGTGTAGGGGGAAATAACTGTCGTGCTGGGAGTGGGGAGATTTGCTCTGGCTGAGCTGGTTGAAGGCTTTGAATGAGTTGGCCCAGAGAGTTGGCTAAAGGTTGGGCTACGTTGCTGGGTTGGTTAGAGGTTGGGGCAGCAGAAACGGATAAATCAGGAAAGAGATCCATTACCAGCTGAGATCTGTGAATCGACTGAAATCTGTGGAATGTTCCACGCTCACCGCACCAAATGATGACAAAGTGGAAATCTTCCGGCTGTCTTCCGCTTGAGTTACCTGAAAAGAATCAAAAACCGTCGTTTGTTCCGACAGGGGAGACTCCGACGATCAAGTCAGTTCTGTGACTAAGTAAAAGGATTTTTTCTGAGTATTTCTAGAGAGAGATAATGTACCTGGTGATTCCCTTTATATAGAGCTGTTCACAATAGGAAATAAGACCTTGTTTAGGAGGAAATCACCTTCCTCCCTTGATTGATGCTTGATTCCCCATTTATGAAGATTTGCTGAGTGATTCTGGGTACTTTCCATCCTTGTGAGTTCGGAATCTCCGCTGATCTGGGCAAATATTCGCTAAATAATTGCTTACCATAATGCACGACCGAGCTATTCTTAAATTCCGGACTGATAGCACGCCCTACTAACAGACGAGTTCTAATACCTGGCCTCATGAACTAACAGCTCGGCTTGAAGATGTGTTCGAAGCAGCCGGGCCATTAAATTCAATTGGAGAGCTCGGTTATCATAAGTCCCCCCCCCCCCCCCCCCCCCCGAGTGATGACATTCATGTCACGAAACAAGTGCCGAGTAACCCAGCATAGCGCGTGTGTTCCAGTCATTCTACTTTAATAACAGCTGTGCGCGTGTCTCCTCAAAAGACGCGAACAGTCCCCTCGTTGGCTGTGAAGGGTGACGGTTGTATCAGGCGTTATGATGATGGCATCCCTTGGGTTCCCGTGCAGAATTAATTGTCTTCCCACAGCCCCCACAATTAATCGCCACCTGTTCTCCTCTGATTGGTCTCCACTTTCTATAAATACTCCCTTCCTCTGCTCACCTTCACTTTCGCTTTCTCTGGAGATTTTGCTGTTGTTGGCGTTGTTCTTCTTCTTCCTCTTCTCAGTTTGCAGCTTCCTATTTTATCCCAATCCCTCTTCTTCCCTGCGTCTGCTCTTCTATTCTTTTCCAAAGCTTCGCCTAGGTTTCATCGACTGCAGGTTTGTACTTTGTCTTTTCTCTCTTTTGATTTTAAGGATGAGTGATCTTGAGAGTTCGCCAGAGAGACAGAGAGTAGAGGAGGGCCTTGAGCACGAAGACATACCTAAGGCTCCTGGTCCCGGTAAACCAAAACCATCGAGGAGGAAGTAACCCAGAAGAAACCCTCGAGTGGGAAGCATTAGCTCGGTTGTAAGAAACAATGAGCTGGATGAATTGCAAGAGAGACTTGGGATTCCGGCGAATTATATTCTCCGAGCACCCGGAGCTCATGTTCGTGCTAACGCTACATACAACGGCCAGAAAAAGATGGTAGTGTACGAGCTGATTTCGAGGCCGGCATGAGTATCCCCCCAACGGCCTTTGAGACCGAACTCTTAAACCACTACGGGTTGACTATGGGCCAGATTCATCCGAATGCTTGGCGCACAATCTCAGCTTTACAAATGTGGGCGGCGGAGAACGAGATACATTTGACAGTGAGGCTCTTTCGAGTTACTCATGTAGTTGGTCTCCGCGTGTCAACCGAGGACCACAATTATGTGCAAGCCCGGGCTAGTTATGGGGTGTTCCATGGCAACCCGGAGTCTCTAAAAAATTGGAAGAACCGCTTTTTCATAATAGAGAGTGATGAGAAGTTCAAGTTCCAAACGACCTGGGGTCGGTACGTCAATATAAATGATGAGCCGATCATGCTTTCCGACCAGGAGGAGGAAACCTTGGCCCGATGGAGAGTGCTATCGCAAGACAAGATTGACATTAGAGATCAACTGACGCTCGGATCAATTCCGTCCACCTCATCTCGGCCGCGCCGAAGAGGTATATTCTGATATTAGTTCCCCTGTTCTAATATTTTCTCATTGTTCGTTTTGTTGCAGAAATGAAGCGCACTGAGAAGCCAAGCATGGTGGAGATGATGAGGGCAAAGCGACAAAAGAAAGCGGAAAAGTCTACTCCAAACGAGCCTACTCAAGAGGTTCCACCTGAGGCCTCAGAACGCGCCACTCCCGAACCTAATCAACACGGCAGCTTTGATCCTACTGCGACATTTGAGGATCCCCTGCCTCGGACGCCACCCACGGAGATTCCCCAAGTTGATTTGCGAACTCCTCCCGGGCCGCACTCTCCGATATTCGGTGATGAAGCGGGGTCATCAAATCCCCGATCCTCTCCTGTATTTGGTGGCGCAGCTGGGTCGTCAAATCCCCGACCAATGAAGAGGGATATGAGGGCTCTAGCCGAGGAGATATGCGATATTTGGAGGGAGGAGGGGAGGAACTACTCCGAGGACAATCCTGTCTTCTGCAACTTCATTCATCGACTGTCCTGTGTTCCCAGGAGTATCAACCCCTTGCTCCTCTGGAAGGCTGACGACCTGGGTGAAGCCCTTAAAAGGCATCAAGTGCAGGTATATATTGCCGAGGTCTCATCTGTGTATTGAGTACCAAGTGCCATAACCCTTGACTAATGTTTGCATTTTATACAGGCTTCCATCCTTAGCGGCGCTGTGATCGCCAAGATGAATAATCTGATAAGGATGTGCAACCGAGAAGCACGGTCAGTTGCCGGGCAGCGCCTCAGAGCGAATGTTGTAGAGAGTAAGCTGCAAGACGCCGAGAAAAGAGCCCAGGAAGCTGAGGACAAGGCCACCGAAGCATTGAAGAAAGTGGCCGATCTTCAGGCTGAATTAAATGAGTTGGAGAGAAATAAAGCCGAAGCCGAACAAAAGAATACCGAGAAGGACGTCGAGGCAGCAAATCTCCGAGCCGAACTTGCCGATGTGAAAGAGGGTAAGGCCGAGGCGGAGGAAAAATTTTCAAAGCTGGAATATCAGTCTGTGGAGCTGGCTGTTGATAAATGTCTTGAGTTTAGCCAGAAGTTGTCTGATGCTGTTAAACAGCGTCATCCGGATATGGATTGGTCCTGGTTGGATGAAGTGTATCCGGATGAATAGACCGTGTACTTGTTGACTTTTAATGAAAAATTTATTTTTTGTGTGTATGTGCCGAACTCTAGGTATTTTTCATATATACTGTTTGATCGATAAACCGTAATAAGCTCTTTAATGAATGAACCTAAGTTCGTATGATTGTTCGGCTAAACGAGTTGTTCAATAAGCAATGAAGTGTGAGATTTCGGGAAATTTACCCGAGCTGATTATATATCGACACATGGGTCACGAAGTGCTTTGTAGCATAATGACCGAGTGAGCGCCGGGTGAGTGTTAAGAGTGTATTTCGTAGTTGAATACGAGAGTGTACGCCCTATCGGCGGTGGTCTCGAATGTACGCCCTGTCGGCGGTGATATTGGATGGACGCCCTGTCGGCGGTTATATTGAATCGAGTCATAGCGATTCTAGCATAGATAATCATAAGAGACATTGTGTTTTCATGAATTACCTCTTTTATTGAGATTTTATCAAGTACAATGATATATGACAAGAACCGAACAAGGTAAAGTGCAAAGAATCGTAAAATTGATTGATGATTTGCTAGCCGAGAGAGCCAAAAGATTTCAGAGCCGAGCTATTGATAATAGGCCTTCAGATTTGAAATATTCTATGAATGGGGAAGTATTTTACCGGAGTGATCCTTCAACCTGTATGCTCCCCCCTTGACATCGTGAACTATGTATGGGCCTTCCCAGTTGGGGTTCAGCTTGCCCACGCCGGCCGCTGTTTGTGAGGCGACTACCTTTTTCAGGACTAACTGCCCGGTTCTGAATGTCCTCGGCTTTATGTTCCGATCATGGTAAGATGACATTCTTTGTTTGTAAGCAGCAGATCGCAGCTGGGAATGCTCTCTTTGCTCTTCCAACCTATCCAGCTGACACAACAGGTGCTCGTTATTAGCAACTTCATTAAAAATAGAAGTCCGGGCATTTGGCATTCCGATCTCACAGGGAATGACCGCCTCTGTCCCATATGTGAGCGAGAAAGGAGTTTCTCCTGTTGCTGATCTTGGCGATGTTCGGTAAGCCCAGAGGACATTGTATAGCTCATCCACCCAAAGGCCTTTTGCTGAGTTAAGTCGTTTCTTCAGAACTGCAAGAATAGTTCGGTTAGTTACCTCGGTCATGTCGTTTGCCTGCGGATGGTATACCGAGGTGAAACAAAGCTGGATCTTCAATTCTGAGCAATACTCCTTGAATGCCGCGCAATCAAACTGTTTGCCTTTGTCTGTAACAATGGAGTGTGGAATGCCAAATCTCGTGATGATGGACTTTTGCATGAACTTGATAATATTTGTCGGGGTTATGGTTGCCAAGGGCTCCGCCTCTACCCACTTTGTGAAATGATCCACTGCTACCACTAAGAATTTCCGCTGTCCGGTTGCTAAGGGAAATGGGCCCACTATATCAATGCCCTACTGGGCAAATGGCCAGGGACTATGTATTGAAGTCTGGGGAGCAGCTTTCTGATGGTTCAGATTGCCGAACCGTTGGCACTTGTCGCACTTCTTTATCAGTTCCTTCGCGTCGCCCTCCATACTAGGCCAATAGTACCCTTGTAATAACGCTTTCCGAGCTATTGCCTGTGCTCCCTCATGAGCCCCACAAATTCCTTCATGAATTTCTCTTAGCACATACTCACCTTCCTCAGTACTCAAACACTTTGCCCAGGGAGCCGAAAACGATCTCTTATATAACTGATCATCAAGGATTGCATACCGACTGGATCTCCGGACTATCTTATGGGCCTGTACTTGTTCTTCGGGTAGAGCTCCACTACTCAGATATGCGTAGATGGGAAGCCTCCATCCATCCATCGGCTCATGCAAGTGTACCTTATACGTCTCGTGCGTAGGGGCGGATACGATAGACCAAATGATGTTAGATATGGCCGGTTGATCCTGAAGGCAAGCCTGTTTGGCCAACACATCGGCCTCGGTATTCGCCTCCCTCGGCACCTGATCAATGGACCATGCACAACCCCGGTTCTCAAGTTGGGCGAAGAGTGCAGCCGTTAACTCTTTGTATCTGATCATCGCACTGTCTTTGGCTTCAAACTTGCCAAGTACCTGGCTAACGACAAGCTGTGAGTCAGAGAAGATACTCAAGGAATCTGGTCTTACCTCCAAAGCTAGCTGTAAGCCAAAGCTAAGAGCTTCATATTCAGCTACATTGTTGGTTGCCTGGAATGCTATGTGAGCCATCACCCTGATAACAATTTTCCCTGGTCCGATCAACACCACCCCAGCTCCAACACCCACAGACGAGGATGCGCCATCTATATACAATTTCCATGAGAAAGGACTAGGCTCCTGCGGGGGTGTATGCAATTCTGCTACAAAGTCTGCCAAGACTTGACCCTTCATAGATGGCCGAGCTTCATATCTGACATCAAACTCTCCCAACCGAGCTGCCCACTCCGTTAATCGCCCAGATGCCTCTGGCTTTTGCAAGACCTTTCGAAGGTTCGAGTTTGTCCTTACTGTCACCGTATGGGCCTGGAAATAGGGTCGTAACTTCACAACGAAAATCACCAATGCGAAAGCAAGTTGTTCCAGTATAGGGTACCGTAGCTCGGCACCTCTCAAAACATTGCTTGCATAATAGATCAGAAACTGTTGATTACCTTCTTCCCTTATCAAGACTGACCCCAATGCTCCCGATGAGACTGCCAAGTACATATACAGCACTTCCCCAGGCAATGGCCGACTTAAAAGAGGTGGGGTACTAAGAAAGTTTTTCAGTTCGTCAAATGCTCCCTGACATTCTGGTGTCCATTCAAAACTCTTCACTCTCTTGAGGGTATTGTAAAAAGGAAGGCACCTCTTAGCCGAACAAGAAATGAATCTGCCTAAAGCCGTCACCCTTCCATTCAGTTTCTGAACCTCTCTCACCGATCTTGGTGGCTCCATCTCCAGAATGGCTCGGATCTTTTCTGGGTTGGCCTCTATCCCCTTTTTTGAAATCATGTATCCCAAGAATTTTCCGGACTGAACTCCAAAGGCACATTTTTCTGGGTTTAGTTTCAGACTGAACTTTCTGAGCACTCCAAACGTTTCCGCTAGTTCCCGAGGTAAATCCGAAGCAGTCTTGCCCTTGACAATCATGTCGTCAACATAAACCTCTACGTTCCTTCCCAATTGCCCCGCAAACATCTTATTCATTAATCTCTGGTAAGTGGCCCCGGCATTCTTCAACCCGAATGGCATGACCCGGTAACAGTAGGTAGCTCGGTGTGTGACAAAAGCAGTTTTCTCTTCATCGCTCTTCTTCATAGGAATTTGGTGATATCCAGCGGAGGCGTCCAGGAAAGCATATTCCTCAAACCCAGAAGTTGAGTCGACCAGGAGATCGATATTCGGCAATGGGTAGCAATCTTTCGGGCAGGCCTTGTTCAAATCAGTAAAATCAACACACATTCTCCACTTCCCATTGGCCTTCTTCACCAAAACCACGTTTGATAGCCAGTCCGGGTATAACACTTCTCTAATGAACCCATTTTGCAGCAGTGTATCCACTTCTTCTGACATAGCCAGCTGCCGTTCGGGAGCATGGTTCCTCTTCTTCTGCTTGACCGGCTTGCAACTTGGTTGTACATTGAGAGCATGACACATTACCTCGGAAGAGATTCCCTTGATGTCTGAGGGTTGCCAGGCAAATACATCACTAAACTCTGACAGTATCGCTACCAACGCTTCCTTCTCTTTCCCCTCCTTGCTGGCAGCAATCTTGACCATTTTTCCTGGTGAGAGCTCAATTTCCCGGAGTGACTCCATGGGCTCTGCATTCCTAGCTGTTGGAATGTCCAGCGCGTCTAAAGGTAATGCCTGATCTGCTTCTTTTAACATGCTGACGTAAGTTTCCCGAGCCGCTTTCTGACTGCCCCTCAGCACGGCCACACCCCCCTCGACAGGTATTTTTACAAGTAGCTTACGCATCGAGATGTAAGCGTCTACCCCCACTAAAAGAGGTCGCCCGACAATCACGTTGTAGGCAAGTGGAATGTCCACCACCATGAAACAGCTCCTGCAACTGCACACCTTATCTTCATCACCGAGCTGTAAATCTAATACCACCGAGCCTTCTACTCTGACCGGTTGTCCTGATATACCGATGAGAGGCGCTGAAACTGTTTCCAACCGGTTGACTGATAAACCCAAAGCTTTATAGGCCTGCAGAGTGATAAGATTCACCGCGCTTCCCGTATCAATCAAGATCCTCTAAACCAGGTAGTCTTGTACCATTGCTTCCACAAAAAGTGAATCGGTGTGGGGAGTTCGGACATGGGCTTCATCTACCTCGGAAAATGTCACTTTGTAGCCTGCCACTCTTCGACCTGCTCCCACGGAGAATACCTCCTTAGCTTTCCGCTTTCTGGACTCCTCAAAAACATCATAATGCGGGCCTCCTGCAATCACATGAATCACTCCGGTTGGGGCCTTTTTGCTTGAGCTAGCTCGGTTATCTTGTCTTCTCGGTGAAGGAGATCTATCTCGCTTTCCCCTATCAGCACTCTTCACAAACTGCCCGAGTTTGCCCTGCCTGATCAAGTACTCGATTTCACGCTTCAACTGTCAGCAATCATTCGTCTGATGGCCTTTATCCCTGTGAAAAGAGCAGTATTGGCTCTGATCTCTGCTAGGGTCATCCATCATCGGGCGTGGCCAGTTAACCCGCTCGTTCTCCTTTAACCAAGTCAGGATTTGGGACCTCGGGGCGGTTAACGGTGTAAACCGTTCTTCTTGTTTGTTTCTTGTGCTCGATTTTGAGACCAAATAGGCTCGGTTGGAATGGCCAGCCCCCCTTCCTCTAACTTCCTCTCTGCCACTATTGTTTCTATCTCGCCCTGTGCGAAACCCTCTATCCGAGTCTCTGCTCTGCGAGCTATATCTGAGCCTGCGAGCCTCATCCATGCGTATATACTTGTGTGCCCGGGATATTAGCTCGGTAAAGTCACCCGGTGGCTTTTTGCTTAGGGAATCACTAAAGTCTTGGCACCTCGTATTCCGGATAAGGGCATTGATGGCCACCTCCAAGTTAAGGTTCTGAATGTCCATGGCCACAGCATTAAATTTTTCCACGTAAGCTCGGAGTGTTTCCCCTTTCTCCTGATACACCATTGTAAGGTCGGCAGACACTTTAGCTGGTCGGATGGCTGCTACAAATTTGGCAATGAACATGTCACTGAACTGCTCAAAGCTGTAGATTGAATTTCCGGGAGGTTACGAAACCATATCTGAGCTGAGTCAGTGAGTGTCTGGGGAAAGATTTTGCACAAAGCGGCCTCTTCCGTTGTGTGGACCAACATAGTGTGGTGGAACTCATCTAAATGAGCTCGTGGATCTGTGCTACCGCTGTACTTCGGCAGATTCGGCAGGCGTATCTGGGGAAAAGGGGTAGACAAGATGTCTCGGGATAGTGGGGACCGGAAACTACCCTGGTACTGCAATGTACTGCGGTTCTGGTACTTCTGCATTCTCTCTTCAAATAACCTCTCAAACTGCTCGGCCGTTAATGTGACCGTGGTACCAGGGGCCAAAGTGCTCGACAGTGACGGAGGTGGGATTTGGGCAGGAAGCTGTATATGTGTTAGAGTAGGGGGTGTTGATTGGACTGCGGGTGGTGCTTGGGCCGCCATAGCTGACAAGGCGGTAAGCAAGGTTTGGGCAGTTTGGGGGGTCAAACCCGGGATTGCTGGGATAGCCATGGGCGCTAGTGGTGTTGCCGGCGTTTGGGTCTGTGTAGGGGGAAATAACTGTCGTGCTGGGAGTGGGGAGATTTGCTCTGGCTGAGCTGGTTGAAGGCTTTGAATGAGTTGGCCCAGAGAGTTGGCTAAAGGTTGGGCTACGTTGCTGGGTTGGTTAGAGGTTGGGGCAGCAGAAACGGATAAATCAGGAAAGAGATCCATTACCAGCTGAGATCTGTGAATCGACTGAAATCTGTGGAATGTTCCACGCTCACCGCACCAAATGATGACAAAGTGGAAATCTTCCGGCTGTCTTCCGCTTGAGTTACCTGAAAAGAATCAAAAACCGTCGTCTGTTCCGACAGGGGAGACTCCGACGATCAAGTCAGTTCTGTGACTAAGTAAAAGGATTTTTTCTGAGTATTTCTAGAGAGAGATAATGTACCTGGTGATTCCCTTTATATAGAGCTGTTCACAATAGGAAATAAGACCTTGTTTAGGAGGAAATCACCTTCCTCCCTTGATTGATGCTTGATTCCCCATTTATGAAGATTTGCTGAGTGATTCTGGGTACTTTCCATCCTTGTGAGTTCGGAATCTCCGCTGATCTGGGCAAATATTCGCTAAATAATTGCTTACCATAATGCACGACCGAGCTATTTGACGCGTACTCAGCAAGCGTACTGAATCGGCAAGTAATATAGTGGAATATAATTAAGACCACAAGTTATCGAACCCAAGGGATTGTGTTGTGCAAGTATTTGACAATTAATTGTATGCTAAAGAATTCCCAATATTTTTAATGTGGTGATTTATTTAACTCAGAAAAATCAATAATCTAACTGATGTTATTAATATCTAAGAATATTAACGAAATAATAATACAGCAATTTGATAAAATGACTAAGAGATCTTGCTAAGGAATACCCATTCTCCCCAATAATATCATGTGAATAATTGATTCAACAAATTCATATACAATCAGTGAATAATCTAGCCTGTACCATAGCTTGCCTTTCGGATCCAGCTTCTCTAAAATATGCACTTACCAATCTGGATTCAGCACATAAATTAGCATTATTACAGATCTTAAGTTCTAAGTTAAATAATCTTACCATTACGGATTCAGATATCAAACTCATTTATCTTCCACCATTCTGAACCTATTGAAATAAACATTCACAGGTTTTAACTACCAATTTGGATTCATCAAATCAATGAAAGTTGATTAAAATAGAACAGAACATGTGTACGTATTTATGGGCTAATTGCAATCAAAGTTTATCTTGGTAGATCTCCCCTTAACTTGCATTCAAACCAGCAACAACAGATAATTTCAGAGAAGATAAAACTGATGTATATTTGTATGTATTTATGAACTGATTACAATTAAAGTTTATCTTGGTAGATCTCCCCTTAACTTGTATTCAAACCAGCAACAACAAATAAAATCAGAGAATGTAAAACTGAAGTATATGTATAATACAATCCATACAAACTTATTCACATGATTTACTGGGGAGTTAAGGCATCACCTAACAAGAAATAAAATTACTCACTCATAATTGAAATAAAGACTGAATTAAATAGAGAGAAATTGATATTACCCATTTGAATCTGGAAATGAAAATCGTACAATAATAAAATTGATGTTCTTCCCGTTTGATCTAATCTCCAAACTTCAAAAATAAATAATAAAATCTCCCTTTATTCCCCTCCGTATTAAAATAACCACAGCTTACATTCAAATTCTAAGATGATATTTTTAAAATCTAACTCTCAAGTTGCAGAAATAAATCTTCTTTTTTTTTTATTCCAGAAAAATCCCATCGACCCCTTTCCAATCTAACTTCAGTCCCTAAATAACCGTTCAAAGTTCAAAGTCAAAAAGTGGCCTTCAGAGTCTTTGATTTTGTGCAGATTTGGTTCACAACTCAGTTACACGGCGGTATGATAGTCTCTCACCGCCGTGTAACATGCCTCTGGTCAATAATCTTGACATTTTGCTCCCTTGTCCAGTGCCGCAATTTCTGGAAATTTTACGCCTCACACGGCGGTATGATACTTCCATACCGCCGTGTAACAACTTACGTAAGGGATGATTCTCGTGGTACATGGCGGTATGAGTCTTCCTTACCGCCGTGTACTGCCCTTCTGATGCTCTCTTTTATTTGCGTTTCACACGGCGGTGAGGAATAACCTTACCGCCGTGTAAGATACCTAAAAATGCTCAAAAATAACACAAAATCTCACTTTAGTATATCAGATAACATCTAATAAAATTTTAACAAAAATATACTGAAATATAAACTTCTAAACTCAATAGCAAGCTAGAAATTTATATAAAAACAACATTTAATTTAAACTTATCAAAATACCCCACACTTAGCTTTTGCTCGTCCTCGAGTCAAATAACTCTTCAATTCCAACTATCTCAATTTTCAAGCAGGAAATTGGAAATTCAGAATACTAAGCAAATACTTAGTAAATTCCACTTTAGAGTAATTCTTACTCAAACAAATTTCAAAAGAAGAAAATACAATCGAATTTCTGATGTGTGTGTGTGCAAAGGCCAAAACCAATGTTTTAATATTTTTCAAAACTTAAAACTTCCAGCATCAATCAATCGAGAGCATATTAAATCAGTACATAAATGTACTTTTGGTTTCTTACTTGAAACTCTAGAAACACCATAGGCCTCTCCTTTAGTACCGGAACCCGAAGGTCATCTCCACTGAACAAACTAAAACATAAACATGATCATTAGGTCTTAAGCAGGTTGTAATGTATGGTTCAATTGGTGATGGCTAACAAGAGAAGTTTAGGAAATCAAATGAAGATTCAGCCACTCTACCAACTAACACTGCTACCCAAAAAGTTTCATCACCTACTTCCAATCTAACAACAATTGCCAAGATTTTAGCTATTTCCCAAATATGAAAAATTTTTATCACAAGAGAAATAATACGATACAATTTCTTTCTCAGTCCCTATTATACCCCAATATTGTCTTCTAATAGAGGATACCCCACACTTGAATTTTGCTATACTCAGAATAATTTTTTTTTTTTTTTTTTAGTGGGATATTTATATCCTCTATTTTCTTGCAACTTACTTGTCAAGCAATATCCCAAAATTCTTTAATTTTTCTTACCCACTTATTTACTACTAAACACCTTATTTCAACTTTCAATGTCTTCCCAACCCAATCCTAGAGTGGCCAATTCTTAGAAAGGCTAGGCAAAAGCGTTTAAGTTAAATGGCATATTAATTGTGTAACAAGAAAAATTTCAGAGTACGCTTTTAGCATACCAATTCAGCTCAATGGGGCTAGCAATGGAAAATTAATTCAATAGGTGGGAAAAAGTTTATTTTAAGTAGCTACTCAAAAGAATTAATGCCTAAATCATGTCAACATTTATGCCTTAATTGTTATGTCGTTTCGAAGGGCAATGAGGAAGGTTCTAGTGTTCTAAGAATTTTCTGATCAAAAGATTTCATGCTGGTTTTTCTTTACTTGTAAAAACTGGCCTAAGTGCATAATTCATGGAAATTGCAATTGTATATTTCTACTTTGAAAATTGTTAAGAAAAATAACTTTAAGACAGAATCTTACTCTCTTGTCGACTAAGTGCTCTGAATGACCTTTTTAAGATTAACAATTGAGCTGGAATATCAACTTAAAAATTTGTTAAGCTAAGCATGAGTCAAATTGATGAGCTTAAATCACAAAATAAAACTTAAACAACTAATAAAACTTAAACAACTAACTAAAGAAATCATTATCAAAAAAACAGAAAATATAACTTGTAAAATATAAAAGCAAAAGAAACAAAAGAAATAATAAACTTAAACTTACTATAGTACTGCAGGGTTAGTCACATCACATCAAAGTTACACAAACTAGCTATACCCCACACTTAAAAACTTGTTGTCCCCAGCAAGTGATTCAAACAACCAACAATAACAAAAGAAACAAAATAAAAGATCAGATAACTTCCCAGAAAATCAGTCCTGTGGAGGTGGTGGCGGAGGAAAACGATCTCTCATGGTCTGATAAAACTGCTCCTGCTCCTGTCGAGAGAGATACATGGAATGCTCCATCCTTGACAGACTCTGTGCTTGCAAAGCTAACTGCTGCTCATGCATATCTAATCGTCCCATAAGCTGAACATGTTCAGCATGGGTATCCTCCATGAAGCTCTCCCACTGATCTAAGCGAGAATTGATTTGAGCCTGTCCAGTCTGCAAAGCCTCAAAATGGGCAGTAAACTGGGAAAAATCATAGGCTGGCATGGCTGGGGCGGGTCCTGCAGTAGCTGCACCTGCAGCCTCCTCTGGCTGCTCATCCTCTTCCTCTGCCCCTTCTACGGGCAACTGGACTCGGCCCCTTTCAATGAGGCGCAAGTATTCGTCCCTTGTGGACAATCGGACTTGTTCATGAAACTGATGATCATCCACAATAATCCTTAAATTCTTCAACATCCTGAAATCTAGTAAATTGCTATCTCCCAAATCTGGTCCCAACGAGCTGAGGCCTACTCTCTTAGCTAATACCGTGACCACCCATCCGATCGCGATCTTCTTTACCTTCTTTGGATTAGCCTGCAAGTCTTCAAACTTCTTCCATAAAAAATAAGCGCCATTTAATGGGATCTGGTGGATCATGCAATGCAGAAATAATGCCTCAGCCTGGTTCACCACTCCAGCTGCTTCAATGTGTCCATAGAAAGAAACGGCGAAAAATCGATGTAAAATCCTCAAGGCATGATCCCTCAGATGGTGTGCCTTGGACTGCCCAGTGACATATTGTGTGGCTGTTACTGGATCGCGGATTATGGCCCACACTGTCTGCTTATTCAAGTCGGGCAGATGTCTAGCTCCATCCAATGGAAAACCCAAGGCATCTGCGAATTCATTAAAGGTTAGAGTGTGTTTTCTCTTGTTTAACCAGAATGTTACCTCCCCGGGGTCCTCCTCATCATCATTATCAATCTTGCAATCTACAGTGGCCAGAAAATCCCTTGTCAATTTCGGATGAACTCGCTCCCTTTTCTGAAAGAAGTCTGTCCATCCTATCCCCTCAATCAAATCATTGATTTCTTCATTTATCCCCAATGTCCGTAGTGCATCAAAATCAATAAATGTAGAAGGTAGGAAGGTTGCCTCTGATAGACATTCGTATGCAGTATGGCACCTTGTAGGGACCCATGATGGTATTGAGCTATTCTGAGAAGAGGATGCCTGGTCCGTTCTTGATCTTTTTGGAGCCACTGCATCAATATATAAACACAATTAGAAGGGATAAACAAGGCTTAAATTTTCAACAAAATAATAGACAAGCCCATATTTAGATAAAAACAATTTGCAATCATTAAAACTTCAATGCCACAATGAAAATCTTTAGCAAGGACAAAAGCCAGCATTTATGATAACAATGCATCCCCTAGTTCCCTTAACAACAAGTGCAAAAAAAAAAAAAAAAAAATAGAATGGGAAAATTACAGCATTCGCATTGCATCATCTTACCTCAATGTAGTTCACATTCTTAAATGTTTGCAAATGTTATTTACAGCATGAGACAATTATATGGTATGGTATATGAAAGCCATTAAGATTTCCCAATGATTACAGATCTATCTAACATAGAAAGGTTGAAAATCACTCATTCAGGCAATTTATCAAACACTTGGCGGGCACCAATTTTTGTATATAGAAACAGAAATTCTCATGCAATTGTTAACCCCAATTTCTCCAATTAGCAACAAACAACCCATCAAGTAAGCAAGGAAATATAATTCAAGGGAATAAAACACAAATTCAGATACCAATTTATGATATAAATCACAAAATTGTCTTATACATCTCGCCCCCTCCCAATTAATGGAATAAAACAAAGATGAAGAAAAATACAACACCAAATCAGCCTCCAATTAAAAATTAAAACACAAAATCCAGCCATTACTTAAAGATTAAAGCAAATAATTTACTCATTGCTCGAAGGAAGAAAGAATTAAGAGGGAAGAAATTGAAAAACACACAAACCCTAGAATAAAAGAGAACAAAATTAAAAAGGAAAGAGAGAAAGAAAACTTACTTGAATTGAAGAATGAAGACTTGATGTGCAAAAGCTAGGGTTAGAATCGAATTTTACCACTTGAGAATTTTGGTCGCAGATCTTGGGTTAAAGGGATATGAGAGAGGGAAGTTTTGTTTTCAAAAATTTGTGCACAAGAAACTGACGACAGGGGTTTTTAAAAACAGGGTTTAATGTGTTACACGGCGGTATGCTAATTCCATACCGCCGTGTACAACGTGACTGCAAATGGGGATTTTTAATTTACTTCTTACACGGCGGTATGCTAATTCCATACCGCCGTGTAAAAGCACCACTGGAACTTCGTTATCTTAAATCCCGATTTACACGGCGGTATGAGGTTTCCTCACCGCCGTGTAAAACGCCACTGTCTCAGTTATGAAAATGCTCGTTTCACACGGCGGTATGATGGTTCCTCACCGCCGTGTAAAACAAGTTTTTGAGAAAAATTAACCCTTTAAATAAGCAATAATTTCCCCAAGTACTCCAAAACATTTTTACATTATGTTCAAAAATCAATAGATCACTAAATAAAAATAAAAATGACCTACAAACTAAAAATAACCAGTCTTAATAAATTAAAACACAAGAGAATAAGAATATAAATTAATTTAGTTCTGATTTTTAGTCTCAGCTAGACTTTAAACTCACCTCACTCCTCGTCCAATAAAATAACCACTGCTGCACCTTCAGCGTGGTTTTCAAAATAAGGTTTTAGACGATGGCCATTTACCTTAAATTCCGTGCTCCCAGATTGTTTTCTGATCGTGATAGCTCCGAAGTCAGCCACATTTACCACTTCAAATGGTCCCGTCCACCGCGACTGCAATTTTCCAGGAAACAACCTTAATCGACTATTATACAATAGGACTTTCATACCTGGAGTGAATTCCTTTCTGATCAGTTTCTTGTCATGCCATCTCTTCGTATTTTCCTTATACTTCTCCGCTTGTTGGTATGACCAATAGCGTATTTCTTCCAACTCATTCATCTGGAGAAGTCTCTTCTCACCTGCACTCTTAATATCGAAATTCAGAAATTTAGTTGCCCAATAAGCTTTGTGTTCAAGTTCGACAGGGAGATGGCATGACTTACCATAGACTAACTTAAACGGGGATAACCCTATAGGCGTTTTGAATGCGGTTCTATAGGCCCATAAAGCTTCATCCAGCCTCAAATACCAATCCTTCCTAGATGAATTTACAGTCTTTTCTAGGATTGTTTTGAGTTCTCTATTAGAAACCTCAACCTGTCCATTTGCTTGAGCATGATATGGGGTGGTAATTTTGTGCCTCACGCCAAATTTTTTCAATAGGGCAGTAAATTGATGATTAACAAAGTGTCTGCCCCCATCACTAATTATGGCCCTTGGCGTGCCAAACCTAGTGAAAATGTTCCTCCTAAGGAATTCTAGTACAATTTTGGCATCGCATGTCTTAGTAGCTATGGCTTCTACCCACTTACTCACATAATCCACAGCCACTAATATATACTCAAACCCAAAGGATATTGGAAAAGGTCCCATGAAATCTATCCCCCACACATCAAATAATTCCACTTCAAGCATATTGGTTAACGGCAATTCATCTTTCTTAGAAATATTTCCTACCCGTTGACATCTATCACATGTTTTCACAAAACTTTGAACATCTTTAAACATGGTAGGCCAATAAAAACCAGAAGATAAAATTTTTGATACCGTCCGGTTTGGTCCATGATGTCCACCAGCTTCTCCACTATGACAGGCTGTGATAATCTCACCTTTCTCCTCATCTGGAATACATCTTCTCAGCACTTGATCTGCACACAAACGAAATAAATAAGGATCATCCTAAAGATAATGCTTTGCATCAGCCTTTAACTTCTTTTTCTGCTGCCATGTGAAATTCTTTGGCATAAATCCCCCTGCGAGAAAATTAGCTAAATTAGCAAACCAAGGAACAGAAATCTCATTTTCAAATAAAGCACAAATATGTTCATCAGGGAATAAATCTGAAATCTCCCCTTTCTCAATGTGAGCATTTTCCAGTCTTGATAAATGGTCTGCTACAAAGTTTTCTGCTCCCTTCTTATCTTTAATTTCTAGGTCGAATTCTTGCAGTAGAAGTACCCATCTGATCAGTCTTGGTTTGGATTCCTTCTTTGCAAATAGGTGCCTCAAGGCAGCATGGTCAGACCACACCACAATTCTTGCTCCCAGCAAATATTGCCTGAATTTTTCGAATGCATACACAATTGCAAGAAGTTCCTTCTCCGTTGTGGTGTAATTCATTTGAGCTCCTGTCAAAATGTGACTTGCATAATATACCGTACAAAATACCTTTTCTCTTCGCTGCCCAAGTACTGCACCAACTGCAAAATCACTGGCATCGCACATTAATTCAAAAGGCAAATTCCAATCCGGAGAAATAATCACCGGGGCTGAAATGAGCCTCTGTTTCAAAGTCTGAAAAGCCAGCATACATTCATCATCAAAATTAAATGGAGCATCTTTCATCAACAAATTTGACAAAGGTTTAGCAATTTTTGAAAAATCTTTGATAAACCGGCGGTAGAATCCTGCATGTCCCAAGAAACTTCTAATGCCTTTCACACTAGTTGGGGGTGGTAACTTTTCTATCACCTCTACCTTTGCCTTGTCCACTTCTATCCCCTTCTCAGAAATTTTGTGCCCAAGCACAATGCCTTCCCTTACCATGAAATGGCATTTTTCCCAATTCAGCACCAAGTTGGTCTTTTTACACCTTTCTAACACCAATTCTAAATGCCTAAGGCAGCTCTCAAAATGACTCCCATAAATGGTGAAATCGTCCATGAACACCTCCATAAATTTCTCTATGAAGTCATGAAAAATTGCCATCATACACCGCTGAAATGTAGCCGGTGCGTTGCACAGCCCGAAGGGCATTCTCCTGTATGCAAATGTGCCATAGGGACAGGTAAATGTAGTCTTTTCTTGATCTTCTGGAGCTATGGGTATTTGCATGTAACCTGAATATCCATCTAAAAAACAATAGAATCCATTTCCTGCCAATCTTTCCAACATTTGGTCAATAAAAGGTAAAGGAAAATGATCCTTTCTGGTTGCATTATTTAACCTCCTATAGTCTATGCACACCCTCCATCCTGTCACTGTGCGTGTGGGAATTAATTCATTTTTTTCATTGGCTACAACTGTCATCCCTCCTTTCTTTGGTACACATTGGACTGGACTGATCCAATTGCTATCAGAAATGGGATAGATAATACCTGCATCAAGGAGCTTGAGTACCTCCTTTTTCACCACTTCTTGCATTGCTGGATTAAGCCGCCTTTGGGGTTGCACCACCGGTTTGAAGTCAGTTTCCATAAGTATCCGGTGCGTACAATAGCTGGGACTGATTCCTTTTAAATCTGAAGTTGACCAGCCAATTGCTCCTTTATGCTTCTTGAGTACTTCAATAAGCATTTCTTCTTCCAAACCTGTCAATAAAGATGAAATAATTACTGGTTTTGCATTATCTTCTAAAAATATATACTTTAAATGTGAAGGGAGAGGGTTAAGTTCAGAATGTATATCCCCCTTTTCCAGGTTCAGTCCTTCTTCCTGTGTGTTTTCTTCTTCACTTTCTTGCTCCACAGCTGCAATCACTTCCTCATCTTCCAAATTTTCATTCTCCAAAAATTTCGGTAAATCCTCATTCACCGGATCAGCTTCTAACATTTCCTCTTTCACCTCTTCTACACACTTGTCTATTGTATCCACAGAATAAGCAGATTCTTCTATATCATCTGATGGATACCTTTGAGCTTTGTTCATATCAACAACTAATTTTTCATCATTGAATCTCAGGGTAACCGTTTGCCCATGCACATCAATCAAAGCTTTTGCTGTGTTTAAAAATGGTCGCCCCACTATAAGTGGTACTTTTCTGTCCTCTTCCATTTCCATCACCACAAAATCTACTGGAAAAATAAACTTCCCCACTTTCACTAACAAGTCCTCTATCACTCCCTTGGGTCGCCTCACCGACCTATCCGCAAGTTGGAGTCTCATTCCCGTCTCCTTAAGATCACCAAGATTCAGCTTCCTGCAAATAGAATAAGGCATGAGATTTATGCTTGCACCTAAATCACACAAAGCATTACCATAAAAATTTTCACCAATAGCACAAGGTACAGTGAAGCTACCTGGATCTTCCAATTTCTCAGGGATCTTGTTCATGATTATAGCACTGCAATTTTCTGTTAGTTGAACAGTTCCATGCCCTTCTAATTTCTTTTTATTAGAACATAGTTCTTTCATAAATTTAGCATAGTTGGGCATATGAGCTAAAGCTTCAGCAAATGGTAAATTAATGTGTAATTTCTTAAACATTTCTATAAACCTAGCTTTTTGCTCATTTTTCTTTTCTTGTCTAGCAACAGCAGGAAATGGCAGTCTATTTATGTCGAGATCCTCTACCCTTGGATTCACTATACTCTTACCTTTATCCTTTTTAGGAGCATGTTCATTCATTTCTATATTAGAGTTAGAATTACTTACAGTCCGTGTTGGCTCCTCCTTTTCTGATGAAGAAATTTTACCTTGATCTTCTCTTTGTGCCACGTCCTTTCCACTTCGCAGTGTAATTGCTTTTGCTTCCTCTTTTGGATTTCGATCCACAGTTGAAGGAAATGTTCCTGGTTGCCTTTGGGACACAGAATTTGCAAGCTGTCCCAATTGAGTTTCCAGATTTCTCATAGAAGCATCTTGGTTTCGGTTCCACTGCTCTTGAGATTTCCACCTAGATTCTTGATTTGTCATGAATTGCTGCTGACTGTTTATGAAGTTAGCCATCATATCCTCAAGATTTGGCTTCTTCTCTTGCATAGGTGGCCTAGGTGGGTATCCCGGTGGATGGTATGATTGAGTTTGTGGTTGATTGAAGTTCTGTCCATGGTTGTGATGGGGTGGGTATGGCATTTGATATTGGTTGGATGTTTGGGGTTGGTATGAATGTCCTTGATTGTGCTGAGTACTTTGGTTGAAAGGTGGTCTCGCTGGTTGGTGAGAGGATGTGGCATTCTGATTTCCATCTTTCCAAGCAAAATTCGGGTGATTTCTCCAGCCTGGGTTGTATGAGTTACTATAGGGGTCACTCCTCCGATAATCCCCTACAGCATTAACATTTCCCATTAATGCACTCTCTTGAGCATACTGCCCACTTTCATACCACTCATCTTCTTGAGAAACAGATGCTACATTTTTCACCCTTAAGTTTTTCATCTCGTTTTGCATTGACTCCACCTGTGCCCTCAGCATTGACACTTCATCTACACTATGTATTCCTTGTCTTCTTGGGACTGATCTAGGATTAGCCCACTGAGCGTCATTTGATGCCATTTCATCCAGCAGCTGGAATGCTTCTTCTGGTATCCTATTCATAAAAGAACCTCCTGATGATGCATCCAGCAAAGATTTCGTTTGAGGTGAAATACCAGAATAAAATTGTTGCATCAGATGGTAAATTGGTATTTCATGATGCGGACAGCTTCTTAACAATCTTCTGAATCTTTCCCAAGCCTCATAGAAAGGCTCATCACTCAATTGACTAAATTGAAAAATGCTGTTGCGAATATTTGCTGTTTTTTTAGGTGGGAAAAATTTCATCAGAAACCTTTCTTGCAATTGATCCCATGATGTAATTGACTGTCTTGGTAACATTTGCAACCACTCTCTTGCCTTTCCAATCAAGGTGAAATGAAATAATTTCAGTCTTACAGCATCAGGTGTCACTCCTGGAATCTGCACAGTGTCACTAATCTCCAAAAATAAGTCCAAGTGTTGTGCAGGATCTTCCACTTCTGATCCAGAAAATTGATTTCTTTGCACCATGTTGATAGTTGCTGGTTTCAGTTCAAATTGTACTCCTCTTGGCAGCACAATTGTCCTATGGTCTTCAGTCCATCTTGGCACAGCATAGTCCCTTATCGTTCGCTGCCTAGGGACTTCTCCTCCATAATTTCTTGGTACCTCTTCATGTGCCCTTGGCACTTGTTCATTCTCGGGAGGAATTTCATCAATAGGGAGAGGATTATTTTCCATGTTGTAGTCTCTGTTGGCTCTCCTTTGTTGACGCAAGGTCCTCTCGATTTCAGGGTCGTAGGGTGCTAATGGTCCTTGTCTAATTCTGCTCATACACCACAACTACCTGAAAAGAATAAAAATAATAAAATCAGAAAATGAAAACACATACAAATAAAAATCAAAACTTACTGACAACGTCGTTCCCCGGCAACGGCGCCAAAAACTTGACGCGTACTCAGCAAGCGTACTGAATCGGCAAGTAATATAGTGGAATATAATTAAGACCACAAGTTATCGAACCCAAGGGATTGTGTTGTGCAAGTATTTGACAATTAATTGTATGCTAAAGAATTCCCAATATTTTTGATGTGGTGATTTGTTTAACTCAGAAAAATCAATAATCTAACTGATGTTATTAATATCTAAGAATATTAACGAAATAATAATACAGCAATTTGATAAAATGACTAAGAGATCTTGCTAAGGAATACCCATTCTCCCCAATAATATCATGTGAATAATTGATTCAACAAATTCATATACAATCAGTGAATAATCTAGCCTGTACCATAGCTTGCCTTTCGGATCCAGCTTCTCTAAAATATGCACTTACCAATTTGGATTCAGCACATAAATTAGCATTATTACAGATCTTAAGTTCTAAGTTAAATAATCTTACCATTACGGATTCAGATATCAAACTCATTTATCTTCCACCATTCTGAACCTATTGAAATAAACATTCACAGATTTTAACTACCAATTTGGATTCATCAAATCAATGAAAGTTGATTAAAATAGAACAGAACGTGTGTACGTATTTATGGGCTAATTGCAATCAAAGTTTATCTTGGTAGATCTCCCCTTAACTTGCATTCAAACCAGCAACAACAGATAATTTCAGAGAAGATAAAACTGATGTATATTTGTATGTATTTATGAACTGATTACAATTAAAGTTTATCTTGGTAGATCTCCCCTTAACTTGTATTCAAACCAGCAACAACAAATAAAATCAGAGAATGTAAAACTGAAGTATATGTATAATACAATCCATACAAACTTATTCACATGATTTACTGGGGAGTTAAGGCATCCCCTAACAAGAAATAAAATTACTCACTCATAATTGAAATAAAGACTGAATTAAATAGAGAGAAATTGATATTACCCATTTGAATCTGGAAATGAAAATCGTACAATAATAAAATTGATGTTCTTCCCGTTTGATCTAATCTCCAAACTTCAAAAATAAATAATAAAATCTCCTTTATTCCCCTCCGTATTAAAATAACCACAGCTTACATTCAAATTTTAAGATGATATTTTTAAAATCTAACTCTCAAGTTGCAGAAATAAATCTTCTTTTTTTTTTTTATTCCAGAAAAATCCCATCGACCCCTTTCCAATCTAACTTCAGTCCCTAAATAACCGTTCAAAGTTCAAAGTCAAAAAGTGGCCTTCAGAGTCTTTGATTTTGTGCAGATTTGGTTCACAACTCAGTTACACGGCGGTATGATAGTCTCTCACCGCCGTGTAACATGCCTCTGGTCAATAATCTTGACATTTTGCTCCCTTGTCCAGTGCCGCAATTTCTGGAAATTTTACGCCTCACACGGCGGTATGAGACTTCCATACCGCCGTGTAACAACTTACGTAAGGGATGATTCTCGTGGTACACGGCGGTATGAGTCTTCCTTACCGCCGTGTACTGCCCTTCTGATGCTCTCTTTTATTTGCGTTTCACACGGCGGTGAGGAATAACCTTACCGCCGTGTAAGATACCTAAAAATGCTCAAAAATAACACAAAATCTCACTTTAGTATATCAGATAACATCTAATAAAATTTTAACAAAAATATACTGAAATAGAAACTTCTAAACTCAATAGCAAGCTAGAAATTTATATAAAAACAACATTTAATTTAAACTTATCACTATTCTTAAATTCCGGACTGATAGCACGCCCTACTAACAGACGAGTTCTAATACCTGGCCTCATGAACTAACAGCTCGGCTTGAAGATGTGTTCGAAGCAGCCGGGCCATTAAATTCAATTGGAGAGCTCGGTTATCACTCATAAATAAAATAAATGCTAATAACTTACTTTTTCAAATATTGCTAGTAATTATATTACAAATTTAATAATACCTGCAATTTAAAAATGACAAAAAAAGTTAGCTACACATTCAAATCTTATTAACAAAATTAATTTATATTTTTTTATATAACAATACCTTTTTTTTTCTCCAAGAAGACAACAAGATATTGTCTAATTTATATAATAAATAAAATAAAAATTAATATGTACAGAGTGAAAAGAAAATGAGAGAGTTGAAGGTGAAAGAGCAAAGGAAATATATGCTAATGGTAAAGAAAATGAAAGAGAAGAAGTAAAATGGCCCGGTGGATGCCATTTTAAAGGAAAAAAAAAAGAAAAAAAAATACTTTTAGAATGCAGACCCGTGAAGCACGGGTCTGCTGACTGCAGCGCACAGTAACAACTGTGCGCTGCAGCCTTTGAAGGAAATAAAAAAAAAATATTTTGTTCAGAAAACGGCAACCTTGGTTGCCGTTTTCTGACGAGTGTACCCGACTTCCCGTTTTCCCAAACCAGGCGCAAAATAACACCGTTTTGCACCTGAAAAAAAAAATAAAAATAAAAAAATGCCAAAAAACGATAACCTTGGTTACCGTTTTCTGGCAATCCAGAGTCAAATTTGAGTGGGACCCATCCAGTCAGAAAACGGCAACCTAATTATTATTACTGTAGCTCTACTTCTCTAATTTTTTTGCAAAATAAAAAAAAATATAAAAAAAAAACCCTAAACAATCTAATTCATATATAGATATATTACTTGAAGAAGTCTATCGACATCCAAATCCCACTAGCACTTTATAGCTTTGCTTTGAAAAATATGCCATCAAATTAAAGGTCGGCAACAACTTTGAATAAAAATGGCAGCAACAAGTTTTAATAATGACTAACAGTTTTCCTATTTGCTTTGTGGCAAAAATGCTAAATGGCCTTTGAAACCTAGAGCAAACCCTAGAGCGAACCTAAATAAATAAAATCATGAATTGAAGTGAGTAACAATCGGCTAGGTCAGTTACACTTGAAGGAAATGTTAAAGAAAATGTTAGAGAGAATGCAATATTAAAAGTTTAAAGGAGTATAAGATTTAGGGTTGATTTCACCCATGGTCACTCAACTTATCACTTATCGCGCAAAAGTAACCGACTTTTTTTTTCTTACTTAAATGTCACTGAACTTTTAACATTATTGCACAAAAGTCATGTTGACCGGAATCCGGCGACGAATCTTGCCGGATTGATAAGTTCAACAAATGTTACATTTAAATTAATTTCACTCACGGTCACTAGACTTATCATTTATCTCGAAAAAGTAATTAACTTTTTTTTTTCAACTTAAATGTTGCTGAACTTTTAACATTTTTGCAAAAAAGTCATCAATCCGGCAAGGGTCGTCGCCGGATTCCGGTCAACATGACTTTTGTGTAATAATGTTAAAAGTTCAGTGACATTTAAGTAAGAAAAAAAAAGTCGGTTACTTTTGCGCGATAAGTGATAAGTTGAGTGACCATGGGTGAAATTGACCCTAAGATTTATAACCGTGAGCAAAATAACCCCGATCCATTTATATTATCTTAAAGCAGTGGTAAAAATTACAATTATTAAGTTCAACTCTTCATATTCACACGATAATATTTCACGAACTTCACATTCAATGTCGACTTGAAAATAATTTTACAGTGCTTTCAAGTATAAGAAATAAAATTTGCTGTTTATGAACTCTGATTGATCAATGGAAGTAATTGAAGTTGTTGTGGTTACATTTACATGCATGTAGAAGAGTTGAGCGAAATACAGGACGATTTTAATTAAGGAAACATGCTACTTATGTCTTAGATGTGTTGATTTTAAGGAAACAGTACAATTGAGACAAATAATCAAAATTAATTAACCTTAAATATAATTAGTCCATCAATTTGACAATATAATTTGCATAATTTGGCTGTCAACATGAGACGCTTTTCAGAACTGCCAAGAGAATGTTGGGGGAAATTGACTCAAACTATGATATTAAATATTAACAAAATTTTAGTAGGGATGTGGAAACTGGCAATGTTCACGTTGTAGCACATGCTCCATAATTTAATTACCAGTATAGGTGGAAATGGCACCTATAGGCTATAGGTGATAGGTGATAGAGTGGGGATCAGTAGCTGGGACCAAAAACTATACATTAAAATTTTCACCATTTATTAATATGAATTTTCTACGGACTGGACAAAATTTTAGCAGAAGTTAATGCTATTAAATAATTGATATTGGAATTTAATTAACCAACCACACTTACTACGTATTCAGGAGTTAATTAAGTGGCTGCTCTCTTCACGTTAAAGCACATGTTGCACCCTTTTTTATCACATGGTTCTTGATTATTTCAATTATATATTTATCTATATATATTGTGGATTTTAACTGAGTAATAGGACCAAAAATCTTAATTTTTAAAAATAAAATTTCTGAAATTAGGGACTTGTTAATGTGCATGGTACTTGATGAGATCAAATAATTTCAGTCGTTCGTATATGCTCAATAATTCTTCCATATTTTTTGATCAATGGTTCAGATTAGGTGATAGAGTTGGGATACGCCCATGACTCTATAAAGGATTGAGTTCCTATCCAGATTAAATTGAGTTATTTAATCTAAATTAAATTACCAAATATTATCTCACAAAGAGTCTGAGTTAAACTAGAGTTAGGTCTCTAGCCATTAGGACTTCTATAAATAGAGGTGAGGTCCTCATAATTTGGTAACGAGAAAACGTATACGCCGCAAGACTGCTCGTTCCCACTCACAGTTTTTTGTCTTATTTTCAGGAGTATTTAGATTGTGATCTAACTGCTCTTACCCCGAGTGGGTAAAAGCTAGACCAGTGACCAAAAACAAACGGGATCTTGGTAGACGGTTCCGCAACGAGTTTCTGCGCTACAAGAGGTAGGTACATTTATTTAATGTTATTTCCATTTAATTATATGCGTATAATTTCCCATCATTGATATCAGAGCCGTGGTTTTTGCGTCCTGGCATGTGGCTAAACAGATCTAAAATTTTATGTGTAAAATTATTAGATCTGGGATGCATATAACACAACAAAAATTTATTTTTTGTGTGAAAAATATATATGCGTGTATATTTCGGCTCGATTTCGTGTATGTGTACACCGAAACCCGAGGGGACGAACATGAGTGTTCTAAACGGCTAACTAGAAGTCGGGATTTTTTATTTTTGACCTCACCATTGGATTCACAGACCCTGAAAACCCCCCACCGGCCGGAACCGAAGAGTCAGAATCGATCGGCAAGGCGGCGCGTGGACTACACGCGCCGCAACTCGTTCTGCGCGTGCCACGTGTCAGCAGTATTGAGTCACTGCTGACACGTGGCCCAATGGCCGAGCGCCACATGGATGGCAGAGGCCATGCCACGTGGCACAACGTGGGGCGGACACGTGGGCAAATTAGAGGACGACACGTGGCTGACCGAGGTCGTGCCACGTGTCATGATGACGTGTCATACAGCTAACACGTGGCCCAACCAAGGAGAGACACGTGGACCAATGAGGCGGTGCCACGTGTCATGCCGTGTGTTATTGATGACGTGGCATCAATTACACGTGGCCCAATCAGGGGTCGTCACGTGTTAGACCGAGGTCTGCCACGTGGCAATGCTGACGTGTCATGCATGACACGTGGACAAATGAGACACCGCCACGTGGCACCACCTGGACCAATAGCTTGCAGACACGTGGCATGACTGGATGAAGACATGTGGCACGCTGTGGTTGTAACACGTGTCTGGTCGAGTAGGAGGCCGCGCGTGGGGCGTGTGAAGGCGCGTGGGCGCGTCTATCTCCCTCTGGTCGGCGCGTGTGGGCGCATGCAGTGTCTTCCGACCACCATTTCAACTCCGATTTTTGTCAAATAATTTTTAAAAATTATATCTGATTTTTTGGTTATGTTTTCAAAATTTTTTAATGACCAGAAAATTAATTTTGTAATTCTTGAAATTTAAATGTGTTTAATTTCAAAATAAAATATTAAAATTGTAGAAAATGTGTTTTATGCGTTCAAAAATTTTTAAAAATATTTTGAAAATTTTTTTGAGTTGCTCTCCTTATTTATTGATTGAAATGCGTTTCAATTATGTGTATTTATACATGAGTGTATAAATTTTACCTGTAATATGTTACAGAAAAGTTAAATAAGGGCACTGGTACTTCCTTATGAAATGCATAGGTTATTTTAAGATTGCAAGGGTGCAATCAATAAGTAACATGAAAATGCGAAGAAAGATTTGAGCTGATGACATTGATGCAATAGTGCATCATAAAATACATGTGTGAGAACGAATGTAAGAGTGCATTTGAACTGGTGGTCTGAGTATGAAAATAAAATTTTGGTTCGAGTTACCAAAAGGGTAAGTGTTGAAAAGTAACACTAAAATTCTGTGATGGTGTTGAGAAATGGACAGAGCGTGCATTGTCCGTGACTTCATCAATGGACTTATGAGTCACTTGATGAATTGATTAAATCGGTCAAAGATATAATCCTAATAACTAAAAAGATTTTATGAAATCTGGTCTTCTAAAATAGTTTACATAAGTGTCAATTTGAGTTAGCGTTTATTTTTGTTAAATAGGATTTATGTTTCCTATTAATATTTGATATGAGTATCTTATTTTGGGATTATTGAATTTTTGGTTAAATAAATGTGTTTATTTACTTATCATGATTGCATTTAACTTTATAATAAATGAGTTTATTTTAATTGTTAATTGTCTTGCGATATTTTATGAGTAAAATGATTACATGCTTATTAAGTAAAGGCTTAATAAAGATCCCCTCATAAGTTTGAGAACTTGATAATCTAATAATTCAGATTTATTATACATGAAATCTTAACCTATAAAGTTGGACATTAGAACTTAGAAGGTAATTGGTACTCTAAGTATACTTTTCGAATTTGAGTCTAATAGAAAACTTTATTAGGTTATTATTTCAGGTGTATAGTAAATTGCATGTATTGCTTTATCTCTTTTAAATATGTGCGACATTGTTTCATTTGAGATCAGAGGATTTTAATGGATGCTGCTTCCAAGTTATAATTATGAAATCTGGAATACAAAGATCAAGTATGTGCTTGAAGAGCAAGAGGCTCTTAAATCCTCAAGTTCGGTTATGGCTGAACATGAGGATGACGCTATATCCTAGCATAAGCAGGACCAAGATGCCTATGTCGCATCACATCATTAAGCAATTTCGCATGTATCAAAATGCAATAGATCTGTGGATCGGTTTGCAGGAGAAATTCAGAGATGTGACTCTGAATAAACTCCGATCATTGTAGATCAAATTTGATACATATTAGAAAAGTCTGATCATTCGATGAGAAAACATCTAAGAGAGATGAAAAAGAAAAGTGAGCTTAGTGAACTTAGTCATAAGTGACTGATAAGTAGAAGGTCCAAACTGTTATCCGTTCTTTACCCAAGAGTTGGTAGCATGTGAGGATGCAACTAACTCACATATATAAGCAAAAAGACATTTGAGGATGTCGCTTGTCATTTGAAGCTTAGAAGGGACTGTCTGACAATGATTAAGGTCAATGTCATAGTCCATATGGCACAGTCCTGTTCTAATAGAATGAGTTCTCATTAGAACAATAAAATAAGCTTCAACAATAGAGGTAAGAAAAAGGCTTGAGAGCCTGAAAAGCAAAAGGAATAGAATCACAAAAGGTCCAAAGGCAAATGGGTAGTAAACAATTCAAGACTGAAATGTTTCAATTGCCTAAAAGGATACTATGAAAAGAGACTGCATTGTGTCTTTAAAGATATACTATTCTGACTCAAGAGTGAGTGAAATTTATGTATCTAGTTCTAAATTTCATCCTTTGTGGGTGATAGATTTAGAACCAATGGACTATATAACAAGGGATCGAGATACCTTTGTTATGAAATTTAGGTTCTGTTCTTGATTTATTGAAATTTGTTTTCAATTTATTTTTGAGGATAACAGTGTATACTTTTGCTTGAATGATTTTATTGTTATGGATGTGGACCATAACTATATAAGTAAAACTAATTTTTTCTTTAATTGATTCTTACTCTTCACATAGTTATGAGGACAATGTAAAATTATGGCATGCTAAATTAAACCATATTGGACAAAACCGAATGAGTCGGTTAGTCAAAGAAGGTTTAGTAGGCGATTTAAATAAGATTGAATTACCTACATTTAAGCATTGCCTAAAAGGAAAAACTAGTTAGAAAATCATTCGAATAAGGAACTAAAGCGAATTTCCATTGCAGTTAGTCCATTCTGACGAATGTGGTCAAATGAATGTGAGGATAAGGCATGGGGCCTACTATTTCATCACATTAATATATGACTATACTAGGTATAGTCATGTCTATTTGAATTCTCACAAGTCAGAAGCATTGAGTTGCTTCACGACTTATATGAGTATAGCTGAGAATCAATTAGATAAAAAGATCAAAGTTTTAAGAACTGACAGAGGTCAGTAATATCTTACAGATAAACTTAAAGTTTCATGTGATGAAAAAGGATTGAATATCAGTTGTTCATTCCTTGAAATCCACAACAAAATGGTGTTGAGGAAAGAAGAAATAAGACTCTCCTATATATATGGTTAGATCTATGATGGCAGAGACAAATTTGCCTATCTCCTATTGGGGAGATGCTTTGTTGACTGCCACATATGTTCTGAACTGTATGCTCTCCAAATCTGTCATTATCACAACTTATGAGTTGTGAAATGGTCGACAAGTTGACCTAAGCCATTTATAACTTTTGGGTTATAATGCTTACGTCCATGATACCTCAATTTGGTAAATTTGAGACCAAGAGGCAGAAGAGTATCTATGTGAGATATTCTGAAGTATCAAAAGGATACATTTTCATGGGTCAGTAAGAAAATGGCATAATGATAAAATTTGAATCACTAGACATCACATTCTAAAGAGAATGCATTTTCTAAGTTAGGCGAAGTGAATTGAGATTTCACTTTATATTAATTTCAGGTAGAGGAACGATCAGGATCACTCCATCCGAGTGGGAGGGAGTTAGAGGAAGAATGTTAAGACCTTCATCCTCCAAACGATTCGGATGTTCGAGACCTGATTCGAATGGGAGCATTCCTGACTCCAGTGGGAGGAAAGAATATAGTATTCCTAACTCCAGTGAGAGTATGGAATATGATCCTAGTGGGAGCATTGTGAATCACGATAAATATATGAGATATGTTTATCAAGATTCAGAACTGCAAAAATCTAAAAGGATAAGTGTTTCATGCTGACAATTTAAAATTGAAGGCCTGAACAAAGCCCTTTTGGTTATCCCACAAGACTAGAAAGAGCATAAAACCTATTCAAAAAGCTCTTTCATGCCCATTTAAGAGAAAAATGGACTAAAGCAATGGAAAAGGAAATTGGCATCCATGAGATCAAACATGTTTGAGAACTAGTTGATCTACTGGAAGGACACAAATTGAGAATAAATGTATTCTCAAAGTAAAGTGAAAGGCTGAAAGAGGTATCGAAAGATATAAGGCTCGGCTAGTCGCTAAGGGGTTCATACAATAGAAAGAGATTGACTATGAGTAGACTTTCTCATCTGTTGTAAAATTTACGTCCATAAGGTTCATTCTAGCCACAATGGCGAGTTTGAATATAGAGCTTCATCAAGTGGATGAATAGACTGCTTTTCTCAATGGAGAAATGGATGAAACAATCTACACGTTTCATCGGAAAAGGCAGCAAACATAAGGTTTGCTGATTGATGTGTTCAATCTATTGCCTTAAACAGTCTTCAACACAATAGTGCTTGAGACTTCATCATATAATCATGTCGAATGTGTTCAACATGATTGATGAAGATCATTGTGTTTATAGTAAAAGCTCTGAAAATGAATTCATCATTTTGGCATTGTATGTAGACGACATAGTTAAAGCTGAAAATGATAAATGGTACGTAAATAAAATCAAAGATTGGTTATCGTCCAACTTTGAGACAAAGAATATGAGTTGTGCATATTACATTCTTGAAGTTAAGATTTCAAGAGATAATTCAAGAAGATTGTTGTCTATTTCTTGAGAGAGATATATCAACAGAGACCTTGAGCGATTTAATATGCAATACTGCAAACTCATAGATTACCCCATTGCCAAGAATCAGTTTCTTAGCAAAGATGTGTGTCCTATGAGGTCAGAAAAATTGAACGTATGAGGAGCGTTCAATATATAAGACAGTGCCATGGGTAGTGTTATGTATGCAGTGTTGTATACAAGACATGATATATGTTATGCAGTGGGCATGGTAAATAGATATCAATCTAACCCAGGCAAAGCACATTGAAAGCAATTGAATGGATACTTATATACCTTAGAGGTACTGAAGCCTATTCTCTCTATTATTAAGAAAATGATCTGCATTGAGAGAATACAGAGACGTTGATTGGGCAGGAGATGTGGATGAGAAGGCATCCACTTCAGGTTTAAATTCTTGTTTGACAAGAGTGCCATCTCGAGGAGCAACAAGAATTAAACCCGTGTAGCCCTATCAATAGTGGAAGTTGAATTTGTCACTTCCTCAATTGCAGTACAGGAGACAGTTTGGCTGAAATGGTTTATGAGCCATTTAAGAGTAACTATCTTAAAGGTATTAATGACAGTCTTTAGTGACAGTCAGTCGTTGATAGCTTATAGCGGAGCTAAGCGTATCGGCATTAAGTATCAATACGTGAGAGATATTGTTGCACAAGGAGAGATGTGAACTTACAGTACGTTTCTACGCACGCAGATCCGTTGAGTAAACCTATGACGAGAGATGTGTTTTGAGAGACACATTAGATCTCGAGGTTTGCGTAGAATTTAACTGGTACTGTTATATTTTATATAATCCCTTAACGTTATTATTTGCGAATAATAACGTTAGTTCATTGTTGGCAATACATGAGTGTGAATGTTTATGTGTAAACATTTACTGTTATTGATATGAGATTGAGCATATCGGACAGAGAAGTAGCCCACTCACAAGGGTGTTTACCTTAGTTTTGTCAATGAGTTGGCAAAGACTAAGATGAGGCGATTTTTGAACATATGAGAAAGCTCGAGAGCCTGTTCAAAATAATAGTGCCGTCTTGCAGAAATTACAAAATGAGTCTTGTTAAGGTGCGAGATAAAGACATACATAAAGTTGTATGCTTTGGATTGAGATCCAAAATAAGGATTGTATGAAATTCGATGGTCAGTTATATGTAACTACCATGTTCTGTCTAAAAAGCCAGAAGTAGTCCTTAAGTAAGCGGACTAAAGTTGGGTGCTTCGGTGCATCGCAACCTTACGCTTCTGTATGGTGTTTAATATACACATTATCAAAATGTGAGACATGCGCTCCTTTAAGGGAAAGAAAGAACACCATAACACATGTTTTATACCATGTGTGCTTATGTGACCACAGGGATGGGAATTTAATAATATTACTGATCTCAACTTTTCCTATTGTGAGACCCTATTTATATTACGACCCTCAGAACCCTTAACTTATCCCTGAAGTATAGTTCAATGTGGCTAGCTTAGTTAGTTTCCAAGAGGTCCGGGAAAAATTTAGGCCTGGCGGATCTAACTAGAAAAGCGAGTTGAATCATGATGGATGGCATACAGTAAGAGGGGAAGATAGCCTTCTGATCACTTTCATAAGGTTTCATGGTTCACTGGCCGGTCTATTATAGTTTCTATGAGTAGAAATATAATAGTGAACACAAAAATTATTTTATGAGATCATGAGTTAAAACAGTGAATGTGAGAAGGCAATCTAGGGTTAGGCATACGTGAAGAAGAGGATCTTGTTTTCCGAGACGCTATATATCCCTAACAGGTGTATAGCACTAGTGCTCTCGAGGTATGCTGGTCACACAATTTATTTGCCAGTATAACTGAAGATTAAGACTGGAATGCGTTCCGTCATATGCGAGTGGGAGATGATAGAGTTGGGATACGCCCATGACTCTATAAAGGATTGAGTTCCTATCCAGATTAAATTGAGTTATTTAATCTAAATTAAATTACCAAATATTATCTCACAAAGAGTCTGAGTTAAACTAGAGTTAGGTCTCTAGCCATTAGGACTTCTATAAATAGAGGTGAGGTCCTCATAATTTGGTAACGAGAAAACGTATATGCCGCAAGGCTGCTCGTTCCCACTCACAGTTTTTTGTCTTATTTTCAGGGGCATTTAGATTGTGATCTAACTGCTCTTACCCCGAGTGGGTAAAAGCTAGACCAGTGACCAAAAACAAACGGGATCTTGGTAGACGCTTCCGCAATGAGTTTCTGCGCTACAAGAGGTAGGTACATTTATTTAATGTTACTTCCATTTAATTATATGCGTATAATTTCCCATCATTAGGCTTAGTGGATTAAATTAAGGGTGAAGTTGAAAATTTTGCCAAAATTGCAATATAACTCATTTACTTTGGAACAATGTTATCTTTAAAATTTTAAAATTGAAGGAATAATGTCCTTCCATTAATGGTATATTAAAATTGGCCAAATCCGTAGGTTGACTTTAAAATTTACTTCTACCAAAAATGCAATGTAGGCTCTACTTTATTTTAGTGAAATGTCATCTCTTAAATTCTAAAATTGGAGTAATCTTGCCTTTTCATTATCTTTAATAACTATTAAAGTAGGCCAATTTCTATTTGATGATCTTAACACCTAACTCATTAATAAATGATATATAGGACAATTATGTAGTCTCTATATGTATAACACATGATAAATTAAAAAAATAAATGACAAAAATACATATCCAAAATAAATTTTCTTCCATTTAATCCTAATTTAAGGAAAAAAAAAAATTGAAAGTGTTGGAGTCGAGATGCGCCCATGACTTCTCAGGTTGACCCGGGATATATATGTATCGGACCGGGAATCCTACTAATATGGAAGAATTCCATATTAGGAGAATATCAAGGGTTTGTGTCCCTTCATCTTCCTCTAACCCTACAACTTCCCCTTTAATGTGTAATTAAAGGGGGTAACTCCCCTAATGGAAGTTAATTTCCTACTTATGGTGCATTCATCTCCTTTGGGAGATGAATGCCTATAAATAGGTGATAAGTTGCAATTATATTAATATTTTAGATTAATTATTGGCCTAATTATATGTTTTATTTATTTAATTTTAATAATAATTAATGAGTTTTTGTATTTTTATTAATTTATAGTATTTTTATAATTTTTAATAAGTTTGGAATGTTTTCAGGTGTTATATTATTAATCGGAGCTAAATTGGAGGTTGTGGGGTGAATTTAGAAGAATTAAGGCAAAAAGAGGCAGATTTGCCTATTGCACAGCCGTGCTTTCGAATTGCACAGCTGTGCTTTCGGATTGCACAGCTATGCAGGTGCAAGGCACAGCTGTGTCACGCAAATGAAGGCGCGCGCACGGAGCTTGACGACGCAAATATCGCCTCTCTCCCCCAGAAGCACAGCCGTGCTTCCTCGCAGAGCACAGCCGTGTAACGCATGAGGCGCGCGAGGATGAGGAACGACGCTCATTGCACAGCCGTGCTAATGAAATGCACAGCTGTGTCATGCTGTTTCCCACAACGATGCAACGACGCAAGAAACCCTAGCGCCCACCCATTTAATTCCAGGACACAGCTGTGCTTATCAAAGCACAGCTGTGCTTTTCTTCAGTTAAATACAATATGACGCCGCTGCATTCGGGAGCTGGTAGTTTTTAGGTTTAGTTTTAATTGTATTTTTCTCTCTTCTCCTTAGGGGAGACTTAGATTTATTTTCCATTAAATTTCAGCAATATTTTATTTAATTTCCATGTTTTAATTCTTCTTTTAAACTTTGTTTTAGCTTAGATTTCATTTCAAATTGCACTTTTATTCCAATTTAATTTAGATTATTTTTATTTTAATTTTGTATTTTGGGATTTAAGGAAATTCAACGGTGGATGAACAAGAACTTCAAGATCCATTTTCTCTTTTCATCAAGGGTGTATTCTAAACTTAATTTTTCATATTTTATATTTATATTCTTGATGTTAAGGTAGTTGTTCATACTTGGGAGTTCTTGAATCATCTGTGTATTCTGGAAATTTGGTAATGAATATTTTCATGTTTTCTTTTATTCCTCTTGTTATAAATTGTTTTGCCAATATGATGATAATTGGAGCTAAATCTGAAAATTGTTATTTGTGCAAATGTTCTATTCTTTTAATACTGACATTTATATTTCCAGCTAAATCCGGGATGGTAGGTTGGTTTGTGGGTGTTCATATTATTAGATTAAGAATTGTGAGGAATAAATAGGTTTTAGATAACTGAATCCGGGATGGTAGGTTGTCTTAGATCTAGGAATTGGTCATATTATACATATAGTTCAGTTTTATCTTCTCTGAAATTATTTGTTGTTGCTGAATTGAATGCAAGTTAAGGGGAGATCTACCAGGATAAACTTTGATTGTAATCAGTTCATAAATACATACATATGCTCTGTTCTATTTTAATCAACTTTCATTGGTTTGATGAATCCGAATTGGTATTTAAATCTGTGAATGTTTATTTTAATAGGTTCAGAATGGTGGAAGATAAATGAGTTTGATATCTGAATCCGAACTGGTAGGATTATCTGACTTAGAACTTACAAACATGTGATAATACTAATATATGTGCTGAATCCGAAAGGTAGGTTCATTAATTAGAATAGCTGAGTCCGAAAGGTAGGCTTGGGTTTAGATAGGTTATCCAGAATTTCATGTTATATTATTTTACCAATTTTCAGTTACATATATGAGGATAGAATTTCCCAAGTATTTAATCTCATCTTTGAATAATTTCTTGATGAACAATTTTATTTTCAATTGTTAATTTATTTTCTGGTTTAGTTTAATCTTCTCCACCAATCACACCGGGGACATCTCAAATTCACTCAACCATAGATATTTAACTGAACAATCCTTTTTCCCTTGGGTACGATAACTCGGGGTCCTAACTATACCCCACTTTATTACTTGTCGATTCGGTACACTTGCCGAGGACCCGTCAAGTTTTTGGCGCCGTTGCCGGGGATAACGGTGTTGTTTGTTTTATATCTTTAGTTGAGTTAGTTTGAGGTTTTTATTTTTCTTTTTATTTTAATTTGGTGTTTACTTTTGCAGGAAAATTTTGAGACATTTTCAAAATGATGCAAGATAACGATCAAGATTATGAGTTGGTCCTTTTGCGAGCTCAAGTGAATGATATGATGAGGGAGATGCAAGAGTTACGACAATTGTATTCAACTTCACCAGTCACCTATTCACCTTCTTTTGAAGATCCTCACTCTTCATGTATATCACAAGAGTCTCACTTTACCCGTATCGAACGTCTTTCAAACTACATCTCTTGTAGAGAGAAGGAATACCAAGCAGAAAGGAGGGAGATACAAGAGTCTAACTCTGCCAAAATCGAAAGCTTTTTAGACTACATATATTGCAGAGAGAAACAATTTTGTACAGAAAAGGGAGAGTTGCAGGCTACAATCGATTATCAAGAGGAGAGAATCAAGGCTCAAGGGGATTTATTAAAGAGTCAAGCATTGGAGATCCAAAATTTGGAATCCAAGTTAGAAATTTTAATTGTCTCTCCGAGTGATCAAAAAGATGGTGGTGAATTGAGTCATGCACCTATAGAGATTAATGAGAATATTGAAACTTTTGAGGATGGGTTGCATGAAGAAGAAAATGAGCCAATTATTGTTGAAGATAAATCTTGTGTTTTTTTGGAAACTAATTTCAATTTTTCTATGCAGGATAATGCACCAAAGGAGCAAGAGTTGAATGATTCTCAAATGGAAACACTGAATTCAGTCCATTTGAAGGATTTATTTAGGCTTGAAGAGCCGGTAGAGTTCGTGTATAGTGAACCCAAGGTGGAGTCATACTTCATCGAAGACATGGAATTTCCCACCTTGGTAGCTTTCGATGATTTTCTCCTACTGATGGGGGAAAATGAAGAGCAAAAACCGGAAAGACCATTATTTGGTTCACAAGCTCGTCCACCCGAGAGTGAAATGAGTCGAGCTGGGACTCAATAAACCAGAACTTTTATTTTTCTTAACCCTTCCTATTTAATTTTCTGTCATTTTTCTGTGTTTATGTTTTAATTTTTAATTACTAGTTGTATTTTTATTTTTATTTTTCTAAAAAAAATAAAAATTAAAATAAAAAAAAATATAACAATAATAATAATAAAAAAAAAATTTATTATATATATTTTTATAAAATAATATTCCTTAAATTTTTGGTGTGTTAGAAAGTTAATTTGTTGTTTTTAATGTTTAATTTGTTGATTTTAATTTTTGGTTTTAAATTGGTTTTGATTGGTTTTATTGTTTTGGGATTTAACAGGGAGAATAACTTAGAATTTAAAGAAAGGAATTTGCACCAAAATTGTGCAGTGCGGAAGTGGGGCAGTAGCAAATTATCAATTATCTCACAGTGGCAATTAAAATTGTTGTCACCGTGAGATACGTTCCATCAAGGCAGTAGAGTCAGGTAAGGAACGAAAACACAGCTGTGCTTATTTCAAAAGCACAGCTATGCTTTCATTTAAAAAGCACGCCGAAACGCTGCGCTGGAAAAAGCACAGCTGTGCTTATTTCAAAAGCACAGCTGTGCGTTTTCGCACAGCCCATTAAACACGCTGTGCTCCCTCTTTCTTCCTCTTTCTCTTTTCTTCTCCTCTTCTCCCCCTGTTCTTCAAAAAATTAAAAGTTTTCTCTCAAATTCTCTTTGATCTTCACTGACAATCCAAGCTCATCTCAGGTAATTTTTATTTTGTGCATTTGTATGGAGCTTAATTGGAATTCTCTTCATCTTAATTTTGCATTTCCCTTCCTATTTACCGATGCTGATCTTCCCTAAAATTTCTGCAAAATTCTAGATTTTTGGGGTTAAGAATTAAGAGCTCTCTTCCTTTATTTATCTTTCAAAAATTTTTAAGTCAATTAACTAATTTCTACAGATTACAGGTACGCATTTTCTCATCATGTTCATTTAAATTTTTGCGTTCTTTTTCTAATTCCATTGTGCACTGAGCTTCAATCAAATAAATTTATGTTGTTATTGAATTTTTTTTTATTGAGATGTGTTATTCTCTTGCTAATAGGTGTTTAGGATGAGGAAGTTGTGATAAATAATTTGGATTATAATCCTGCTCGCCAGATGCTTGATGAAATGCTTAAATGAGAAATTCATGTCGAAATTTGGGACTTGTAATGTGAAAATGCAACATAATTGTTTATTTTTCTTCCCAACTCAGTTAATATGATTTGTTGAGGTTTTGTTCATATCTAGTTGGCATGAATCAGGCTGCTTAAACATGCACATATGTCACTGTTGGCATGCTCACTGCTGGTTTGGAACTTGCAATGAATGAACTTTATTTAAACATATTGTACATTGAGCATTTACAGCTTGAGCCTAGTTTCGTATTTGTGTTTGTGTTTATTTGCTCTTATGGCAGTGTTGAGTTGGTGGGTGCCATTGGATTTGAAATTGAACTTATTGATCATTGTGTTAGAAGGGATATGATCTTGTGTTCTGTCTTGAAAGTAGCTTGCTGATATTTGGAGTTTGGGCTTGAAAATTCTGAATTGAATTGTTTTGATATAATTGGGGCATTATGCGATAGTGTGAATATGGAAGGAAAGTTTTTGCAAGTTAAATTCTAATTGCTTGAGGTTATGCTTGGTATTATCTTGTTTTAATGATGTTGCTGTTGCTTTAGTTTTAATTTAGATGCAATTGAATATTGTACTTGATTGAATTGAGTCAAATGCATGTTTGCTAGTTCCCGACTAGATGGGATTAGGATAAGTTGTTTTGGATGTCAATTTTTCACATTTTTATTTACAAGCAACTTTGAATTTTTCCTACATATTTTTGCTGTGAATGAAGTAGTGATTAAGTGAACTTTGCATTTCTCTGTTATTCTCCAATAATTGCATTTATTTTATTTTGGCGTGTACACTTCAAGAATTGATTACTTGTGCTTATTTTTCTTTTACACCGTGTGCTTTTCATTTTTAATTTCTTTAAATTCTAATGTGTGCAATTTTTCAATTTTCTCTATTTTGTGCATAGACTTTGTACTTCAATAGGTTATACATTTGCCTTATGCTTAATGTTTCAATTTTTGCATCATCATTAGCTAGAAAGTATATTTATTTCGCAAATTCTGTTGTGACGTGTTGGTGAGTTTTGATATTATTCTTCCAATTTAGTTATAGATGTGGTATGCACTTAATGAAACCAAGAATGTTTTGAACAAAGTGTTTACTTTCTTTTTCAGGAACCATGGTTCGCAACAGAGAGGAGCAACCATCAGCGCCCATTCAGCCTCCTGATTGGTTGACTCCAGCGCAGCGCAACCTGTTCAACAAGCTGGCTGCGAAGATTATTATTTCGAGTAGGTTCATGAGTATGAAGATACTCATTGACCTGGGCATTCAAGAGAGGGTATTATCTCTGCTGAGGAACATTGGATGGGAGGAGTTCTTTTCTCTGAATGGTCCGACTTATCCTGAGATAACATTGGAGTTCCTTAGTACGTTTCAGTACTCTCCTAGGTTATCTCTGGATGATTGGAATACCATTCAGTTTAGAGTGCGCAATATCCCTTATTTTCTATCGATTTCTGACCTGGCGAGATACTTGAGATTGCCAGTGGATGGGGAGGTACATGTTGTGGGTGAATCAACTGCGCACTGGGCTATTGTTGGGAAACCCAACATGGAATTTAATGCGCGAAACACCAAGTCTACCAAACTCCGCTCTCCGGTATATCAGTACTTGCATAGAGTTATGACATCATCAGCGTTTATGCGACCAGAGTGCCCTAGCAATGTGAGTACATCTGACCTATTTTTTTTATATGCTATGGAGGCTGGGGTACGAGTGAATGCAGTACCCTGGTTGTGTAAGCAGCTGAAGAGAGCTGCAGCCACCTCAGGAAAGAGGATTGGGATCGGTGGGTTGATCACCGTTATTATGAGGGCCCTGCATCTACCTACTGCCGACATGGGCAGACACTTGACGTCGTCTTATTTTATTGATGAGGAGGTAGTGCTTAGATGTAGGATAGCTATAGAGGATCCCTCTTCTGAGTGTGGCTATAGAGTTAGGAGAGCGGAGGAGGAGGCTCAGGACTTGGGTGATGATGGAGAGGGTGATTCTGATGATGCCCCAGTGCCAGTTGATCATGATGATGCTCCACCACCACCACCACCGCCACAGGGACCGGTATTCAGTACATACAGTAGGAGGGTGAGACGGAGGAGTGATATTCCCTTCTCCCCTCCAGATATGAGTCGGTATGCTCAAGGGCATGATGAGCCATCTTCTTCTACAGCCCCTCCACCCTCAGCTCCATATTTAGATGCTTCGGTGGTCCAGACTTTGATATCGGAGATGCGGACTATGACTGCTACGATGACACGGTTTGAGACTACAGTTAGCATGATTCATGATTCGTTCAGTGAGTCGAGGAGGGAGCAGGCAGCTTTTCAGGAGAGGGTGTGGGAGAGATTGGATGAGCTGAGCAGAGGATTGGCGGAGGTTAGGGCAGCTACCTCTCAGAGTGACCAGATGATCTCTGGCATGGACTTATCGGTACAGCGAGCTTGGGAGCGACTGGCTTCTATTGAGATTCAGATGGAGCAGGTGCGCCGAGATATGGTCCTGGGAGCTGAGCAGAGAGATGCATTTTTGGGATCCTTCCAGCACAGGATTATGACACAGTTGGACAGGTTGAGCGTTGAGATTCGTGGATTTTTCACTCCTGTTTCCACTGTGTTTCCTCCACATCTGAGACGACCACCACAGTAATATATTGTATATATATTTCAGGAAGTGATTCGTACACAACAGATTTTGTATATATTTATTTATTTATTTTAGTTAATGAAATTGATGAAGTCAGGCAATGTATGATTTTATTTACTTTATTATATTTTGGAATTGTGTGGCTGAGCCAATGACGTGTGATAGGATAGATATTAATTGTGTTGGCTATGAATCTCACAGATTTCAGAGTATTTCGATTTTGCACAGTGATTATTGGATTCTTGCACAGGTTTTGAATTTTCTTCATTTTGCACAGGTGGCATGCAGAAATTTTGTATGGTTGTTAATTTTGTACAGTAATTATTTTATGTTTGCCATTTTTGAGATGCTTGCAATTGATTTTAAATTGCAATGAGATTTAGCACAGCATAGAGGAAATTTTTTGAAAAATATCTTTGTGTGCTTCACTTTCTTGCACTGAGGACAGTGCAACATTTTGAGTTTGGGGTGGAGTACCATTTCAATTCTTCAAATCAAAACCAGTTCCGTTTTATTGTGTCTTTTTAATTGTTGTGTGTTTAGGGTAACATTTTAAATTTTTAGTAGTTTTTAATTAATTTTTGTTTTGTTTGTGGCGTGTTTGTGTCAAGTTTGTGTCTAAATATTTTTATGGTTGTTTCTTTTTGATTTTCCTTCGATTTAAATTTTTATTTCGTCCTAATAGTTCTCAATTGTGAATGATTTTGATCTCAGGTTTAGAAATTTGTGTTTCATTCAATATTAAGTTGAGTGAGAAATAGTTATGTTTATATCGTTGTTTGTTAGACTGCATGTAAACCTTAAATATACTTTGCAATTTCTAAATTTTGAGCACTTTGGGCCTGTTTTTAAAAAATTAAGAAAAATCTAGTTGCAATTAGGGGATTAGATGAAAACTCACTGAGAGCACTAGAACCTTTCTGATTACCCATCGAAGCGACCTCAGATGAGACACAACTTAGAAAATGATTTAGGCAACCTTTCTTGTATAGCTACTTTAAATGACTTTTCCTACCTTAATTTCATTGTCTCTTGTTAGCCCGTTGAGCCTATCAATTTAGTATGCTAAATGCGTGCTTATTTTATTGTTACACATATTAAAACTACCTTTAGCCTTAAATGATTTTTGCCTCCCTTTGAAGAGTGGCCACTCTAGTAAGGTTGGGTTTCTATTTTGGGTAAAAAGGAGTTTAGATTTTGTCAATTCTTGGTGTAAATTTCTGTTTGAGAATTGATTGGTGTGTGTAATGGAGAGTTGAGCCCATTTAAAGAAATGAGTTTGGGGTTGATAAAGAGGAATGTGATTTAAGTGGTTTATTGGTCTTGTAAAAATTAAAGCTCAATTGTAGTTCTTGCTGGGATTTATAGACGAATTAAGTACTTTATTTATTGTTAATGGCTAGTTGGTTTTTATGCTTCTAAAAAAAAAAAAAAATATATATATATATATATATATATATATATATATATATATATATATATATATATATATATATATATAAATAAATAAATAAATAAAAATTTGAAAAAGAAGAAGCATTGTAAGTTTTTCCTAGCTGATTGGGCAAAATGTGAGTTTAGGGTACAAAATTTAGTGAGACTTGAACTAGTGCTTTGTGAAAATCGGTGTTGAATATTATGTGGCATTTGTTATTGTGAGTTGAGTTTGATGATGCTAAGGTGTCTTTTAGGCCAATTTTATTTTGATTATATGCAATTGAGTTGGGAATATTTATTAGTACAGTTGGGTGATTGTGGTTTGTTTAGGTAGTGGCTATTTTTCTCTAGTGACTTGATCTTTCTTTGTTAGCCAATTTACCTAAGCCTAACGTTACAACCAAAATGTAAGACCTCTTGTTTCTTTGTTTTGTCTTGTTCTATTCAGTGGAGATGACCTTTTAGTAAGGTTTGGTACGTAAGAAAAGGCATATGGTGTTTCTTGAGCTTTGAGTGAAAAGCCATGAGTGCATTCATGCATTCGAGTTGATTCATTTTTCCAACATTGTATCTAGAAGTTTTGTTTTTAAATGATAAAAATTCTGTTTTGGCCTTTTGCACACACACACACAGAAATTGTTTAGTATGTTCTTGTGTTTATTTGTTATTTAGTGAGCATTGGTATTTGCAAACTTATTTTCTTGTCCCTTAATTGAGAATGACTCCTTATTTTCTTTTGTTGAGATTGAGATGATCGAGAATGTGGTTCATTCAGTTTACTCGAGGACGAGTAAAGGTTTGAGTTTGGGGTAGTTGATAAGTTGCAATTATATTAATATTTTAGATTAATTATTGGCCTAATTATATGTTTTATTTATTTAATTTTAATAATAATTAATGAGTTTTTGTATTTTTATTAATTTATAGTATTTTTATAATTTTTAATAAGTTTGGAATGTTTTCAGGTGTTATATTATTAATCGGAGCTAAATTGGAGGTTGTGGGGTGAATTTAGAAGAATTAAGGCAAAAAGAGGCAGATTTGCCTATTGCACAGCCGTGCTTTCGGATTGCACAGCTGTGCTTTCGGATTGCACAGCTGTGCAGGTGCAAGGCACAGCTGTGTCACGCAAATGAAGCGCGCACACGGAGCTTGACGACGCAAATATCGCCTCTCTCCCCCAGAAGCACAGCCGTGCTTCCTCGCAGAGCACAGCCGTGTAACGCATGAGGCGCGCGAGGATGAGGAACGACACTCATTGCACAGCCGTGCTAATGAAATGCACAGCTGTGTCACGCTGTTTCCCACAACGATGCAACGACGCAAGAAACCCTAGCGCCCCCCCATTTAATTCCAGGACACAGCTGTGCTTATCAAAGCACAGCTGTGCTTTTCTTCAGTTAAATACAATATGACGCCGCTGCATTCGGGGAGCTGGTAGTTTTTAGGTTTAGTTTTAATTGTATTTTTCTCTCTTCTCCTTAGGGGAGACTTAGATTTATTTTCCATTAAATTCCAGCAATATTTTATTTAATTTCCATGTTTTAATTCTTCTTTTAAACTTTGTTTTAGCTTAGATTTCATTTCAAATTGCACTTTTATTCCAATTTAATTTAGATTATTTTTATTTTAATTTTGTATTTTGGGATTTAAGGAAATTCAACGGTGGATGAACAAGAACTTCAAGATCCATTTTCTCTTTTCATCAAGGGTGTATTCTAAACTTAATTTTTCATATTTTATATTTATATTCTTGATGTTAAGGTAGTTGTTCATACTTGGGAGTTCTTGAATCATCTGTGTATTCTGGAAATTTGGTAATGAATATTTTCATGTTTTCTTTTATTCCTCTTGTTATAAATTGTTTTGCCAATATGATGATAATTGGAGCTAAATCTGAAAATTGTTATTTGTGCAAATGTTCTATTCTTTTAATACTGACATTTATATTTCCAGCTAAATCCGGGATGGTAGGTTGGTTTGTGGGTGTTCATATTATTAGATTAAGAATTGTGAGAAATAAATAGGTTTTAGATAACTGAATCCGGGATGGTAGGTTGTCTTAGATCTAGGAATTGGTCATATTATACATATAGTTCAGTTTTATCTTCTCTGAAATTATATGTTGTTGCTGAATTGAATGCAAGTTAAGGGGAGATCTACCAGGATAAACTTTGATTGTAATCAGTTCATAAATACATACATATGCTCTGTTCTATTTTAATCAACTTTCATTGGTTTGATGAATCCAAATTGGTATTTAAATCTGTGAATGTTTATTTTAATAGGTTCAGAATGGTGGAAGATAAATGAGTTTGATATCTGAATCCGAACTGGTAGGATTATCTGACTTAGAACTTACAAACATGTGATAATGCTAATATATGTGCTGAATCCGAAAGGTAGGTTCATTAATTAGAATAGCTGAGTCCGAAAGGTAGGCTTGGGTTTAGATAGGTTATCCAGAATTTCATGTTATATTATTTTACCAATTTTCAGTTACATATATGAGGATAGAATTTCCCAAGTATTTAATCTCATCTTTGAATAATTTCTTGATGAACAATTTTATTTTCAATTGTTAATTTATTTTCTGGTTTAGTTTAATCTTCTCCACCAATCACACCGGGGACATCTCAAATTCACTCAACCATAGATATTTAACTGAACAATCCTTTTTCCCTTGGGTACGATAACTCGGGGTCCTAACTATACCCCACTTTATTACTTGTCGATTCGGTACACTTGCCGAGGACCCGTCAATAGGCCCCCTCCTCCTTTAAGGAAGGTATGAGAAAATTCTCTAGATACCAAAACTCTGTCGGTTTCACCACTCGCCGGTTTTTGCACTCCAAGTGGTTTTTAGACTGTGAACGAGCTGCTGTCATCCCACTTGTAGATATCAGCCAGACCAGTGACGCCAGAAGGGATCCTTGTAATCGCTTTCGCTAAAGTATCTGCGCTACAAGAGGTAGGTAGCATATAATCCGTTTATGTTACCTCCATATATGCATGTGGCATGTTGGTATATAAATCTTTCAGAAAGAAAGAAATCAATTTCTTTTAATTAAAAGTTTTGGATTTTACTATCAGGCAACCAAAAACAATCAAAAATCAAAATGAAAAAAAATCATAAAATAGCAAAAAAAATATTGAAATTATTTCATTTTTAAGAAAAAAATTAATTTTATATGTTCTAATTTCATACAAAAAAGAAAAATATATTATGAAGATTGAGATTTTGAGTCCTTAGCATTCCTTCATAGAACATATCAAAGTTTCTCCAAGAGAAAACTCATCTTTTAGTTTGGACGAGCCGATAAGAGAAAGCATAAGTCTGAGTCATGCACTATCTATCTCCACGAGATCGTGTTCCATTAATAGTTTGAAAATTTTAAAGAATCAAAATTATAACCACCACAATGGCAATAAAAACAGTCACAATTTCATTATGGAGAATGTGACGATTTTGCAGTGAATATAGTTATTTGATTCTAAGATAAATAGTATTATTCTTTAAGGATTTTTAGTGCAAAGTTTTTTTTCTCTATACGTGAGATTTTCTATTAAATAGTTCGTAGGTTTTGAATTTTCAAAGAGAAAGCAGATAGAGAAATTTTAGTTTCTTTATTTGATTTTACTTTTTTTAATGATAATGCAAATTTGTGTTGGCTCAAGGCTACATCTCAATTTTGATGATAATCAAATCTTGAATAAACTTTGTATAAATTCTATTCTTCAATTTTCATTTCAGCTCATTCTCCTCTATATATGGCAAGATCCAAGTCATTTGTTCAAGACATTCGCATAAAGTAATAGGAGATACTGAAGTTCATTGAAAGTTAGGGTATTATTTTCTGTAAGATCTTTTGAGGAGCTTTGCATACATATTCATAATTTATAAAAGCTTTTCTTGCATAAAATTTTATTTAAAATACCATGTTTTAACGAAAACAGAATATAAGTTCTGTTGATAACAGAAGCAAAAGTTTTTACCAACAGAATAGAACAGAAAATATTTCTTTGATCTGTCGCAGCAGAATGACAAGACAGAACAACAATTTCTGTTCTCGCTAAAAGACAAAAATAACGGCTAGTTTTTCAAAACAATCAGTCTGTCTTCTCTCTAACGGCCATATTTTGATCTGTAACGGCTATAATACATTTTTGGCTATAAATTGAAGTTGTTTTCAGTTTTAAAGAGGTTAGAGAAGTTGGAAAACATTTATATCTCTTGAGATTCAAGCTTTCATCTTTATCAATCTAATTTCCACATCTTGCACTTCATTTATTATAAACCTCCTCAACTAGATTATAGCATTTCTGTTGTAACTCTTGTGTGAGGTAATTTCTGTAAAAGATAGTAAGAAAAGGGTTGGCTAGAACCTTAGAATTTCTAGTAAGTGTTTACATCTTTTACTTGGGAAAAAGATTGTGGGTAGAAATATACTAGGTTGTATATTGGCTTAATTCTTGCTTTTAAAAGAATTGTTAGTGGAGAGTTAAGCTCAAGACAGTGTCTTGGGGAGTGGATGTAGGCTGTTAGGCCGAACCACTATAAATCCTTCGTGTTAATCTATTTCCTCTCCCCTCTTCTTTATTCTGTTTTAAAAAGAATCTTAACTATTCTGTTTTCTGTTCAAAGAAAATCTTTAAGTTTTAATCTGTCATTAAGAAGTGATTTTCTGCATAACTCAAATCTGATTTACAAGAAAAGTTATCGTGTATTTTGTTAATCATCACTTTCTGTATTCATTAAAATTACAGTCACGTGTTCTGTTTGTTTCTGAATATTTTATCAGAACTCCTCTATTCTGTTGAGACAGAAATTAAGCGAAAATTGTTAGACACCCAATTCACCCCCCCTTTTGTGTGTCTTTGGGACCAACAATTGGTATCAGAGCAGATCTCATTCTCCTAAGATTTAACAATCTTGAGTGATCCGTAAGATGGCATCGAGTTCTGAAAATCCTCCTGTTGCTACTCCATTCAAGGAAGGTCATTCTGCTATTACAAGAAAAATGCTAGTTCTGGAAAACAGATATGGGTTATTAAAAATAATGTGCATGCTGTAGCTAACCCTCAAGGACCCAAAAAGGATTGGGTACCTAAATCTGTATAATTTTCTTGCAGATCTGCCTAAAGAGCTCCAGATCAGAAAAATGGTACTTGGATAGCGGATGGTCTAGGCACATGACAGGAAACAAATCAAAGTTCACTAAATTAACCATGAAAGATGGTGGGAAAGTTAGTTTTGGAGATAACAGAAAAGGAAAAATTATTGGAATGGGAACTATCTGTTCGAATCCAAAGATAGAAGATGTGTCTCTTGTTGTTGGATTAAAGTTCAATCTGCTAAGCATCAGTCAAATCTGTGATAAAAACAGAAGAGTGATATTTGAAAAAGATCATTGCAGAGTAGAAGAAGTCGAGACAGATCAGACAGTTCTAACTGGACACAGATCAGGAAATATCTATCAAGTAAATTTAGAAGAGCTTCAGGAAAGTAATCTAACATGTTTAATAACGCAAGAACATTTGAGTGTATTATGGCATAAGAAGCTTGGTCATGCTAGTATTCACACTATGGAGAAACTAGCTAAGAAAAATCTAGTTAGAGGTTTGCCAAAGATGAATTTTGAAAAAGATTACGTTTGCAAGGCTTGTCAACTTGGAAAACAGACCAGATCTTCTCACAAACTCAAAGGAGAAATTTCATCCAAGAAAGCATTGGAGCTTTTGCACTTAGATCTGTTTGGACCAATAAGTCCTTCTAGTATTGGTGAAAAAGCATATGTATTTGTTATTGTGGATGATTACACAAGACATACTTGGACGATGTTTCTTGCACACAAAAGTGAAGCGTTTAAATCTTTTGAAAAATTGAGCAAGAAAATACAAAATGAAAAAGGGTATATGATTACAAGCATAAGAAGTGATCATGGAGGAGAATTTGAAAACGCAAGCTTTGAGGAATATTGCAACAGTTTTGGAATTCATCATAGCTTTTCAGCTGCCAGAACACCTCAACAGAACGGTGTAGTAGAAAGAAAAAACAGAACACTCCAGGAAATGGCCAGAACAATGATCAACGAAAATAGTCTTCCAAAGTACTTCTGGGCAGAAGCGGTAAGCACTGCATATTATATTCTGAACAGAACGCTTGTCAGATCAGTTCTAAACAAGACTCCATATGAACTCTGGAAGAACAGAAAGCCAAACATCAGTTATTTTCAATCATTCGGCTGTAAGTGTTTTATTTTTAACGATAAGAGTAATTTAGGTAAATTTGATGCAAAATCAGATGAAGGTATTTTTCTTGGTTATTCATTAAATAGCAAAGCATATAGGGTTTTTAATAGAAGAACATTAGTAGTAGAAGAGTCTATAATGTAAAATTTGATTATGCTGACATCTACACTCGAGAAAGGAGTTTTTCTGATGATGATACAGATGTAGAAGTGTTCGAAATGAACAAGAAGACCGAAGAAAAAGATAATACAGAAAAGTCTCCTAGACAGGAAGCAGATCAAGATGACAGATCTGGTAATGTATCTGGTCAGATAGAAGAAGATCAGCCAACAGAAAGGCAATCAGATCAACAAGAAGAAAACCAGACAAAACAGTCAGTGGATAGATTAGAAGATCAGCAAGTTATGCAACAATCAGCAGAATTACCTAAAGACTAGAAGTTTCACAGATATCATCCAAAAGATAATTTGCTGACAGAACCATCAGAAAGAATGATGACCAGAAGAGCAATGCGAGAATATTGTGGTAATGTAGCTTTCGTTTCTCAACTAGAACCCAAAAATTTTATGGATGCTCAAAATGATGTAAACTGGATTATTGCTATGCAAGAAGAATTAAATCAGTTTGAGAGAAATAAAGTTTGGTATCTGGTTCCTAAACCATCAAATCATTCAATTATTGGTACCAAATGGGTGTTTAGAAATAAGCTTGATGAACAAGGAAACGTTGTAAGAAACAAAGCAAGATTAGTTGCTCAAGGCTACAACCAAGAAGAAGGTATTGACTTCGATGAAACTTTTGCACCTGTAGCCAGATTAGAAGCCATTAGAATCTTATGTGCATATGCATGTTTTAAAAATTTCAAACTTTATCAAATGGATGTCAAAAGTGCTTTTTTAAATGGATTTCTAAATGAAGAAGTCTATGTAGCTCAACCTCCTGGTTTTGAAAATTCAGATCATCCAGAATATGTTTACAAACTCAAAAAGGCTTTATATGGTTTGAAACAAGCTCCTAGAGCTTGGTATGAAAGACTGAGTTGTTTTCTTCTTGCTCACGGTTTTAATAGAGGAAAAGTTGATAATACACTTTTTACTAAACATAGTTCATCTCATATTCTATTAGTACAAATTTATGTTGATGATATTGTTTTTGGGTCTACTAATGTTTCTATGTGCAAAGAATTTGAATTTATTATGAAGCAGGAATTTGAAATGAGTTTAATGGGAGAACTCACATTCTTTCTGGGATTGCAAATCAAACAATGCAAAACTGGAATTTTCATAAGTCAGGTAAAGTATACAAGGGAGCTTATTAAGAAGTTCAAAATGACAGAATCAAAATCTGCCAGTACACCTATGAGTCCCTCAATCAAGCTAGAAAAGGATGAAAAAGGCAAAAGTGTTGATGAAAAGGTTTACAGAGGCATGATCGGATCATTGCTCTACTTGACTGCAAGCAGACCTGATATTCATTTCAGTGTGTGTCTGTGTGCTAGATTCCAATCTGCTCCAAAAGAGTCACATCTGTCTGCAGTAAAGAGAATATTACATTACTTGGTTGGAACTCCAGAATTGGGATTATGGTATCTCAAGAATGGTTCTTTAGATCTTATTGGATATTCTGATGCAGACTATGCTGGATGCAGAATTGACAGAAAGAGCACCTCTGGTGCCTGTCATTTTCTTGGAAATTCTTTAATTACTTGGTCTAGCAGAAAACAAAATTCAGTGGCTCTATCTACAGCAGAAGCAGAATACATTGCAGCTGGAGGAAGTGTTGCACAAGTTCTATGGATCAGGTAACAACTAAAGGATTATGGAATTGAGTTTAATCAAGTTCCAATTTTCTGTGACAACACCAGTGCAATCAATCTTATAAAAAATCCTATTCTACACTCTAGAACCAAACACATAGAAATCAGACACCACTTTATCAGAGATCATGTTCAACGTGGTGATATTGTGCTAGAGTTTGTTCCTACAGAACAACAGTTGGCCGATATCTTCACTAAACCTCTAAAGGAAGATCAATTTTGTCAAATTAGAAGAAAGTTGGGCATGGGTTCTACAGCAGAATAAGTTACCTGGCAATAAAAATATCTTAGTCTTTGAAAAAGGGGAAAGGTGCGTGTTTTTGTTTCAATATCTTAATACTAATTTAATACATGTGTGCTTTAAATTTATTTAATATCTGTATGTATTTTAACTTTAAAATATTCCTTGTCATTATGCTTTAGTCTTAAAAATTATATTATATTTATAAAAAGACAAAATAGTCCTTTTTTGTTCTTTCCATGTTTATTTGTCATAACTGTCAGAGTCAAAGTTTTTTTTAATTTGTTTCTTCCCGCTTAAAACTTTGTTTCTGTGTTATACTCAGTATATTTATGTAAGATTTTCAGAGAAAAAGAGTGGGAACAGTTATCTTTGCTTTTGAAAAAATAATGTTTATCTCCTTGGGAAGGATAACTGGCATTAAATGGTGTGTCTTTTCATATCCCGACTCTCCATCACAGAGATTTGCTTTTATCTTTCCTAAAACTCTCTACCCAGTTTCTTTGTTTCTCTTTCGGGTTATATTTCTCTTCTTCCTTATAGTCCCTGTAAATCTCGTTGTAAACCCTAAATTCCTCTCTCAATCATGGTGCGATTCAAGACCAAAGCCAATCGCAAGCCTCCCAAAGCCGAAACCTCCAAAATCCCTAAACCAGATGAATCGTCTACCAAAACCGCAACACCCGAGAAACCCAAAATCGTCGCTTCACCGGCAAAAAATTCCAAAGCCATCATTATTCCTCCGAAAACCATCGACTGGGAAGCAACAGTGGAGTTCGCTTCGGATTTGGCAAAATGGATGGAAGATCAAGGCTGGAAACGGTTCATCACCTTCACTAGCCCGTTTTTTTATCCGAATTTGGTGAAAAATTTCTATGGGTCTATGAAGAACATCACAGCTAACAGTTTTCAAGTTGTTTTTGGGGAGAAAACCTTCGATGTCTCTCCTCAGCTCCTCTCTCAGGTATTTTCTCTTCCACTGGTTGGCACTAAAACTGATAGGAAGATTGGTACCACTGTTATTCAAAACTTTAATCGGGAAAAATTTTTGAAAGCCACCACTGGGCTTGAAAATCCTGGAACCAATCCTCCTTCCACATGTATGGCACCAAAGTTTAGAGCTCTCCACAAATATATTTGTGATTTTTTGTTACCTAGATCAGGTAGTGCTACATTTTTAGCCACTGTCGATGATTGCATTCTATGGCATTTCTTTAAGAAAAAACCCCTGAATCTGCCTGTCTTATTGTTCAAAAATATGTGTGATAATAAGTCCAAATCTAGATTACCATATGCATTGCTGTTGAATGAGTTGTTTGTATTTTGGAAAGTGGATTTGTCTGCTGAAAATGTGGAATTATTGAAAAAAGGGCACTTGATATCTCGAAAATTCTTTGAGGATTCCATTGCTAGGACCAAAGTTTTAGGCAAATGAAAAGTTGAGCCTCCTGTGCAACCCCCTGTTCAGCCAGTTGCCAAAAGAACCCGCAGCACCCCACATGCACCACCTCCTCAAGAATCCTCCTCTCAGGCTCTTACTGAAAAACTTAAGGTCTTTCCTCCAGATATTGCCTCCTATTTAGCCAAAAACCTGTCTCTAATCATTCAAGAAGCCAAGGTAAGTGAATCTGGTGATGAGAAAATTATTTCTCACTATGCTGATGACAAGGAAGAGACACAGGTTATACTGGATAGTTCTGAAAAAGAGGAGGAGACTGCGAAATCAGAAGAAGAGGAAGTTGTCAAATCTGAGGAAGAGGGCGTTAAATCTAGTGAATCAGAACAGAGTGCATCTTCTAGCTCGTCTGAGGATTCGTCTGCAGAGAAAGAACCAAAATCCAGTGCTATTGCATCTGCCCAATCAAGTAGTGCTTCTGAAGACTCCAGTGCAACAGATGAGAGTGCTGATTCTAGTACTGATGACACCTCTGCTACTGATAGTGACTCTGCGAAAGCTCCTGCACCAGCACCCCCACCTGCAGCTCCACCCAAAGCACCAGAAACAACAGCTCCTGAGGTACCTATTTCTGTTGTTCCTTCATCATCTTTTGATCTTGAATTGGTTGAACTGCATGAAAAATTAGCTGCCTGTCTAGCTACAACTGCCTCCGTCCAATAGCAGATAGCTGCACTTCTCCGTCGCAAATTGACATCTCCATAGTTCTTCTGCTCAGTTCTTTTATATGTTTCTTTAAGTTGAACTAATTTTTTTTGGATATTCTTGGTTTATCTTATGTTCTACTTATGATCTTTGCTTCTCTCTTTTTGCTGATGCCAAAAAGGGGGAGAATGGTAAATGTGGATTATGCTATATGCTATAGCTTGGATATTAGCTTTTTATTAACATTGGATATTCTGGAAGTATGTTGGAAGCTTAAAGGTTAACTGTTACAGGTTGCATGCTGTTTAAAATTGTGTTAAATTTATGTCATACACTTTCTGTCTTATAAGATTTGATTGGAATTATACTTGTATATATCTCCCTAGCATAGAGTAAGGGGGAGCATATTTATACTAACCAAGATAGACTTTTTAGTCAAAGTTTATCAGGGTTTTGTCATCATCAAAAAGGGGGAGATTGTTGGCTCAAGGCTACATCTCAATTTTGATGATAATCAAACCTTGAATAAACTTTGTATAAATTCTATTCTTAAATTTTCATTTCAGCTCATTCTCCTCTATATATGGCAAGATCCAAGTCATTTGTTCAAGACATTCGCATAAAGTAATAGGAGATACTGAAGTTCATTGAAAGTTAGGGTATTATTTTCTGTAAGATCTTTTGAGGAGCTTTGCATACATATTCATAATTTATAAAAGCTTTTCTTGCATAAAATTTTATTTAAAATACCATGTTTTAACGAAAACAGAATATAAGTTCTGTTGATAACAGAAGCAAAAGTTTTTACCAACAGAATAGAACAAAAAATATTTCTTTGATCTGTCGCAGCAGAATGACAAGACAGAACAACAATTTCTGTTCTCGCTAAAAGACAAAAATAACGGCTAGTTTTTCAAAACAATCAGTCTGTCTTCTCTCTAACGGCCATATTTTGATCTGTAACGGCTATAATACATTTTTGGCTATAAATTGAAGTTGTTTTCAGTTTTAAAGAGGTTAGAGAAGTTGGAAAACATTTATATCTCTTGAGATTCAAGCTTTCATCTTTATCAATCTAATTTCCACATCTTGCACTTCATTTATTATAAACCTCCTCAACTAGATTATAGCATTTTTGTTGTAACTCTTGTGTGAAGTAATTTCTGTAAAAGATAGTAAGAAAAGGGTTGGCTAGAACCTTAGAATTTCTAGTAAGTGTTTACATCTTTTACTTGGGAAAAAGATTGTGGGTAGAAATATACTAGGTTGTATATTGGCTTAATTCTTGCCTTTAAAAGAATTGTTAGTGGAGAGTCAAGCTCAAGACAGTGTCTTGGGGAGTGGATGTAGGCTGTTAGGCCGAACCACTATAAATCCTTCGTGTTAATCTATTTCCTCTCCCCTCTTCTTTATTCTGTTTTAAAAAGAATCTTAACTATTCTGTTTTCTGTTTAGGGTTAATCTTTAAGTTTTAATCTGTCATTAAGAAGTGATTTTCTGCATAACTCAAATCTGATTTACAAGAAAAGTTATCTTGTATTTTGTTAATCATCACTTTCTGTATTCATTAAAATTACAGTCACGTGTTCTGTTTGTTTCTGAATATTTTATCAGAACTCCTCTATTCTGTTGAGACAGAAATTAAGCGAAAATTGTTAGACACCCAATTCACCCCCCCTTTTGTGTGTCTTTGGGACCAACAATTTGAAGTCAAGTAAAATGTCAAAGTCAACAGACAAAATATATTTTAACGAACCAATAATGAATGAATAATATTATTTTAATTTTAAAAGTTTAAGAATAACATTGCACTAAAATAAAAATAGATTGTCCACATTATATTTTTTGTGAAAGTAAGTATTACTTAAGTTCGGCAAATTAAAATTGATTAACTTTAACAAACCGTTAATGGAGATACAATTTTATTCTAATTTTAGAAATTTAAGGATACTGCACTATGACTCTTAAATTAATTATGCAGTTATTCCATGAGAAAATTTGTCTAGCCTATACTCATCCAATAGAGTAGGCGAGAATTTCTATTTTTATGGTTTCATGGAGCACTCTGTCCAAAAGTTAATTAAATAAATTATAGGCTTAATATGCTAATTGATACTCGAACTTGTAAATATTTGCAAAGCCGCCCCTCTAACTTATACTGTTACAAGTTGAACACCTAAAGATGCATTTTATGGGCATATTAAACACAGATTTGAAGTGGTTCTGGCGCGTGATCTACATACGCCTGACGTGGATGACACCTCAATTTAGACCAATTAAAAAAGGACACGTGGCATGAATACCAGTCAAAGAAAAATTAACTGCAGAAGATATTTTTTCACCCACCAAATTCACTATCTTCTCCTCTCTCTCCCTATCTTGTCGTTCTTCGATCCTGCTAAAACCACATCCTTCTTCTTTCATTTTCCAAACTGCTAGCTATAATCGTTTAACCTTAAAGTCAGACAGATTAGGTTTTGTTTAAGCGTGACTTCAACAAGAGGGATCATTACCGATGTGAGAGAGGAAACCGCCATTTTTACAGAGGTAAGGTAAGTTCGAACTGTATTTGTGTAAAATAATATGGTATTTTTGTGATTTCGAGTAAATTATTAGGGTTTTTTAGTAAAATGTGAGACAATAGTTAGTTGGCAGCATCTAATTTATTTTATTTTATTCAGTTAATGGAAAGTCAGATTGTGAATCTGTTCTTTCATCATGGTGGACGACTTAGAGAGGACCCACTATTGAGGTATGTACACGAACAAACCTATCCAGAAGATGTTAAAATAGATGTGGATAAATTGCACATTATTAAATTCCACAAATGATCAAAAGGATACACCAATATGGTTGAATTTGCATGCATAGTCAACAAGAGTAGTCTGTTTCACATTATTAGATGTGATAAAGATGTTTTAGATCTAGGTAGTAAGTTAAATAAAGGTGATAGGGTGGATGTTCACTTTGTACACTCAGTGGGCACACCAATATTATATAATAAAGATGATGATAGGGGGAGTAATTTTGTAGATGTGGACTCCATTATAGAAAATGGTGGTCCAATTGGAGAGGAAAAAGTTAGGGCATCAAAAGCATCGAAGGGTGGGTCTGGACAAGGAAGTAAAGGGAAAGGGAATAGGAAGGCAACAAGTGATAAGGGCAAAAAAGTTACAACAGAGAACTGCAACAGGGGTAAAAATTCTAGTGAGAGGGCAAAAATTACAGAAGGGTTGAGAGTGAGAATAAAGCAGAGAATGGGAGTGGTGAAAATGTAGAGGAATTAGGGTCTGATTCTGAAGACTTAGATTATGATGTAAATTTGAGCAATGAAACATCTAGTGATGAAGAACTTTATGATGAAGATAAGGTTTTTAAATAGGAAGCAAGTGATATAGATGATGAAGTTGTGCAAGCTAGAAGGACAAAATTAGATGCAAAGATGAACAAATAGAAAGCTGGAAGAGTCAATTTAGATGATATTCCTCAAGAGGTTATAGGTGTAGATGTAGGTTTTAAGAGCATTCAAAGAGATAAGAGATAAAGACAGAGTGGTAAGTTAGCTGGGGATGAAGAGTTTTTTAGTAGCAGTAATCATGGGAGTGAATGTACTGTAGATGAAGGAGATGTGGGAGAGATTTACCAGCTAAGAAATTCAGAAGTAGGGTCTATTATGATCCTATTTATAGGGTTACAATATTTCAACTTGGCATGATATTAGAAAATGCGATTCAATTTAAGGAGGCTTTGCAAAATTATGTTATTGAGAGAGGAGTGAACCTAAAAATAAGGCCCAATGAGAAGAATAGAGTGAGGGCAGTATGTTTGAAGTCTAATTTTAAGTGGCACATATTAGGCAGCATTGAAGGGAGATCTGGTGACTTCATTGTTAAGACATATTATCCTTTCCATAATTGTTATAGGTCAAATAGAAACAAGGCTTGTAATACAAAGTGGATAGCTAGAAAATATAGGGAAAGGATTATAAGTCAGCCAAGCATTAAGTTGTGGCAGATGCAACAGTTGCTGCATGAAGACTTTTCTCTATATGTTGGCAAATCTGTGTGTGCAAGAGCTAAGATGATGGTGATTGGGCAGTTCATGGGTGATTATAAAATTGAGTTCTCAAGGTTGTATGGTGATATGATTAGAGCAACTAACCCAGGTTCAACTGTGAAGATTAGAACAGCAGAGGTGATTGTACCAGGGAAATAGATGTTCATGAGAATTTATGTATGCTTAGAGGCTCTAAAAAGAGGATGGCTAAATGGTTGTAGACCAGTAATTGGGTTAGATGGAGCTATTTTGAAGGAAGTAAGTAAAGGGCAAATTCTACTTGTGTTTCAAAATATGGGAACAATCAAATGTTCCCAGTTGCATACACTAGAAAAAAAATTCAAATTAGCGACGGACACTTTTCCGTCGCTAATTAGCCATTGATTTGCGACGAAATTCAAAATTGATTGTGAAAGACCATTTTTTCAATTTTAGCGACTGAATAGTGACGAAAATAAAGAAATCGTCGCAAAATTTTAGCGGCAATTTATGGCGCTTTTTTGCGACTATTTAGTGACTAAAAAATATGTCGCTAATTTTTGCGATTAATCTAGCGACTAAAAAATTAGTCGTTAAAATAGCGACGAAAATATCAGTCGCTAAATTTGGAGATAATTTTAGTGACTTTGTTTGCGACAGATTTAGTGACTAAACTTGTTGTCGCTAAACACACTTGAATTAGCGACGGATTTTTCCGTCGCTAAAAGATTTTCAATTTTTTTAATTATTAAAACAATATTTTAGAAATTAAAGTGATATTTTAGTGACGGAATAATCCGTCGCTCTTTCGTCAATAAAATTGATTATAATATTAATAAAAGTATGCATACATACTTATAGTTATTAATTATTTTAATATTTTTGTTTTATACATGAAATTATATTGAAATTCATTCCCTTTGCTAATTCCGATAAGATTAACATTTAATGTTGAAAATACATAATTAAAACAATTGTAAATAAAATTTAATAATTTTTTAGTACTTTCATTAATTAAGATAAATTTTTTAATTGTAAATTTTTTTTAGCTTGGAATCGTTTTATATTATGAATTTTATTTTTAATTTGTCTAAAACAATTTTTTTTTATATTTAATTATTTAAAAATTTAATGAAAATATTAATTAGATGGGCAAACTGAAATTAATATTAATAAAGAAATTTATTAAAAAATATGTATTGATATTATTTTCGGTTTTTGAATTAATAACTTTGACTAAATGAATTATATATACAAATAAATAATTAAATTAATATATGTATGTATATATATAGAATATAAAAAAAAAAATAACCCGGTCTGCTTTTGGGCTTTCCCTTCCTTCTCTTCTTTCCTTTTCTTTTTTTTCCTTCTTTTCCCTTTCTCTATCCCGATCCCGTTCAAGCCCCCCTCCCTCGATCTGCTCCTCCTCCCCGCTATCAGCCAGCCGCGTCGCCTCCTCTCTTTCCCTCTCTTCCGTGCGCGATAGCAGCAGCTGCTGCTCTCCTCCTCACGCATTTGGAGTCGGGATTTGCAGCGCCGCCCGACGCCTCCTCCTCCTCCTCATCGCCGGCCACCGGTTGCACCATTAGCCCCCCTAAAGTGAGTGATCTTGACTTAAAATCTGGAGGTTTTAGGAAAAATAATTAAGGGCAAATTTTGGGAGTTCAGGGATTTAAAATTATAATTTTAGTAATTTAATATTTTAAGCTTAGAATAAGTTAGATTTCTAATTTTTAAGTAATATAATCAAGTTAAATTACATTTTTATCAAGATTTATTGAGTTTATGGTTGAATTGTTGTGTGTATATGTGAAAAGGAAGAAGAAAATGTGAGGAACAAAGGGTTAGTTTATGAAGGTTTTTATTTGAAAATAAAGATGAATCATTAAATTTGTGACTTGGCTTGTTATGCTTTGATGAATAACAGATCCAGTGAAACGTATAGCTATTTCGATTTGCCGTTCTTACAGGTTCTCATTTGCATTTTATACCTGTTTATGAGTTTGATTTGTTATATTGTTTTTAGTTATGTATTTAATTCGATTTTATGTTTTTTGATGGGAATTTCTTTTTGCCATGGGGAAGTTGTCTTCTAAGGATTCAATTAACGCTATAGAAGCTAATACTCTGTAATCGTTTGCAATCTCTCTTTTCCAATTTTTTTATATTTAATTTTTCTGTCTATAAGTTGGTGTTATTGCGTTTTACTTGATTAATTTGCGAGTTAGTCTAGATTTTGATTTGTTATTGTCATTCTTATTCAACAAATCTCATTTTGGTATTATTTTTTTTATTTTCACTTATTCATATTTTCATGCCTAGAATTAATTAAGAAAAAGTTTTGCCAAATGCTAGTGTTGTTTCTTTGAGACTCTGTAATTACAAATTGGCACCCATTTACATTGCTTAATGATGTTTTGACTTCAATACGGTGTTGTTCTTAGATTATATGGTTACTTAAAAATTACAAATTAAGTTTACAAATTACAGAGTTTGCTAATCATGATTGCTAGATTAACTTCTATTGATGGTTGCTCAATTTATATAGGTTGTTATACGTGTGCGTCCTCTCAATAGTATGGAGAGAAGTATTAATGGTTACAACAGATGCTTGAAACAAGAAAGTGCCCAAAGCATCACATGGATTGGGCAACCGGAAACTCGCTTCACATTTGACCATGTAGCATGCGAAACAGTAGATCGGGTCTGGTTAGAAAGATAAAAATTGTTAATCTTACTGGTTGTGCATTTCTTTTTTCCTATTAAACATTGTTTTCAAAATGGTCAGTTGCAGGAGATGCTATTTAGGATGGCTTGTCTCCCAATGGTGGAGAACTGCTTGTCTGGACATAATAGTTGTATGTTTGCCTATGGTCAGGTAATCTACTATGCTTTTAATCTCACCACTGAGTTGGGTTTAAGAATAGTAATGATGGCAATGTAAATATTAACTTGCATTCCATGCTTGCATATTTTCATTTAATTTGTCATTTATGTAAATTGTATGAACAACACTACTCTTTACTACATTGGTGTTAGAAACTTGGATTAAAGAAACATAATGGTGTTACTTATTGAGAATGTATTCCCCTTCCTCTTATATGTACTGGAGGTGATCCTAGGAGTCCTTTTGTTAAATCTGTTGCCGTTTTTTTTTTCTCTCTTTTTATGAACCCTGATAAGGAAGCTCATGTGTGAGAGAGAATCCTGTTTCTAAGATAATGCAGTTCTCCCTAGTTACTCTTCCCTGTGTCATTTAAAACTATCATTTCAGTTTTGTAACTATAGTAATGGTGGATGTGGCAAACAGGAGGCCTAGTCATGTTCCTTATAGGGATTTGAGGTTGAGCTTCCTTCTTTAAGTTAATGAAAATGTTTGTGTATTTCATTTATTGTTGTCATTCTTGAGTTTTATATATATTATTGATAAAAGAGTTAAATTTAGAGACTCATAATTTAGAGACTTATAAAAGAATTTGTTGATTCATCAATCATTTGACCAAGTGTTTATAATGTATGCATGATCTCTTGACATTACCTCTTTTATACAAACCACAAAACTGAATCTTGTCTATTTCAGTGTAGGGAAGTTTTAAATTGGTAAGTGGTCATGGTCTAGACACTTGCATAAATTTAAAACAATTAATGCCAGTGTGCTGCTTGATAATAAGTCATTGGTCTCTCCAGTTTATATCTGAAGAATTGCTTGCCATGTAAACTCACAGGTGGAATGTTAGCTAATCATGTTTGACAGGCTAAAATTCAGACTTGTTGATGACATTGTCATGTATATTCTGACCAAATTGAAAGAAGGATCTCAAAGTGATGTAAAGTTGATGTATGTTTATATCAACATTTTAGATAAAAGTTAATTTTTATCTTTGGTTTTATTTTAGATAATGTTTATATCATAATTGTATGTGATGTTTATAAATATTTGAATTTGAATTGTATGGAATGTTTTTAATTTTCTATATACTTTTTAAGTACGATTTCAATTTAATGTACTTTTATGATATTATATTTTTATATTTTTTAAATTAATAATATTGTATAATTATTTATATAAATTAAATTTTGGATGTTACAATAATAATAATAACAACAAAATTAAATTGGAAATTGTAATAAAAAATTAAATTGAAAATTATAATAAAAAATTAAATTGAAAATAATATTAAAAAATCTAATATTTTTAGCGACAGATTTTTCGTCGCTAATAAATATTTAATATTTATGGAGATTAATTTTAGCAGTTATTTAGCGACGAAAATTTTATTTTTAACGACGGAATTTGCCGTCACTATTTTTAGCGACAATTTTATGTTTTAGTCGCAAAATTTCTTGCGATGGAGCAAATAGAGACGGTTAGTCGTTGCGTCGCTAAAAGTAATTAGCGACTAAAATACCCCTATTAGCGACGGAAATTTTCGTCGCTAATTTACTTTTTTTTGTAGTGATGGGCTGTTGTGGACAGAGAAAGTAAGGACACTTAGAGTTGGTTTATCAAATGCTTAATGTCAGATCTTCAGTTAAGCGAAACTGCTGGAACTGGATTAGTTGTTATGAGTGATATGCAAAAGGTATGTTCTTCAATGCACTTAGTTATTACATAACTTATTAATAATTACATGAAGTGTGAACATTACTAACATGTATTGCTTATTATAGGGACTTATACAAGCAGTAGCTGAGTTGCTGTCTAATACTGAAAAGAGGACGTGTGCAAGGCACATATAGAGCAACTAAAAGCAGAAATTGAGAGATGAAGAAAGAAGGAAAAAATTCTGGGTTTGCTCAAGAGCTAGTTTTGAGGGAGGACTCCTAGATAGAATTAATGATTTGAGCAAGTTAGGTAATAGTATTGTTGAAGATCTTTTAATGTATAACAAAGAGACATAGTGCAGGGTTTATTTTAGTCCAACAAGTTGTTGCGATATTATTGAAAATAACATGTGTGAGACATATGATAGTTGGATATTAGGGGCTAGGCATAAATCTATCATTACTATGTTAGAAGAAATCAGGCATAAGATTATAGGTAGAATGGCAGAAATGAGGGAGTTTGCTCAGAAGTGGTCTACTAAAGTCTCTCCAATGGCAATGGATGTAATCCAAAAGGCTGGACAGGAATCATCAAAATGTCAGCTAATTTGGAATGGGGATTCTGGTTCTGAGATAATTGATAGTGTTTATAGGCACATTGTGGATGTTAAGGCCATAACATGTTCTTGTAGGTCATGGCAACTTAAAGTAATACTTTGCAAGCATGTTATATGTGCAATGCTACATAGAAAATTTGAACCTTCTGATTTTTTAGAACATTAGTATAGAAAATCAACATACTTGAAGGCTTATGGTAGTTACATTCAGCCCATAACAAACATGAAGTTTTGGCCTAGCACACAGAATCCTTCAATTGTACCACCCGAAGTTACTGTAATGCCTAGAAGACCTAAAAAAATAGGAGGAGGGCACCTGATGAGCCAACAAAGAAGTTTGGGAAAATTTAGAAAAAAAAAGGAGCACCAATGACCTATTCACATTGCAAGATCAGTGGTCACAACAAAAAAGGTTGCCCAATATTGGTGAGTTGCTTGCCAATGTTTAATTTATACTTGTCAATTTTGCATTTATGATATTACATATTTCTGATTCAACTTACAGAAACAAGGAAGAAGGCAGGAAAATCAAGGTAACAATGCACCATGTGAACCCATGGCAACTCAACCCAATCCAACATCAGATACAATGGCAAGATTAGAAAACATGCAAAATCCTGCACCAGCTAGTCAACCACCAGTATACGAAATATTTTTCATTGTTTACATTTTAACTTATTCCATTCAACCCGGCTTTAGTGTTGTGATATATTAAGATTCAGCCCTTATTAATAACTGATATTTGTGCAACCTACAGATACTGGACAGCAAATACCAATAGGTGCAGATGTGATGCTTAGAGCTAAACAACCAATAGGATATGCTAGAGGCAATAGAGGTAGGGGTCAAGGAAGGGGAAGGGCTCACAATGTGTGTGTTGGCCAAAAAAGAAACAAATCAGAGGGCCATGGAATTTACTATGAAGATTCAGGTGTCATTTTAGAAAGAGTGAGTTCAGTTAGCAATTTTTGCCTCAATGTGATAAGTTAGTTACATATGTTTTAGACATTAGTCAATTGAGATTTGACTATTCAATTTTTGTTTACAATTTGGAAACAATAAGAAGGTTGTTTACACACCTCCTAATTTGAAGGCTACACATGACAAATATTGATCTTGGGTTCAAGCCTCCAGGATTGAAATGGAAAGGTAGAAATGCATGCACCCAAAGGCAACTGCAAGAACAGAGTTTCCAAGAACATATGAGAATGAAGCACACTAATGAAACTTCTCAACCTGCAACACAAGTGCCTGCTACTTCTACCCAACCAATAAGCTCTCAAAATCATTCTGATAATCATTGCTACTTTTGGACATTTGAAGCTGATGTAATTTTTCAACAATGTTTTAAGACTAGTGTTAACATTTTGGATTAATCAATTAGGATGTACTTATTTTGAATTCTGATTTAATATTATAAGTCATGAACTTTTGGCTTATTACAGTTCCTCCATCTATATTGCAACAAGACTTATTGATAATTCCATATTGCAACAATACATATTATTAGGATATACTTATTTACCAGTTATAATAAGCAATAAACAAAAGTACAACAGAACAACATCTGAAAAGCCAATTGTGAAAATCATCATCATTTCTCATTAGCTGAAACTCCATAGTACATTAACCCAATTTCAACAACTGAAACAATTGGTCTAAAGAACTAGAGTCTCGTACATATCTACAACAATAATCCTATTACAAAAGCCATAAACACAACCGGCACATAAGAACAACAGAAATTTCTTCCTCCTCTGTATCTTCTTCCATTCCCAACTTCATTCTCCATTTCCCTCAATCTTCGAAGAAGCCCTAAATTACATATTTGTAGTGTTCTGAAATGGGTGGATCAATCCATGCGAAGAATTTGCATGCATTTGGTTCCTGCAAAAACACCCCCCACCAATCAAACATAATACAAAACATAGAAAATTTAGAAAAAATTACATTACCCCATAATGTTGGCAACCGAAGAACCTCCTTCCTGGGTTTAGCGTTGTCCACGATGTCCTCAGCTCAGCCGTCGGATTACAGGCAGTCTAGTGTATTCTCCATGAAAATCTTCCTCAAGCTTCTTCAAACTATCTCTGAGTTTCGAAAATGGAGGAAATAGGAGTTCGGTTGAGGAAGACAATGGGACTTTGGTTGAGGAAGAGGAGTTCGACAAATGGAGAAAAGAGAGTTCCAAAAATAGAGTTTCAAAAAAATGGAGTTTTTCACACAAATAAAGTTTTTACCGTTGAGAAGCTATGAGAATTCAATGCTCACGCTTCTCAAACGCGTGTGTTTTACATCCTAATGCCACCTCATTTAAAATCATGCCACATATACTGCACAGTCAACAATTGTGTTTAATATGCCCATAAAAGTCATTTTTAGGTGTTCAACCGGTAACACTATAAGTTAGAGTGGCAGCTTTGCAAATGTTTACAAGTTTAAGTGTCAATTAGCATATTAAACCTAAATTATATTAACGTTTACCTTTGATTGGAGAATTGTCTGTTTCTTGATGTCGTAGAAATTAAATTGAAAGTGGTCCTTAACTTTCTTAAGCAATTATTCAAATTAAACTATATAAAAATTTGATCCAACAGAACATTAACTGTTCCAACATTTCATTTTTCAGAACTGAAGCTACAATTCCTAGATAAGCCTTATATTTCTATATAGTGGTCCCTTTTCAATTCTCACCAACCATGTGGTTACAAATCAAATGAAACATAATCTTGTAATTTAAAACCTAAATTAAACTACCATTTCAACGTTAATCACATCACACCTTTTGATTATTTAACTTGAATAAAAAATTTGTTTATTCGTACAATTTAATAGCTAATTTGTATTTCTTTATATATATAAAAAAAATCGAGGTGTCTATTTTAATATTTGAATACAAATAGTATTCAATTTATAATACGTACGGTGGTCCTTAGGATAGATGTACCCAAGATTAAGGACAACAAAAATATATTTTTAATGTTTAATTGATGACGTTAATTTTAGTGTGGTCCTTATACTGCGAAAAAAAAAAGTGTGGTCCTTCTAACATACAGATATTTTACTGTAGAAAGGAATAATAAGACTTAAGCAATTGCATGTATTCGTCACAATTTGCTGTTTAATTTTTTATTTTCATTTTAGTTCAAATTGATATTTACAGACATTTCAAGAATTTCATTTCTATGAAAATAAGAAGGATTTATAACGATTAATAAATTAACTTTAAAGTTTCTTAAATTATTTTAGGGCATGTCATCAACGACTACATCAACTATCGATACTAATTTTGCGGGTTGATTTCACCCATGGTCACTCAACTTATCACTTATCGCGCAAAAGTAACCGACTTTTTTTTTCTTACTTAAATGCCACTGAACTTTTAATATTATTGCACAAAAATCATGTTGACCGGAATCCGGCGACGACTCTTGCCGGATTGATAAGTTCAACAAATGCTACATTTAAATTAATTTCACTCACGGTCACTAGACTTATCATTTATCTCGCAAAAGTAATTAACTTTTTTTTTTCAACTTAAATGTTACTAAACTTTTAACATTTTTGCAAAAAAGTCATCAATCCGGCAAGGGTCGTCGCCGGATTCCGGTCAACATGACTTTTGTGTAATAATGTTAAAAGTTCAGTGACATTTAAGTAAGAAAAAAAAAGTCGGTTACTTTTGCGCGATAAGTGATAAGTTGAGTGACCATGAGTGAAATTGACCCCTAATTTTGCAGAAACTTTAGAGTTTAGACATTCTTTTATGAACAGAATTAGATAATTAATTAAGTAATAGCGATTCTACAAGTTTTCCTTTTTTTTAGATATGTAACCTATTATACTGGGTACTATGTATATATATAGCTAGCTCATACACATATAGATAATATTTTTCATTTCTGTTCTTTTAGATCTTTCATTAATTTGCTATTAAAAGTTGAAAAAAAAAATGCTACTAGAAGAACCTAGTCAACTTTTAACTTTGACCGGGCAATCGAATCGGGTTGGATCATAAACAGATCAATATTAAAATATTAAAGGGCCAGATCAAACTTCATGACATTATTCTTTATTTTAAAAAAAAAAATCATTAAAACTCAAGATTATGCATGTAATTAGACTAAAAAAATTATTTTTTATATGAAAAAAATTAAAATTTATAAATATATAAAATGACCTAAACGGGTATATGGGTCAAATTTGCAAAATCGGATCAAATTTATAGGTATTACTTTTATGTTTATATTAGTTTAGTTTTTGTATTAATAGATCGATAAGTATTCCCTTGCAATTCTATTAATTTCTCACTACATTTTTCTTTTATTTATCATTTTTGATAAATAATACATTACCATATATGCAAAATTGATTAAAAAAAATGAGATGGTAGTTAATATATATAGGTGGTAATACATTATTAACTTGATCCATATAACTTTTCTAATCAAATTTTAGATAAGAATTTTCCATATATATATATATATATATATATATATATATGACTGTCTTGTAATTGAGGTCACCTAAAAATGAGGAGCATCAATAGGCGGGTTGATTTCACCCATGGTCACTCAACTTATCACTTATCGCGCAAAAGTAACCGACTTTTTTTTTCTTACTTAAATGTCACTGAACTTTTAACATTATTGCACAAAAGTCATGTTGACCGAAATCCGGCGATGACTCTTGCCGGATTGATAAGTTCAACAAATACTACATTTAAATTAATTTCACTCACGGTCACTAGACTTATCATTTATCTCGCAAAAATAATTAACTTTTTTTTTCAACTTAAATGTTACTGAACTTTTAACATTTTTGCAAAAAAGTCATCAATCCGGCAAGGGTCGTCGCCGGATTCCGGTCAACATGACTTTTGTGCAATAATGTTAAAAGTTTAGTGACATTTAAGTAAGAAAAAAAAAGTCGGTTACTTTTGCGCGATAAGTGATAAGTTGAGTGACCATGAGTGAAATTGACCCTCAATAGACTTCTATTAAGAAAGATTTTAGTAGTCAAATTAATTTTTTTTTAGGAAAACAAATGTGAGCTTTAAATGGAAATAAGAAATAAATTTGTGTGTTTAATAATTTAGGAAGCATATCTGTTGGGCTGAGAGATTTATTCATTATTAAATGAACTAAATCATCAATGTTGAATAAGGGTTTTTAAGGAGTAGGAACTTGAATAAGAGACCATTCGGTATTTTGGATACAGAATGTCCACTTAAGAACTATAATTAACTTTTTAATGATAGTAAAAATCATTTTAAAGTTTTTATCATTTACTTTTTAAAAATAATTTCATATATAACTGTCTGAAATAAATACTTCCTTTGTCCCATACATCTTAAAATATAAGACACTTATTATATTTAATTTATTATTATTTTTAAAATTACCTATAATATCCTTATTTTAATTCAATTTTTTATACCATTTCCAAATAAAATTCAGAATAATGTGATATTTAATGCACATAACTTTATATTTCCATTATATAATTTACTTAAGCTTAAATTTTTATCATACTTGTGGCAATTTATATTTCTAACTGTAATACTCTATTCGCACCGTAATTTTTGTCCACCTTTTTGTTTCACACAAATTAAGAAATTGTAATTATTATGTCTAAGAGATAAATTTTTTACTATAACTTTTATATTATGCCCCTCCTAAATATAGAATGAGTAATTGAAAATAATTGAAACTATAAAATTCATGGTTAATAACATATATAATGTGGGAAATATAAATTGCAATTAATAAGATAAAATTAAAAGGGGGCATAATAGGCAAGTTATATTAGTAATTATATGCATAATCCCACTTGTTTCTTTTAAGAAACATTTGCAGCTTAATTATATACGTGCATGCTGGTAATTAATGGCTATTCCAAGTTGAAGATTATTAATTGATATATATATAATTCTATGAGTTTGACTCTATCATCAGCATAAAAGATTAATTGATAATTAATAATCTGCTTAAATTTGTGGTGATCTACTTAATTAATTTTTTTACATGAAGTTGAAATTTCTTCAGAATATTCGCATTCCCAACTAACTGTTATTTCTTCAGGAGGGTATATGTTTTTTCATTCTATTATTTTGAAAAATAATAATAATAAAATAAAACGAAACAAATCTCATTATTTACAGATACATCAAAATGCGCGACTCCTACACTCCCCTAAAGTCACATCCAACAAGAACCCTACTCCAACCTATATATATTAAATTTATTATTTATTGAAAAAAATAATAAATCATGACTATAATGCATATGTATTATTTAAGTGTGTGTGTGTTTCTCAGGCAGAACCTGGGCCTATGATTTAAACAAATATTAATCTATGCATAAGCAACAGGAATTGTGGTGTCATTACTACGATGCCTATTCCTTTTCTTTCTGCTCTACGATCTCTGTGTATATATAGGTGTGAATATGGGGAAAATTACTACTCAAACATGGCTACACTGGTGAAAGAATCACCCATCAAAGTCATTGGTGGCATAGGAACTAACAGCTACTTCAAAAACTCCAACTATCAGGTTTCCAATTACATATAATATATATTTCATTTTTCTTTATATTATTTCATTCATACTCATTTGCTGCCTTGTTTGATTATTTTCTTCACTTGTATTTGTTTAATGCACGATGATTTATTCCTGTAACTTCCAACAGATAGAGTTCAATATATCAAGTCATGTATTAGATGATCTAAATATATTTATATGTAAAAGTTTAAGTATGGGCTAATTTAACTCGATTTTATAACTTCTAAAACAACATTGATCTATTTGAAAATTGTGGGATAAAATTTTATGTTCACTACCTTAATTGTCTTCAAAGAAAAATTTAATGCAAAAGAAAAATTAATGGTAGGGACGAAGTCAAAATTTAATATTAAGAAGGATAAAATTTTAATATACTTTTATAAGGAGGTAAGGCTTCAAAAATGTTCAAAATAAAAAGAAAATATTTGATTTTTATTCAATTATTCCATTAAATTTCTAAAAGAAAACATTCCTCTCCTTCTCTAAATGGCTAATTAATGTCTCTTTTTATCAAACTTACAGACACATTTATTACTTTTTCGTTCATAAAATCTTTATTTTTTTTATTTGAACAAGAACATAAAAAAAAAACTCATTAATTACTTTAATATTTTACTAATTTGCCATCCAAAAATAATGGGTGATTAATGATTACGTTAATTGGTTGGAAATATATAAGTTTTGAATTATTTATACTCTGAAAATTAAACACTTATCGGGATATAATTGAAATAAAATGTCAAAATATATCATATTTTTGTTAAGTGATTGTAAGTCAACTTTTTTTTAAAAATGTGGATATTTATTTGTGAACTGATGGAGTTTTTCTTTTTCCTTTTTCACATGTTATCTTTATTTGATGCTTTTCAACTTCCTCTATATATATATATATATATATATTACATACATGCTCTTCATTTTTTGTGTTTAAAAGAATTTTAGATTTTCTGCTTTCATGACTTTTTAGAGAGAAGAAATAAACATAGAATTAACTATTCACTATTTGACATCTCAGCTATAAAGTAATATCAATTATATACAGGGCTGAGTGTGTGTGTGTGTGTGTATATATATATATACTGAAAAAACACAATCAAAATAACTGCTTGTCAACTCCTTATATAATCACAATTCAAGTAATGAATATTTTGTTTTTTTAAAGAAAGCAAGAAGTTTCACTCTTTACATTAAACCCCGTCCAAAAAAATAAAAATATAATAATATAGAATAATATTCTGAATAAAAATCAGGGTATCATTACAAAATTTCAATCATCTGCCTCTTGACCGGCCCCATCATCTACTTTATAAAATCATAAGGAATAAGGAAAGCAAAAAAAAATAATAATAAAAATAAAGAGACAGCTTTGAGATGAAATTAAGAATTTGATGTGCATGGAATTTATGCAAGTGCTAATACCATATGTCTAGTTGATGATCCAATTAATTAGCAGAATCTATTCATCTCCACTCCTTAATTTCTCAAATCTGGAACCTCACACACACTTTTTAGATTTGAACATGAGTTGACTTTTGATTCTCTACCCTATTGCCAGGAAAATTTGAACTATTTCAAAAGTATGAAATATGAATTTATTCCTATTTATTTTATTTTATTTTATTTTAAAAGTAAGCATAAATAAAGTTCCATGTCCTACTATTACCCTATCAAGGAAACTGATAATGATACTGATGACTAAAGTTTCTAAATGACACTTTTGCATAATTTACCTTCAATGATCTTACCAAAACATTATATATTTTTCAATCTCATGTAAAATATAATTACTTTTTCACTGGCAGAGATTGGCTACAAATGTTGTAAAGGACATAATTGATGAGGAAGTTATGAATAAGCTAGACGTAAAATCCTTTTTATCTACATCAAATACAGTTCGTATTGCAGATTTAGGGTGTGCAGTTGGTCCAAACACTTTCACGTCAATGCAAGATATAATAAATGTAATGAAAAATAAGTACAAATCCCAGTGTCCTAATTCTACAATGCCTGAATTTCAATTGCTATTCAATGATCAAACTTCAAATGATTTCAACACCCTCTTCACCTCTCTCCCACTGGAAAGAGAATACTTTGCATCTGGTGTACCGGGTTCTTTCTACCACCGATTATTCCCCGAGTCTTCTCTTCATGTTGCTCAATGCCATTACGCACTCTTCTGGCTGAATAAGGAGCCAGAAGAGCTGCAAGATGAGAACTCTCCGGCCTGGAACAAAGGGAGAATTCACTATACAAGTGCCCCGGAAGCTGTACTCAAGGTTTATGCAAACCAATGGGCTAAGGGTTTTGGTGAGTTCTTGAACGCTAGGGCTAAAGAGATTGTGCCTGGTGGTATGCTTATAATTGTGATGCCTAGTATCCCAGATGGAATGCCCTATTCTGAGCTTGCAAATGGGATCTTGTTCAATTTATTGGCTTCCATTCTACTTGACATGGCTAAAACAGTACGTGTCTCTTAACCTCCTCTATCCTCACTACCACACTATTTGCTACAATATTATTAAAGTTTATGCGCCCTGGAAATTTGGGTTATTAGTTGATAATTATGTGTTCCCTAAGGTTGTTATTAAAGTTAAAGTTGTCTCAGTTTTGTACAATTGTATTTGCCATTACTTCAAAATGACTTATGCCTTTGTATTTAATAAATAATAACTTAAGCTAAATAGATCAACCATGTATCTAGAGAATATCATGTAGATTTGAAAAAAGCTTAATAAGTATAGAAACTTAATTCGTGGATTAAACATTGCAGGGACTAATAAGGGAAGAAGAAGTTGACGCTTTTAACATGCCGATCTATGCAGCTCCACCAGAAGAATTTGTGGGTGTAGTAGAAAAGAATGGTTATTTCAAGATTGAATCAATTGGGCTAACAAACCCATCACCATGGCTAAAAGATGATGTGCATGTTGATGCCACAGAATTTCTAATGCATATAAGGGCAGCCTGGGAATCAATGTTCATCAAACACTTTCCAACTCAGACTGTACATGAAATGTTTGAAAGGCTAAGGATTAAGCTTCCTGATATCATGGAACCCATGGAAAAAGCTTACCGTGATAAAATTCAATCCCACTATGTCTTACAACGCAATTTCTACTAGAATGCCATTTTCTCCATGATCATAACATACATGCTCATGCTTTGCTTTCAATTTCAAATAATTAATGTACCCTAAAGTAAAAATAAAATTTAAGAAAACCCTTTTACGTATTTTAATAAGAGTAAATTCTTTTATGGATCAAATTATATTAATTTGAAATTCTATATTTATTTAGAGAGCACATTATGAGTACGCAAAATAAATTAAAGGAAATGTTAAAAATGTTGACTATTGTTAGTCAACAATTGTTGGCTAACTTAAAAGCCAACAATTGTTGGCTGAAAAGAAAAGAAAAAAAAAATCAAAAACACAAATTCCACACCGGGATTTTAGGATAGTGGAGAGGGATTTTGTAACTATAAATATAGCCCCTTAGTTTTAGGTTTCATCATCCCTTGATTGTTTAGCTTGTCAATTAGTTAAGTATATTTCTTCTCTCTTATATTATTTCACATTTCAGTTTTAGTGAAATAATATTCTTAGTCCCGAGGACGTAGGCAATATTGGCTGAACCTCGTTAAATCTTTTGTTCCTTATTATTTCTATTTTAGTTGCAGTTTTGCTCTAATTCGGTCCTTATTTTTACAATAAGTAGTATCAGAGCTAAGGTTCTGTCTTAGTATGCTCTGTGGTTGCAGCATAGACTGATCTTCCACATCAGAAAAAAACTTTTACTTGGATATTGTTCACGTATACGATACTGTTTACGTATACGGTCACTGTTTATCTATACAGGTACTATTCACGTATACGGGTACTATTCACGTGAAATCGTGGGAGCTGATTTTTAAGCAGAAAAGTTCGAGATAGAAGCAATGGCGGCAAAATATGAGATTGAGAAATTCAACGGGAGTAATTTCTCACTGTGAAAATTGAAGATGAAGGCTATCTTGAGAAAAGATAATTGCCTAGCGGCTATAAGTCAAAGGCCGGCTGATTTCACAGATGATAATAAGTGGAACGAGATGGATGGAAATGATATGGCAAATCTTCATCTGGCATTAGCAGATGGGGTGTTGTCAAGCATAGAAGAGAAGAAGACGGCAAAGGAGCTCACTAAATTGTACGAGGCCAAATCACTCCATAAAAAAATTTTCCTTAAAAGAAAACTCTATACTCTTCATATGGAGGAATCCACTTCAGTGACAGAGCACATCAATACTTTTAATACTCTATTTTCTCAACTCACTTCTTTGGGTTATAAAATAGAGACAGTAGAACGTGCTGAAATTCTACTTCAAAATTTACCAGATTCGTATGATCAACTCATCATCAATTTAACAAATAATACGGATGCTCTAGTTTTCGATGATATTGCAGCTGCTGTTCTAGAAGAAGAAAATCGGCGCAAAAACAAGGAAGACAGGCAGGTAAGTTCACAGCATGTGGAAGTCTTGACGGTGATGAGAGAAAAATCAACGAAGCGTGGCTCAAGTGGGAGTCACAATCATGGTAGATCAAAATTCAAGAGTAAGAAGAATATTAAATGCTACAACTGTGGCAAAAAGGGTCACTTGAAAAATTATTGCTGGAATTTAAAGGATTCCAATTCTCAAGGAAATGTGCAAGTTGTTCCAACGATGGAAATGCTCTATGATGTATGTAGAGGGTCTAAGAAGAATCTGCTGTTTATAGGACAAGTGGATGGTTTAAGATGCAAGATATTGAAAATGGGATTATAAAGTTAAAAATGAAAAGCGCTTGCACTTATGAAAAGAGAAAAAATAGCTGCAAATGAGTTATGAATAAGCAGCATTGTTTGAAGTTAAAACACATAAAATTCTAGAAGTAATGATGTTCTAGAATTGGTTCACTATGATGTATGGCAAACACCAGTTTCATCCCTACGAGAAAATTATTTCAAGAGATGTTGAGTGTATTCGATCAAGAGGAAGTTAGATGTGTTTCTAGTTTTTCAAAGATGACAAAGCGCGAGCTAAAATGGCAAGGTAGAAAAAGTGATGTGAAGATGTGATTGATACTCAATCAAATCTTCAAGTGGGAGATTGTTGACTATTGTTAGTCAACAATTGTTGACTAATTTAAAAGCCAACAATTGTTGGCTGAAAAGAAAAGAAATGAAAAAAAAAAACAAAAAACACAAATCCCACATCAGGATTTTAGGATAGTGGAGAGGGATTTTGTAACTATAAATATAACCCCTTAGTTTTAGGTTTCATCATCCCTTGATTGCTTAGCTTGTCAATTAGTTAAGTATATTTCTTCTCTGTTATATTATTTCACATTTCAGTTTTAGTGAAATAATATTCTTAGTCCCGAAAACGTAGGCAATATTGGCCGAACCTCATGAAATCTTTTGTTCCTTATTATTTCTATTTTAGCTGCAGTATTGCTCTAATTCGGTCCTTATTTTTACAACAAAAAAAGTTAATATACATGAGATTAACAAATTTAAATGTGTTTTATTGAAAACATTTCAGTGATAAATCATATAATGAGACTTTTCAAGTTTTAGCTTTCAGTAGATAGGGGTACGTACCTCCACCTTGGTTGTAGCTACGTACGTATATCAAATCTTGAGCACAGTTTATTTAAAATAAATAAATACCAAAAATTAAACTAAATCAAAATTGAAAACAGCCAAATCTAATTAAAATTATTTTAATAGAGGAACTGGCATAAATTAAATTATTCTTTTAATTACATAGAAAAGTCAAAGTAAGGAAAATCAATTTTCTGTATGTACATGAAATCTCTTCTATAGGCACAACACCATTGATCTACTCCTCTTCCCTGGGCGTGGTGCAACCACATCAACATTGATCTGAGCACCAAACAGTTTTTGTGTTCCTCCCTTTAACAAATATATGTTTCATTTCTATTTTTATCTGTTTCACAATATAATATTATTCATTATTAATTTGATTTATGAAAAATTCATAAATCAAATTTAAATAAAAATCTTTCATGATACAGACTCTCTTCTATTGGCTATTGGTATGCACATGTACATGCACGTTTGTAAAGAAAGTCCTCTTATCATCCCTGCGGGCATGTTCCCCTTTGTGCACAATTCATCAGTAGTTAAAATTAAAAAGCATATATATCATTTGGAAGGATCTACTTAAGTAAAAGGTCAACTTAACTGTGTAAAAAGAAGAAGAAATAAAGGATCAACTTAACGATTTCACGCTCGTCATCTATGACGATTCTTAGCAATAATTGAAATTATCAAAATAATTGTGCAACGTACGTACTAATTAATTCTCATACAAGTCATTTCTGAAGATATTTGTCAGGACCAAGTTACACAATTTCATGATCTAATCATAGTTTTTTAAATAACAATAGATAAAGAAGTTAGAAATTACTAATATTGATTGATTGAAATAATTTAATATATATTTTTTTAAGTAAAGTTTTGAATTCGAATATTGTAAATGATAAAAATCAATATTAAAATATTTTTATTTTAATAGTGAATCAATTCGATTTGAATTAAATAATATCAGTATTTATAAAAAAGGTATCAGAAATTAACAACTCATATATGAAAAGAGATTGACATTATTCTATTGGGACACAAATTCGGTTGAGATGGGAAATCTCTTTTTTTTTTTAATTAATTTCACGTTAAACCACATGAAGAACAAGATGCTGAAAAATATCATGTGGGAGGATGCATCAGAGTTCCTATATCAGGAAGTTCTTCTACTTTTCAGTGATATGTAGTTAATTAGCTACTGATTTTGGAAATTTAACTTCTAATATGATATAACCGACATTTTTTTATGATGAATTTCAGACAATCTTTCATTGCTAATTTAACAAATGATTGCTCTTAGGATATATATAATAATATTTCTGGAGTTCTAATCTACAACTAGTTGTTATGTTGAGTGGTTTTCTGATATAGTATTAGAGCATCTTCGGCCATAATACCCCATCTTATATATTTAAATTTCAGCTCAAAATTAGGTTAATGTTTATTCATGCTTCAAACCCAATTAACATAATAAAATTCTAATTCAGACCCTAGCTAGCATATTGATTGATTAATTAAAATATGGCAGTAAACATGATAATATTAAATGAAATTTGTACGCAGAAATTAATTTCGATACCATAATAATAGAAATCAAAATATGATATAAATAACACTGATTTCTTTTACATATATTTGATATAATTAAGATCTTCAACTCTAACAGTTATAACATTAATTTAATTAAAAAAAATGATCCATACATCAATAAGGAGTTGTGATTAAATCACAAAAATATTTCTTTTAAAATCCTGATTTTATAACCTAATAATTTCAAACTTCCCTAAGAAATTAAACCATGCCATATGTTGGACTGAGGGTTGATTTCACCCATATCACTCAACTTATCACTTATCGCGCAAAAGTAATCGATTTTTTTTTTCTTACTTAAATGTCACTGAACTTTTAACATTATTGCACAAAAGTCATGTTGACCGGAATTCGGCGACGACTCTTGCCGGATTGATAAGTTCAACGAATGTTACATTTAAATTAATTTCACTCACGGTCACTAGACTTATCATTTATCTCGAAAAAGTAATTAATTTTTTTTTTCAACTTAAATGTTACTGAACTTTTAACATTTTTGCAAAAAAGTCATCAATCAGGCAAGAGTCATCGCCGGATTCCGGTCAACATGACTTTTGTGTAATAATGTTAAAAGTTCAGTGACATTTAAGTAAGAAAAAAAAAAGTCGGTTATTTTTGCGCGATAAGTGATAAGTTGAGTGATCATGAGTGAAATTGACCCGTTGGACTGAACATGCAATTTAAAAATCTCAATAGATCTCCTAGAATAAAGCAGACAGCTGGAATTACAAACGTCAGTTGGCACCTCATTTCTCTCTTCTTTTTTTCTAAAAAAAAAAAAATTAATCACAACTTGGTTTGCAGTGAATTGTTCAAATATGGAATTTTTTTTATAGACAAATATGGGAATTGAATATGCAAAATTTTATTCAATATGATTTATCAATAATATTAATTAGTAACCATCAAATTCGAGTTAATTTGGAGGTCCACACTTGATAAAAATGTGTAAAAAGTTTTATATTCGTTTCTAGTAATTAATTTTTTTTTTTAAGGCGAAGAAATTTGAAGGAAAGTGAGCTGAGCCTATAATTATAGGTGGGTTTTTTAAGAAGGCTTCTCAAATATATTTCGTGATTCATTACATGGTGAAAAGAAGCCAATGCTGGTTCCTTTGTGGGTGGTGGGTCTGGACTGGAGTCAATGGTCACTTCAGGACTTAATTTGGAGCAGAGCAGGACCACCCTAATTAAAATATTTAATTACCAACTTTAAAGTAATAAAAACAGTAAACTAATTTCAAGGCAGTAAGGGCGGTTTTAGGTATATTATTTATTTAATTATATGTTGACTTGATTTCAGTTGGAATAAAGGAATCCTGGTGGTATACTATTCCTGTGTGCTTGCACATGAATGTAATACCTACATATATAGCATAGTGATATCTTTATCGGGTAATTAATAAGTGTAACTAACTGTAAGATAGATTTAAACTAATCAAACTTTATCACACGTATAAAAAAATGACACAACAAAATATTGGGTTTTTTTAGATTGGTGTTAAAATTCAAAAAATTTGATAAAATGGTTTAACAGTATTTTTAATTAGAAAAATTGTGTGTCAGAAAACGGCAACGTAAGTTGCCGTTTTCTGACATTATGAGACCCATTGCAATGGGGGTATGGGTTGCCAGAAAACGGCAACCATGGTTGCCATTTTCTGACATTTTTTAATTTTTTTTTCTGTCCCAGGCGCAAAACGGCATCGTTTTGCACGTGCGACGGAATAATGCTTAGAGGGCCTGTACGTCAGAAAACGGCAAGCAAACTTGCCGTTTTCTGACGTAGCCAAAACGATGTCGTTTTGGTGCCATCAGACACGAAGGAATAATGGGACTACTGTGTCAGAAAACGGCAACACAGGTTACCGTTTTCTGACAAATTTGTTTTTTTTTAAATGGGTCAAAAGCTACAGCGCACGAAAATTACTATGCGCTGTAGCCTTACTAGACATGTGCCTTCTGCAAGGCACAGGTCTGAGTTAGGAAAGTTAAATAAATTTTTTTTTTCTATAAAAGCCCAAATGCAATTCATTCTTCCGATTCCATTTTGCTACCAATTATCATATGCTAAGTTAAGTTTCCTTTCTCCCTTTTTTTCATTTCTTTCTTCAATTAATTTTAACATTTGTATATCTCATTTATATTTTGTCATTTTAATTCTTTCATAAAATAATTGTTATCTAATAATTTTGTTCAAGGTTGAAGTAAATATATTATTATGTTATTATAGCTAAAATCAAATATATTATTATGTCAATAGAGTAAATATGACTAACTTGATTTTAATTTTTACATTGCAGGAGGTTTTTGTTGAAAAATAGTATTTTGATCAACATTTTCAAGGTAAGTTTTTGTTATTTGTTTTATTTTACTAAATAAATTTTATTTTTGAGAAATTTAATAAATTTGTAATGTATGTTTGTTTAATCGATTTATACCTTTTTTGATACTGTATCGCATAAAAATTATTTGAAAACATAAAATATAACAACGTAAAATATAACTTGTATATAGCATTTATTGATATGAATTTCATATTATAGATGATCCACACCTATTTAGCCCCTAGAGCAATGATAAGTGATTTGACGAAAGCAATAGTGAAGAGAAAATGAGATGAATTGTACAACATCCGAATCGAATGTGGAATGACTATGTGGGAGCACTTCATCCAAATAAATAAAAAATTACAGTATATTATTATGCATGGATATCCTATGACGGAGGCGAAAAAGGTTGAGACAATTTGGATGACAGTGCCAATAATTTTTTTGGTACCAATTATGAAAATTTGGAATATGGCTCACGTGACAAAATATGAGGAAGTAGTTCTCATATTTTTAAAAGATGTGTACGGTATTAGTGAAGAAAATTTTTTAAAAGTTAGGGATATAATGCCCGTGCCCCAAAGAACTTATTGTTGATGGTATAATTATAATAGATAGCCCAAACATTATGTTCATTAGAACGTAAAATGAAATAATAAAAATGTATCTGTTGTTAAATTTGTAATTTTCTTGCTGTTTTAAATACCATGTTCTATATAAATTAGCAATGTTCATTATTTTAAACAATGATGTTATCTTTTTTATTTTTATTACGTAATAATTTACAAATTGAAGTATAATCTATATTTCAAAATTGTATAATAAAACATTGAAGTCGTGCAAATATTGAATAATTTAAAATAACTATGACAAAAATTAAAATTAGTGTTAACAAACATTAGATAATTAAATGAATAAAACTTAATATATCATTTAAAATAATTTAACATATATGATGTAAAAATTGATATAGGTTCTGACATGGATCGATACGTGGGAGCTGCAAGAATTAACCCGGGTCCTATTAATAGGGAATTGCTTACACTTCAAGGCAGACACCGATCTAACGCAATTTGGAATAATTCAGTAATTCTTTAGTTATAAATTTATAATAAATAATAAGTTTTGATTTATTTATTTTTGTTTACCTTGGTGTTTGGCTTGTTTTGCGTATACTGAAGGTTGAGAGGGATTTGTTGAGGACACGAAGGTGTAGTGTAGATGAGCACTATACATCTATTGACCAAAGAATTTTACTTTATATAAGGGCAGCTGGTTTGATGGGAGTAGTTAATATAGGTGTGACGTATTTAAATTGGCATTCAATCACGTCGCTTGTTGAGCGGTGGCGACCTGAAACGCACACATTTCATCTGACATGAGGTGAGACGATAATTACCCTTCAAGATGTAGAAATTTTGACGGGTTTACCAATCGATGGTGAACCTGTGAACGGAAGAACAAATATAGATTGGCCAGTAATTTGTTATGATCTACTAGGAGCAGTTCCGACTGAGAATGATATGTGTGGAGGAAAAGTAAAATTGACTTGGTTGGATGCTACATTTAGTGAGGTGCCTGACAATGCAACACCTGAAGTCATACGACAGCATGCTCGTGCGTGGATGTTGAGATGTTTAGGTGGAATGTTATTTGCATCGCAAAACGCATCATTGGTGCACTTAATGTTCCTCCCACTTTTAGCGGAGTTGGAAAATGTTGGACAATACAGTTGGGGGTCAGCCTATCTAGCATGGCTTTATAGAGATCTTTGTAGGGCCACGCGACCCGATGCGAAGGGAGTTTCTGGATATCTTCAACTCCTACAAATGTGGGCGTGGAAAAAGCTTCCCCAATTTCGACCGGAACATATACATCCATACACGATAAACCAAGGTATGCCTTATGGATTCAGGTATATGTAGCATTTAACAAATAAATTATTTTACTTGAATTTATCAAATATTGTAACTAACCGGTTTATGTTCCTGATGTCTTATTAGGTTTGCACAACAGTTGGACATGCGTAACATCCATATTCATAGGATGGACACAAATACGTATCGAGAAATTTTAGATATGCAGCCAGCAGAACAGGTTCATATTGAAATAGTATGCATAGTACGTTTAGATATCTAGCTAACTATTATTTATGAAATAATTGTTTAATTTTATATGTATTGCAGTTTGAATGGGAGCCGTATATCAATATAATACAGTTGCTCCCAAAGTATTGCAGAAGTGGTCAGTGCTGCTAGATGTCTGTTGTACCACTCATATGCTTCCATATAATTGAGTGGCACCATCCAGACAGAGTAATGAGACAGTTTGGTTTTAACCAACCAAATCCATCTCCACCAATGATGTAAGATAACTTATATTCTATAGACTTGCGTGGACAAAATCAGTTGAATTGGGCTGCAGAATTTTAGCATTCCTTAATGAGTGGAGAAATAATCACAACCGAGTTGTGATTGGCCAAGGTCCGAGACAACATTTAAGCAATCGATCTAAGTACATGCAGTGGTATGTACAACGAACGAGACGTTGGATCACCCCAGCGGAGCGTCCCGTTCAGCTGCTGTAAGTACTTCATTTATATCATGTCTAAAATTTGAAATTTATTTTTTTATCATATAATCGTACGACATATCGTTTAGTGTTTAATTAAAAATTCATTTATTTTAGGCGGATGGCCTCGAAAGACTAATACATGATGAAGGTGATGCATTAACGGGTCGAGGGTTAATGGATAGCATACTTGGTGCAATTGGTCATGAAGATAGATTATTAACTGAGTATCCCAGGCAGCTGGCACCAAATCCAATCAATATACCACAGATGGAAACTTAGTTTGAAGACTTTCGAACACAACGATGTTGACAAGGGATGACTGACAGGTTTGCGGTTGTTCCTGATATATATTACGATTCTAATGTCACGCAGATTCCACCACCCATATTGTGGCCTTTTCATGACTTTCAACCTCCACTTGAACAATGTACGATGCCAATTCCAACCATAAATGTTACATCCTAAAAAGTTGGTTCAACGAGTTATGATCATGCTAATGTTGGTGGTTCAAGTTATGACCATCCAAGGTTACCCATTTTTTCAGATGTCTTTCAGACACCTGCTGATTACCGTATTTCGGCATTCACATATGATCCTCAATTGTCGCTCGCTGAGCATCAATCCCAACTTTTCTAAAGTATTTTTGGTGGGCATGAAGAAACGAACTTACATGGAAATGAAGGACAAGTACCATCATTAATGGAATTCTACCATGACGTACTTAGCGAGGATTCGAGATCGAGTGGGGCGCCGTCTGACCAACTACCTACAGGTCGATCTAGCGATGTGGACGAGGTAGGGAATGAAGGAACAAGCGCTCCTCAAGGCGATCAACCACAATGTAGGTATCCAGGATGACGTACAAGGGCAACTGATGTGGTACGGGATCACAGCTTTTACCGTAGATTTCATCCTTGATTTTGTATTTTTATTTCATAAATGCGTACAAATTAATATATTGCTAAATAAAATAATATGTTAATATTATAATTTACGTGTGATATGAGTATTTTTATACTTTTCTTGAAACTTGACTACATAAACTAAAGGAAATATACTCTATTAGCAACACCGGCTTGCAATGTGATAGCCCATCTATACATGGCTTAAATGTCCAAAAAAGTCTTATGAATTGCCTAGAATTTTATTGCGCACTATCATCAACAACAAATTTATAACAGAAACCCGGATTGTACCTCTCAATTGCTTTAAGATAAAATGGCAATTTCCCATAAGATTCCTCTTAATTGCCAAAAATTTCTTCCAGCGCCTTAGTCTTTGCATACCATGCCTTACTGTACGATACGTCGTAGTTGAAACGATTCCTGATGTCTGCCATTATAACACTAACTTTGAGATCAAGGGCCGCACTAACCATCTCCAAGATGCAATCACAAATGATCTGCGTATCTAATTTCTATGCTGTTAAGAAACCAGTGATGTTGTACAGTTGTGTAATGCCTTGCACACACTAATAATCCACTATGGACATGTCCTTTTCTTCATGGCTTGTAGTCTCCATTGACAACCTGTTTCATCCACACGCGAGCAACATACAACCCAATATGATGGCTTCGATTCGGCAACTTTATAAGAAACATTATTCAAAATTGACAATTTCTTCACACATGCCTTCACTTCATCCTTCGATGTAAACACTAAGCCTTCGCATAATTCAAATACACCATCCCATCTCGCCGTTGGTAAATCATTAGACATGTTAATCTTCGCTTCTGCGAAATTAACATTTGTATGGTGCACTGATGGAAATTAAAATCGTGAAATCTCATTATGTCCACCCACATCATATCTGACATCATTAATAGGGGTGTGCAACACCCGACCCGGCCTGAAGAACCCGATAAACCCGACCCGAACAAGTAATTCGGGTAGGGTTGTTTGGGGAGTACGGGTCGGGTCGGGTACAAGAAATATGAAAAGTTCGGGTCGGGTCGGGTAAAATCACTATAAAATCGACCCGATCGAAGAAATCAATATAAAAGCCAAAAATTCCCAATTCCTTCACTTCTTCTCCCCCCCTTTACCCGATTCCCTCTCAAAATCCCTAACACCCAAATCACTTATGCCTTAGCGCCGCCGCCGCCGGTCGCCATCGCGCCTCTCCATCGCCTATCGCTTGCCTCACTATTTTTCGTCTAGTTTTTGTAACCTGATTTTGTTTGGTTGCAATTTCTTTGTATGATTTTTATTTTTCATCTCCTTTTCTTTCAGTTAATGCTTTGTGTTACTATGGTGTTGCTGACTATTATTTTGCGAATTATTGGCTTGCTTGTCACCGATTTCGCCCATTTAGTGTTATTGTGTTCCATATTTTATTTTTTCACTTCCTTGTTAGCTCATCAGATCTCATAAATACTAGTCATTTCTTTCTACTTGGCTACTGATCTGGGCAGTAGAAATGGTAATTTCAATTGAAAGTTGGATTATGGAGCTCTATGTTTAAGATTATTCTTTAAATTTACAATTTACAATATATTCTCTTTGGCAAATGTTCTGTGAACCAGCTTTTTGGCAAATATTTTCTCAATTCTCCGTTGAAAATTGGTGGTTGTAGTTTTCAAGTCTTTGGTGTGCTAAAGATTGAGTCTTTTGTTTTTTTTTTGTTCTCAGTTTATGATCTCTTCAGTAATTCCACCTAAACAGTTGTCAATTTTTTTTTTCCAATTGAAAGTGTTATTATTGAAAAAAGAAGAAGCTTCCGTGTAATTTAAAATTTATTGTTGTAATTAATGATTATATAATATAAGTTTTAAGAATTTTTAAATTTTTAATTTATTGTAATTTACATAAATGTTTTTATAGTTTAATAGGGTTATAAAATATGTTTATAGTTTAATAGGATTTTAAATTATATGAATGTTAATTAATTTTAATTATATTTTATTTAAATTTTAATTTTTTATATATTTAATTCGGGTGATTCGGGTTAATCGGGTCGGGCCCGAAAATAGTCGGGTTGGTCGGTTCGAGCCCCTACTTCTGATAAGGGTCGGTTCGAGGGGAATGGGGGGTTATTCTTCGGGTCTCCGGTTGGTCGGGTTCGGGTCGGGTTGACCCGAACCCGACCGATGCACAGTCCTAATCATTAATGTTCATATTCTAAAGGCCTACTGTCACATGGGTTGAGCAACTTGTAACAACTTGGTTATCTCTTCTAATACAGGTTTTCTCAACAGCGTCATTCAAGTCAATCTCCTCGTCGTCCTCCTCTGGATCTAAACTTGGAGAAATGTACCCGTTATCGGTAAGCTTCATGTCACGACATGCAACGTCGCTACATTCAACCCTTGAACTTGAGGCAAAATTAAATTCGCTTTGCCCTCTAAACTCTCTGATTGGGCTTGCTTCTATCGTTTCCAACTCATCAACCCCTTCACACTGTGCTAGATCCTCACACTGCATACCAAAATCGGTCCTCCTACCGCTTGCAATATTCAAATTATCAAGAAATACATTTCTCCCATCCCCCGGTGGTATTGGATCTCCAGCATTATTCGTATTCAACTGATCAACATTATTCAACACATTTTGTTCATCTCCAATTACGATTTGTTCCGTTTCAATAATTAGTTCCGCAACTGTATATCCAGGAAATGTCACAAAATTTTCATATATTTACTCAATGTCATCGTCATCAGCTACATCCATAAGTGCCCATGAATACGAGCCCTGACTGTTTATAGGACACTTATATATTACCCTATTAACCCTCATATCCACAGCAAGATCCAATTTTACTGATATCTTATGAACAAGTTTCGTAAATGTCGATTTGTTTCTAAGTTTCAGTCTCCTCGAACGTCCTGATGAGCTTGACATATCATACTGATAACCTAATATACCCTATATTGACTGTCCTCCAGTATGTATTATAAATATGGCTGGAATCAATATTTTCTTGCTCCTACATTTAACGGAATGATAGTTTTTTATTAATCCATATTTTTAATAATATCCAAATTCACATACTTCCCCATATTTTCAAATCTTTCGTAAATTAAAACATTTCATGCAACTATTTTTAAGAAATCTAATTCATTTAACAATTTCATCTCATGCAAATATTTTTTCACAAATTAATTCACTATTTCACCAAATTAAAATTTCATTTGAATTTTTAACTTCTTAAAAATAAGTTTTCCCTTCCAGGTTTACAAAATAATATCATACATATTATATACAAAATTACTTCATCATAAATATTTTAACTTCCCAAACTGATTACTTTTTTAATCTACTAGATTAATATTTTAATTAATTCACTTCTAAACATTAATTTAAATTCGCTAATTAAATCTATAAATAGTACACCCATATACCTATATTTTTTCATATATTCATAGACATCGTAAAATTAAACTTTAAATAAATACAACTACAGTCTAACTCCTAATAATTTTACAAAAATTCACAATTATAATTTATCTAAATTAACTATACAAAAATATGTACTTGACAACTATCACAACCTATTCAAACAAAATTTATATATCATAAATAACAAAAAAATACAAACTTACCTCGATAAATATTGATCGTAATTCTATTACAGCTTTATTAACCCCTGCAATTTAAATATGACAACAAAATATTAGCTAAAAACTCAAATCTTATTAACATAATTAATTTATAATTTATTTACATAACAATATCTTTTTTTCCCGTTAATAATACAACAATATATTATCTACTTTATATACCAAGTAAAATAAAATTCAATATATAAAATAATACAATTGCAAATTAAAATGAAAAAGAGAAAGTTGATAAACTAAAAACATAACCTAATGGCAAAGAAAACGAAATGAAAGAGAGGAAGTAATTGTGGCCGGAAGAATGCTTTATAGGGGAAAAATATATAAAAAAAAATTAATTCATTTTGCATAACGGACCCCTGAAGCACGGTGCGCTGCAGCCTTTTACCTTATATAAAAAAAATATTTCCAGTCAGAAAACGGCAACCATTGTTGCCGTTTTCTGATGCATGGGCCCCTCCTATGCCGCGTGACAGTACCAAGCGCAAAATAGCACCGTTTTGCGGCTGGTGCTGGAAAAAAATAATAAATTGCCAGAAAACGGCAACCTTGGTTGCCGTTTTCTGGGAACCCACCACATTAGTGGGACTCTGGGTTGCCAGAAAACGGCAACCTAGGTTGCCGTTTTCTGACATACCATTTTGTTAAATATTTTTACTGTACACTCACTTTCCTAAATACTTTTGGTTTTTACACCAAAAGGAAAAAAAACCCCAAAATATTATCAGTTTGATTCACTAATTTTCTCGTGGACAAAGTTTAGATAAAAAAAAATTCAAATATATATAGATAAATTATAGCTTAAGTCTAATTTATGATAGATAAATTATAGCTTAAGTCTAATGAAGGAAAATTATGCGTATATAATTTAATGGAGGTAACATTAAATAAATGTACCTACCTCTTGTAGCGCAGAAACTAGTTGCGGAAGCGTCTACCAAGATCCCGTTTGTTTTTTATCACTGGTCCGGCTTTTACCCACTCGGGGTAAGAGCAGCTAGATCACAATTTAAATGCCCCTGAAAATTAAGACAGAAAACTTGTGAGTGGGAACGAGCAGCCTTGCGGCATATACGTTTTCTCGTTACCAAATTATGAGGACCTCACCTCTATTTATAGAGGTCCTATAGGCTAGAGACCTAACTCTAGTTTAACTTAGACTCTTTCTGAGATAAAATTTGGTAATTTAATTTAGATTAAATAACTCAATTTAATCTGGATAGGAACTCAATCCTTTATAGAGTCATGGGCGTATCCCAACTCTATCATCTCCCACTCGCACATGACGGAACGCATTCCGGTCTTAATTTTCAGTTATACTGGCAAATAGATTGTGTGACCAGCATAACTCGAGAGCACTAGTGCTATACACCTGTTAGGGATATATAGCGTCTCGTCAAAATAAGATCATCTTCTTCATGTATGCCTAACCCTAGATTGCCTTCTCACATTCAATGTTTTATCTCATGATCTCATAAAATAATTTTCGTGTTCACTATTATGTTTCTACTCATAGAAACTATAATAGGCATGCCGGTGAACCACGAAACATTATGAAAGTGATCCAAAAGCTATCTTCCCCTCTTACTGTATGCCATCCATCATAATTCAACTCGCTTTTCTAGTTAGATCCGCCAGGCCTAAATTTTTCCCGGACCTCTTGGAAACTAACTAAGCTAGCCACATTGAACCATACTTCAGGGATAAGTTAAGGGTTCTAAGGGTCAAAATATAAATAGGGTCTCACAATAGGGAAAGTTGAGATCATTAATATTATTAAATTCCCATCCCTGTGGTCACATAAGCACACACGGTATAAAACATGTGTTATGGTGTTCTTTCCTTCCCTTAAAGGAGCGCATGTCTCACATTTCGATAATGTGTATATCAAACACCATACAGAAGCATAAGTGATAACTTCAATATAGTGTTTAGTTTTCATAGTGTTTTAGTGTGATTTTTGGGTGTTTAGTTGTGTTTAATGTTAATTTATGTTTCTTTTATGTTAATTTTGTTAATTTTAGCCAAATTGAAGTTTTGATTCATTTTAGAAAGCATTTTGATGTTAATTTCGTGCCTTTGTAGGTTTTTTGCCCAAGAGGTCACGGTCACAATGAATTGGTTGTGACCGTGACATAAGGAGATTGCAGGCAGAATGGAAGTCGCAGGGGTCACGGTCACAATGAAAATGGTTGTGACCGTGACATAATTATCAAATAGGCAGAATGCAAAAGTTGAAGACCTCACGGTGGCAACCAAACTTCATTGTCACCGTGACATGTCAATTTAGCAAGGCAGAATCGAGGCAGCATGTACCTCACGGTCACAATGGATTTCATTGTGACCGTGAGATAATTAATTTGTGGGCAGAAGCTAAACTGTGAAGACCTCACGGTGATAATGAAATTCATTGTCACCGTGACCAATCTCCTGTGCGCAAAAGGATTTGAAATTCCCGATAGGTCACGGTGGCAACCAAATCCATTGCCACCGTGACCTCTCTGGAAGTATAAATTCATAGCTTTCTATTTGGCTAGGGTTCTGATTTTTTCAGTTAGTTTTTATTATTAGTTTTTGCAGCTGAGATTTTGAGAGATATTCTTCGGACCTAAACTTCAATTTTCGTTCTTGTTTTTTGGTTTTCGATTAGTAATTGAGATTAATTTGCTTTAGTTTCACAGTTCAATTTCAAGAGTTTTGCTAGTTCTTAGTTTTTCCAGAATTTTAGTTATTTTCTCCATTGAAGATTTGAAGAAAGAGATCGAAGATCGAGCAATTCAACCGGGATTTTCTCAATGAATTTCAGGGTTTATTCTTTCTTTTACTCTTTTGATTTTGTAATGGATTGTGAGTAGTCGTTTAGTTGTTCGGGGGATCTCTGAATCTCCTATATCTAAGATGTGAATTATGAACATCTATTGAGTTTATGTATGAAAGATTGGTTTATTTTGCTGGTGTTTATTGCTTGTTTATGGATTTTAGTTTTTCAATCCAGTTTCCAATTGTGATGAATGATTTATTCCATATGTCTATGTTGGTTATTGAATTTATTAATTGGATGCCATGAATGTATTTTATTCTCAGAATTTTCTATCATGTTTGCTGTGGTGTTTAGACTACTCCGGAATGGGAATCTAAATGGACAGGATTTTATGATTTAAGATTTGAGTGATGAGCGAAATAATGAGGTTTTGGGATGTTTTGGGAAAGCAAACCGAACCTAGGATTTTAGACCCGTGATTAGGCTAGTTGTATGACTTGCTCCGGAATGGGACGTTATGCGATTAGAATAGCTTGCTCCGGAATGGGACGCTTGGGTTAAGAGGGTTATCCCGATTTCTTTCATATAAGATTCATAGGTTGATTTTATTCATATTTGGGTAAGGGGTGGATGAGTGAACTTGAACAACGCCTTTATAATTTGATATCTTTTCTCGTTTTTATTTACTTTTATCTTTGTTAGTTTTACTGTCATCTTAATTTGTTTTTGCTTAACCATTACAGTAGTCGATTAATTTATTAGTTTTAGTTTAGTTATAATTAAATCAATCCAATAACTGGGAATTCTTTAGCATACATTTAATTTTCATAACTTGCGTGTTCAGTCCCTTGGGTACGATAACTCGGAGTCATAATTTTACTCCATTATATTACTTGTCGATTCAGTACACTTGCTGAGGTCGTGCCAAGTTTTTGGCGCCGTTGCCGGGGACTGGCGTTGTTTTAAGTCTTGATTATTATTTTTGTGTGTTTTCATTTTTATTATATTTTATTTTATCTTATTTTTATTTATTCTTTATTCTTTTCAGGTGGTTGTTGAAGGTGTATGAGCAGAAGAAGACAAGAACAAATAGCACCTTACGATCCTGAAATCGAGAGGACTTTACACCAACAATTAAGAGCCAACAGGATTAATAACATGGAAGAAAATCCGCTTCCTATTGGTGAAATTCCTCCTAGAAATGAACAAGTGCTGAGGGCACAAAACCAGAATCCGGGGCATAATAGAGAAGAGATCCCTAGGCAGAGGACAATTAGGGACTATGCGGTGCCTAGATGGAATGAAGATAATAGGACAATTGTGCTGCCCAGGGGAGTGCAATTTGAACTTAAACCAGCCACCATCGGTATGGTACAGCGGAATCAGTTTTCGGGTGCAGATGTTGAAGATCCTGCACAACATTTGGACATTTTCTTAGAGATCAGTGATACGGTTCAAATTCCTAGAGTGTCATCTGACGCGGTAAGATTAAAGCTGTTCCCTTTTACATTGATTGGAAAAGCTCGTGAATGGCTGCAAATGCTACCTAGACAGTCAATTAGATCTTGGGAGCAGTTGCAAGAAAAATTTTTGATGAGATTCTTCCCTCCCACAAAGACTGCGAACATCAGAAATAGTATATTAGGCTTTAGTCAGATGAGTGAGGAGCCCTTTCATGAAGCATGGGAAAGGTTTAGAAGATTGTTGAGAAGCTGTCCACACCATGAGATAGCAATTTACCATTTGATGACCACTTTTTATTCTGGGGTTACACCACAGACAAGATCCTTATTAGATGCTTCATCAGGAGGGTCATTTATGAATAGGTTACCAGAGGAAGCTTTTCAATTACTGGATGAAATGGCAGCTAATGATGCTCAATGGTCTAATCCTAGAGCAGTTCCGAGAAGACAGGGGATACATGCTGTGGATGAGGTCTCGATGCTGAAGGCACAGATGGAGTCTATGAGGAAGGAGATGAATAGCTTGAAAGTGCAGAATGTAGCTGCAGTGGGCCAAGAAAATGGATGGTATGAACAGGAGCAAAGTGGGCAAGAAAGTGGAGCAGTGGGTGATGTCAATACTGTGGGAGATTTCAAAAGGAATGACCCTTACAGTAACACGTATAACCCGGGATGGAGAACTCATCCAAATTTCTCCTGGAAAGATGAAAATCCAAATGCTTCATCCTCTAATCCACAAGTAAGAGCTCCCTTCAACCAAAACATCCATCAAAACCACGGGCAGCCATATCAACCACCATATCCACCTCCTCAGAACCAAGGGCAGCAGTATCACCCACCGGGTTATCAACCCAGGCCACCCGTTCAAGAGAGAAAGCCAAATCTGGAAGACATGTTGGCTACATTCATTAACAGTCAACAGCAGTTTATGAATAACCAACAGCAATTCATGGTAAATCAAGAGTCTAGATGGAAGTCTCAAGAGCAGTGGAACCGGAACCAGGATGCCTCCATAAGAAATTTGGAGACTCAAGTGGGACAGCTTGCAAATTCTATGTCCCAGAGGCAACCAGGAACATTTCCTTCAAATGTAGACCGAAATCCAAAAGAGGAGGCAAAGGCAATTACACTGAGGAGTGGTAAGGAAGTGGAACCGAAAGATGATCAAGGTAAAAATCTTTTATCAGAAAATGAGGAGCCGACACGGACGGTAAGTAACTCTAACTCTAAGTTAGAAGTTAAAGAAAATGCTCCTAAAAGTGACAAGGGAAAGAGTATAGTGAATCCTAAGTTAGAAGATCTTGATATTAATAAACTGCCATTTCCTGCTATTGCTAGACAGGAAAAGAAAAATGAGCAAAAAGCTAGGTTTCTAGAGATGTTTAAGAAACTGCACATAAATTTACCATTTGCTGAAGCTTTAGCTCATATGCCTAACTATGCTAAATTTATGAAAGAACTCTGTTCTAATAAAAAGAAATTAGAAGGGCATGAGACTGTACAACTAACAGAAAATTGCAGTGCTATTATTATGAACATGATTCCTGAGAAACTGGAAGATCCAGGTAGCTTTACTCTTCCTTGTGTTATTGGTGAAGATTTTTACGGTAATGCTTTATGTGATCTAGGTGCAAGCATAAACTTAATGCCTTATTCGATATGCAGGAAGCTGAATCTTGGAGAGCTTAGGGAGACAGGAATGCGACTTCAACTAGCAGACAGGTCCGTGAGGAGACCAAAGGGAGTGATTTAGGATCTGCTAGTGAAGGTGGGGAAATTTATTTTTCCAGTGGATTTTGTGGTAATGGAGATGGAAGAAGACCACAAGGTGCCATTGATTGTGGGGAGGCCATTTTTAAATACCGCCAAGGCGTTGATAGACGTGAATGGTCAAACGGTTACCCTAAGGTTTACTGGTGAGGAGTTGGTGGTAGATATGAACAAGGCTCAAAAATACCCATCTGGTGATGTGAAAGAGTCTATATATTTTATGGATGTAATAGATGATTGTGTGGAGGAAGTGCAAGAAAAAGAATTGGGAGCTAATTCAGAAAATAAGTGTCTATTACATTCAGTGGAGGGAGAAGAATGTGAAGAAGAGATGAGGGGATAAGAGATAGCAAGTGTGGAGATAGAAGACAGCAAGGAGAAAATTGATCCTAAAGAGGGGGATTCAAATTCTGAACTTAAACCTCTTCCCTCTCACTTGAAGTATGTGTTTTTAGAAAATGAGAGTAAACCAGTAATCATTTCTTCTTTGTTGTCAAGTGCAGAAGAGACGATGCTGCTAGAGGTGCTGAAAAAGCACAAGGGAGCCATTGGCTGGAAGACCTCAGATTTGAAGGGGATTGACCCAAGCTACTGTACACATAGGATCCCAATGGAAGAGGAGTGCAAGCCGGTAGCTCAGCCTCAACGGCGACTCAATCCAGTCATGCAAGAGGTAGTAAAGAAGGAGGTACTTAAACTCCTAGACTCAGGTATTATCTACCCTATCTCTGACAGTAAGTGGGTAAGTCCTGTGCAATGTGTGCCTAAAAAGGGGGGAATGACAGTGGTAAAGAATGAACTAGATGAGTTAATTCCAACTCGTACAGTTACGGGTTGGAGAGTCTGCATTGATTTCAGACGGTTAAATAATGCCACTAGGAAGGACCATTTTCCTTTGCCTTTTATTGACCAAATGTTAGAGAGGTTAGCGGGTAATAGGTTTTACTGTTTTTTAGATGGGTATTCGGGATATATGCAGATTCCAATAGACCCTGAGGATCAGGAGAAAACGACCTTTACCTGCCCATATGGCACATTTGCATATAGGAGAATGCCTTTTGGGTTATGTAATGCACCGGCTACGTTTCAGCGATGCATGATGGCCATTTTCCATTATTTTATAGAAAAATTTATGGAAGTATTCATGGATGATTTCACCATATATGGGGTTGATTTTGAGAGCTGTTTACAGCATCTTGATCTAGTACTAGGGAGGTGTGAAAAGACTAACCTGGTATTGAATTGGGAAAAATGCCATTTTATGGTAAGAGAGGGCATAGTGCTAGGACACAAAATTTCAGAGAATGGGATAGAGGTAGATAAGGCCAAAGTTGAAGTAATTGAAAAATTACCACCTCCGACAAATGTTAAGGGCATAAGAAGTTTTTTAGGACATGCAGGGTTTTACAGGCGTTTTATTAAAGATTTTTCAAAAATTGCAAAACCCTTGTCTAATTTACTGATGAAAGATGCTCCTTTTGTTTTTGACAGTGCATGTATGTTAGCCTTTGAAACTTTAAAGAAACGACTTATTTCAGCTCCGGTGATTATATCTCCGGATTGGAATTTGCCGTTCGAACTAATGTGTGATGCTAGTGACTTTGCAATAGGGGCAGTGCTTGGACAACGAAGAGATAAGATTTTTTGTGCAATATATTATGCTAGTCACACTTTTACAGGAGCACAGGTTAATTACACCACCACAGAGAAAGAACTTCTGGCGATAGTGTATGCGTTTGAAAAGTTCAGGCCGTATTTGCTGGGTGCAAAAGTGGTGGTGTGGTCGGATCATGCAGCCTTGCGGCATTTATTCGCAAAGAAGGAATCAAAATCGAGGCTGATTCGATGGGTGCTTTTATTGCAGGAATTCGATTTGCAAATTAAGGATAAGAAGGGCGCTGAGAATTTTATGGCAGATCATCTGTCCAGATTGGAAAATGATCGTATTGAAAAAGGGGAAATTTTAGATTTATTTCCCGATGAGCATATTTGTGCTGTATTTTCCTGTGAAAATTTTGTACCTTGGTTTGCTAATATCGCTAATTTTCTTGCAGAGGGCTTTAAGCCAAAGGATTTTTCATGGCAGCAAAAGAAGAAATTGCGTGCGGATGCGAGACACTACATATGGGATGATCCCTACATTTTCAAATTATGCGCTGACCAAGTGTTAAGACGGTGTATCTCAGATGCGGAGACCAGTGCAATCATCACAGCTTGTCACAGTGGAGAAGCTGGTGGACATCATGGGCCGAATAGAACGGTAATGAAAATTCTATCTTCTGGTTTTTATTGGCCAACAATGTTTAAAGATGTCCAATATTATGTGAAAAGTTGTGATAGATGCCAAAGAGTAGGAAATATATCCAAACGTGATGAGATGCCCTTAACAAATGTGCTTGAGGTTGAATTATTCGATGTTTGGGGAATAGATTTCATGGGACCTTTTCCGGTTTCATACGGGTTTGAATATATTCTGGTAGCAGTGGATTATGTTAGTAAATGGGTCGAAGTTGTAGCTACTAGGACTTGTGATGCACGAATTGTGTTAGAATATTTAAGAAAAAATATTTTTACCCGTTATGGAGCTCCTAGAGCCATTATAAGCGATGGTGGTAAACATTTTGTTAATCACCAATTCAATGCTTTATTAAAGAAATTTGGCGTTAGGCATAAAGTCACAACCCCATATCATGCTCAGGCTAATGGTCAAGTAGAAGTGTCAAATAGGGAATTAAAGGCCATTTTAGAAAAAACGGTAAATTCCTCTAGGAAAGATTGGTACCTTAGGTTAGACGAAGCTTTATGGGCCTATAGGACTGCTTTCAAGACGCCAATAGGGATGTCCCCCTTTAGGCTGGTTTATGGGAAGTCCTGTCATCTTCCGGTGGAATTAGAACATAAAGCCTATTGGGCTACCAAATTTCTAAATTTTGACCTTGAGAATGCAGGAAAGTGCAAGTCTTTGCAGCTAAATGAACTTGAGGAGCACCGATTCTGGGCTTATGATCATGCCACCTGTAGACACCGGGTCCTGAGTCCGGTTTTGAAAAATGGCAATGGCAATTTCGGGTCCTTGATAAACTCCTCCACAAAAATAAATACATAAAATATAAAAACTAAAAAAATTGAGATTAGTTTAATTTAATTAGATAAATTAAAAATTAAGATTAGGTTAATCATTAGTTAATATTCTAGGATAATTAAAATTGAAAAAAAAATAAGGAAAAAAAAAGAAAAAGAGAAAATAGATATAGGGTTAATTAAATAAATTAGATGTGATAATTTAAATAGATTAATTAAATTAAAAAGGTAGAAAAGTATGAAGTATTTAATTAATAGAGTGTTTAATTAATTAGATGTGTAATAATTTTGGTAAATTAATTAAATTAAAATGGAGGAAATTGTTAGAGGAACCAAGTTTAACCTAATTAAGGGATATAAAAAGAAAGAGATAGGAAATGAGATGGGGGGCTCTCGGCTGAAGAACACAGAAAAAACCAGGAAAGAAAAGAAAAAGAAAAGAAAAGAAAGAGGGAGCTGAACGGAGAGCAAAGAAAAACCAGAAACCAAAAGAGAAAGGAAGAAAAGCCAAAGGAAAACAAAGGGCAAAGAAATAGAAAAGAGAAGAGAAAGCAAAAGGAAGTGAGAGCAAAACCAAAGGACCAAAGCAAAGAAATAGAAAGAAGAGAAGAAAGGGGAACCAGGGGCCAAACAGGGACGCCGGACCGGAGGAAGAAAAGAGAAAGAAGAAAGGGAGGAGGCGTCGCCTCCGCTGGCCAGCTCCGGCCACCGATCGACGCACGCGCCCCGCCGCCGTGTAGAGGACGTCCGGACGCTTCAGATGGTGGTCGCCGTTCCTCCGTCGGTTGCCGTAGGGTGGCGCGTGAGGGGGAAGAACCGAGACCTTCCTTGGCGTTTTCCGGCGACGGTGGACCACCTTCCGGCGCGTGAAGCCATCCGCCCCTCCTCCGGTGACCTGGGCTCCCTTCCGGTGGTGGAGGTGACAGCCACCCTTGCTCCGGCGACCCTCCGGCGAAGGTGAGCTCATTTCCCCCTTAATTTATAATATTATATATATATATATATATATATATATATATATATATATTTAATTATGTTAATATTATATATATTTATTTTCTGTTTTTCATATTAATATTATTAATATTAATAATATTATTATTATTTGTTAATTAATATTGTTAATTATTTGCTTAGTGTTAATGTTAGTGAATTATTTGTTTATTATTTGATTATTATTTGTTTATGGTTAATGTTTATATATTGATGTGCATTATTAACATTGTTTAATTTAATTTAATTTTATGTTAATTTAATTATTGATTATTATTATTAGGATTGTGTTAATATTATTACTATGTTTAGTATTATTGAGGTTATATTATTGATAGTTTTGTTATTATTATAATTAATATTATATTATTATTATTATTATTATTATTATTATTATTTAGAATTCTGTTTTATCATAATTATGATTATTATTATTATTGTTATTGGATTTATTTATTATTAGTGTTATTGTGTTATGTTAGTATTATTTAATTTATGTCTATTTTAAATTATTTGTTATTATTATATTTAATCAATTTCTGTATTATTATTATTTATTCATTATTATTAATATTCTGTTATTATTATTATTATTATTATTTGTAATTATTTAACATTCTGTTTTATTATTATTATTATTATTATTATTATTATTATTGTCATTATATGTTTATTATTATTATTATTATTATTATTCTGTTTTTACCATTATTATTATTATATGTTTATTTTATGTTTGTTGATGTGTTATTGTTATTATTATTATTATTATTTGGTTCATGTTATTATTATTATTATTATTATTATTATCATTATTATTATTATTGCTATTACTATTAATTACCGTCATTAATATTGCTATTTATAATTATTATTATTATTATTATTATTTTATGTTTATTTATTATTCATCATTATTTTATTCATCATTATTAGCATCATTATTTTTTATTATCATTGATCATTATAATTGTCATTATGTTTTACATCCATCATTTCTTTTAATTTATTTCATTCAATTGTTTATTTAATTATTTACTTATTTATTTATTCATCACTTAATTTAATTTAATCAATTATTAATTTTAATTATTTTTCTTAACTTACTTTATTCAATTATTTGTTTGTTTATTTATTCAATTATTTATTTATTCATTCAATTACCTATCTATTTATTATTAACCAATATTAATTTTATGTCATGATTGTAACCACGAGCGGCACACGGCTCGTCCAAGGAGCACAGTCGAGGTGAGTAGATTAGGATTTATTTATTATTATGAAATATGTAATTATTATTTTATTTTATTTTATTTACTAATGATCTGTAATAATAAAGGATTTTCGATCACGTTTATAAAGAACCACCACACAAATGTTTTCTACTAAATGGGGTTTTTATTAATAAAACTGGACCAATGTCCATGTTTTCACCCCAAACCAAAAGATTTAAACCGAATCGAGAATTTTATACTTTTTTATGTAAACCAAAGTAATTGGGAACCAATGTTCCCGTTTAAGTGAATGACCCGATTTATGCATGTCTACATTTTAATTTCTTTTACGCACATATTCATTTATTTATTTACTTTAAGCAAGTTTTAGTTATTCTTATTTATTTTGGGATTGTTCTGTCCCACTTTATTTATTTTATAATTTTTTTTAGTGCTTTATTTAATTGCTTTCCTATGTGATTGTAATGCGCTTTAATTTATTGCATAACTCGTGTGAGAAGAGAGAGAAAATAATTGATCCTAAAAATCCTTTTGCACAATATTAACCAAAGGTATGAATAAGAGTGAGGTCCCGAACTCTCTCTGGTTTTGGGCCTCATAAGGCTAGATTTATTTCCCGATGTTTTTATCGGGTGGCGACTCCGTGATCCTGCCTTATGATAACCCAATAGACGCTCTCGTAAGTTGATTGCCAACAATGGATTTGGATATATTCCTGTCCATTGCGAAACGATCGGCTTTCACGAGTTTTAACGAACCTCCATCCGACCTCGGGTCCTAAAAGCGGACTCCCGAGGGCCATCCGGATCGCGAGCGGGGTTCGGGCGCGTCACAGTGGCGACTCCACTGGGGATATCATGAGACTCTGCTCCGAAAGTACTTTTGGTTAATATAATGTAAATGGGTTTAAGATCAAGAAATTTTATCTCTTTTCGAAAAATCTGCATTGCATCCATGCTAGAGCCTTAGAATTATGTTAGTTGGTCCCCATTTTGCTCCGGTGCGTTCCTAAAACACGACCCTACTTTCACTCATTGTAGGGAAGTGTTCGGGATAATCACCAGCCCAAGTCTCGTGCCATAAAATGGTATATCAAATGATGACCCGATCGGTCGTTATGCTCGTGATGAGTTAGACCCGTCGGCAGGGACCACGCTTGGGTAGACCTGAAGTAACACCACCCTCTGACTAAAGCTCATGTAATGACCATAAAAACTTCCACTAGGTTACGTGTACCTTAACAAATGTGCTTGTTACGTGGGCTTTTATATATTAAACCAATTCAAGCTCATTAATTGGGCACTCATCAAAGGCTTTCATGCACCGGTGGGCTCACTTTTAATATGTTTGAAAGGTCCAAATATATAATGGCCAAAATCCATCCGTATGCGCTTTTTTTAATGAGAGTTTGTGCTTCGCAGCACGCTGTACGTGCTCATTGGGGTCCCCGTTAACCCATGGGTCAAGCCCGCCTAGGAAAGAGCCCGCGCGACCTCCTGTGTGATAGAAATAGGGTTGGGAGGAATTTTTTTCTCTTGCATTTGTGCTTGTACATTCTTTTTGAGTAATAATAGTAAATAAAACACATGCATTTTTATCTCATGTATAATTCTTTCCATACAACAACAGAACTTGTGCACTTTGTATACAAAATTGCTTGAATCATAAATTGTAATATGAACATAGTATGGCCTGCACATTGTGTACATAAATTGCTTGTATCATAATTTGTGAATATGAACATAACATGTATTTGTCCTGCATGTACATACATAGTAGCGCTTGTTACAACTCACACTAACATTATAACATCCATGACACCCATCGTGCACTATAACTAGTATATACGTGCACTATAACTAGTATATACGGTATACATCATCGAAGGTACGTGTCGACATGCATCATTGCATGCATAGATATACTACCACCATGACAGGTAAAAAAAAAAATAAATAATAATAATAATAATAATAATAAATAATAGTAAAATAAAAAAAAAAAATGATATCAAATAAAATGTACATTCATCATGGGTCATATCATGTACATATCAGTATGCTCACATTACATGTGTACATAAGCATTGGGTACTGGATCATACACACATCGCTGCATGTCATAGTGCGCACATATTAGCATACATTATCAGGTTAGTCATTATACATATCATACGTATCGTGACATTTTGCACTTCTCACGTTGTGTGCCATATCATGCATGTGCATTGTCATGCGTGAGTTATGCCATGCACATGTGAATCATGCTTTGTGTATGTTAGTCATTGTATATACCTACGCATGTCTTGCATTTGCATGCCATGTAAATACACATGTTTTGTAGGTGCCACTCATTTCTTGCAACCAATTTCATCCCATGCCTTCTTTCGCACGTATATGCCACTCATTGTATACAATCATTCTTATAATGTGTCCTATGTTATATGTATTATTTGTATATATTTCACACTTTTATGTATGTGAATTCTGCCATTCCTCACAACTCCTTAAAGTACACATTATCATCTAATGCATGTGCACATGTATCATAAACATTCATTCTCATGTTATGCCATAATTTGCACTTGTGTCTTCATTATACGTTGTTTATATATACACTGCAAATTTATGTATGCACATCATTTTCCAAGCATTGTGTACACATACATATTCACTCATAATTTTTCGTAGATGTTTCACACACGTGTTTTTGCACACATTTCATCTATGCATCTCTACACGATATGTTTGCACACATGTTCTACACATATGGTTCCTAATATACACTATTAATAGGCATGACACTGATGCATGTATCTTGTATACATCATTTTTAACGCATAATTTCACAATATTTTGCTAAAAAAAAAAAAACAAAGTAATATCAAATCAAAATAATACATTCATCATGTGTCACAGCACATACATATCAGTACGCTCGCGTTGCGTATGTACATAAATATTGTGTGCTGAAGCATATACATACAGCTGCATGTTGTGGTGTGCCATATTATCATACATCATTAGGCCGGGCATTACACATGTCATGCATGACAGACACCTTGCACGTTGCGTGCCCTATCATGAACATGCATTATCATATGCCATGCACATATGAATGCTGCATCATACAAGTTAGTCACTATATACCTAGTACATATATCATGCATCATGCCATGTACATATGCCTTGCAAATGTTGTCCATTCCTTGCAATAACTTTCATCACATGTCTTGTATCGCACACACGTGCCACTCACTGTACACAATCATTCTTATACTGTATCCCATGGCCATGTACATTATTTGTAAATATTTTGCACTTTTATGTATATGAGTTTCGCCATCCCTCACAACTCATTAATACACATTATCATAATAGATCATCTTCATCTTACATTACACATGTATTCCTATCATCTCTAAATCATGCCATGTGTACATGCACCATGTATCATAAACATTTATTTTCATTTTGTGCCACAATCTGTACTTGTATCTTCATTATAGACTGCTTACATTTACACTGTAAATTAAGGTATGCACATCATTTGCCATGCATTGTTCACACATTCACACTCACTTATAATTTTTCGTTAATGTTGTACACATATACATCTTTGCACATATTTCATGTATGTATTTTTTATACAAAATGTTTTTACACATGTTTCGCACATATAATTTTTACACGCATACATGATACTATTGCATACGCCATTCCATGTACATGATTTTTAATGCATAGTTTGCACATATTTTTTTTTTTACAAACAAAAAAGAAAGAACAAAAAAAAAAAAAAACAAAAGAAAAAAATTCTTTGTTTGTCTAAACAATTTTTGTGCATATACATTTTTTTTATGGAATAAAAATTTTTTCTGTTAAGTTATATCCTAAAATGATGACATGTTTGCACCTCATTAAGGTATCTCTGATTCAAAGCTTGACTCTGCCTGGTTAGTTCTCAACTATGAATGGATTTGATCTTAACCTTAAAAATCGGAGTTTCATTCCACTTTGAATTAAGTAAGAGGTAGATATGTTAGATCTTTAAGAGCTAGATCACATGAAAATATTTGACTATACCATGTCATTTCTAAGTTCAGAGCACATTTGGCCCGTTTTGAAAATAAAACTGAAAAACTAGTCGCAATTAGGGGATTGGATGAAAACTCACTAAGAGCACTAGAACCTTTCCGATTACCCGTCAAAGCGACCCCTGGATAAGGCTGAATCTAGAAAATGATTTAGGCACCATTCCTTTGTATAACTCTCTAAATGATCATTTCCTACCCTTATTTTATAATCGCTTGTTAGCCCCTTGAGCCTTTATTTTGGTATGCTAAATGCGTACCGATTTTATTATTACACACGTTAAAACTTCACCTTTTGCCTAAAATGATTTTGGCTTTCCCTTAGGAGAATGGCCGCTCTAGTAAAGATGGATGTACGTTCTTTCGGACCAACAAAAGTCGTCCCGATAAAAATGGATTTACACTTTGTGGAAAATAGCCCCAATCTTGGACAGTTCTTTGAGCTATCAATAATCACCTTGATAAGGATGGGTCTGCTCTTCGAGAAAGGGAATTTCAATTATTGATAATTTTGTGGGTTATCCAAAAAATTACCCCCGATAAAGATGGGTCTACACTTCGAGAAGAGAATCTCAATCATTGATAATTTTTTGGGTTACCAGAAATCACCATGATAAGGATGAGTTTACCCCTTGAGAAAAAAAAAAAAAAAAACTTTCAATCGTCGATAATTTTTGGGCTACACTTCGGGAAGGGGTTTAAATCACCAATAAACTTTTTGTGTAATTAGAGGCGTAGATCTCCGAAAAGAAAAAAAAAAAGAAAAAAAAAAGAAAAAACAACGAAAAAAAAGAAAATAAAAAGAAAAAAAAAAAAAAAAAGAGAGAAGTAGAGTTTGGAACAATACCCCTTGATAAGTTTCAGTAGTTATCTTTTTTTAATTTTTATGCTGATTTTGATGAGTTTAAGTATTACCAAATTCAAATCCAAAAATGTCTGGACAGTATGCAATTTGATTGAAAATGGTTCCTTCATCCGAATGAACACTGCGGCCATTTTTCTTTAGTGACCTGATCCTCCTTTGATAGCCAATTACCTAAGCCTAACGTTACAACCAAAGTAAGACCTCTTGATTCTTGATTCGGCCTTATCTAATTAGCGGAGATGACCTTCTAATAAGGTTTGGTACGTAGGAAGAGGCATATGGTGTTTCTTGAGCTTCAAGCGGAAAGCTATGAGTGCATTTATGCATTCGAGTTGAGTCTTGTCCTCGATATTGCATCTAGAATTTGCTTTTGAAAAATGAAAAATCCTGTTTTGGCCTTTTGCACACACACACAGAGACGGCATGGTAATGCCATGTATTTACCTGTTGGTTTAGTAAACCTTGATGTCTACATATTTATCCTCTTGCCCTTCATTGGGAACGACTCCCGAATTTCTTTTGCTGAGATTGAATCAGTTGAGAATGTGGATCATTCAGTACGCTTAAAGTCAGATAGAAACTTGAGTTTGAGGTACCTGATAGGTTGCACTCATTTTACAATTTTGGGGTATTTCTTATCACTACCTATGAAAATGATACTTTGCACATACTCCCAACAAATTCTTTGTACATATACTTTCTGCAAATGTTTTTACACATAACTGTAGCAAACATTCTCATGAATTGTTTTACATGTCTTTTGGCATAAAATCTTTAGCGAGCACATTTCATAGGCACCTTTGGGTATTCATGGCTCTCTAAACTTCATTTTTGTAATCAATTACTTTCATGCATTTTCTGGACATACCCTTGGCCTGCATCTCACATGCACATTTTTTGTATGCATTCAGTACACACGTATATGATTTTCCCTGCACATGTTTCATACACACAGTTATATGTGCATACATCGCACACACCCAATCCCTTACATGGCCTTCATGTATATCACCTTTCACCTGTCTTTGCATATGATCCTTTACGTCTATGCCTATGAATGACTCTCTACATTTGTCACATGCACGATCGTTTGCATGCATGGTTATTTGCATATATTCTGCATACATAACCCCTTGCATATATCTCTCATGCATGATCCTTCTCATTCATGATCATTTGCAAATACTTTTACATGCATACAAGCCATGTACGCGCCATATATGTCATCTGTGTAATTCTCGGCATGCATTTCATGTTCGTAGTCCATGTGTAGTACGCACGGTACTCATTTCACAACTCCTTGTAGTTGTTGTATGTCACATTTGCATATGTGTAATATTTCATACAGGTAATTCTGTGCTTGAATTATACATTCATAATATACATGCATATCATACATGTATAGCTTTCCACATAATTTCCATGCATACATGATGCCCTTTGCCTACTAGATGGTGTACATCAGTCTTAATCAGGACTTCACGATAAACTGACGCTTCCAAAGCCCTCTCAAGAGGCAAATCTCTAAACCCTCTCAAGAGGCGAACTTCCAAAGCCTTCTCAAAAGGCAATTTTCAAGCCCTCTGAAGAGGCGATTCTTAATCAACAAAAAAAATTCTCTCCGGGGGCAAGTCAACCTAAGTCCTCTCAAGAGGTAAGGCAAATCAACCAAAGTCCTCTCCGGGGGCAATCAGTTCTCTAAGTCCTCTCAAGAGGCGATTCTTATCCCTCTGCATACATTTCTCATGCTTGAACATTTGCATGCATAGCTTTTCACATGTATTTCATGCATACATGGTGCTCGACACTCCTCTCAAAGTCCTCTAAAGAGGCATAAAAAAAAAAAAAAAAAAAAAAAATCCCCAAGCCCTTTGAGGAGGCAAATCTCCAAGTCCTCTGAGGAGGCAGAATCTCAAAACCCTCTGAGGAGGCGAATTCTCAAAGCCCGCTGAAGAGGCAAACCTCTAAGACCTCTCAGGGGGCAATTAGATCTTCAAAGTCCTCTGAAGAGGCAAATCCTTCAAAGTCCTCTCAAGAGGCAATTCTCAAGTCAACCCAAGTCCTCTCTCCGGGGGTAATTAATCCAAAGACCTCTCAAGGGGCAATTAGATCTTCAAAGTCCTCTGAAGAGGCAAATCCTTCAAAGTCCTCTCAAGAGGCAATTCTCAAGTCAACCCAAGTCCTCTCCGGGGACAATTAACCCAAGACCTCTCAGGGGGCAGTTAATCTCCAAGTCCTCTTAAGAGGCAATTCTTCAGGCTAAACACCGCACAGGTTAGATGCCGAAATTACTAAGGCTAGACACCGCACAGGTTAGATGCCGAAATGACTAAGGCTAGACACCGCACAGGTTAGATGCCGATACAGCAGGAGCTAGACGCCGCACAGGCTAGATGCTTCAACGAATTCAAGGCTAGACACCGCACAGGTTAGATGCCGATACAGCAGGAGCTAGACGCCGCACAGGCTAGATGCTTCAACGAATTCAAGGCTAGACACCGCACAGGTTAGATGCCGATACAGCAGGAGCTAGACGCCGCACAGGCTAGATGCTTCAATGAATTCAAGGCTAGACACCGCACAGGTTAGATGCCGATACAGCAGGAGCTAGACACCGCACAGGTTAGATGCTTCAACGAATTCAAGGCTAGACACCGCACAGGTTAGATGCCGAAATGACTAAGGCTAGACACCGCACAGGTTAGATGCCGACTCGGCTGGAGCTAGACACCGCACAGGTTAGATGCTTCAACGAATATAAGGCTAGACACCGCACAGGTTAGATGCCGACACGGCTGGAGCTAGACACCGCACAGGTTAGATGCTTCAACGAATTCAAGGCTAGACACCGCACAGGTTAGATGCCGAAATGACTAAGGCTAGACACCGCACAGGTTAGATGCCGACCCGGCTGGAGCTAGACACCGCACAGGTTAGATGCTTCAACGAATTCAAGGCTAGACACCGCACAGGTTAGATGCCGAAATGACTAAGGCTAGACACCGCACAGGTTAGATGCCGACACGGCTGGAGCTAGACACCGCACAGGTTAGATGCTTCAACGAACAAAAAGGCTAGAAACCGCATAGGTTATATGCCAAAAACGACAAGGGTTAACGCGTCGACAAACAGACGATAACTACCCCAACAGCTTCACCCTCAGCGTCTCTGCGCCTCTCCTTTTTTCTTATTCTCTGAATTTTGGCCTGTCTTCTGTGAATTTTGGCTCACCTAGGTGTCTAGGCACTAACTTCTCCAAAATTGGGGGCAACTGTAGACACCGGGTCCTGAGTCCGGTTTTGAAAAATGGCAATGGCAATTTCGGGTCCTTGATAAACTCCTCCACAAAAATAAATACATAAAATATAAAAACTAAAAAAATTGAGATTAGTTTAATTTAATTAGATAAATTAAAAATTAAGATTAGGTTAATCATTAGTTAATATTCTAGGATAATTAAAATTGAAAAAAAAATAAGGAAAAAAAAAGAAAAAGAGAAAATAGATATAGGGTTAATTAAATAAATTAGATGTGATAATTTAAATAGATTAATTAAATTAAAAAGGTAGAAAAGTATGAAGTATTTAATTAATAGAGTGTTTAATTAATTAGATGTGTAATAATTTTGGTAAATTAATTAAATTAAAATGGAGGAAATTGTTAGAGGAACCAAGTTTAACCTAATTAAGGGATATAAAAAGAAAGAGATAGGAAATGAGATGGGGGGCTCTCGGCTGAAGAACACAGAAAAAACCAGGAAAGAAAAGAAAAAGAAAAGAAAAGAAAGAGGGAGCTGAACGGAGAGCAAAGAAAAACCAGAAACCAAAAGAGAAAGGAAGAAAAGCCAAAGGAAAACAAAGGGCAAAGAAATAGAAAAGAGAAGAGAAAGCAAAAGGAAGTGAGAGCAAAACCAAAGGACCAAAGCAAAGAAATAGAAAGAAGAGAAGAAAGGGGAACCAGGGGCCAAACAGGGACGCCGGACCGGAGGAAGAAAAGAGAAAGAAGAAAGGGAGGAGGCGTCGCCTCCGCTGGCCAGCTCCGGCCACCGATCGACGCACGCGCCCCGCCGCCGTGTAGAGGACGTCCGGACGCTTCAGATGGTGGTCGCCGTTCCTCCGTCGGTTGCCGTAGGGTGGCGCGTGAGGGGGAAGAACCGAGACCTTCCTTGGCGTTTTCCGGCGACGGTGGACCACCTTCCGGCGCGTGAAGCCATCCGCCCCTCCTCCGGTGACCTGGGCTCCCTTCCGGTGGTGGAGGTGACAGCCACCCTTGCTCCGGCGACCCTCCGGCGAAGGTGAGCTCATTTCCCCCTTAATTTATAATATTATATATATATATATATATATATATATATATATATATTTAATTATGTTAATATTATATATATTTATTTTCTGTTTTTCATATTAATATTATTAATATTAATAATATTATTATTATTTGTTAATTAATATTGTTAATTATTTGCTTAGTGTTAATGTTAGTGAATTATTTGTTTATTATTTGATTATTATTTGTTTATGGTTAATGTTTATATATTGATGTGCATTATTAACATTGTTTAATTTAATTTAATTTTATGTTAATTTAATTATTGATTATTATTATTAGGATTGTGTTAATATTATTACTATGTTTAGTATTATTGAGGTTATATTATTGATAGTTTTGTTATTATTATAATTAATATTATATTATTATTATTATTATTATTATTATTATTATTTAGAATTCTGTTTTATCATAATTATGATTATTATTATTATTGTTATTGGATTTATTTATTATTAGTGTTATTGTGTTATGTTAGTATTATTTAATTTATGTCTATTTTAAATTATTTGTTATTATTATATTTAATCAATTTCTGTATTATTATTATTTATTCATTATTATTAATATTCTGTTATTATTATTATTATTATTATTTGTAATTATTTAACATTCTGTTTTATTATTATTATTATTATTATTATTATTATTATTATTGTCATTATATGTTTATTATTATTATTATTATTATTATTCTGTTTTTACCATTATTATTATTATATGTTTATTTTATGTTTGTTGATGTGTTATTGTTATTATTATTATTATTATTTGGTTCATGTTATTATTATTATTATTATTATTATTATCATTATTATTATTATTGCTATTACTATTAATTACCGTCATTAATATTGCTATTTATAATTATTATTATTATTATTATTATTTTATGTTTATTTATTATTCATCATTATTTTATTCATCATTATTAGCATCATTATTTTTTATTATCATTGATCATTATAATTGTCATTATGTTTTACATCCATCATTTCTTTTAATTTATTTCATTCAATTGTTTATTTAATTATTTACTTATTTATTTATTCATCACTTAATTTAATTTAATCAATTATTAACTTTAATTATTTTTCTTAACTTACTTTATTCAATTATTTGTTTGTTTATTTATTCAATTATTTATTTATTCATTCAATTACCTATCTATTTATTATTAACCAATATTAATTTTATGTCATGATTGTAACCACGAGCGGCACACGGCTCGTCCAAGGAGCACAGTCGAGGTGAGTAGATTAGGATTTATTTATTATTATGAAATATGTAATTATTATTTTATTTTATTTTATTTACTAATGATCTGTAATAATAAAGGATTTTCGATCACGTTTATAAAGAACCACCACACAAATGTTTTCTACTAAATGGGGTTTTTATTAATAAAACTGGACCAATGTCCATGTTTTCACCCCAAACCAAAAGATTTAAACCGAATCGAGAATTTTATACTTTTTTATGTAAACCAAAGTAATTGGGAACCAATGTTCCCGTTTAAGTGAATGACCCGATTTATGCATGTCTACATTTTAATTTCTTTTACGCACATATTCATTTATTTATTTACTTTAAGCAAGTTTTAGTTATTCTTATTTATTTTGGGATTGTTCTGTCCCACTTTATTTATTTTATAATTTTTTTTAGTGCTTTATTTAATTGCTTTCCTATGTGATTGTAATGCGCTTTAATTTATTGCATAACTCGTGTGAGAAGAGAGAGAAAATAATTGATCCTAAAAATCCTTTTGCACAATATTAACCAAAGGTATGAATAAGAGTGAGGTCCCGAACTCTCTCTGGTTTTGGGCCTCATAAGGCTAGATTTATTTCCCGATGTTTTTATCGGGTGGCGACTCCGTGATCCTGCCTTATGATAACCCAATAGACGCTCTCGTAAGTTGATTGCCAACAATGGATTTGGATATATTCCTGTCCATTGCGAAACGATCGGCTTTCACGAGTTTTAACGAACCTCCATCCGACCTCGGGTCCTAAAAGCGGACTCCCGAGGGCCATCCGGATCGCGAGCGGGGTTCGGGCGCGTCACACCACCAAATACAAGGACATCACCAAGAAGCGGCATGATCGGAAGTTAGTTCGGAAGGAAGTTGTGCCTGGAATGCATGTACTTCTGTATGACAGTCGGCTGCGATTATTCCCTTGTAAGTTGAAGTCGAGGTGGAAGGGACCATATCAAGTAGTAGCTGTGAACAAGTTTGGAGTGGTAACGCTGAAACACCCGAGGGGTGAGACAGAATTCAAGGTAAATGGACATCGTGTGAAGCCTTATTTTACATCTTCGTTTGATAATGCTTCCACGATCGTCACTCTTATAGATCCTTGACGGTTTTAAAAGTCCAGCTGCGGACTTGTGAAATGTAGAACTACTTTTTATCTTCATTTATCTGTATCATTTAATGGTATTTTGTCTAGGAAGTTAATCTTGTTTCATTTTGTAAATTTTAGGTTTAGAAGAGAAATTATGTTTTGTTGGAAAAGATTCAAAACATTTGTATCAAGAGATTTGGAGAAATTGATGAATGTGTGCAAGTGTGCAGGTGGACACGGTCACAATGAAATTCATTGTGACCGTGATCAAAGGAGGATGCATTCTGGATTCTGGTTGATGCACATGTCACGGTCACAATGAAATTTATTGTGACCGTGACCATCAGGTAAGTTACATTCTGTTTTGAGGAGTGTAGAGTGAGTGACATTCTGTTTTCAAACTGGGTTATGTCACGGTCACAATAAAATTCATTGTGACCGTGACATATTGTACATTCGATTCTGTTTTTCAATTTGGTAATGTCACGGTGACAATGGATTTCATTGTCATCGTGACCCCATGGCGGTTCAATTTTGGAATGCAAATTTTTTATGTGTCACGGTCACAATGAAATTCATTGTGACCGTGACCAACGAAAGGAAGTTTTAAAAAAACCCAAGTTTTCTATTTGTTCTTTCTCACTTTCTCACACCTCTTTCACTCTCACGAGCACGATTTATTTTCTCTACATTCCGTGTGTATCTTTTCTCTCTTTAGACCATCACTCCGGATTTCCTCCAACAAGTAAGTATTTTCTTTTCCTTTTTCATTTTATTTACATTCATTTATTTTTATCTTTCTTCCTCCCTGCGTCCCCTGTTCCAGTGGATGTCCATGGCTGTGATAGATGCGATTCTTGTGCCGATGTTTTTCTTTTTCTTCTTTGCGATTTTGCGATTCAAGCTATGCATACCTTACATTCTTACTCCCCCATTTCAAGTTGTTTTCTTTATTTGGAACGAGTTGGGTTGGGATGTTAGGGCAAGCATATGTATAGGATTAAATTGAAATTTTTCTATCAATTCTAGGTTCATAATGGAAATTGACTGGTTTTAATTGTTTAATCGGTGTTGTCATGACTGATTGTTGACATTGTGGGTTCTTGGTATGATCTTTGAACTTAAATTTCATCAGTAATTTATCTGCATACCAGGTGTTCGACTGAATGTTTGAATGAATGCTTTTCTTGTTTTTCTCCAATTCCGGCCATGTGAAATGCCAAGATTCTTTCGCAATATTGTTCGAATGAGAGTGTTGTTCCCATTCATCAATTTTGCCTGTTGACAGTAGCTCGAATTCTCTTAAACTTTTATATGCATTTTGTGGGTTTAAGACTGCAATTGCTCACATATTTTGCTGAATTAAGCTTCTGTTCATTTAAATTCTACTTGCATTCGTGTATCTTTTATGTTATTCAATTGGAATTAGGAGATTGCCCCAAAGTTAGCATCAATTTCCCCGTATGCTGTATTTTTTAAATACATTGCTGTTGATGCCATCTCATGCTATTGAACTTGATTTTTTCTATGTTATGTAGTGGCTCCCAAAAGAAAGAGCACAGCATCTGCTTCTGGCTCCATCAGCTCACCCCCAAGCTCACAATCCGTGGATATTTCAAAGGTCCCTAAGTGGGTACCGGTCCCAAAGAAAGAAGTTTATGCTCTATTCACCAAATGCACCTACGTCCCCACCACCTATTTGGATTTCGACTTGCTGCAGAAGCTCAGGATAAAGGATCAAGTGCAGCACCTAATTGCGAATATCGGGTGGGAACAGGTCTTCTCAATACAAGAGAAAGTCTACCCGAACTTGACCAGAGATTTCATATCCACAGTCACTTGTACACCCGGTCGCAACCCAGCCCAGGACCCAGGTAAAGTCTCATTTTGGTTAGAGGGAACGCAATATAACATGTCTTTTCAGGAATTTTCAGAAATTCTGGGTTTTCCACCACGCACCCACGATGCTTTTGACTACTATAACAAAGACACTGCTTGGGCTACCATCAGAGACCCCGCCACTGCCACCATGTATGTCTCGGGGAAGACGAAGGCTCATCATTTGGCTGATCACAGATTGCGAATTATCCACCGCTTCTTTTCCCTGTCTCTTCTGAGCCATGTAGACTCCGCAAGTCAGGTAAACCTGCCCGAAGCCCTTTTTCTTGCCTGCATGGTAAGGGGTGTTCGGATCAATGGTGCTACCCATTTCTGGCGCAAATTAGAAGAAATGCAGTGGCACCCGAAGAAGGTCAGGAAAGTAGGGCTGGGAGGTTTTGTGACTTTGATTGCAAAGCGGGTTCATCATGATTTTGGCAGGGGAAAAATTCTATCATCGATTTCAGTCATTGATGATAAGATGCTGCGAAATATGAAAGTGATAGTCAAGGATGCCACCACCGCAGATGGATACCGGTTGTCGACCAGAGATGAATATCTGCAAGGGGTGGAGAGGGGTCTAGGTGGACTGCCACAGGAGGCAGGTGAAGAGGCAGGTGAAGAGGCTGAGCCACAGGATCCCCCTGCACAAGCACCTCATCAGTTTGGGCAAGCGCAATATGACGCTCTGATGGAGCGGATGGATAGTATCTCCGCTACCCAGACTGAGCTCCAATCTCAGATGGAGCAAGTGCTTTATGGATTGGCGTCTCTGACGTCCAGATTTGATGCACATTTTCCCCCACCGCCACCACCATCCGATCTATGATCAGGGAGAACCCTTATCTTTTGTTTTGACTTTTGTTTATTTTATTTTTATTTTTCTTTTTGATCTGTAATATTATTACTTGCTGGGGACAGCAAGTTTTTTATATGTTGGGGGTAGGAGACATTAATTTTGCATTATATATGTAATTAACAGCCATTCCATTGATGTATGATGCACGATTAGTTCTGTTTTAGTTTATTTGCACTTTATTACAGTTGCCTAAATATCCTTATTTTAGTTTAGCTTAACCTCAGTTATTCCTGTTGTGAATGTTTTGAACTTTAATTGGAGAATAGTCTATCTTAAAAAAACTGATCTTGGCAAACGAGTAGTTAGAAGTTTTAGAAGCAAATAGAATCTCAATCGGTCATATATCTTGTGATTTCAAATCTTTTATGCACTATAGGCTTGTTTGTAAAAATTGAAAAAATCCGGTGCGTAAGAGTTTTTGAGTGAAGGAATGGTAGGATAATTAGAACCTTCCTCATCACCCTTCGAAACATGATAATAACTTAAACAAGTTTAGGACATGATTAAGGCAATTTGTTCTTTGATAGCCACTTTTAAACAGCTTTAGACCTACCTGTTTATGTTATTTCCATTGCTAGCCCCGTTGAGCTGATTTAGTATGCTAAAAGCGTACTACGAAATTTTCTTGTTACACTATTATTTTACCATTTAGCCTAAATGCCTTTGCCTACCCGTTTCTAAGAATTGGCCACTCTAGGATTGGGTTGGAATATCATTGAAAGTTGAATAAGAGTATCTATTGTTGAAATAGTGGAAGAATTGTTGAATTTTGTGGGCATTATTTAGTATGGTGTTAAACTTTCCCTCATTAGATGGGTATAAGAAATTCTAGACTTTGGGTACCCCAGAAAAAAAAAATAAAAAAAAATAAAGAAGAAAGAAAAAAAAAAAGAAGAGAAAGAAAAATAAAGAAAAAAAAAAAAAAGAAAAAACTGATGATGAAAGTTTGATGAGTTCTGTGGTTTCTATTGGTCAATATTGATGTATTGAATATAGAAAAATTCAAGTGTGGGGTATCTTTGAGTAGAGAAAGATATACTCATAATTACGGAATTGGATTTAAAAGTGAATTAAAAGGGAAATTCATCATTTTGTTGTTGTTGAGTTCAATGCATATTATGTATGGAGAAGTAGACAACATTGGAAATTATGGGTGAATTGAAGGTAGGATCTGGACAATTTTGTTCAGTTTGGTTAGTTGAATTTTAGGTAAAGTGGCAAATTCTTAGTTTGAATTCTTTAACTTTTCTTGTTAGCCAATACCTTAACCTAACATTACAACCCTGGAATAAGTCCTTTTGATTCTATTATTGGTTTGAGTTGTTTAAGTGGAGATGACCCTTGTGGTTCCGGTGCTAAAGGAGAGGCGTATGATTATCCTGAGTTTTAAGCGCGAAACCTATATGCGAATTCATTTGCATATTTAATTTCTTTGCTCAATTACTGGAATGCATTGGTTGTTTTGTTTTGAAATGAGAAAATTGGTTTTGAGCCTAGCACACACACGTGTGAAATTACTTGATATAAATTGATTTGAGAATTTGTAACTAAGACCCTTCTACTTGGTGCTATGACTGTTGTTAAGTTTTCATATTCTGAGTTAGAGTTTGAAATTTCAGGAATTTGGATAATTCATTTACTCGAGGACGAGCAAAATCTAAGTGTGGGGTATTTTGATAACTTCAATATAGTGTTTAGTTTTCATAGTGTTTTAGTGTGATTTTTGGGTGTTTAGTTGTGTTTAATGTTAATTTATGTTTCTTTTATGTTAATTTTGTTAATTTTAGCCAAATTGAAGTTTTGATTCATTTTAGAAAGCATTTTGATGTTAATTTCGTGCCTTTGTAGGTTTTTTGCCCAAGAGGTCACGGTCACAATGAATTGGTTGTGACCGTGACATAAGGAGATTGCAGGCAGAATGGAAGTCGCAGGGGTCACGGTCACAATGAAAATGGTTGTGACCGTGACATAATTATCAAATGGGCAGAATGCAAAAGTTGAAGACCTCACGGTGGCAACCAAACTTCATTGTCACCGTGACATGTCAATTTAGCAAGGCAGAATCGAGGCAGCATGTACCTCACGGTCACAATGGATTTCATTGTGACCGTGAGATAATTAATTTGTGGGCAGAAGCTAAACTGTGAAGACCTCACGGTGATAATGAAATTCATTGTCACCGTGACCAATCTCCTGTGCGCAAAAGGATTTGAAATTCCCGATAGGTCACGGTGGCAACCAAATCCATTGCCACCGTGACCTCTCTGGAAGTATAAATTCGTAGCTTTCTATTTGGCTAGGGTTCCGATTTTTTCAGTTAGTTTTTATTATTAGTTTTTGCAGCTGAGATTTTGAGAGATATTCTTCGGACCTAAACTTCAATTTTCGTTCTTGTTTTTTGGTTTTCGATTAGTAATTGAGATTAATTTGCTTTAGTTTCACAGTTCAATTTCAAGAGTTTTGCTAGTTCTTAGTTTTTCCAGAATTTTAGTTATTTTCTCCATTGAAGATTTGAAGAAAGAGATCGAAGATCGAGCAATTCAACCGGGATTTTCTCAATGAATTTCAGGGTTTATTCTTTCTTTTACTCTTTTGATTTTGTAATGGATTGTGAGTAGTCGTTTAGTTGTTCGGGGGATCTCTGAATCTCCTATATCTAAGATGTGAATTATGAACATCTATTAAGTTTATGTATGAAAGATTGGTTTATTTTGCTGGTGTTTATTGCTTGTTTATGGATTTTAGTTTTTCAATCCAGTTTCCAATTGTGATGAATGATTTATTCCATATGTCTATGTTGGTTATTGAATTTATTAATTGGATGCCATGAATGTATTTTATTCTCAGAATTTTCTATCATGTTTGCTGTGGTGTTTAGACTACTCCGGAATGGGAATCTAAATGGACAGGATTTTATGATTTAAGATTTGAGTGATGAGCGAAATAATGAGGTTTTGGGATGTTTGACTCCGGAATGGGAAAGCAAACCGAACCTAGGATTTTAGACCCGTGATTAGGCTAGTTGTATGACTTGCTCCGGAATGGGACGTTATGCGATTAGAATAGCTTGCTCCGGAATGGGACGCTTGGGTTAAGAGGGTTATCCCGATTTCTTTCATATAAGATTCATAGGTTGATTTTATTCATATTTGGGTAAGGGGTGGATGAGTGAACTTGAACAACGCCTTTATAATTTGATATCTTTTCTCGTTTTTATTTACATTTATCTTTGTTAGTTTTACTGTCATCTTAATTTGTTTTTGCTTAACCATTACAGTAGTCGATTAATTTATTAGTTTTAGTTTAGTTATAATTAAATCAATCCAATAACTGGGAATTCTTTAGCATACATTTAATTTTCATAACTTGCGTGTTCAGTCCCTTAGGTACGATAACTCGGAGTCATAATTTTACTCCATTATATTACTTGTCGATTCAGTACACTTGCTGAGGTCGTGCCAATAAGGTTGCGATGCACCGAAGCACCCAACTTTAATCCGCTTACTTAAGGACTACTTCCGGCTTTTTAGACAGAATATGGTAGTTACATATAACTTACCATCGGATTCCATACAATCCTTATTTGGATCTCAATCCAAAGCATACCACTTTATGTATGTCTTTATCTCATACCTTAACAAGACTCATCTTGTAATTTCTGCAAGACGGCACTTTTATTTTGAATAGACTCTCGAGCATTCTCATATGTTCAAAAATCGCCTCATCTTAGTCTTTGCCAACTCATTGACAAAACTAAGGTAAACACCCTTGTGAGTGGGCTACTTCTCTGTCCGACATGCTCAATCTTATATCAATAACAGTAAATGTTTACACATAAACATTCACACTCATGTATTGCCATCAATGAACTTTAGTTATTATTCGCAAATAATAACGTTAAGGGATTATATAAAATATAACAGCACCATTTAAATTCTACGCAAACCTCGAGATCAAATGCGTTTCTCAAAACACATCTCTCGTTATAGGTTCACTCAATGGATCTGCATGCGTAGAAATGTACTGTAAGTTCACTTCTCCTCATGCAACAAAATATTTCATGTATTAATACTTAATGTCGATATGCTTAGCTCCTCTATAAGCTATCAACGAATGACTGTCACTAAAGACTGTCATTAATACCTTTGAGACAGTTACTCTTAAATGGCTCACAAACCATTTCAACCAAACTATCTCCTGTACTGTATTTGAGGAAGTGACAAATTCAACTTCCACTATTGATGGGGCTTCTCAAGTTTAATTCTTGTTACTCCACGAGATGTCACTCTTGCCAAACAATAATATAAAACATGGAGTGGATTTCCTCTCATCCACATCTCCTGCCCAATCAACGTCTCTGTATTCTCTCAATGCAGATCATTTTATTGAAAATAGAGAGAATATTCTGCAGTACTTTTAAGGTATATAAGTATTCTTTCAATTGCTTCTAATGTGCTTTGCCTGGGTTAGTTTGATATTTATTAACCATGCTCACTGCATAGCGTATATCATGTCTTGTATACAACACTGCATACATAAGACTGCCCAGGGCACTGTCATATATAGAACGCTCCTCATACGTTCAATTTTTCTGACTTCATAGAACACACATCTTTGCTGAGAAACTAATTCTTGGCAATGGGGTTATCTATGGGTTTGCAGTTCTGCATATTAAATCGCTCAAGGTCTTTGTTGATATATTTCTCTCAAGAAACAGACAACAATCTTCTTGAATGATCTCTCTTGAAATCTTAACTTCAAGAATGTAATATGCATGACCCATTTCATTTGTCTCAAAGTTGGACGATAACCAATCTTTAATTTTATTTACGTACCATTTATCATTTTCAGCTTTGAGTATGTCGTATACATACAATGCCAAAATGATAAATTCATTTTCAGAGCTTTTACTATAAACACAATGATCTTCATCAATCATGCTGAACACGTTCGACATGATTCTATGATGAAGTCTCAAGCACCATTGTGTTGAAGACTGTTCAAGGCAATAGATTGAACACATCAATAAGCAAACCTTATGTTCGCTGCCTTTTCCGATGAAATGTATAGATTGTTTCATCCATTTCTCCATTGAGAAAAGCAGTCTTTTCATCCATTTGATGAAGCTCTGCGTTCAAACTCGCCACTATGGCTAAAATGAACCTTATGGACGTAAATTTTATTTACAACAGATGAGAAAGTCTACTCATAGTCAATCTCTTCCTATTGTATAAACCCCATAGAGACTAGCTGAGCCTTATATCTTTCGATACCTCTATCAGCCTTTCGCTTTACTTTTAGAATACATTTATTCTCAATTTGTGTCCTTCCAGTAGATCAAATAGTTCTCAAACATGATTTGATCTTATGGATGCCATTTCCTTTTCCATTGCTTTAGTCCATTTTTCTCTTAAATGGGTATTAAAAAGCCTTTTGAATATTTTTATGCTTTTTCTTGTCTTGGGGAATAACTAAAAGGGCTTCATTCTAGCCTTCAATTTTTCAAATCGTCAGCATGAAACACTTATCCTTTTAGATTTTTGTAGTTCTGAATCTTGATGAACATGTCTCATATATTCATCGTGATTCGTAATGCTCCCACTGGGATTATGTTCCATACTCCCACTGGAGTCAGGAATACCGTATTCTTTCCTCCCACTGGAGTCAAGAATACTCCCATTCATATCAGGTCTCGAACATCCGGATCGTTTGGAGGATTAAGGTCTTAACCTTTTTCCTCTAACTCCCTCCCACTCGGATGGAGTGATCCTGATGGTCTCTTCCTGAAATATAAAGTGAAATCTTAATTCACTTCGCCCAACTTTGGAAATTCATTCTCTTAAGAATATGACGTCTAGTGATCCAAATTCTATCATTATGCCATTTTCTTACTGACCCATGAAAATGTACCCTCTTGATACTTAAGAATATCTCACATAGACACTCTTTTCACCTCTTGGTCTCAAATTTACCAAATTGAGGTATCATGGACGTAAGCATTACAACTCATAATTGAGGTAAATGGCTTAGGTCAACTTGTCGACCAGTTCACAACTCATAAGTTATGATAATGATAGATTTAGAGGGCATATAGTTCAGAACATATGTGACAGTCAATAAAATATCTCCCAAATAGGAGATAGGCAATTTGCCTCTGTCATCATAGATCTAACCATATATAAGAGAGTCTTATTTCTCCTTTTCTCAACACCGTTTTGTTGTGGATTTATAGAAATGAACAACTAATGTTCAATTCTTTTCATCACATGAAGCTTTAAATTTATCTGTAAGATATTACTGACCTCTGTCAGTTCTTAAAACTTTAATCTTTTTATCTAATTGATTCTCAACTATACTCATATAAGTCTTGAAGCAACACAATGTTTCTGACTTGTGAGAAATCAAATAGACATGACCATACCTAGTACAGTCATATATAAATGTGATGAAATAGTAGGCCTCATGCCTCACCCTCACATTCATTTGACCACATTCGTCAGAATAGACTAACTACAATGAAAATTTGGCTTTAGTTCCTTATTCGAATGATTTTCTAACTAGTTTTTCCTTTTAGACAATGCTCACACGTAGGCAATTCAAACTTATTTAAATCACTTATTAAACCTATTTTAACTAACCGACTCATTCGGTCTTGTTAAATATGGTTTAATTTAGCATGCCATAATTTTATGAAAAAAAATAGTTTTACTCAAATACTTATGGTCCACATCCATAACAATAAAATCATTCAAGCATAAGCGTGCACTGTTATCCTCAAAATATAAATTGAAAACAATAAAGCAAAAACAGAACCTAAATTTCATAACAAAGGTATCTCGATCCCCTGTTACACGGTCCATTGGTTTTAAATTTATCACCCACAAAGGATGAAATTCAGAACCAGATACATAAATTTTGCTCACTCTTGAGTCAAAATAGTATATCTCTGTAGGCATAATGCAGCTCTTGCATAATGTCATTTCTATAGGCAATTGAAACATTTCACTCTTGAAAAGTTTACCTTCTTTTTGCCTTTGGACCTTTCGTGATTCTATTTCTTTTGCTTTTCAGGCTCTCAAGCCTTTTCTTTATCCCTATTGATGAAGCTTATTATCTTATTCTAATGAGAACTCATTCTATTAGAACAGGACTGTGCCACACACACTATGACATTGACCTTAATCATTGTCAGACGGTCCCTTTTAAGCTTCAAATAACAAGTGACATCCTCAAATGTCTTTTTGCTTATTTAAGTGAGTTAGTTGCATCCTCACATGCTACCAACTCTTGGGTAAAGAACGGATAATGGTTTGGACCTACTGCTTATCAGTCACTTATGACTACTAAGCTCACTTTTCTTTTTCATCTCTCTTAGATATTTTCGCATCGAATAATCAGACTTTTCTGATATGTATCAAATTTGATCTACGATGATCGGAGCTTATTCAGAGTCACATCTCTGAACTTCTCCTGCAAAGTGATCCACATATCCATTGCATTTTGATACTTACGAAATTGCTTAGTGATGTAATGCGACATAGGCATCCTGGTCCTGCTTATGCTGGGATATAGCATCATCCTCAGGTTCAGCCATAACTGAACTTGCGGATTTAAGAGTCTCTTGCTCTTCAAGCACATACTGGATCTTTGTATTCCAGATTTCATAATTATAACTTGGAAGCAGCATCCATTAAAATCCTCCGATCTCAAATGGAACAATGTTGCATATATTTAAAAGAGATAAAGCAAAACATGCAATTTACTATACACCTGAAATAATAACCTAATAAAGTTTTCTATTAGACTCAAATTCGAAAAATATACTTAGAGTACCAATTACCTTCTAAGTTCTAATGTCCAACTTTATAGGTTAAGATTTCATGTATAGTAAATCAGAATTATTGAATTATTTAAGTTCTTAAACTTTTGAGGGATATTTTATTGATTTTTATTTTATTAAGCCTCTACTTAATAAACATGCAAACATTTTACTCATAAAATATTGCAAAGGCAATTAACATTTTTAAAATAAACACATTTATTAAAAAATAATTAAAAGTCATAAAGAATAAACTCATTCATTCAACCAATAAATAAATCCAATAATTCTCTAATAAGACACACATGTCAAATAATAATAATAGAAAACATAAATCCTATAAAATCAAACGCTAACTATAATTGACACTCATGTCAACTAATCTAGAAAACTAGATCTCCTCAAGACCTTCACAGACACATGGACTGATTATTTGACCAACTTCATCAATTCATAAGGGAACTCATAAGTTCATTGATGAAGCCATGGACGATACACTTTACGTCCACTTCTTAATTTCATCACAGATGGAATGTTGCTCCTCAACACTCCTCTTTTGGCAACTCAAACCAAAAAATGGATGATAGATTTCTTATAAACTCTATCTCTTATGTACCAAGTAATTTCCAAAAGCTCTCTCAGGACTGGATGATATTCAAAAGATTTAACCAACGCTTTGATTTTATCTCTGTCATCCCTTCCTAAGCTTAAACCTCCAATCTAAATGCACTCCTGCATTTGTTCATGCATCGTCAATATATGATGCACTATAGCATCAATATCATCAGCTCGAATGATCCTCCGCATTCTCATTTTGCTTAGTGAACGCACTCTTGCATTTCTTAAAGCATTCCCATGCGGGGTTTTAGAAATCATATGTGTCCTTATCATCATTTCTGAAACACATTACAGAAATTCAAATGGTTAATACACTCATGTATAAACACATATGATTGAAACACATTTCAATCAACAAATAAGGACAAAAAATCACATAAAAAATTTTTTCAAAATATTTTAAAAATAGAAAACTCATTTTCCATAATTATTTTATAATATTTATTTCAAAAATAAACAAAAAATATTTTATGGTCATCAAAAAATTTTAAAAAATAGACCAAAAAATCAGAAATATTATGAAAAATATTTTCGTAAAAAAATAGAGCTGATTTGGAGGCCAGAAAAGCTCCCACGCGCCGACACGTGCCGACGAGAGGGTGGGGGACGCGCTCACGCGTCCCCACGCGCGTCTTCCCCTGGCCGGACACGTGTCAACACCACAGTGTGACACGTGTCCGACTCTTATTGGTCCACGTGATGCCCACGTCGCACCATGTGAACACGTGGCAGTGACATGGCTTGACACGTGGCAAACTCTGATTGGTACACGTGGACGGTGATGACACGTCATTATAACACGTGGCAGGTCCCAGCTTTGCCACGTGTCGACCCCCTATTGGTCCACCTGGCGCCCACGTGGCACTAGGGGACACGTCGGATCCACGTGGCATGACCTCAGTCTGCCATGTGGCTCACGATGATTGGGCCACGTGTCAAGGACGCGTCATTCCTTGACACGTGTTTGCGCACGTGTGGGCCACCGCCCACGCGCACGCCCTCAATGTGTGGTGGCGCGTGCAGGCCACGCGCCACCTTCCCGGCTGATTCAGCTCTCCGAATTTCGGCCGGCCGAGGGTTTTCGGGGTCTGTGAACACAGTGGAATGGTCAAAACAAAAAATCCCAATTTCTAGACTAGCGTTTCGAATATTCAATTTTATCCCTCGGGTTTCGGTGTACACATACACGGAATTGAGCCAAAATATACACGCATATATATTTTTCACATAAAAAACAAATTTTTGTTGTGTCCAATGCATCCAAGATATAATAATTTTACACATAAAATTTTAGATCCATTTAACCACATGCCAGGACGCAAAAACAACCTGGCTCTGATACCAATGACGGAAAATTATACGCATATAATTTAATGGAGGTAACATTAAATAAATGTACCTACCTCTTGTAGCGCAGAAACTAGTTGCGGAAGCGTCTACCAAGATCCCGTTTGTTTTTGGTTACTGGTTCGGCTTTTACCCACTCGGGGTAAGAGCAACTAGATCACAATTTAAATGCCCCTGAAAATTAAGACAGAAAACTTGTGAGTGGGAACGAGCAGTCTTGCGGCGTATACGTTTTCTCGTTACCAAATTATGAGGACCTCACCTCTATTTATAGAGGTCCTATAGGCTAGAGACCTAACTCTAGTTTAACTCAGACTCTTTCTGAGATAAGATTTGGTAATTTAATTTAGATTAAATAACTCAATTTAATCTGGATAGTAACTCAATCCTTTATAGAGTCATGGGCGTATCCCAACTCTATCATCTAATTTATGAGTTCTTTTATAGATCAAATCAATTATATAATGCCAAGTCAATAACTTATTTAAAATTACACTTTATCACTAGTTTGAATTATGAATTTTCATACACATGTTATAAGCCAACATATATAAAAGAAATCGTCTATTAATATTTAATAGAGCAAGGCCAGGAGCTACTTTTAATTTTCATTTTTTTTAGAGATGTCACTAATGAGCTAGTTAACATTTGACATAATGCAGGGATCAACTAATAACATATTCAATTACCACATTCCTCCACTAAATTTTCACTTTAAAAGAAAAAAAAAATTGTCCAATCAAATTGCTTCTTTAGTAAATTTAATATAACATTTAATATATACTTCTCAACTTTACTCTTCATATAATGTCAAAAAAATATTTGATAATTTAATTAATGTTTCTCATTTTTTACACACTTTAATATGATAATTTAAATTAAGATGGAATATTTTAATCTATTCAATACTCCCTCCACTCACTTTCCTTTTTATACAAAAATTGAGGAATCCATTTATTATCTTATATAGTTTTACTATTTTGTCCTTTTAAAAAAGAGATAATTATTAATTATTAATTGTGTTTTGAAAAATGAACTAATATTTATTATATATAATGCATATTTTGAGAATCACTTTTAACTATACCATATTTTTAGAAGGTGGAAACTTATTTATAAATAAATCAAAATAGACAATTTGATACTTATTTGTAAATGGAAAAAATACGTATAATTTTTTATAAAAATTAATAAAATCAATAATTATATTAATATTGATGATTTATGTAAAAAGTGACAATCTTTTTTGGATGGAGAGAGTCCTTTTTTTTTTTTTCAAAACACGTAAAATTAAATGAGAGTATTAATTTGCCGCATATAAGTTCATCTACCGGTTCACATGCACATCCATTACAGGCCCATTTTTAGCAAAGCCATGCATGGATATGTATTGGGCTCATAGATTTCAAGCACGCTTAAATATGGTTCAATGGTCCATGTCCATGATGATTGTAAGGAACCAACAACAACCTAATGGATTGGCCAGCACTGCTATAACTAGCTAGGCCTAGTCAAATGAAATACTTAAGGCTTCAAGAAAAGGCTCAAACATGTTACGAAGATCAAAGGCCTCGTGGGAGAAAGAAACAAATTAATTAAGACCTGAAGGTTCAATAAAACAAATGCCCATATGCCCTGTCAATATGAACGCAACGTCTTAGGCCATTTACACTCGACGAAATTCATGAAAAAAAAATAAAAGGAAAAATATAAGGGTTAATTATACATGTGGTCATTGAATTTAGAGACTTATAACCAAATAATTATAATAAAATAATTTATAACACAAAAATCATCAAACTTTTATTTTATTTCAATTGAAGTAAAAATGATCGAAATTTAATTTTTCATCACCAGAAGGTTACGCAAATATATCACATCGTCAGTAATTAATTATAATGTGCCCATTCAGAATGTCATGTGGCCTGGCTACATGAAGAAATTGACATATCAGTAAATACACATGTCATGCCAACCTGTATAAAAAAATAAAAAATAAGTTTTGCTGACGTGTCAATAGGTCCATGTAGGCTGGTCATATCGTATGCTGACTGAACGCGTTTTAAAAAATTATTAATGATGTGACATATTTGCGTGTCTCTCCAGTAACAGAAAATTAATTTTTCGGTCATTTTTACTTTAATTGAAATAAAATTAAAATTTAATTATTTTTGTAGTACAAATTATTTTATTATAACTGTTTTGATATAAGTTCCAAAATTTAATGACCGTAATTAACTCAAAATATAATCAAATTACAAGAGAATAATTAGGAAAAATTATAAACGCAAAAGTACGAAGAAAAATAATTAACGGCATCTACACGGCCACTGGGGATTTAGAGTTTAAGATCATGCATGGCTAAACTGGTTGAAACTCCTGAATGCTTTTCGAAAACCAAGGTTCGAATGCATCACTTACTCTCCCAAATATGAACTTTGATTAAAAAAAAAAAAAAAACAGAGAAAAAAAGCATGTATTTCCTGCTTTCAAAGTTATTAACATCAAAAGTCTCTGTAATTATGTATGATTGATCAAAAAATTGACAAAATTAAAGATGCTGACTCTTCCTATACACTTGTATAAGAATACAATGATTTTCCATTCCTTTTAATTATACTCCCAAATCAAGGCCACCACCCTGTACACGATTTTGCGTGTGGCATTGATAACTAACTTAATTATAATAATAACAATAATACGAACAAAAATAATTCAATATCTGATAATTGTTTCATAAACAGATATTCAATAAAGAAAACTTAACCTGTAGGCAAATTTTGCCTCTCTCAGAATCCAGCTTAGCCCCAGTCACCAACCAATGTCCAGGACTTTCCTGTGACCCTCTACAAAGCTGCGAAATATCTACAAATTTCAGAAGCTTCTGAGTCTGCACAGCCACTGGCGGTCCTGATGGAAACACACTTGAATCCACTATCACCGCCTGCGGCTTCTCTTTCCCCGGAGCTCCGGCTGATATGGAGGTGCTGAGGGCGGAGAAGAGTCCTGATGATTTGTGAGAAAATTCTGAAGACGCTTGAATCCATCGGGATTGGGCCACGAAGCAATCTGAGACTTTGGAGTACAATAGCCTGAGATGGAGAACATGTTTGGAATCATGTTTTTTGATGTGGAGTTGTGCTCCTGTTACAATGAAAGCTGTGTCTTTTCTTCTGCTCCATTCTGGATTGTATTTAACTCGTGCTGTGCATATATGGGAGAACTTTTTTCTTGAAATTGATTCGAAAAATTTCATAACATCATTGCTTTCTTCTGATCCTCTCCATAATTGGGTATCGTCGATCTTGTTCTGAAGCATTGTTGGAGTGTTTGTTAGATGTTGAAGGTGTATGGCTAGCCTGCACCACCAACCCCAATCCTTATTAATATTTGTTTTCTTTTTATTCTGATAAATCATACACATTATTTTTTTTTAATAATTAGTAGCATATAGTTCGAGTTTGATCGGCCTTATTATTTGCCATTCATAGAACTCGAACAGAAGACTATACTTACTTGAAGTGTTAGTTATTTTTGTTATTATTTTTACCTGTTGCATTTCATGCCTTCGAGGTAGAATCTCATTCCAGTTACTGGCCTCTTTCCAACCGTAACCTGATGGGCAATATAACATATATTTACTTATTAGATGAGCGGAAAAAAATAAAAAAATTTGTAGAAAAAATTGAGAGGTAATTTGGATACCTGAGAAGTGTTAATATAGAGTTTAGGACCCATCAAATTAAAGTGTAGAGCAGGTGAAGAGGTTGACATATTAGTAGTAGGGCCTAATGGAAGGTCATTGTGAACAGGAGCCCATATTTTGTGTGATTGGAAATCAAGAAAGTATTGTAAATCAGATATAGGAGGTTTATCTGCAATTAAATTCAAAATCAAACAATTAGTAATTAATAATCTGTTTGAAAAAAAGAAACAAATTAATCGATAAATAAACTTACATCGAAGATAAAGGTTGATGGCATGTGATAAAAAACCTTTGCCAGGAACGCCATTAAGAAGAGATGTAATGGGCATAAATTGAAAATGAATGGCATCTGGCATTGTTGAAACTGTTGGAAGCCATTCACAGTGATTGTTCATTGATAAATCTCCACCCTTTTTTGTGCATATCACTGTAATTCCCTGCAATTTTACCACTACTTCAATGTCAGTTTTACATTTTCGAAATACAAACTAAAATTACAAGCAAATATAGATGGTGTTCCTATTACAAAAGTAATAGGTACTGCGCAAGATTTTTCTTTTCATAGGGGATGGGAACATCGAACAGGGCGAAAAATAAATGTTAGGTATTTTTATATTAAAAAAATCTAATTTGAAGTGAATATAAATATTATTTAAATAAATATATAATGATCATAATAAAATTCTGTATAATTTTAGAATCTAATAATATTTTTTTTTTTTTTTGACAAAATATAGAACTTTATGGTTACAAAGATAAAATACTAGTTTTTTTTGAAAAAAAAATAATTTTAGGGGCAAACAAATTAATTTTAGAAAATTTAGAAGAGGCGGTGTTCTCCTCGGGCCACTTCCTAGCAAGTTCCATCCCTGTCTCAAACTTGGGACATTTCTGCTGGATTTAAACCAGCGGAACAGGTCCCACCTAAGATTATTAAAAATATATATATATAAAAGAAAATCCTTATAGTTTTTCTGTATAACAGTAATTTATAAAAATAATAATAATAATGAGATTGTTAAAAAAGAATGTTATTGTCCAAATTTAAATTGTTAATTTTTATTGTAAAATTAAACTCAGCTTTTGCAAAGATGAGAACCTACGTCTTTTGAAGTCATGGATGAGAAGCTGTTGTAGGGAACAGGCAGTGGATTAAACACATTGAATGCCTGGGGAGCCTGCAATTTATACAATTAAATTAGGATAATATAATAATTAAGTATAGGAGAAATTAATTAAATGTAACTATTAAATATGTTAATTAAAATGATAACCTTGTTCCTGTGGGGTTTAGATTTAGGGGAAAAATTGCAAATCCCTGAAAATAACTGATCACCAAGTTCTTCTAAGTGTTTCTTGAGCTGAGATGGAGGTAAATTGGAAGATTTATGTTGTCTGACTAGAATTATGTCTTGGCCTCCAATGCTCAACCCCACCACTACATGAGTTCCGTATTTTTCAATGAACCTGTCCGAAAATTACAATTTTCATCATCATTTTGATTTATATTATTTCAATCTTCAACAAAAGTTTGGTTTGCTCTCTTCATTTCGTTTACCAGATCTTACCTGCCTACCAAATCCTATATATTATAACATACTTAATATATTTATTTTAAAAATTAATTGTCAAATTCAATTTAAAAAAAAAAAAAGAAATTGAAACTCTAACTGAGATTTCCAAATTCTGATCACATAATTCTACAAAAGTATTATTAAATAAAGTATAAGTTGATTATTTCCTTTGTCCACAAATGTCAATTTACATAATTTATGTGGAAATGGAAACAACTTGTTAACCAAGGAAACTTTCATGTAGATGATGTGGCATTAAATTATTAGAAATTTCAAAGTTCAATAGGAGAAAATCATTTTGAAAAAAATCAACAATTCCGGATTTTCAACAAAGGAATATAAAAACAAGAAGTATATTTTATTTTCACATTAATCCCTAAAAAATAAATGAAATTATAGCATCATATTCATAGCTGTTTCTTTTATTTGATATGCGGGTGATATTGTTGACTTCTACCTAAACTAACACATGCACACTATTGATAATATCAGTCAAAACAAAATTGTTCATTTTATGTTGAAATTAAGTTTAACAATTTTGATAAAATAAAAAATTAATCTAATGGTAAGCACGACTGTTCATTACCACATAAATATCTCCATACCTTTTTTATTATATTGACCTGGTCTGTACAGATAGTACATTTAGAAAATTAGTTCTATTTTCTTGGTCAAAAGATCAAAATCTAGAAACTCTATTATATTCTATTCAACTAGAAAATTTAGTTGAAAAGGGAAAAAAGATATTGGGACAAGTTCAGACACAGACCGAGTTGTTTCTGGTTAGTTAGATGCAACAAAGGAGAGAATTTCTCAATTGTTCTAGTTTTTATTATTATTATTATTATTTATAATTTTAATTTGCAAGTCAGCTAGGATGAAGAAAGGTACCGTTAACATCTTATGAATTGCCACCTGGCTCTATTGTGGAATGCCTCGGCATAAATATATATGTATATATATCATATCATGTGATAAATATAAATTTTAAAATTAAAACTTTATTTCCGCACACAACCCATGAAATATAATTAGAAAGGAAATTCTAAAAATCATTGAAACAGAACTTCTCAGTGTTTTGATTTATTAAGAAGTTAATTAAGTTTGGTTAACGTAATTATCTACGTTATAATTGTGGTTGGCGGCATTCATGGAATTTGGACGTATTGAAGTACTGTTCAAGAAAGTTAATAGAGATATCTGATTGTATTCTTTATCACATTTAATGCTAATTCTAAGTTAATGTAAAAAGAAGCTAAACTTAAGTGAATTCTATGTCTTGCTCCACTGCATGACCAAGTCAAATTTTACTTGTTCAACTTAATTCTTGTTTTAGAAATATACTCCGTAGAATTGTACAGATAGAAGAGTTGTATTCCTTGGACTTCCATTTCCAATTTAATGAACATAATTACTACAATACTATAAACTAAAAATCATTTATTTATTGATAATGCACAAGAATTTACTAAATCATTTGCCAATTAAATAATTAATTAATAAAAATTTCTTATGATTCCTACCTGGCAAGAGCGCAAGGATCCCAAGAAGAAGGAACGGCTTTAAGAACCTCATCGGAAAGATGCAGAGGATAGCGATCAATATGGACATGTAAAAGAACAATGAAGTAGCCATCAAGTCCTAAATATTTAGTATCAGCTGCATCACCTGCCCAATTCCCTCCTTCAAATCCAAACATTGCGTTAAAAAGTCCCGAAGGAATTTTCCCCGGCACCGATGCGTTCTGGTTGAAAAGCTCCGACATCTGTACTAATAATTATAAAATAAATAGAATTTCTTATCAAGGCTCGCTCCATAAATAAATAAATAAAAGGAGAGGTCGTACCTGTTGAAACTCGAGGATATCGGATCGATATCGAATTCGATCGCCTTTATCACACTTAATATCAACGGAGACATCTTGAACAGCTCCAAAACCAGGAAGTATGAGCTTTCTTTTGTCAGCTTCATTAAGCAAAACTAATCTTTGTTCACCTTTGCAGTATTTGAGGCGAAAATCCGATGTAAGATCAAATCCTTTGCCTAGGCTGCTTAGAGCCATCTCTACTATGCTATTATTCATGTCTTTATTTAATTTTTGTTTGTAGAGGATGATGATCGATGATAAACTGGTGAGCGATGCAATAGTTGGAGAAAGAGAGAGAAATATATATAGTTGAAGAAAAGGTGGAGAAGAGAAAAAGAGAGGTAAAACAAACAAGGTCAAGATATATGGGGTATATAATTGCTTTCACATTTGATTTGTATTCACTAATTAGTAGCTGAATTATATAAATTATGAATTGGTATAAAATCTGTTTTGTTTTTAAGTATAGGAAGTTTCATTTTTCATATATTCCTTCTTGGTTTCGAGCACAAACTTTGACCACTATTTCTATCCAAATATTCTTATATATATATAAACAGGGGCGTAGCGAGCATGTAATGAATGGGGTCAATTGACCCCATTCAACTTAGAAATTTTTAAAAACACCTTTGAGAATTTTGTTTTTTTAAAATTAACACCACTAGATGACCCCATTAACAATTAATCCTATTAAAAATTGACCCCATTAATATATTTAAATATTTTCATTAAAAATTAATCCACTAAAATATTTAAAATTTTATATTTATTACTTGTATTTTACAACAATAATAATTGAAATAAATGGTACAATTGGGTAGTAAAGTGGATAATTAAATAATATATATATATATATAAGAACATAATTGTTTTTGATGTTAGAAGTAGGGGTGAGCAAAAAAACCGATTGACTTGGTTAACCGAAAAAAAAATCCGAAACTGAACCGATGGACTGGTTAACCGATTGTAATGGACTGGTTAATGGTTAGTGTTTTGAAAAAACCGATATTAATGAACTGGTTAATGGTTTTTGACTCATGTGACCGGTTAACCGAACCGAAACCGAATTTTTAGTTAATTTATTATTTTTTTAATAATTTATAACAATTTATCCTAATTAAAGGTGATAATGTACTTTTTTTTCATTATACTAATTATTTTAAAGTTTTTAAGTTTTTTTAATTGGCTATTAGTAAGTTTAACAATTTATCTAATTAAAAGTGATTATGCACCGATTAATATATTTACTGAAGGAAAAACAAGCATAACACATGCATGTAACAAGGTAACAAAACCGAGTAATTTGTTACCTACCTCTTGATGCGCAGACTAAAGCGGAAGCGTCAACGAGGATAACTTCTGGCGTCACTGGTCAGTCTGTAATCCACAAGCGGGATGACAGCAACACTTTCACAGTCTAAAAACCTTTAGAGAACAAAAAACAGGCGAGAGGACAATCCGACAGAGGTTCGGTATGTATTCTTTTTTCCTATCTCTTTCTCATAGAATAGGAGCCTATTTATAGGCATTCATCTCCCTAAGGAGATGAATGCACACTAAATAGGAATTAACTCCTATAATGGGAGTTATCCCCTTTAATGTCATATTAAAGGGGAAGTTGGGGTTGTAGGAGGATATCAAGAGGCACAATCCCTTGATATTCTCCTAATATGGATATTAGTCCATATTAGGAGGATTCCCGGTCTGATTCATATATCCCGGGCCAACCCGAGAAGTCATGGGCGCATCCCGACTCCAACATCTCCCACTCGCACATGACTGAACGATTTCAGTCGAGTTCTCCAATTATACAGGCAGATAGACCGTGTGACCAGCATACATCGAGAGCACTAGTGCTATACACCTGTTAGGGATATATAGCGTCTCGAAAAGACGAGATCCTCTTATACACGTATGCTAAGGCCCTAGATTGCCTTTTCACATTCACTGTTTTAACTCATGATCTCATAAAACAATTTTCGAATTCACTATTATGTCGCTACTCATAGTGACATAATAGGCTAGCCAGTGAATCTCGAAATAATTGAATGTGATCTAAAAGCTATCTTTCCCTCTTACTATATGCCATCCATCAAGATTCAGCTCGCTTTTCTAGCCAGGTCCGCCAGGTCCGAATTATTCCATGGCCTCTTGGAAACTAACTAAGCTAGCCACACTGAATCATACTTCAGGAATAAGTTAAGGGTTCTGAGGGTCTAAATATAGTAGGGTCTCACAATAGGAAAAGTTGAGATCAATAATTTTAACTTTCCATCCCTTGGTCACAAAAACACACATGGTATAAAACATGTGTTATGGCGTTCGTTCCTTCCCTTAAAAGGAGCGCATGTCTTACATTTTAAAACACCATACAGAAGCGTAATGTTGCAATGCACCAAAGCACCCAACTTTAGTCCGCTAAGACTACTTCTGGCTTTTAGACAGAATATGGTAGTTACATATAACTAACCATCGAATTCCATACAATCCTTATTTGGATCCCAATCCAAAGCATACAATTTTATGTATGACTTTATCTTGCACTTTAATAAGACTCATCTTATAATTTCTACAAGACGGCACTTTTATTTTGAACAGGCTCTCGAGCAAACTCATATGTTCAGAATTCGCCTCATCTTAATCTATTTGCCAACTCATTGACAAAAAATAAGGTAAACACCCTTGTGAGTGGGCTACTTCTCTGTCCGACATGCTCAATCTCAAATAAATAACAGTAAACATTTACTTATAAACATTCACACTCATGTATTGCCATTAAAGAACTTGTTCATTATTCACAAATAACAATTTTTTAAGGGGTTACAAAAAAACTACAGTACTATTCAATTTCTACGCAAACCCTGAGATTTAATGTGCCTCACAAACACATCTCTTGCTATGGGTTTAGTCAACGGATCTGCTATCATATCATGCGTAGAAATGTACTGTAAGTTCACATCTCCTTGTGCAACAATATCTTTTATGAATTGATACTTAATGTCGATATGCTTGGTCCTACTATGAAATTTAGGATCTTTTGTGTAAGCTATCGATGATTGACTGTCACTATAGATGGTCACCGGTTCCTCCGAGGCGGTTTCTCTCAGTTGGTCCATAAACCGTTTTAACCAAACTGCCTCTTGTACTGCAGCTGCGGAAGCGACAAATTCAGCTTCCATAGTTGATAAGGCTACGCAGTTTTGTTTCTTACTACTCCAGGAGATGGCACCCTTGCCAAGCAAGAATATAAATCCTGAAGTGGATTTTCTATCATCCACATCTCCTGCCCAATCAGCATCTGTATATCCTCTCAACTGCAGATCCTCGCTTTGATAACATAGAGAATAATCTGCTGTACCTTTGAGGTATCTAAGTATCCTCTTAACTGCTTTCCAATGTGCTTCACCTGGGTTAGACTGATACCTACTTGCCATGCCCACAGCATAGCATATATCAGGTCTTGTACACAACATAGCATACATGAGACTACCCACGGCATTGGCATATGGAACGTTCTTCATACGCTCTATCTCATTTGGCATTTTAGGACACATTTCTTTGCTGAGAAACTGATTCTTAGCAATAGGGGTATCAATAGGCTTGCAGTTATGCATATTAAACCGTTCAAGAACTTTATTAATATAAGTCTCTTGAGAAAGAGATAACAATCTTCTTGAACGATCTCTTGAAATCTTAACTCCAAGAATGTAGTCTGCTTCACCCATATCTTTCATCTCAAAGTTGGACGATAACCATTCTTTGATTTCATTCACGTACCTTTTGTCATTTCCAGCTATCAGTATGTCGTCTACATACAATGTTAAAATGACAAAACTATTTTTAGAGCTTTTGTTATAAACACAATGGTCTTGATCAATCATATTGAACTCATTCGACATGATCGTCTCATGAAATCTTAAATACCATTGTCTTGAAGACTGCTTGAGGCCATAAATTGATCTCTTCAATCTGCAAACCTTATGTTCGCTGCCTATTTCAATAAAACCTACAGGTTGATCCATGTAAATTTCTTCATATAATTCTCCATTGAGAAAAGCAGTCTTTACATCCATTTGATGTAACTCTAGGTCTAAACTTGCCACTATGGCCAGAATTAGCCTTATAGACGTAAATCTTACAACTGGTGAGAAAGTCTCCTCGTAGTCGATCCCTTCCTGTTGTGTGAATCCCTTAGCAACTAGCCGAGCCTTATATCTTTCGATACTACCATCAGCTTTTCGCTTTACCTTGAGAATCCACTTATTCCCAATAGGTTTGCGTCCTTCAGGTAGATCAACAAGTTCCCAAACTTGATTCGATCTCATAGATGCCATTTCTTCTTCCATTGCCTTAATCCATTTTTCTTTAGATGGGCTTGAAAGAGCTTCTTTAATATTTTTAGGCTCTTCCTCATCTTGTGGGGTAACTAAAAAAATTTCGTTCGACCCTTCGATCTCAAATCGTCGGCGAGGAACACTTCTCCTTTTAGATTTGCGCACTTCTGAATCTTGATAAACATGTCTCATATATTCATCATAATTCGAAATGCTCCCACTGGGGCCTTGTTCCATACTCCCACTGAAGTCAGGAATACTCCCACTGAAATCAGGGTCCCGAACATCCGGATCATTTTGAGGTTGAAGGTCTTGACCCTCATCCTCTAATTCCCTCCCACTCGGATGGAGTGATCCTGATGGTTCTTCTGCTTCCTGTGTTTCATAAAAAGTGAAATCTTGGTTCACTTCGCCCAATCTTGGAAATTCATTCTCTAAGAATATAACATCTCGTGATTCATATTCTGTCACAGAACCATTTTCCTGTTCGCCCATAAATACGTATCCTTTTGATACTTCAGAATATCTCACAAAGATACTCTTTTTACCTCTAGGTCCCAATTTACCAAATTTGCTTGAGGTATCATGGACGTAAGCTGCACAACCCCAAGGTCGTAAATGGCTTAGGTCAGGTTGTCGACCGGTCCACATCTCATAAGGCGTGGATGTGACAGATTTGGAGGGTACGCGGTTTAAAACATATGTGGCAGTTAATAGAGCATCTCCCCAATAGGAAATTGGCAAATTTGCCTCTGCCATCATAGATCTAACCATTTCAAGAAGAGTCCTATTTCTCCTTTCCGCAACACCATTTTGTTGTGGAGTTCTAGGAATGGACAACTGATGCTCAATTCCTTTTTCATCACATAAAGCTTGAAATTCATCTGAAAGATATTCCCGACCTCGGTCAGTTCTCAAGGCTTTAATCTTCTTGTCTAATTGATTCTCGACAAAATACATATAAGTCTTGAAACAACTCAATGCTTCTGACTTATGAGAAATCAAATAGATATGACCATACCTAGTATAGTCATCTATAAATGTGATAAAATAATAGGCCCCATGCCTTGCCCTCACATTCATTGGACCACAAATGTCAGAATGAACTAATTGCAATGGTATGATGGCTCTAGTTCCTTTTCCAAACGGTTTTCTAACTAATTTTCCTTTTAAGCAGTGCTCACACGTAGGTAATTCAATCTTATTTAAATCACCAAGTAAACCTGTTTTGGCTAACCGACTCATTCGATCTTGCCCTATATGGTTTAATCTAGCATGCCATAATTTCACATGATTCTCATAACTATGTGAAGTAGAAGATATAAATGAAAAACTAGATTTATTCATAAAGTTGGGATCAATATCCAAAACTATCAAACCGTTTGAAATGTAACCATAACCATAAAAAACATCATCCAAACACAAGCTTACTTTGTCATCTTTAAAATGTAAATCAAAACCAAGATTCATTAACACAAGAACAGATACTAAATTCCTTCGAATGTCTGGGGCGTAAAGTACATCATGTAGAAGTAAGGTTCGGCCTTTATGCAAGACTAATCTGCATGTGCCAATCCCTTGGACCGCCACTCTGGCATCGTTTCCTACATAAATCCATTTAGCTCCACTGGGCATTCGCCGAAATTCTACAAAGGCATCTCTATCCTTTGTTACGTGGTCCGTTGCTCCTGAATCTACCACCCACAAAGGATGAAATTCAGTTAATAAAACAGAATTAGATACACAAATTTCACTCACTCTTGAGTCAGAATAGTGTACCTTCTTAGGCACAGTGCAGTCTTTTGCATAGTGACCCTTCTGTTGGCAGTTAAAGCATTTCACTCTTGAAATGTTCACTTTCTTTTTGCCTTTGAACTTCTTTGAATTCTGTTCTTTCCTTTGCCACTTATTGTTCTTGGTTTGTTCCTTACCTCGACTTTTGAAGCTTTTTCTCTTGTTCTGGTTTGAACTCATTCCTCCAGAACGGGATTGTGCCACATGCACTTCAGCATTGACCTTGATCGATGCCAGTCTATCTTCTTCAAGCTCCAGATGACGAGAGACATCCTCAAAAGTTTTAATACTATCCATGTGGGTCAGTTGCATCTTCATATGCTCCCAACTCTTTGGTAAGGAACGGATGACAGCTTGGACCTGTTGCTCGTTGGTCAACTTATGACCATATTCACTAAGCTCACATATCATATTCTCCATTTCTCTTAAATGTTTTCGCATAGGGTGATCAGACTTTTTCTGATAGGTATCAAATTTGATCGTCAGTGATCGGAGTTTAGTCAGAGTCACACCTCCAAATTTCTCCCGCAATGCAATCCACAGATCCATTGTATTCTGATACTTTCGAAATTGCTTAGTGAGATCATCTTGCATAGCACTCAGCAGGATGATCCGAGCAGTGGAATTCTTTTTCTTCCATGCCACATAGGCATCTTGATCCAGCTTATGTTGGGCTGTGTCGCCATTCTCAGGTTCGGCCATAACCGAACTTAAGGTTTCGAGAGCCTCTTGCTCCTCAAGCACATACTGGATTTTCATACTCCAGATTTCATAATTTTCGCCATTTAATTTCAAATCTTTGTTCAGCTCAGCGATAATCGATTTGGAAGCACTTGCCATTTGGATCCTCAGATCTCTAATGGAACAAAAAAAATGCACAATATTAATGGAGATAGGCAATACATGCTATTTACTATGCATCTGAAATTAAAAACTAGTAAAGTTTTCTATTAAGTTTCAATTCGAAAAAGCTACTAAAAGTATCCAATTACCCTCTATTTCCTAATGTCCAACCTTACAAGTTTAAATTTCATGCATAGTAAATCTAAATTATTGAATTATTAGTTTTTTAAACTTGAGAGGGAAACAATATTGGCTTAAATTTATTAAGCCTCTACTTAATAAAGATGCATATATCTTACTCATAAAATAATGCATGGCAATTAATAATAAACACATTTATCATTAAATTAAAAACCATAAAAATAAACACATTCATTCAACCAATATCCAAAAAAAAACAACTAATAATCCAAAATATGACACTTATGTCAAAAAGTAATAAGAAACATAAGCCTTATTTAAAATGAAAAACAAACGCTAACTCCATAAGTTTTGACACACATGTCAACCGGATAAAAAAGAGTAGACTTCACAAAGTCTTCTTGCTGACAGGAGTTGAGAAAATAGCTCTCCTCATCAATGGAGAGGGCACACCTGTGCGCCACTCACGAAGCCATGGACGGCTCACATTGCGTCCACTCCTCAAGGTCATCACAGAATTTTCATCCGACCTCCACACTCCTCTTTTCGCAGCTTTTAAGATAAATTGAACCATAGCATGTCGGTAGGAATCAACTTCTGCTTCCCACACATGTATCATTAAGTTCCTCAGAACTGGATGATGCTCAAAAGAATCAATCATTACCTTAACTATTTCAGTTTTATCTCTTCCACAGCTCAAACCACCAATCCAGATGCACTCTTGCATCTGCTCATGCAAAAACTCAACATGATGCACTATTGCATCAATATCATCAATCCGGGCCTTTTTATGCATCCTGATGTTCCGGACTTCATGCACTTTTGCATTTGTCCTGGCAATACCCTCAGGAGTGCGAGGAACCATGGGAGTCCTTATCATCACCATTTCTGTAACACATCACAGAAACTAAAAATAGTTAATACACTCATGTATAAACATATATGATTGAAACTCATTTCAACCAATAACAATAAGGACCAAAACAAAAAATTTCAATAAAAATAAATTTTCCAAATTAATTTCAGAACAGAAAGATAAATATAATTTAATTTAATAATATTTTAATAATAAAAAAAATATGAATTTATTTTCTGGTGATCAAACAATTTTGGAAAAATTACCAAAAAATCAGAAATATTTTGTAACATGGTTCCGCAAAAAATTAGGACTGATATGGTGGTCGGACGAGGTCTCACGCGCCCACACGCGCCGTCATGGGAAGGGATGCCGTTCTCACGCGCCACACGCCCCACACGCGCGCCTCCCACTGAACTGCCACGTGTCACACATAGGGTGTGCCACGTGTCGGCCATTTATTGGTCCACCTGTCTGCCACGTGGCAGCAGGTTGACACGTCACTGCCACGTGGCGACACTCCACTTGGCCACGTGGCGCTTCCCCATTGGCCCACGTGGCAACAGTGACTTGTCACTGTGCTTACGTGGCATGACACGTGGCACGATACGATTCGTCCACGTGTCTCCCCCTAATTGGTCAACGTGTCGCCACTGGACACGTGTCATGTGCCACGTGGCGTGATCTCAGAATGCCACGTGGCCTAATCCGGTTGGGCCACGTGTCCACAGTGACAAAATCACCGTGGACGCGCGTTTGCGCGCGTGTAGGCCACCGCCCACGCGCACGCGCCCTTCGACCAGCGGCGCGTGCAAGCCACGCGCCGTCATCCCGATGGATTCTGGTCTCCGGATTTTTTCCGGTGGGGGGTTTTCGGGGTCACTGAATTTAATGGTGCGGTCAGAAATTGCAAATCTCGATTTTAAACCTAACGTTTTGAATTTTCATATTAATTCACTCAATATACGGTACACATACACGTATTTTTAGACCCGAAAAATATATACAAATATATATTTTAACATAAAATAATTATTTATCGGGTTCAAGCATCCTAGATCTACCAATTTTACTCATAAAATTTTAGATCCAGTATAAGCCACATGCCAGGACGCAAAAAAATATTGGCTCTGATACCAATGAAGGAAAAACAAGCATAACACATGCATGTAACAAGGTAACAAAACCGAGTAATTTGTTACCTACCTCTTGATGCGCAGACTAAAGCGGAAGCGTCAACGAGGATAACTTCTGGCGTCACTGGTCAGTCTGTAATCCACAAGCGGGATGACAGCAACACTTTCACAGTCTAAAAACCTTTAGAGAACAAAAAACAGGCGAGAGGACAATCCGACAGAGGTTCGGTATGTATTCTTTTTTCCTATCTCTTTCTCATAGAATAGGAGCCTATTTATAGGCATTCATCTCCCTAAGGAGATGAATGCACACTAAATAGGAATTAACTCCTATAATGGGAGTTATCCCCTTTAATGTCATATTAAAGGGGAAGTTGGGGTTGTAGGAGGATATCAAGAGGCACAATCCCTTGATATTCTCCTAATATGGATATTAGTCCATATTAGGAGGATTCCCGGTCTGATTCATATATCCCGGGCCAACCCGAGAAGTCATGGGCGCATCCCGACTCCAACATTTACTTATTAAATATTAATTTTTTAAAACAAATTTGCTTATATCCACCAAATATTTTTATTTTAACAACAATAATGTTATATTATAGTGAAAAAATTTTAATTTTTAAGTATATTGAACATTTTAATTTTATTTATGAATATATTTATAATTATAATGGTTAACCGAAAAATATTGGGTAACCGAACCGAAAATCCGAAACCGATGGACTGGTTAACCGATGGTAATGGACTGATTAATGGACTGTAATTTCAAAAACCCGATATTAATGGACTGGTTAATGGACTGGGGCTAATGGACCGGTTAACCGACCATGCTCACCCCTAGTTAGAAGGAATCAACAATCTTGATCAATTGTAAATTAAGACAAAAAAAAATTTGTACGTCCTTTAATTTATTTGTTTGTTAAATTAACTCTGATATTAGCAGTCGCAATTATAACTGTTAAAATGATATTTTCTGCTATAAATATAATGAAAAGTCGTATACGAAATTGAAAATCAGTTATTGAATGATTGTTTAGTTACTTATATTAAAAATGATGTATTTGAAAATATTGACAATAAAATAATTATTCAATACTTTTAAAATATGAAAACTCGTATAATACCGCTGTAATATTATGAGTATTGTTATATATATTATTATCATATTAATAAGTTATTTTTTATTTTTTTATGTGAATAATTTTTTTTATCGGTGATAATTTTTGACCCCACTGAATTTAATTCCTGACTACGCTATGGTATATATACAAATTTTAATTTATGAAAAATATCTATGCAAAGTAGACTTTATCAAGTACGCAAAATAGTTACATTTTTCATTCACACCAAAATGTAATTGGTTTGATTGATTGCATTTAATTTAAATAAAAAAATTTCTTAATTTATTTATTTATTTGATATGAAGGGTGGCTAAACCCCAAGGATAAGATCAGCGTCTAAGATAGGGGTGTACACAGTTCGGTCCAATTCGGTTATTTATAAATCTCCGTATTGTATTGAAATTTCGGTTCTTATAAATTTCGGTACAATTCAGTTCCTATAAATTTTGGTACAATTCAGTACAGTTCTTATAATTTTCAGTACAGTTCAGTTCGGTTTTTTGATTTTTTCGGAACAAAACAAAACAATACAATACGGTATTTCAAAAAATTCAATATTTTTAAAAATTTGCAACATAAATATGCATAATAATAAATATAAATATAATTAAAATATCTCAATAAAAACATACAAAATTTGAAAATTAACACTCGACAGTCTTTCTCCTCATTATGCTCGCATTTATTTGAGGGTCTTGAGTAATATCTGAAAACAAAAAAAAAGAAATTAAATATTAGACCAAAAAACAATTTAAATATTAAATACACAATTTAAAAATTTTACGAGAATATAATAATTACCTGATTCAAATTTTTCAAATTCCTCTGTTGATGCCTCTGAAGCTAAAATTGTAGCTGATTTCAACCAATTTTGGCAACAAATAAGTACCTCGGCTGTAATCGGAGTTAAAAAACTTCTAAATTTATCCAAAGTTCTCCCTCCAGTGCTAAAAGCTGATTCAGAAGCTACAGTTGAGCATTGAACAGCCAAGACATCTCTTGCAACTTTGGCCAAAGTTGGATAATTTGGCTCATTAATCTTCCACCAACTCAAAATATCAAAATCAGGAGAATTTTTTACTAATTTATCAGTCAAATAAGTATCTAAATCTCCTCGAGACACAACTTGCTCCTTATCCTCATTTTCTAAAAACCACGCATCAACATCATCATCAACATCATCAGAATTAGGTGTTGGGATTACACTTTGATTAATATGTAATTCTTCCATTTTTTTGTGCTCTTCTATGAGTCCATTCAAAGCAATTGTCACTTTAGAAACTAATTTTTCTGACTCACGCTCACCATAAAAAGCTGTGTACTTTAAAACAATAAATTTCATTTTAAATCTTGGATCTAAGACCACAGCTATGAAAAAAATAATGTTCATCTTGTTAATCGAACCCCAATACTTGTCAAATTTTAACTGCATTTGTTTCCCCATTTCAATTAAAGAATCATCACCACTAGTTTGAGAAGATTGCAACAAATTCAAAATACACACAATCTCTGAAAAATACAAGTTTGAAGTTGAATATAATGACCCAGATAATTTGCAAGTCACTTTATAAAATCTTTTCAGAAATTTTGTGAGAGTTGTGACTTGTTTCCAATTAGCCTCAATCAAATAAACAGGCCCAAACTCAATGAAATATTTGCTATCTATATCTTCCAACTTATCAAATGCCTTTTGATACTCCAAAGCAATGTCGAACATCAAGTATGTTGAATTCCACCTAGTTGGGCAATCTATGATCAAACTCTTTGTATAATTGATGTTTACTGTCTCACAAGATTTTTTAAAAGAATCTAACCTTTGAGTACTGCTTCTAACATACTTGATAACATCTCTAACCTTTTTAATAGACTCTTCAACACATTTAAGTCCATCTTTCACAATAAGGACTTAACCTTCAAATACAGGAATTCAAACTATGCAAGTAAGGAAACGATAAAGAATGAAGGGTTGATCATCCATAAGGCATTCAGCTAATCATTTGAAAGAATAAGTATTTCCTATACTCTTATAAACCATTCAATCTATAAATATAGAATTTCCTGCACATTCATGGCTATAAAAAAAAAAAAACCAGTGCAATAAGAGAAGTCTATGGTTTTGCCATTTCAAGATAGGTCATTGATATTTTGAACTCCCAAAGCAAATGAGAAACAACAAAGCAGAGAACTTTTACATTATATAAACGGATCCCTTATACCCATTAGTCTTCAGATTAAAAGATATATACAAAGAAATCTAACGGAGCAAAGAAAGCACTGGAATTCGAGGCAACATGCAGAAAAAAAGACTGATAACTATACCTGGAGACAGAGAAGAAGAGGCAGCCGATGAGATTTTGAGATAGCCAGCAGATTGCAGATTTCTACACAGACAAGGAGAGGCAGAAGATACGATTTGGAGATAAAGAGGGAGAGGCAGCATATGCATTTTGGAGGCAGAGAGTGAGACGCAAAGCACAACTTAGGGTTTTTTTGAACTGGTTTTCATTTTCTTTTATATATATATATATATATATATATATATATATTGATTTTATTAATCGATTGGTTTTATATAATTCTTTTATATAAATAAATATATATATATATATATATATATATATATATATATATATTTATTTATTTATTTATTTATTTATATAAAAGAATTATATAAAACCAATTGATTAATAAAATCAATGGTTTTTAAACCGAAAACCAAACTTAAAATTAATGTTACAAATCATTTAGTTGTATATAATTATATTACTAAAATATAATATATTATCAATTAGTCACATAGATATTTTGTCAAATATAAATAAGTTATATTAAAAGTAAATAAAATTAAAAGTATTATGCTAAATACATATGAGTATTAATTGAGTAACGCTAAAAATAAAAAATTAAAATTTTATTATAAAAAATTATATATAATTTCATTTTTAATTTACATATTTATATAGGTATTGTGATAAAAATAGATAAGTATTAGTTGAGTGGCACTAAAAGTAAATGAAATTAATTAATAAAGTGATTATATAATAAATTATTCAGTTGTATATAATTACATTATTAAAATAAATTATCACGTATTCAAATAAATATTGTACAAAAAATAGATAAATACTAATTAAGTGACACTAAATATAAATAAAATTAATTGATAAGATAATTATATATACAGTCTCTGCTGATTATATAATTAGGACACATCCACATATATTATCTTGGCTCACTTATATTATGCTCAATTTCACTGAATTTGGCTTAACAGTTAAAATATTATTAATTAATATTATAGTTAATAGCTATAAGGATGAATATAAAAGTAGCAATAAAAGCAAATAAAATTAATTAGTAAAGTGATTGTGTATATAAATATTTATACAAAAAGAAAAGTTAAGTATTAGTTGAGTGATATTAGAGTTAAATTAAATTAAATACGAATTAGTAAAATTTAATTATATAATTAAATTATTAATTTATAACTTAATTACTCATATAAATATTGTATCAAAATAAATAAATATTAGTTGAGTGATACTAAAAACAAATGAAATTAATTGATAGGGTGATTATATATTTATATAATCACATAAATTGAATTGGTAAATTTTATTATATATAGTAATTATATTATTAATTTATATGTTCAATTACTCATATAGGTATTGTGCAAAAAATATATGAGTATTGAGTATTAGTTGAGTAATACTAAAAATAAATGAAATTAATGGATAAGATTATTATATACTTGTATAGTTATATTAATTAGTGAAATTTAATTATATATAATTAAATTATTAACTTACAACTCAATTACTTATATATGTATTGTATCAAAATAGATAAATACTAGTTGAGTGATATTAAAAGTAAATGAAATCAATTGGTATTGGTAAGGTGATTATATACTAATATAATTATATTAATTAGTAAAATTTCATTGATATAATAATTATATTTTGGTATCTATATAAATATTTGTACAAAATGAAAAATTATGTAGTAATTTGAGTGATATTAAATGTAAATTAAATTAAATATAAATTATTTTATTTGTATATTCATATAAATATGATAATTAAATTTATCTTATTAATAATCAAAATATTTATTTTAATTTATTAACTATTTATTATGTTAATTCAGTGCATTAAAATATTTAATACAAATAATTATGAAGTTAAATTTATATAATAACTATATATAAATTATATAATAACTATATAAATTTATAAATTATGTAATAACTGTATATAAATTTATATAATAACTATAAAATAGAAATTATAAATAATATTTAAATAAAAAATTATTAGTATTATATATAATAATTAATAAATATCTGTTTTTTCGGTACAGTTCGGTTCAAAACAGTTCGGTACGGTTCAATACGGTTTTATATTCGGTTCCAGTACAATTCGGTTCAGTTCTAGTCAAAAAGTCAACAGTATAATTCGGTTCAGTTCTAGTCAAAAAAGTCAACGGTACAATTCGGTTCTGGATCTTTTTTTTCGGTATTTCGGTTCGGTACAGGAAGATCCAGAACCGTGTACACCCCTAGTCTAAGATATGCAAAATTCTAGGAGAAGGAAGATCAAACACATGATGAATACCCAAAGAAATTTCCTTAATTTATTGTGATGTATGTTACATGAGAATTTACTTCAAAATAGGGGAAGTCAAGACAAGAGCTATTATTATGACTTGTCAATCATCCGTTGCTGACGATGCCTACGGCCCATCTAATTTAAGATGTCTGAATGTGAATAATAGGTGTGAGAAAAAATGATTAGATTTGATTAACCGAGAAATCGAACCGAAATCGATCCGAAATATAGATTAATCGAACGATTTTCATGGTTAACGGTTAGTATTTTACAAAAATTGATATTAATAGACTGATTTTTATTTTTTACCTTATGAATCGGTTAACCGAACCGAAACCAATACATAAATACCCCTATATTTTATTAATTTTATTTTACTTTTTTTTATTATAATTTTTTATTTTATTATTTTCATACTTAATTATTTATATACTTTTAATTTTTATTTACTTTAAAATATTTCAATTTCATTTTAGTTTTTTTAAAGTTATTTTAATTAATTTATTAATTGTTCAATGTGTACATATTTAGTATTTATTATTATTTCTTAATATATCAATTTTTCATTAATTAAAATCAAAATATATTCGAAAAATTATATAAAATTAAATTATTAACTAATTTTTTTTTTAAAAATAAAATTTTTAATATATGTGAAAATAATATTTTTAGTTTATATTTATTGTTTAAACATCATATTTAATTATTATATTGAATTATATTTATTTTCTAATTTTAAATTTTAAGTATTTTCAATAATTTAATTTTTTTATGAATGTATTTTATAGTTATAGTGGTTAACTAAAAAATATTGATTAACCGGTCCGAAAATTCGAAATCGATATACTGATTAACCGATAGTAATGGACTGAAATTTCAAAAAACTGATATTAATTGACTGATTTTTTTTTTTTGGCTCATGAACTCACCCCTAGTGAATAAGCCACTACCATTTATGATATATTCCTCTCGGTCAGTATTTATTTCCTTTATTTTCCGTCAGGATTTTTTTTTATTTTATTTTATTCCACTTTACATATCGTTTTAAAAATTTTAAAAAAAAATTATATATTTATCTTTATTTATTATGCACGGTTACATTTGACAATAGTATTAAAATTTTAATTTTAATCCTAATTTTATTTGGAACAGTGGACTTATAAAATACTAATTAAATTCAAATCACATCAACGATTATCTTCCTAATAAATTTTTCTTTTTTTAATACAACAAAAATAAAAAGAAAATAAAAGGACTAATTTCTGCTAGACCTGTCAAATATAGCCCAAGCCCAAAAATTCCGCCCAACAAAATAGATTCAAAACCCCGCCCAATTAAAAAGATGCCCATTTAAACCCGCCCAACCCATTTGAGTATTTAACTCATTTATGACCCATACTTTTTGGCCCATTTATGACCCGCCCATTTATAACCCGCCCATTTATGATCCAACCCAAACCTGCCCAACCCGCCCATTTTGCCACCTCTAATTTCTGCTTTTGCTTTGAAATAATGCATTGCTAACTTCAACTTTTGTTTTACTTTTACATCAATCAGTTTATATATATATTAAAAACAACTCATTCTTTTTACATCAAATGAATTAGTTTTAGGCTTTTAGCACTTTAATTCATGGCCATAGATATAGATATACATGTCGCACTTTTATAAGCACCTACTTATAAAGTTATAATCTATTAGTTTTTCGAATTTTAATATATAAATTTTGATATTAGCCTTGAGTTTTCTATTGTCATATCAGAATTTGTATTGACAATTAAGGATAACTTTATACACATCAAATTAATGGGGGGATGTCGAATATTATTAGAGTGATACTCCTGTGAACTTACCATTTGCTATTTAATTCTGTGGCTAATCATATAATTAAGAGTATTTAACTTAGATTATATATATATATCAAATCAATACAAAAAAATAAAAATAAAAATAAGAGAATCAAGTGACAAATCCTAATAAATACTGGAAGTTATGTACATAGCCTCTACAGTTCACCATAAAGCAAACACAAAAGATGAAATTACTTGCACTAATCTTCGAATGCATAGTAGAAGCCAAAAAAAAATGATATTTTTTATTTCGTGTTCACACACGAGCAATAAAAATTAAGATCATATTGAATATATTGTTTAATTATAATATAATAAGAGGATAACAGTTCATATTGTTTAATAATATTTAACATATAATATAATAATAATAAAGATTTGAAGCCATATCAGAGACCGAAATGAATGATTATGCGAGTATATGTGGACAAAAAATACTAGTTGTCCCACAGAATTTGTTGCATCCTCAGATAAGTTTCCAGCAGATTTTAAAATTAATTAGTTTTAAATTTTATAATCTCATAATTACGACTCTAATAATATAGTTTAATCAGCAAAACGTGTTGAATATGATATTTTTGGTTTAATGTATTTCTGTGTTCTGTAGTCTTCAAGGGCAAGATAAGATAACGAACTTTAATTTTATCAGTTGGATGACGGAGATCAAATGAATTTAGGGGTACGTATAATTTGATTAGATTCTCCATATCATCATTATTATAGAGCTAACAACTTCATTTAGAAGCTAATTAACAGTAATACCAATTTTAGACGCAATTTAAGGATTTTGATTCAATTTGGATTCATGATTCCAATAATAGCTATTCAATATTATCAGTCTTTCTTTCATAGGAAACTTCTCGCGAATTATCAAAATTTTTACTTTGCAACTGTAAGTAATTTCATTTAGTGGTTTATATCCCTCCCTCAGCACTTTAAGATAATTATACAAGGAATAATTCAATTAGTTTATGCATCCAACTGTATATATCTAACCCTACCTCTATCTTAAATTTGCTGTTCATTCAATACACCATGCATATATAGTTTCATAGTCAATTACAAATTATTAGACTGAAAATTAAAAAAAATAATATTTTTTATTCAACAATCTATATTCTATTTGTATTGTACATTAAACATATGTACCAAATAATAAGATATATATGCGTTTTAATTATAATATTATTAATACAACGTGTGGAACCTTTGGATTAAGGGAAAAAAAATGGTACGAATGGGGTTAATTATTGCTCAACTAATTAACCCGTTGGAAGATCCGGAGAAGAATTGTTGATTTGTCTTTTTACAAAATGGACGAAAACATGGAGACAAGACTGAGAATGTATATACAGTTATAACTGTCAAATATCACTTAACTTTATATTAATATGATATTATCCGCTTTAAACTAAGTCCGCACGGATTTATTTTTGACCTCCTCTCAAAAGATCTCATACTAATGGAGTTAGGTGAATTATTTATATTTAAAGTATTACTCCCTTAATTTTTCGATGTGTGACTTGGATTGTACCCCAACAATCCTCTCCTCAAACCAAGAACCACACAACTTATGTCCTCCTTTCGAGTAATAATCCATTTGATTCGTCAAATTATCTTATACCACCGTTATCAACCAACGAGACACGCCGCCTAATCACCACAATAACAGGAAAATTTTCGACACAAGACATCAAACACGAATCTCCAATCTAGAGATCATACCAGAGGCCTCCCATACAACGCAATCCACTATCCCGGATCGTCTCCAAACCACGGCTCTGATACCACTTGTTAGGACTGTCAAATATCACTTAACTACACATTAGTATGATATTGACCGCTTTGGGCCAAACCCGCACAGATTTATTTTTGGGCTCCTTCCAAAATGTCTCATATTAATGGAGTTAGGCGAATTTTTTATATTCAAGTTGTTTCTCCCTTAATTTTCCGATGTGTAACTTGGGTTGTACCCCAACATATATATTCTAGAAAGTGATTCATATAATTTAAATATCGAATAAAGGATAAATTTTCATTTCACTAATTTATCACATTTTGCAAAAAAAAAAAATTTATTTCACCAAATTATTACTTTGTAAAATTCAAGATAAAATTTATTGCATGCATTTCAACTTTGCTCTTGTTATGCTATCAACAAAATATTTAATAATTTTATTAATATTTCTCTTTTTATACACTTTCTTTATTATTTTATCTTTTTGAAACACTATTGGTTAACAGTGATATTGAAAAAATAAATATCTTAATTTAAAACAATGGCATTTTGATCTTTTTAATATAATTTTTTATAAAATTAACAATTATTTTAATATTAATGAAATATGTAAGAAGTGAAAATTTAATAAAACAGATAGAATAATAATTTTCATAAGTGGCACACTTAATCAAATTATTTGGCATTGGAGATGGGTGATTTTCGAAAACTACCCCACACGGATTTATAATTGATAGGGGAATTGAAATTATTAATTATATATTCTTATGAATATGATTGGGCAGGACAAGACTTTATTAAGATCCGTTTACACACGAAGCAATTAGATAGAGCAAAAGCTAGGGAGTAATGTGAAAGCCATGAAAAAAGACACTATTTCGTTGGTGGGATGAAACTGACATTTTGTTCTTAGTTTATGGTTTGGTTTTATACGGAAGACTATGTTTGGAAGTCAAGATGTTGATTTTCAACTCGGTAAGTTGTCTTATGACGCCAATAATTCACTAACACCTATCGATAAACTTTTATATATATATATATATATATATATATATATATATATATATATATATATAAAACACTAGGAATGATCACAGCGCGGGACGGGGACAGTGAATTGCTCCCCACTCACTACCCTGCCCCTGAGCAAGGATTCCCCGTCCCCGCTTCCGCTGAGAACGCAGGGGAGAAATCCCCCCTCCTCCCGTCGGGGATCCATGCCCCCGATAGGGAATTTTCTGACCTGAGACCAGAATCTAATTTTAAAGTAAATTTGCCAAATTTTTAACTCTATAAAATTCACTTGGCAAAATTTAACAATTAATAACTTAAAATTAAAAATATAGCATAAAATTCAAATTCAAATATTTATAAACATCCCATACAATTTAAATTATAAAATAATATTCATTTTTTAACAATTAATAACTTCACTTGAACAACTTTCATGCCAACGAATATCAATCTGAAATATAAATTAATCAAACAAAACAAATTAGCTCTATATGAAATATAGATTGAAATTGAAAGTAAATTGATATTGCCAGCACCACCTTCCACTTGCCACTATGCCACTTGATATCATACAATAGAATAATTCAATTTCAATTTTTCAAAAATTCTAAGTTGTCAGTTTTACTTTTAGTTTATGACAAATGTTATTATTATAATATTAAAAAAATGAATTTATAATTTATCTCGTCATTTACATTCATATCTTTAATCATTGTATAACATCGTGAATAAGCAATTGAAGAATGACCTAAAAGTATGAATTATTATTTATAAGTTATTATTTTGAAATATAATTAAAAAAGAAAAGTCAATCATTAAATACAATTATATAAATAATTTTTACATACATCTATTTGAAGACAAAATCCAATTTTGTGTACACATTAATGCTTCAGCCGTGTAAGGTTGTAGTCTACTACAATGACTTATAAACCTTCAACTTGTACTAAAAGCTGATTCAGAAGCCACAGTGGATATCGGGATTGCCAAAAAATCTCTTGCAATTGATTATAATGTAGGATACTTAAAGGCCAATTTTCACTAACTCAATACATCAAAATCTTCTTTAAGCGGATACAATTTCTCTTCCAAATAAAGGTCCAATTCAGTGTGCACACTATCACTTTGGAACTCGGAAGAAGCAACAAATAATTCAAATTTGCGCATACAAGTTGACCTCACACTATGACTCATTGATGATTGAGAAGAGTTACTTCTTGATGATTCAGATACATCACTACTTCCACTTGACTTTGAATTTGATGAATATTGATCAACCAAATCATAACAAATCTTTTTAATGTTCTCAACCTCTATTACTGCCATTTCATCTCCATAAAAAAGAGGATAATAACACTCTAAAAACTTAATCTCGTATCTAGGATCCAAAATTGTTGCCACACTCATAACACCACGAATTCAATACCAATATTTATCAAATTTTGTAATCATTTTGGAAGCCATAGTTTCAATATAAGGATACCCACAAGTAAGCCACTGTATCAATTTCATCTTAATCTCACATATTTTTGAAAAAAAAAAGGTTAGTAGTAGGATATTTTGACCCAGAAAATATTTCAGTGATATCAAAAAATATTTTTAACTTCTCACAAATTTTTTCAGCCATTTCCCACTCTTCATGGATAGGGAGACATCTATATAAAGGTTCCCTTTGTTTTAATCATGTAAACACATCTTTGTAACAAATAGCCACATCAAGTATCATAAAAGTAGAGTTCAATCTAGTCTTACAATCTAAAATCAATTTTCTAGTACAAGGAACTTTCAATTGACGGGTTATTTCCTCAAACCTTTCATTTCTTTTAGGAATAACACTCCTGTAATAACCCAATTTGGACCCTAGTAGGAATTTAGAATGTATTGTATAGAAAAAGATATAAGTGTAATTGGACAGGTATGAAAATAGGTTAAGAAAGGGGGTGTAATTGAATGAGAATATAAGTATTATAAGAAAGAAATTAGTTAAGTGAGTTAGTGGGAATTTGCCAAGGATTTAATAGACTTTTGCCAAGGATATTTTAAGTTGGAGCAATTAGGGAGTGACACCTAAGCAAGAGGAAGTTGGAACCATTAATTGAAGAAAAGAAAGAAATGAAGAGAAAGGGAAAGCCAAAAAATTAGTTTTTCTTTTTCTTCCTCCTCTTCCTGGGTCGGTTTCTTCTTTGTCTTCTTCATTTTCCTATTCCATTCTCCCTCTTCTTCGGTGGTTTCTCCAAGTGTTTTGAACGGTTTTGAAGTGGTAAGGTGTTTAAGTGGAAAAGTAAGTTTGGGTTAGGAGTTCTTCCTTCTTCTTCCCATTTTTGCTTTGGTGCTTTGGTTTAAGTTGTTGGTATTGGGTTAAGTGAGTTATTTGGTTTGGTTTTTTTTTTGCTAGAATCTTTGAACAAGAGGAAGGCTAAAGGCAAAGAGAAGATCTGAGTTTGAAGACGAGTGGGTTGAGCTTCATATGAGGTTTGGGAGTTTAAGTGCCATTGTTGTGTTTTGCCCTTGAACTTTGAATTTCTGAAAATTAAGTTGAGATGCATGTTTATGTGTGTGTTTGAATGGGTCTTTGACTAGATTTTGTTTAAAGTTGGGAGTGGTGTTAGTGCTTGAATGTGGGTATGGTTCTGGTGTTTATGATCAATTTGAGTGTGATTTAAGTTTAGTTGCTTATCTTGTTAATTTGTTAATTAATTGCTTGTAATGGGTGTATAATGTTATTGGCATGTGTAATAACATGTTTTGGAATGCAATTGTTGAGTGGATTGAAATTGTGTGCTAGATTGCATGATTTTGGAGTGGTAGGGTGTGAGAGGAGTTGTAAAGTTCGGAACAGAGTGTGTGAAACATGACTCTATTGCAAGCGCGACAGAGCGTGCGATAGCCGAGCTTTAGCTTAGGCACTCTCTGTCGCGAGCACGACAGAGAGCTCGGTAAGCTAAGTCCCTGCCGTGCCGTTCTTCGTTGCGAGCGTACCTACGTGCACGAGCGCAACGAGGACCTACCCGCCCTCTGTCGCTAGCGCGACAGAGGCCCGCCAGCTCTTTCTCGGGAGCGCAAGGCTTGTTACGAGCGCGATTTTGGGCGAGGTTCGCCTCTATCGCGAGCGCGACCCTTCCCTGTTGTTCAGATGTGTTTTATTCATTGCACTTTGCATGGTTTCTCACTTATGATTGGTATATGATTTAAAGTATGAATTAGTATTTTATCTCGTGTATGTCTTAATTGATATATGTGCATTAATTGTTCGGGTATTTGATCCCATGTAAAGTTAGTGAAATGAAGAATAAAGTTTAAAGTTTTAAGCCTGAATGGTCATAGTAGTGCCTAGATAAGCATGCTTATAAAGGGTTAAAATGCAGCTGCTTCTGTTGACCCCGTTTGAGTCTAATGTCGGCCCCATTTGGGTCTAAATATTTTGAGACTTCGGTCTCTTCTACTACCTTCGGGTATAAAATGTTTTGAGACTTGAGTCTCTAAATGTTCGATATTGTGTGTCCAATCAGTATCTTCAGCGCCCGTATCCACCACAGATGGAAATTCAGGCTATTGTATGACTCTAAGTGTGATTGATATTTCCAATATGTTATAGGTATATGTGTGTATTTGAGGTGTATTGGTATGTTATAACATGTTCTTCATAATAAAAGTTAGTGATTTTGTACATGTTAAAGCATATGTATAGCTAGATGAATTGTTCATGTTATGATTAAAATGCATATGCTATTTATTTACTCATGTTCTAGTGTTTGCGGATAAATGTTATTGTGCAATGAGCATGCTGTTATAATAAAATTTGTGATATCGATCTATGACTTCGTGAGAAGTCTTTTGCTTGTGTTACTCCAGACTGAGCCTTCGATCATCACAGGTGCTTTTCCCGTGTAGGTTGCAGGTTCAATTTTGAGTTTTGCATCTACAGGTCTTGGCCACTAGGAGTTTGGAGCTTGTTAAGAGTTCTTTTGTTTTTGATATGTACATCTGTTTTTAGGCAAAGGAATTGTATATGTATTAAATATTTTTTGCTATGTATATAGAATGCTGATGTATATGTATAATGGATACTTCTATAATTTTGATGATTATTTTTGATATATATATTTAGGTTGCTCGCTTATGCCATGTTTGTATGCATGAGTGTTTATTTATGTATGAGTATTTGTGTTTGTGGCGCTCCGATATCCTCCCAAGGGGTATTGGGGTGTTACAACTCCAAAATGCAACACTGTCTCGAACTTTTTCAATGCAATCAGAAATAATGTCTAAATCATTCTTGACAATCAAATTCAAAATATGAGGACTACATCACACATGTAACAATTGCTCATCCAACCAAAGACTATTAGATGATAATTTTCTCAAAATACAATTAAACATTGCATCATTTGTCGAACAATTGTCTAAAGCTCGTGCATGCAACTTGCTATCTAGATTCCAATCCATTAGACAATTAGACAGTACATCACAAAGTATATCGGTTGTATGTGGACATGGCACATAAATGAACCTAATAAGAAAAAAATAAAATATTTCATCCTATTTGCTATTAAAATCCATAAATAAATAAATTTGCAACAACATATTATAAATTTATAATTAAAATAAATAAAAATCATACCTAATAATTCGACTTTGTAAAGTCCACAAAGCATCAATGAAATGTGTTGTAATGGCCATAAAATCTTTATTTTGATTGTTGGACGTCCACATATCAGTTGTGATTACAAATCGACTATCATTCTTTCCAACCAGTTTCATAGTCTTTTCTTTTTCTTGATCATATATTTTCAAAATATCCCTTATTACCTTATGTTTACTCATCCTTTTGAACATTGGTTGAATAGTTCCAACAAATTTTCTAAAGTATTCATGTTCAACCATTGTTAATGGATACTCATGCATAATAATCATAGTTGCTGGGTCTTTTCGTGCAATCTTTTTATGAAACGTATATGTTTCAATTGAAACCCTCCCTTCATTTTCTACCTTAGATTTCAAAATTGTTTCTTTTATATCTCTACTCTTTCTTAAAGGACATGATCCAAAATGATCATGCAAATGTTTCATCCTATCTTTTGTATCCCCTCCTAACATCTTTCCACGATAATCGCATATAGCCTTCCACTTATCATCAATCTTTTGTCTCTTAAAATGATTCCACACAACTGATTTCAAATGGTTTTTGGTATTAAAATTTGTTTCTTCACTTTCATTTATGGAATTAGTTTGACTTAATTCGCCAGGAGCCTGTGATTCAAATTATACTCTAGATTGTTCACTACTTGGTTGTTGCTAATTGATTGTTCAATAGATTGTTCATCCATGATATCACAACAACTGCACCTAGAATTATGCAAGCAAAATTAATGAATTATGAAACAATTAACATTTGCCTAATAAAGGTTTTGACCATTCATGGAACAATTGCCTAATAAAAATAATTATTCTATTTTGAATAATTTAGTAAAAATATAATCTGTATACAATAGATATGCTTCTGCTAATCAACTTAAACTCATACTATTTTTCATTAAAAAAAATATTAATGCCTTACCTTTAATATTGAAATTAGATAATTTTCAAAATTATCACCGCCTACAAATTAAACATAAAGATAAGATTAAAAAATATAAATTTTATTTAATAAAATAAATATTAAATTAGATAATATTACCTTTAATTAATTATAATTGAACTGCATATAAATTAAAATGGAAGGGAACTTTAGAAATGAGTTGAATGAAATAAAGACAGAAAGAAAGAAAGTAAGATAGTGAAGAAAGAAAGAATGAGATAATGTAGGAAAATGAATCAGTGAGGATATCCTCCTTTAGTAATTTTTAACCCAAAAAAAAATGTATAAATTCTACTCTTCACATGGAGCTGCACCTCCACGTGAAGAGCTGCAGTGTTGCAACTCCACAGTGCTAGAAATCGGCATTGTACAGTGCCAGTTTCTAGCACGCCAGCCGGTCAAATCGGCTGGTCTCACCACTGACGAAAATCAACACACTGTTGTGCCAGTTTTCAACACTCTAAAAACCTAATTTTTGTTTATTGTTACATTAATTTTAAATTTTTTTTTTAAAATAACTCCAAAATTAAAAAACCCAATTGTAACATCCCAAATAAGAACCTGGTAGAATTTGTATGAGTATTTTGTTGATTAAGGGTATTTTGGTATTTGTGCAAGTTAAATTGGAATTAAGTGAGGATTAAATTGAAAGAGAATTAAAGTATTATAAGGAAATAATTGTTTAAGTGAGTGAATGGATATTAGCCAAGGATTTAGAGGACTTTTGCCAAGGATTTGTTAAGTCTAGCCAATAGGAATGTGACACTTGGCTTGGTTGGTGAGAGCATTAAATGAATAGAAGAGGGAATTGAGAGGGAAGGGGCAAAATTTGGCTGCTTCCCGTGGAAGCTTTGGTTCTTCTCCTCTCTCCTTCTCTTTCTGTTCTTCTTCTCTCCTTCTATTTCATTTTTCTGCTCTTTACTCCTCCTTGGGTGGTTCTTTAAGATGTGAGCTGGGTTTTTAAGTGGTCAAGAGCTGTTGCAAGTTTCGAACAAGAGGCTTGATAAAGGGAAAGAGAAGGTCTGAGTTAGTGGAGTGTAGAGAGGGCTGGTTTTGTAAAGCTTCAATAGGTTTGGGAGTTGTCTTACCCTCACTTTTCGAATCATGTGATGTTATGTTTGATTTTCTGGAAATTTTGAGTGTTATGTATGTATTCATGCGTGTGTTGGTTAAGTGGAGATGGTGGATTTGAAATGCTAAGTGTTATGTTGGCCTATAGGTAGATTTATGAAGTGAAATTTCATGAGTTTAGTGAAAGTTATGTTCTTGATGTTCTTGTGATGCATTTTGTGTTTCAACCTAATTTTCTTGTTTATGTAAGTGTAAATTGAGTGTATTTTGATTATTGACATGGTGGTAGATGTATTTGAGTGATGAATTGTAGTGTTATTGCACGAATGAGTGGTTTTGAAAATGTTGGGTTCAAAGTGAAGTGCAGAGAAGATGATTTTGGGCTTTTTCGCTCTCAATAGAGTGCGAGATGGCCAGCTGAGTGCTGAGGAGCCCTCTGTCACAAGCACGACAGAGAGCTCAGTAGGTCGAGCTTCGGTTGAGCCAAGCCCCATCGCGAGCGTGCCTCCGAGCACGAACACGAAGAGGCCAGTGTCCGCCTCTATCGCGAGCACGACAGGGCGCGGTTAGCCGAGTGATTGCTGGGTTGTGCTTCGTCGCGAGCGCGACGGGGAACCCCGCCCTCGATCTCGCAAGCACAACAGAGACCCCCTTTTCTGCCTGTCCTTCACGAGTGCCTAGCTTGCCGTGTGCGCGACATGAGGCGAATTATGCCTATGCCGCGAACGCGACGGGTTATCGCTAGCGCGACCCTGCCCTGTTCTTCGGAAATATTTTTCTTATCTCACTTTGCATGGTTTCTCACTATTGCAGGGGTGATACTTTTGCTTATGTCTTTAAATATTTTTGTTTTATACTTGTATCATATATTATCTTGTTATATTGTCTTGGCTCTTAATCATGGTAGTGAAGAGTGATATTTTATTGAGTGAATACGTTGAGCCTGAATAGTCATAGTAGTGGATCGATTAGCAGGTTTATCAAGGGCCAGTGATTGCAACTGCTAGTGTGGGTCTTACAGCGATCTCCGTTATGGTCTTAGTGAAAATGTTTTTGAAACTTCGGTCTCTTATGCTACCTTTGGGTATAAAATATTTTGAGGTTTCGGTCTCTAGTGTTTGACACTGTTCACAGTATCCAGTATCCACCACCCATGTTATTCAGGCTAGTGTTTTGATGTTGTCATTGAAGTGATATTGATTTAGTGAATATGTTTATGATGTTATTTGTTCCATCAGTGAAGTGAATAAGTAGAGCGATATGCATGAATCTTTCCATGTTTTTGAAGTGTATGTTGTCATATTTATTGTATTGTTGTTTCTATTCCTCCCCACTAAGCGTTTTCGCTTAGTAGGGGTGTTTTCCCGTGTAGGTGGCAGATTTGTTTCGGAGTCGGGTATCTGCAAGGTCGGCCCCTTGGAGTTTGAAATGTTTCTTTTTGTAATTTAGCTCCTGTATTTTTTTTGTATATTAATTTGTTTGTAATTAAGTATTTTTTTATGCATAAGTATGTATATATTAATGGAATCTTTTTGTAATTTTTGTAGTGTTTTATATATATATTTTTTTTACGTTTATTGTTATGTATGTTCTGCTTCCGCATGTCTATTCGCATTCTAAGTGTGTGACGCTCAGGTATCCTTCCAATGGGAGTATCGAGATGTTACATTGCATTCTAAGTGTGTAACACTCAGGTATCCTTTCAATGGGAGTATCGAGATGTTACATTTAGTGGTATCACATATAGCATACTTGTGTGGATGATGATAGAGCGTTATCCCTCGAACTTGACTGGGCAATATTCCTGCTGTTACTTTAAGGGAAGATAAATCAAATAATCAGCTACGTAATCATCAATATCTGTCTTCAAAGCAGACCCACTACGTACTGCTTTATTTCATTATTTTTTCTAATCCAAAACTATGCTTTTTGGGCCTCCGAAATGCCCGGATTCTAATAATATGGGCATTAAATACACGTAGATTTTGGCTAAAGTATTCTCTAGTATATTATATTTTTTTACTGTTTGTCATTAGAACTTAAAAATTATTTTAACAGTTTTTAATTTTTTAACCATCTAATCAGTTAATAATATCATCTAAAATACAATTTTACCATAAAAAAAAAAAATGAAAAGCATCCTATGTAGAAAATGATCTTAGCTTTGGCCTATATTCGGAAATGATTCAAGGCACACGTATACTAATGCACAAATCCAAATTTAGAAAAACTTGGTATACACGTATCGAATTGATTTAAATTCAATGCCTTTGTAAGAAGGTTTTTGATTTATTGTATTAATCATTTCGAATTAAATTGTACCGGCTTTTCAATTTAATTCAGTATGAAAATATTAATTTCTAGTCTTTTGATTTTTTAAAAGAATCAAATTTCAACGTAATTTTATAGATTTGTCAATGCAATCATTCGTTGATGGAAAAGAATACTTTTCTTGTGAGAGTATTTAAGTGATAGAATGAATTTGTCAATTAGAAATTTAAGCTGTAAAACTGATACTATTATATTGTAAGTTTTCAACAAAAATTTCAATATAAAGTCATATACTCATTAGAAATTTTGAGATGTCAAGATAACTCTATATTCCAAATTTAATTAAATGTATGCAAACACATTAATACAATTTACAAATACGCCTAACAAAATCAAATATAAGAATGGTAGAAAAATTATCAAATGTACATTTTTAACTTTAACGTTTTTTTAAATATACAAATTTGTCCCTAATATTTTATTTATGGCAAATTTTCCCCTCAAATTTATAAAATGAGATATTTTTATCCCCACCGTCAATTCTCACTAAATTTGACCGTTAAAATATTAATAGACAGCTGACGTAAAAAGAGTAGATGACGTGTTGCATATATATTGGACATATCAGCATCTCACTCTAGGGAACAAAAATCCTCTTTTCCTGCCCTGTCCTTTCTCTTCCTCACTCTCACTTGGTTTCTTTGCACGACGTTGTTTGTGTCCAGCCCAAAAACCAAAACTAAAAGTAGAAGAATAAGCAGACAAATGAGATGAATAAACAGAAGGCGATGATGCTATTGCACCGGCGCCACCATATCCCCAATCATCAAAAGCAGCAACCAATTTCTTCTCTTTTTTCTAACTGTTAATTTTGGATTCTTGAAAAAAAGATGGAATTTTTATATGATTGATGAGAATCCGAAATTTCAGGGCTGACGGCTAGAAGAAATCATCTGAAAACACAAAATTTCGACGAATTTTTCGACAAGAAATACTCAGACAGTTAAGTCAGAAAAATTGACGAATGTAAAGTGTATTATAATTAAGAAAAATCAAGAAAAAAAACATATCTAGATTCCTCATTTTATAGATTTAGAAATCAGTATTGGAATAAAACTTAACTTCTTAATAGAACAAGTATCATCAATAGGACAGAACTTCAAGTCCTAAATGAGGTAGAACTCAAGAACCCCTGATTAGATAAGGTTGATCCCTGATTAGATAAAATTAATTTCTAATTAGATAAGGTTGATTTTTGATTAGATAAGTTTAATCACGAAAAATACGGAATTGAAATTTTCGAAAAATTCTGACAATCCTTGTTACCAATAGAGACAAGCTCTTTCCGAACTATTAGGAGAGACCGAGCTATTATTGAGAGTTTATTTAGATCAGCTCGGCTAACCGAAGTCAGAAGCAAAACGTAGCCGAACTTATGTACGAGGTGTCCGATTATCGATGATTAAAAATTCAAAACTACAAAAGCACTTTACCAGCCATCCACCAAAATCCCAAATTTATAATTTTCCTGAATCCAATTCCTCTCCCGCTGGCACTTCTTAATTCCATAGCAATCATTTTCCTTGATCCCAAATTCCTCATTAACCATGAACCATAAAAAAGTTAAAGATGAGGTAAATGAACATGGAAAATAAAAATCCAGCACTAGAAAAACAAATAAAAGAAGTTTATTAAATTAGAACTTTGATTAATTATCTGATTTCAGCAAAAATTAAGTTTGACAGATGAAAAAGTAAAAAATGACAGGTTGGAGACGCCAAACCACATTCTCACTCCCAATTAAAAACTAGTGTTTTTCTTTTCTTTTTTTTTTCATGAAATGGCCTAATTGGAATCAATTAACATAAATCAAGAGGACGTGGCCTTGAAGTAACAGATGAGAAAGTAAAGATAATGAGCTCACGAATAAAGCACAAATACTCAATTGAGAGAACAGTGACAATAACACTATCATTCAGAAATCAAAATCCCCTCAAACATAATCTAAGTTTTAACCTTACTTTACAAAAGCGAAACTTGAAAATCTCACAAACACTAGCTCGGAGGGCGACACCGGTGGGTGAAGTGAAAGACGACATTGACGCAGGTTACCGATGGGTGGAGTGAGAGAGACCGGAGTATCCCGCATTTCAAAGAGAACAAATTGGAGATGTAAAAGATAAATTTTTTTTGCCATAGTGTTAGAGGCACGCGCTTACCACTTGTCGCTAATATGTCCAATGCATTCACGTTCTTCTACGTCAACAGTCAAATTTAGCGAAAAATTGACGGTACAAGTAAAAATCTCTTATTTTACAAATATTAGAAATAAATTTGCCCATTTGAAAAAAAAGTCAAAAGCAAAAAATACACCTTTGCCCGCACAAATGTATAAAACCATCAAATTTCACATATGACTAGAATCCAAAACAAACCATTTCAAAAGATCAAGGGAGAAGGCTTCCTGTTTTAGGAGAAAATACATGAAATTCTATTCCAATCTAAATCAACCTAATCCAGTAAATTAAGAAATATAAGGTCATTGTTTACTATTAACTTCCATTCAAAATCCTGGCCTTGCTAATCAGGAGTATTACGGGAACAAACTTGAGAAAAATAAGTTCAAGAAACTCAGGTTCAAACACAAACATATATTTACACCTTCATTAGAAAGAGCAAACACTGAAACGAGTTCTCGAAGCAACACTATGATCATTTACACATGAAATAAAGAGAGAAAACTATGTTTACTACACCGCTCAACCTACATGCTTACACTTACACGGAAACAACAAAAGTTTTAGCTAAATAGTAATTGTTTGTTCGGAAACCGAAGCCAAACCTTGCATCAGCCGAACAATTTCTGTTGTGTCATCAAGATAATATTTAGCCTTGCTCGGTTTGTTCCCAACAGTACATGCAAACACTTCTGCCCTTGGAGCAATCGATGGGCCTGCCATGGAACTGGTGATTACCTCGAACATATCTTCATCAGAACGGTCATCTCCAATGCACAAAACAAAGTCTGGCGACATTTCCCTCTCTTGCATGGTTGAAAGTAAGCGTTTCGCCACAAGCCCCTTGCTAACACCCTGCATACATTCAAGTTCATCAATGGTTGTTTGCAAATTCGTAATTGAGATCAGAACACTTTAAACTTGTTTCATGTGTCAGCTCTTCTGACAATTGATCGTGTCCACAAGATGTAGAATGGTTTCACTAAATTAAAACCAGTTATGGCAGGTCAATCTAACTAAAAATCTCAAAGCATGCTTCTTCCATTTCACAGCCTTAATTAAATGCAACATGCAATACGTTCTATCACACTTTGCTCACTCATTCAGGGCTATGAATCATTAACTATGGAATTCCTACAAAAACCTAGAACATGCATAAGTTTCAGCTGTTTCTTGGAAATTCAATATCAATTTGTCCCTGCATTAATCAGTGTAATCCAATTTAGGATAAAATTAACTTTATTGACCATATTAGAAACCAACTTTGATCCTATGGCCAATTTAGTCCAATTTTTTATTGTCTTTAATAAAGTTAGCAACATTAAGAATGATAATTTAGGGTCAATTAACTCCTGTAAAATATTGAAAGATATTAGGTAATATTTTCTTGCAAATTTATATCAATTTGTCCTTATTATCCTCATGGATTTAGGACAGAAATCGTGTCCTGATACATTCAGAAAGTTACAAGCATAAGGAGCAAATTGTTATTTAAGGGTGCAACCACTAGTACAAAAAAATACAATCAGTTACTCTTTTTTGTTTCTTCAGTTAAATTACATTAAGTAATACAAGAAGGGGTATCACAGAAAAGAGATGACAGATATTTTCTCTGCCAGAAAGGTAACAACACGCTCAGGCTCGACTGATATCAGTGACATTAATCATCTAAATGTGGTTCTAGCAGCTACAACTGAAAATGGATTCGTTTGTATGAAATATGCCGTCATGGTTTTCATGTTTATATTTATTGTTATGATGAACATGCAAGTCTATATCAAAGGAAAGATTTTACTTAACCTCACTCAACTAAGCAGCATTCTTACCAATCCATCAGTAGATATTCATTTGAATTTCAGCCCATTGTTATATGGCAAAGTTGGGGAAAATCAAACCAATAATAAAATGTATGATAAAAGAGCATTAGATGCAAACCTGAGGTTTAACCTCCACTGTGTTTTGACCACTCTTGACCGTTACAGGTTCATTGGCCAAGACACTTTCAAGATGATCAAGAAGTTCTTTAGCTTGGCATGAACCAAAGTCGGGATCTGCATCCTCATAACACCATACAAGTGCAGTTTCCTTATCTTCAATAGTGGACCCATCAGTTGTTTCAGTATAAAGCAGCATAACTGGCTCTGCAATCTGTTTCCAAGCAGTGTCCGTTACAGGGACACACGTCTCCCATTCCACATCTCGTGCTAGCCTGGAATCATTCAATAATCAAGTTACAAGTTAAATCATGTAGCAAAGCCAATAGTATCTATGAGTGTTTAGATTCAGACTACTTTACCTTAGGAAGTAACCATGCTCTGCAGCTAATCCTAGATTCTCACATTGAGAAAACCATTCAGTAAGTGTCTTGCGGCTTCTAGCACTAACAAGGAAAACAATGTTGTTCTTATCTCTGCACAAACTATTTAGGATGTCAATTGTCTTAGAAGACGGGCTCTTATCAATTGAAGCCTGAGGCATTAAAGTGCCATCATAGTCCAGAAGAATTGCCCTAGTTGTGGTCCTCTTGTAAGCTGACACAATATGCTCCATTGAGAGCTTTCTGAAGTTTGGATCAAGTGCTATGACTCTGAAGCTTAATCCAAACCCTATACCCCAGCATCTCCGCCTTGAATGGTCACGACATGTCCTCTCCAAGTCCTGAAGAAAACTACGTGCCCAGTATCCAACATCATGAGTACTAACATATTTGTAATGCTTGTCATGGCGGAGTTGTTTTTCTGGCTCAGCCATTTCCAAGGCATAGTCCATTGCATCTGCTACCGCATCAATATTCCAGGGATTTACTCGAATTGCTCCACTCAACGACGGAGAACAACCAATGAACTCCGAGATAACCAACATGCTCTTCTTCAGGGAGGATGGTCCCAGTCCCAACACCTTGTCCAATTGCTCATTTCCTTGGCGACTGATGATGTATTCATAAGGTATGAGATTCATCCCATCCCTTACAGCTGTGACTAAACAGCATTCAGCCACAACATAATATGCCACTTTTTCAAAAAACTTCATGGGTGCATCAATCAAGACTACAGGATCATATCCAGGCTTCCCAAATGCTTCATTGATTCGTTTCACAGTGGAGTATGTCTCAGCTTGGACCTCTTTCACATCTTTTCCTCTACCCCTAGCAGGGTTTGCTATCTGAACCAAGACCACCTTACTACACCACTCTGGATGCTGCATAAGCAACTGTTCCATTGCCAGCAGCTTCAGGCTTATACCCTTGAAAATATCCATATCATCCACCCCCAGCAACATTATCCGTCCCTGATCACGGAACTGCTTAATGAGCTCTAAAACCTTTGCTTCAGTCTCTGGAAGCTTCAACACCGACTGAAGCTGACCCATGTGTATGCCAACGGGCAAAATTTTGATGCTCACAGTTCTACCACAGTACTCAACACCTATATAACCCCTCTTGGATTCATAGGTAAGACCAAGCATTCTGCTACAGCATGACAAGAAATGCCTTGCATAGTCAAAAGTATGGAACCCAATCAAATCCGAATTCAGCAGGGCTCGAAGAAGCTCTTCTCTAATGGGCAATGTCTTATAAATCTCTGATGAAGGAAAGGGACTATGGAGAAAAAAACCAAGTTTGACCCTATTAAACCTCTTCCTAAGGAAAGTTGGGAGCACCATAAGATGATAATCATGAACCCATACAAAATCATCTTCGGGGTTAATCACCTCCATAATCCTATCAGCAAAAATCTTATTTGCAGAAACATAAGCTTGCCACAGTGAGCGATTAAACCTACCACCAAGGTCAGGTGACAAAGGCAACATATAATGAAACAAAGGCCATAGCTGTTGCTTACAGAATCCATGATAATACCTGCTAAAAAGATCCGGGGGAAGAAATGTAGGAACGCATTTGAAAGTCTCCAAAAGTATCTGTGAGACCTCATCTTGTTCACTAGGATGAATTTCCTCTCTTAAACAACCAACATAAATAACTTCAATTTCATCATCTCCTAAGCCATCTTTCACCTGAAGGAGAAGTGAATTCTCATCCCAGGTGAAAATCCAAGACTTACTACCATCTGATTTTCTCTGTGCCCTTATCGGCAGCTCGTTGGCTACAATTATTATCCGGTCTCTCTGGACAGAAGAAGATGATGGGTCAGAGCACACACTCTCTGAAGGGTCATCATCTAGGTCGGATATTATGCCGGCCACCGTCATAATCCGCGGGATCCGACGGCTCATCCGACCAAACGACGGAGACTCCCCGGATGCGAGCTCCAAAAGATTTGAGTATGACCTGGATACCATTTCTTTTGTGGGCTTTTGCAAAAAAAAAATCCACGCTAAGTTTAGCTTTTTCTTTTGTAGAAAGTAGAATAAAAATCTCCCATTTAAATAAAAAATCTTCTGAATTCGAACAATATCCTTTGCAAAATTCAAGCTGGTAAGCTACTGGGAACTTGAAAGCCGAGAAATTTAGAGCTAACTACTGTGACGAACAGATCAAAAGAAACAAATTTCGAGATTTAGTGATCACTAAGCTGCTCTAGAACAAGAAAGAGATACCCAGTTAAATGTGAGAAACAATGAAAAAGTTGGATTTTTTTATTCTTGAAGTTCAAAGAAAATAGTAACAACAGCAAGATTACTCCCAGAGCAAGAGTGAAAAGGGGAAATTTTCAGGGAAAATAGATAGAATTGAATAAAACAAAGAAGAGATGGGATAGAACCGAGAAGTTTCTATCTATGGAGATTAAAAGGAAGATAAAATAAAGTAATGGAATAGATTCAAATTACAGAGGCAAGAAATAAAAATATACTGGCGCAACAACCAAATATCCCACTAAAGATTGTTACAACACTTGCACTCACTATTTGGAGCAAATTCAGCAAAAAAAATAAAGATTTTGATTTTTGAAAGAAATTGTAAAGCGAACAGCCAAAGATCAATCTAAACAGAGACCACCCAAAATGATAGTAATAATCATGATAAAATCAAGAATAGATGAAGGAAATTACCAGCTTCTTCCATGTTTTTTTTTTCCTTTTTTAGTGGGGTATCAGCAATTCAGAAATTTACCCACTAAAAATTAAAATCTAAGCAGCTAAAACAAATATGTTTTCAAAAAAACAAAATGGTAGCTTTTTTGGAGCTCCCTGATCATCTATCTATCTCAAACCAACAATTATAAACACTGTCTGCCAACCTAAGAGAGAGAAAACATGAGAAAATTGGAACTTTACCTTCCAAATATTTTATGAGGTTTAATAATTTGTTTTTTTTAATATGAGAAGAGACACCAACCGTTGGATTGGGTTTAAAAAGAGGGATCCAACGGTGCAGAACGGAGGAAAACATGCACTAGAGTAATAGATAGAGAGTGTTTCTGGTTCTTATCCTTTGTCCTTTGGTGTGTCCGCCACAAGGCATCATGGAGGAGCGGGGCCCACGAGGAGAGAGGATGCTTTTGTCTGAAATTAGCAGTGTCGTGGTTAAAATTCCACGTGGGATAGTAGGATTGGATGATGGTGGTCTACTCAGAGGGTAAGCTGTCAAAGAGTCACAGCATAGAGAAGAAAGATGGGCATAGAGATTCGTGTCTCGGTTGAGCCGATTTATCGGATGTTTCCAATCAAGAGGCTCTTCCCAATTTGGCTCTGCCCATTTTTTTTTGGTTGTCGTGAGTTACGAAATTGTTTCTTTATATTTTCTAAACTTAAGCATTTCTATCTTGAAAATATCATATCATATCCTGTAGATAAAGATAATGAGAGACTTTTCTAAAAACTTTTTAATTTTCTTCAACAATTATATTTTAAATTCTGAATTAAATCTTTCTTAGGCCAAAGCATTTCTATACTTTGGATTGGAACAAAATTCAAGTAATTAATTTGCTTGAAATTTTTTCTAATCATGTTAATTTTGAGTTTTTTCAAATTGATTTCGATGCATTTTTAGTTCAGAAAAATAATGCCTAGGTTATTTGTATCTGTGTTTTATTATTATACTTATGTTTGAAACCTTTTGTGAGATGACTATGTGGAAATTTTAAAATATATATATAAGAGAAAGTTGTTTTTCTTTAGTTATTTTATGTTTCTAATTTTAGTTATTATAAATTTTTATTTATTTTTACACAGGGAAAAGAAAAGAGCTATTCAAATTCGATATTAATATCTACTTTAAATTCTTAATACTTGTAATTTAAATATTTTTAATGATTTTGTACAAAATGTCACCTTAAAAAACTGAAGAAAAACAAAGTATAACTACTAGTGGCGTGTATGAACTTGTTAATTAGTTCTCGATCCATTTTTCAAACTCAGTTTATTAATATCAATTTTTCAAAATTAAAACTCTAAATTCAATTCATTACCAATTGATTAATTTTAAATACGGTTAATTAACTATGAACCATCGGTTAACCATTGAAAAATTAAAACTATGCAATTATTAAATATTTTATAAAAAAATATGCATTCAAAAAATTAAAATCTAAAATCTAAAATTTCTAATTAACATTGACAAGTGAATAACTTTCTATGATTAAGGTATAAAATGTACTCATTTTTACATAAAATAAAATGGTAATAATTAAAATGTGAAAATTGTCTTTATGGACCATATATATATGAAAAATTATAAACACCAATTAACCGTTAATCAAATGATTAATTATATATTAAATTTCAAGTCTAATGGTAAGTTTGTTAAAACTTATGAAAATAACTTTTTCAATTAAAAAAAGCTATATTTCAAAAAATAGATAACTGTTTGACAAATAAAATTTAAAATAACTTATAAAATCAAAAACAGTTATCTAACTGTTTAGTAAATAATATGATTAAAAATTACTTTTTAGAATAAAAAGACAAAAAATGACATATATAAATTTTAATATATTATATTCAAAATCTCACTAAAAAATAATAATAATTTTCACTTATTTATACTTTTTTTTATTTCACTAAACTATTAAGACCATATATTTTCATATATAATTAAATTAAAACAAATATAACATAAAAAATTAAAAATATATATATATTATTTTCGTAATTCACCATATATATTATTTTCATAATTTATCATATATATTATTTTGGATGATGAGAAAAGAGGAGAAAAAAAAAAGAATTGAGTCGTTTTTAATATTAGATGATTTTGGATGATAAGATAAGAGAAAAAAGTAAAAAAAAAAAATTAATTAGATATAATTATCATTATAAAATAAAATAAGAGATATTTTTGTCCAAAAAAAATACTAAATCTGCTGTTTTTAAATGGTGAAAAATAATTTTTATGAAAAATTTTAATTTCTAATTTTTTTCTAATATAATGTTTTTTTACTTTTCATAAAATTTATTTTTCTAAAATCAATATTTTTTATAATCAGTTTTTTATCAAATAAACAGATTTTTAACATTTCAAAAGCAATGCCAAATACAGTCTAAATCTATTAATTAAAATTATTTTCTCGTTCAATTAGATTGATTAACCACGTACATGCATATTTGTAATCATTTTAATTTTTAACCACAAATTTTGCATTTTTCCCACATTAGTAGCTATCACTTATCCTTTTGATTCACAACATCATCTTTTTCTTGGAGAGATAAGTGGATAGAAATATTCGTCCTAAGTAATTACGTGATATAATTTAACCATAAAAAATTATAATTGATCCATACTGCCAAATAACTGCTGATGCACAAAGTATTATTCTTTTAAAATGTGAATCCATTTATTATAATTTATTTTAATTAATTATTCTCTCAGTTCCAAATAAATTATTAGGTTTTTTTTCTTTCATACATAAGTAATAAGCATTTTTTTAATTTATTAAAAAACTGTAATATCCTCTCTTATATTAATGAAAAAAATGAATATATTAATATAGTATTGATAATAATTGTAATTTTGTAAAATAATAATTTAAATGGAAAAATTTTTAACACAAAAAAGGTAACAATTGACCTGAAATTGATTATTAAGTGATATCATAACATCCATAAAAGAAGAATAAATAGTATTATAGTATTGACTCATATGCAAATTTAGGAAATAAATTGCATTGCATTTAAAAATAATTTGTAATTAACAATATTATAAAATGCTGTTGAAGTAATATTACTATCAATAGTAATGATTTAAATATTAATACGTAACTACATCAAATCATATCTCAGTAACGAACCGCATTGATGTAATAATGAACGTATAGAGTAAAAAAAATGAAAATCATCCGAGGAACATGCAGATGCAGTTCCAGTCCAACTCCAAACACTAATAGCTGGACGTCACATTTACTTATCCGCCACGTCATCTAACGAAGGACCCATTGGATCATTATTAATTAATTAATTAATCCGCAAGCTAAAAAAATTTATTGTGGATAAGCACAAAGGAGTGCGCCCAATGAACATACGCGGCACCTCCTCCAACTGACGCCTGTCACTCACAGAATTTTTTTTGATTCAATACGAAGACAAAACGACAATGAAAACTCGAAAACGATAGTGTAAAGCCGGCATCGGCTTTTCCCCTGTTTAGCTGCAGCGAAAGAAGATAAGCTTTTATAATTTGAATAAAGATTATGCATTATTTGGCCCCTGTACTTTTTTACTTTGCTCCTCCAAACTTTTATTTTATGCATCTAGCTCTAGCAATGCTTATTTTCACCATATTTAATTATTTATAGTTCCATATGTAATAAAGAAAAAAAAAATTAAAGGAATTGCAAGTATTAGGGTCATATGGACTGATTAATCACTTTACAATCTATTCTTTTAATCTAATTCAATAATATAAATTTCTCAAATTTAATATTCAAAATCTATTAATAACCTATTAACTGATTAGTTAATCACTAAATTCGGTCAATCGAATTGTTAATCGCCCTATGAGGCATAACATTAAAAAGGAATATCCATCTATAAAATTAAAATATAAATTGTAAAAATTTTGAACATAAAGATATAAATTATAAATGAAAATACAAATCATAAATATTCTGTATTGATACAATAAAAATACATAAACAGTATAATTTATCACTCGTCAATATTGAAATATACTTATATTTACATAAGATAAAATGATGATTTCAATTAAAATGGTGAAAATTATATATATTGATTACCAACCATATATATATATATATATATATATATATATATTAGGTTAACAGTTAATTACTAACTAACAAAATTTTAAGTACAAATATAAATTAATTAGTTATTATTTTTAAAAATTAAGATTTACATCCGCATTTAATTGGACTCACTAGTCACATATACCAATTTAAATATGGTTTTAATAATTAATTTAGCGATTTTGAGATTTTTTTATAGCAAGGATGAGGCTAGGCTGAGGAGTTATCCAATATAATAAAGCTCGCATACCTAATGCATATATATATATATATATATATATATTCTTATGCAAGGAAATAATTTTTTAAAGACATTCGGTCAGATATTGCAAATAGGGTTAGACAACAAAAAATTGAAAAATAGTAAAACCGATAGTTAAAATTGATTTTAAATTGATATAGACGGTTAAATAGTTTGATTAGGTGTGTATTTTTATTTTTAAGAATTATAGATAATAAATTTGAACTTGAATTTTAGTGCCTGGTTAACTTGTATTTATATATAATTTTTTATAGATACATGGTTCACAAGGAAATTTTTACATTTTAATTATTGCCATCTACTCATATAAATATGAGTATATTTTATATTTAGTCACAAAAATTATTTATTTATCAATATTGATGAGTAATAAATTAGTGTTGATTTTTTTTTTTATTGTCTTGTAGAGCTTTTATATAATTTTTTATTATATTGTTAACAATAAATTTTAATGGCTTATATTTTTATTTGTACTTTTATGTTTAAAACTTTTAAAATTTATATTTTAATTTTTTAGATGCCTGACTTTTTTTATAAAGTATAGGATAATTGTGTATGTTTAACTTTTTAATTATTAGCTAATGATTAATGATTAATCAATTGTATTTAGCAGTTAACCGGTTGTTAATTAACTGAATTTTGACTTTAATTTTTAAAAACATCGATATTAATTGACTGAATTTAAGAAATGTATCGTGATCATGTGAACTTATTAACCAATTTACATTTATCCCTTATTGTAAGCTCTATATAAAACACTCATTTCATATCCTTTGAAGTAATTTATTTTAAAATTATATATAAGTATTCCTTGAAAAAAAAAACATTTTTTTCTAAACATCACTCTTACTGTAATTAGGCTATTAAATGATTTTTCTTAATTTTAGTGTAATAAATTTAAAAGATATTATTTCCTATTCATATATAATTATCTATCTTTTTTTATTTTGATTTATTTATATATAAATATCCACTTTTCATAAATGAGGTATATTTAAATGTGATTTTTCAATTATGCCTTCTGTATAATAAATATCAGTTCCATTTTTCAAAACACAATTAATAAATAATTGTTTCTTTTTATGGAGGGTAAATTAATAAAAAAATTAGATTATAAATGAATATATATTTTTTTTAATGTTTGTGCAAAAATTAACGTGAACATTTATACGTGAATAAAATGAGTAGTTAATATAAAATGAAGGGATCATATACTAGAGAAGTAGGAGTATTTTATAAAAAAATATATTTATTTATCTTTTTAAATAATTTTCAAGTATAAAAGTTTTTAAATAATTTTCTTAACCGTAGTGCAATAATTTTGGAAGACACTTGAAAAGGTAAGCAATAAAGAGCAAATAACAAGGTGATTTACAGGTTGAATACAAAGGAGAAAAGTTTGGTGGTTAAATGCATAAATTAAAAATTTCAAAGACTTACTTGAGCAAAATTGAAAAATAAAGGGCCCACGGTGCTTTTTCCCTCTGGAATAAGGGGATACAATTGAAGGTGGCATGGCAATGTGGGTAATGATGTATTGCATGGGGGTATAATGTCCGTTAAACGGGAGTTGTTATGAAGGTGGATTGAATCCAACGGCTGGGGAAGCACAGTAAGCTATTGGATAGCATTTCTTTAAAAAGGAGTGACTTTTGGCAATTGGGCAGACACAAAGGATTTACATGTTAGTGTAATTTGTAAGGTAAGGGCCCTTATCGACCTCTTTTGTTTAACTGCAATTTTCCTTTAAATTTAGTTTCTTTCCACAAAAAGAAAATTAATTATTAGTTTTGATTGGTTATTTTAATTTTAAAATGTCTATTTTATTTAATTCTTTAAATTTAGTTACAACAATTACAATTAAGTCTAATCTAATATTATATATAAAGTATAATAATTCAATTTTTAAAATACAAATAGAAAACTTAAAAAATAAAAATTGAGACTAAATAAATCCATTATATTATAAATTATTGGATTTTTTTTTTAATTGATCTCTAATAATATTATTTATAAACCTATTTGAGTGAATAATATATGATGAAGATTAAATGATTGGCTTAAAAAATACATGGGTCTGTGTCAGGATCAGGCTGGCCTAAATCTATATTTCATCTTCCACTATTCTATCCTTATCCTTATCAAGAACCATTTTATTTTATTTTATTCAAGTCACCTAACTTTCATCATTATTATTATTTTTTATTATCACTATTATTAATATCATTATCCATTCTTCAAAGTTAAAATATTGTAAAACGTGACATGTGAACAAGTGAGTATGTCAAACTATGCATAGGCAACATTAAATGGATATATTTACACAGTTGAGTACACATTGTTTATATTATTTTTCACCAATTGGATTTTGATTAAATAAAAAAGGAAACACCTTTTGAAATTGGATTCATGGACATATTTAATTATCATTTTTGAAACGCATTATTCATATATAATTAATTTTAATTTATTATTATATTATTCAAGTAGGTTACAATAATTAATACATAATGATACTTTTAAATTCAATTTTTTTAAATTATATTAGTCTTTCAATTTTTTATTATACTAATCTTCAATTTATGATATTTATAACTAAGCTTTAATTTAATTGGACCCTCTGTATAAAAAGAAAAAATCTCTTAAAATATTTCATTAAGTGGTCCATGGATAAAAGGAAAAATAACTTTATTAAAAAATTAAAACTGATCCTTCATATGCTCTATTTCGTTAAGTTTATGATTGATTGATGCTTAAAGGAAAATGGGGACAAATTGTAATAATATATTTTTTCTATTGCATAATACATATTAGGGGTGAGCAACAAATCGTTGGACTTGTTTAACTGAAAAATCAAACCGAAATCAATTCGAAAATAGGTTAATCGAACCGATTTTAATAGTTAACGGTTAATATTTTAAAAAAATAGATATTAATGGATATATTTATTTTTTTAGCTCATGAACTAGTTAACCGAACCGATAACCGATAAATAAACACCCAAATAATATATATATATATATATATATATTACATTTTTTTATTTCATTATTTTCATATTTTCATATTTATATTTCTTTAATTTCATTATTTTAAAATATATTTCAAATTTATTTTAATTTTTTTTAGAAAAATATTTTAGTTAATTTATTAATTGTTCAATATGTCCATATTTAGAATTTATTATTATTTATTGATTTATCAATTTTTCAATATATATATATATATATATTACATTTTTTTATTTCATTATTTTCATATTTTCATATTTATATTTCTTTAATTTCATTATTTTAAAATATATTTCAAATTTATTTTAATTTTTTTTAGAAAAATATTTTAGTTAATTTATTAATTGTTCAATATGTCCATATTTAGTATTTATTATTATTTATTGATTTATCAATTTTTCATTAATAAAAATTAAAATATATTCGAAAAGCTATATAACATTAATATATTAACTACAATTTTTAATAATTTTAAAAAAATTAAATTTTTTAATATATGTGAAAATAATGCGTGTCAAATTTAAAAAATAAAGAAAAATAGTTGTTAGCATTAGATGCATTTATTTTAATAATTTTGCATTTTTAAGTATTTTTGCTACAATTTTTTTCATTATCCTAATTATTTTGAAGTTTTTAAGTTTTTTTTTTAATTGGAAATAAGTATGTGTAACCGTACATCTAATTAGAATGATCATGGATCGATTAATTTATTTACTTATTAAATCTTAATTTTAAAAAATAAAGTTGCTTATATCCAAAAAAAAAAATTATTTTAACAATAATTATATTATATTATAGTGAAAATTTTTAATTTTTAAGTATTTTGAACGTTTTAATTTTATTTATAAATATATCTTGTAATTATAGTAGTTAACCGAAAAATATTAGTTAACCGATCCGAAAAACCAAAATCGATTGACTTATTAACCGATTGTAACGGATTGATTAATAGTTAGTATTTTGAAAAAATCGATATTAATAAACTCATTTTTTTAGGATTCGTGGACCGATTAACAGGTTCATACTCACCCCTAATACATATACTCCTACATACTGATCCATCAACAAATAGTCAAAAAAAAAAAAAGCAACTAAATTTAGTCAAGCTTAATTTGATTTTCCTTAAAGCGGACATAAGAAAATAGAAAAAAAAACTATAATAAAGTTTATACACAAAATTTAATATTGAAGTGGTACTTTAAATATAATTTTATATTATTTTAATTAATCACTTTTGTAAGATTTTTTTTTTGTAGTTCAAAATTTCAATAAAAATTTTTAAATAAAAAAAACTTTTATCACATTTATATAAAATATTAAATAAATTTTACATACATAATATAGATAAACGTATAAAAACATAATCTTAATGATTTTGACAATCTTGGCTTTATGAGTTAATTTTTAAAATTGAGTTATATTTTGTTTAATTCATATCATGGCAAGGTTACGGATTTAAATTCCACCTTGCGAGATTGATGATTCTCTATGCAAAATTGAGAACAAATTCTTAAAAAAGAGGGAGGAAATGATAGGTTTCAAGTTACAGGGTGGCTCAACCAAGTAGGGGTGAGAAAAAAATTGTTTGACTTGTTTAACCGAAAAATTGAACCAAAATCAATCCTAAAAATAGGTTAACCTAACCGATTTTAATAGTTAATGGTTAGTATTTTAAAAAAATCGACATTAATGAACTGATTTATTTTTTGCGCATGAATCGGTTAACCGAACCGATAACGATATATAAACACTCCTATAGTTTATATATATATATATATATATATTACAATTGTTTTATTTCATTATTTTCATATTTAATTATTTATATTTTTTTTAATTTTTATTACTTTAAAATATACTTCAAATTTATTTTAATCTTTTTAAAAAAATATTTTAGTTAATTTATTAATTGTTCAATATGTTCATATTTAGTATTTATTATTATTATTATATTAACTAAAATTTTCAATAATTTTTTAAAAAAAAATTAAAATTTTTAATATATATGAAAATAATATGTGTTAAGTTAAAAAAAATAAAGGAAAAAAGTAACTAGTATTGGATGTATCTATTTTAATAATTTTGTATTTTTAAGTATTTTTGTTACATTTTTTTTTATTATCTAAAATTTTTAATTTTTTTAAATGGCGATTAATAAGTATAATCCTATATCTAATTAGAGTGATTATGAACTGGTTAATTTATTTACTTATTAAGTCTTAATTTTTAAAAATAAAATTACTTATGACCACAAATTTTTTTATTTTAATAACAACAATGTTTTATTATAGTAAAAAAATTTTAATTTTTAAGTATTTTGAATATTTTAATTTTATTTATGAATAAATTTTATAATTATAGTAATTAACTGATCTAAAAATTTGAAGTTAATAAATTGATTAATTAATTATAACGGATGGATTAATAGTTGATATTTTAAAAAAATTGATATTAATAATTTTTTTTTTTAAGATAATGGACGGATTCCTGCGAGCAAGTGATATACAAAGTTGAAAGAGACTGATAGACTCATGATTTATCTAAATGAAGAAAATTGGTGTGTTTGCATTGACAATTTCTTGATAGAAATTATTAGCGTTTTTCTCAATGTTGGACTTCTTGCAAATATTTAAAATTATATAGTACAATAGATGATAACATGCAAAATTCTTCTGAAAAAGAAAAAGACAATAAAATGCAAAATATTTGATGATAGTATAAGGCTTGGGCAAGGAAAGAAAATGCTTTTGGAATAAATATAAATGTGGCAGTGTGTGGTGTAAGAAATGATTGCATAATTAAGAAATGAGTGCAAAAGTAACAGTGGAATTGACATTTTGGTAGAGAAAGGATGATTGATGTTGAAATATACATATAATCGCAATCCAAAGTGGCCTTACGAAACTAAAATTGAGGGCTAAGTTGAATATTTAGGTTTCGTCTCCTGCGTATATGCACAAAAATCATTTTGATCGGTTTACAAGAGGGGCATACTGAAAAATTCAGTTGGTATTTTCAGTCAATATAACTTGCATATGTATTGCCAATTTAACATGACATGTGACATTTTATCCATTTCATCATGCCATATGTCATGATAACGTGGCATTCAATCCCATTTTTTATATTAATGTTTATGCTGATGTGGTATATGTGCCAAGTCATATATTGACTTTGCATTACTTGGAATGTCAAACGTGCAAAACATATTAATTGAATATGTCAAGTAAATTTTTCAGTGAGTTATTTACCAGAAAAATGTCAAATGATTTTTCTGTATATAAATGTTAACTTCAATTATTTTTATGAAATAAAAATTATTTCATTATTTTTGCGTAATTTAGTAAATAGTTTAGTGAAAATGGATAAAACTAATCCAAATTCAAGTAAATTGAAAGAATAATTAAATTCAAAATTGTTTGAATAGAAGGGCATTATTTTTGTATATACATTTTACTTTAAAATGTTATTAGGGGTGTGCATCAATCGAGTTTGGGTCAACCCGAACCGAACATGATTAAACCGAACCCTGAATTTTGGCCAAAACCACAACTCGAACTGACCTTAACTTATCGTAGGACCCCAAATCGAAATACTCAAAATTTTTTGGGCCCCAAACCGAACCGCCTAATCAACTCGACAATCATAAAAAAAATCATGAACAGAAGCCAAAAACACCCAACATTTGCTTACTTAGGTAAATTCAACCAAGAAAATCCAAAAATAACCAACACAAATATCAAAATCCAGATCTGGATCTGGGTCCTCATTCCTCAGGCACAAATAAAAAATATACGCGCGCGCACACACACACACAAAAACCCAAATTTGAATCTGCTTCGGAAGAGATTGTCGTGAGATCGGGATTGGCCTTGCTTCGGAAGAGATCATCGAAAGAGATCGGGACCGGCCTCATCATTTCGAAAGAGATCTTGCTTCTGAAGAGAACGCTTAGAAGTGATCGGGACTACCCTTCATGGCTGGCAAGTGACCAATAGTGGCAAAGGAAGAAAAAGGAGAAGAGGGGAGAGAGAGATAGAGGCAGCAAGAGAGAGATAGAGAGAGAGGAGGGAGGGGTGGGTAATTGGGAAAAAAAAAAAAGAGAGTTTATATAATATTTTGGTCGGATTCGAATTTTGAAAGTTTTAATCCGATCCGATCTGAACTCGAAGTTTCAAGATTTTTAACATCCGAACATAGTTATCCGAACAATTTTACCCGAATAACTAGTTAGGGTAGGATTATTTAGGTCGTTCGGATCGGTTTGAGTTTTGCACATCCTAAATGTTACTATTAATTTTTTAATTTGTTGGTGTGCCATCGGCATATTCCATTGAAGGTTGCTTTGTATTTTATGCTAAATACTTAAAGTTCTGTTTGACCAATTTTAGAAGAAAGAAGTTGCTCGGTCCTCTCAAAAATATACTCTCATCACTGTCATGTTTTCTTTCAATTAAATGAAAAATAATTAATTAATATGGTTGAATTAAACATATTTTTCATATTAATTAGAGATATATCAGCAAAATGAAAAATAATAATTTATATTTTTTATTTTAAGTCGCACTACATATGTATATATATTTTATCTTTAACAAGTCAATTATAATTAAAAAAAAAAGGTTGAATTTATTTAAAACAAATAAGAAATAATTAAAGTTACGAAAACAATCTTATCCTCCCATTTTCGCATCCAGAACTTTTTTTTCCTTTTTTCTTTAGAAAAAAAAGTACGGTTTGAGGTGAAACGATACTATTAAGCTATTAATGATGTCCTAGTATTTAGTAAAGAAAAAGGCATATTTTTTTTTACCACAAAGATGATATAATATTTAATTATAATTATAAATATCATTAAAAGAAATTGAATATAAAATATTTTATATTATCCATCAAGCTGGGGACATAGCCAGAAACTTGGCTATGTGAAGTGAAAATTACAACGATAAATAAAAAAAAAATTATTCACATAAAAAAAATAAGAGAGCCATTTAAATATAGTGGTAGGGTCTATTTATTAAAAAATAAAATTATCAAGTTATTTTTTATTTTTGTAATTAGGTGGAAGCAATTTAAAAAAAAAATCAAATTATAAGAGTTATTTCTAAAAATTTAACCTCAATGACAGCTACATCCCTATATAAAGCTGACTTTTAATTAGTGGTGAGCAATGATCGGTTCGATTCAATAATTAAACCGAATCGAAATAACTGAAAATAGATTTATTAAAATTTGGACAAATCGAACCGAAATTATATACTAACCGAACTCAAATCGAACAGATATTTTTCATCGGTTTGGTTCGGTTAACCAATAAATCAAAATTTCAAAATTATAATTAAAAAAATTATCCAAAAATTATACAAAATTACAAATCATAAAACTAAAATAAAAACATCCAACTTAAAAAATATATATTTATTTAATTTGAGTTCAATCCTTATAAATTGAATTAAAAAATACAAAAAAAAAGTTTATTTTTGTAAAAATTGAAAAAAAAATAACATATATTAATAATTATTCGGACAATTCGTTTTTTTTTTTTCGGTTTTTGCCTTTTAAAACCGGATAAATAACAGAAGTCGGTGCTTTTTTTAAACCGAAACCGAACCGAAAAACCAAAAAATAAAACCAAATCAAAAAAATCGATCGCTTTGTTCGGTTTTTCGATTTGAACCGAAATTTGCTCACCCTTACTTTTAATGGTTAAAAAGACATAATCTTTAATAACATTAATAATAAGAAAAAAAAAATTGGCAAAAGTATTTTATCATCCAACTCAATTTTACATACTTGAAAAAAAAAATAATAATCTAGCTGAATTTCAAGATATGCATACATTACATATTGCTCTAAAAAAATTCAAATGCGAAAATTTGACACTTTTCTACGTGTCATTTAAGAAAGTAATGGTTGCATTTTGTTTAGTTTAGATAAGCGACATTTTTTTAAATAATATATTTTTTAAAATTATTTAGAAAATAGAGTTATTTTTGAAAATATTTAGAAAATTAGAGTGTTTTGAGTTAATAATATAATGGAATGCTGCAGTAATTTATCAGAAACATAGAGATCTAGGTGGAAATTCTGCTGCATTTGAAACCATAACAGACTGTTGCGATTTCAGATGTAGAAGAAAATATATTGAATATATATAATATATTGAATGCAAATTTCAAATATTAATTTGTGTTGCAGTGGCACAAATGCCTATCCACTTTTCTCTTATCTCAACACGTCAAGCACCTTTTTATATTTTTTTTCTATTTTTTTTCATTATTTTTCTTGTTCCTTCCATTTTTTTTTATTTTGTATTTTTCCATTTTTTTAGCCCCGTGGACCATAGAACACACCGAATTGAGCCTGCTGCCAGCCAGGTATGACTGTCCAAATAAACGGCTCTTTCTGGCCAACTGGTGGACTATCCTCTTAGGCTGCTCAGCACAGAACAAAATGATCTGTTCTACGGACCAAGGAGTTTAGATAGCAGGATCCCAGACTAAGAGATAAGAGTATTCTAATGAAAGAGAAAGGAGAAAACTTAGAAACTCATGATGGAACAAAAGGATTTTTTTTATTGCTTACAAACAGCTTGATCCTCAAAAGGATTCAAGATACATATTTATAGAGCCAGCCAGAGCTAGCTTACATCACACCTTACGCCATAATAGATAAGGAGGAATCTCTTTTTACAAAAGCAACTTTACAAAAGTGGGAATCTTAAAAGGTACTTTAAGAAATCTACTTTAACTAAAGTGGGAATATATTCCCCTTTTACAAAAGCTACTTTAACTACTTTATTCCTTATGTCGGATAGGCTCATTAGATGGAGACAGGTTGAAATCTTCAGGATCAATATCTTCAAAGCGACACTGCGGGGTCCAGTCCAGCTCATCATCATCTTTTCCTTTGTCCTTTTGCTTAGGTATGGAAAGGAAGTTCTCTGCTACATCTTCAGCAATTGGAGTATCTAGCTGCAGATAAGGATCCTGTGAATCCTGAAACAAAGAGTCCAAATAGTTTGGTATCTGTGAAAATTCTGCAGTATCAAAAGTTGGTCGTAATAGAGGTAAAGAGGTAAGCTCAATATTATTAAGCTCACATAATGTATTATGGAGAGTCTTTTGAAAAGCAGATGACTTATTAAGTTCATAATCCTCTACTACTTCCCAACACCAAGCTTGAGATTGGGTCCATACTGAATTCTGAGCAGGATTCCACATGTAAGGATGATGGAAAAAGTATACAACAGAAAGTTTTTGTGCTTGCTCAAATGGTTTTTTTCAAATCTTACGGGCTTGGATTTGTCTAAGGAATTCATGGCGCCACCATGATAGTGGTGCATACCATTCCAAAAACTGCCATAGAATTGATCCCTGTCGAGTAGCATCAGTGAGGACATCATATACTTTTACAAGAGGGAAAATAATTGCATGGGTATAGAGAACAGAGAGACACCAGAGAAACCAAAGTTCCTCTTCACAGAAGGGTAGGTTTGGATAAATTTTGTACAGCATTGCCCAAGGTTTATCAATCTGAAAAAGGTTTTTGGTAGGAGAAAGATTTTTCTTGAGTGAGAAGAAAAAATTGCGAGTAGCAAAGTGTTTGATCTGAGCAGGAGAAATGAGAGAACATTTTGGAGGATGGGATTATTTGTTTGTGGCTGCAAGATATAAGGTGGATGGTTGATTCTTTATGGGACTTGGATCAGGACGAAATCTATCCATGAACAAGAGTAAGGGAAACGTTGAAGATTGTAGTTGGAGAGTTGGTTTATGAGAAAGTCGTGAGAGATAATCAGGAATAAGGTTCTTATCCCCTTTTATATGCTCGACTTGAAAAACAAGAATTCTTGAACAGCGAGCAACCAGAACTATTACTCACTACATCAAAAAATTTCCATTAATGAAAGATGTAAATCCATTGGAAAATCAAAAATACGTATGTCGGATGAAATGGTGGTTGTTGCTATCTGCTCCAATAACGAATCATTGGTTTAACTGAATAACTAAATGAATAACTAAATAAAATAGATAGACAGGTTGTCTCTTGCCTGCCCATGGATTCAGCAGCAGTTTGAAAGGTTGACCTATTCGGGAATCTCCGGATCTACGCTTATTTTCAACTCCCCGAAGCATTTCGTCGCTTACTACGCCCTTCCTCGTCTCTGGGTGCCTAGGTATCCACCGTAAGCCTTTCCGATCGAATCGGTATATCAATATCGATTCGATTTGAGATCTCTTATTGAATTGCTCATTTAATGAGCATTCTCAATATTATGCCTTGAAGAGGACTCGAACCTCCACGCTCTTTAGCACAAGATTTTGAGTCTCGCGTGTCTACCATTTCACCACCAAGGCATCTTGAAAGTGAATGTCCATCGAAGAAGCTGGTGATGTGGCACTGACTTCCCTTTGAAGGAAAGTATCTTTGGAAAAGAAGAGCAATCCATGGTGGCCAATTAGGTGGAACTCAAACCTTTTGATTCCACACTTTACAACTAATATTTCTTTAAAGGTTGAGTGGTAATGACATTCTGACTTCTTGAATTGACCACTAGCATATCCATAAATACTATGGATGTTGTCTTTTTCTTCCAAAAGTACTGCTCCCCAACATTCATCATTTGCGTCAATTTGCAATAATCTTTCGCCAGTGGAGGGAATATGAAGAGGTGGCAAATACTGAGTGACTGCTTTTATATGTTGGACGAATCTGGAGTGGATATCTGACCAGGGAGGAGGATTATTTTTTAAAAGCTGTGTGAGTGGTTTGGACAGGTTGCTAAAGTGATGGATGAATTGTCTGATGTAATTGGCAATTCCAAGGAACTGTTGGACCTCCTTTTGAGACAGATGATGATCTGGAAAGTTGAGAAGTTCCTTTGCTAGGTGTGGCTGTGGTTGATAAGATCCATTAGCAAAATACATTCCAAGGAAATCAATCTCCTTTTGTGCAAGAATCATTTTTTACGGTGAAAGCATAATTCCATGTTTCTTTGTAAGTGAAATGAATTGTTGCAGATGAGCTTGATGTGTAGGAACATCTGGGGAGAATAGTAACACATCATCAATGTAGATAAGTGCAAAAGAAAGAATTGATTTGTAAACCCTTATCATAGACTGTTGAAAAATGGAAGGGGCAGTTTTGAGGCCGAAGGGCATAACAGTCCATTGATAGTGAAAATTAGGAATACAGAAAGCTGTTTTGGGTCTATCTTCTGGGATTATTCCAAGTTGCCAAAATTCTGCTTTAAGATCAAATTTTGAGAAGATTTGAGCATTATGGAGGTAAGGGAAAAGAGAAGAGATATTTGGTAAAGGGTATTTGTTGTCTTTGAGAAAAGGGTTGAGTGGTGTGTAGTCAATAACAAGTCTCTTCTTGCCTCGAACTTATTCAGAATGTTTATTAACGTAAAAAGCCTGACAGGCCCAATTAGATTGAGTGGGCTCGATTAAGCACTGGGCTAAAAGTTGAGAACATTCATCTTGGGCTAGAGCAAAATCTTCAGGTGACATTCCTGGATGAGAGGCCTTAGTAGGATTTATATCTTCAGACTTTTTGAAAGGAAGGAAAATGAAAAATTCTGGCCTGGTTCATAAAGGATTTGGGTATTTGGATAGAAAGTCAGTATGGGATATAACACAACAGTAGGTTTCAAGCTAGGTTTGAATCTGGTGAAAAGGACCTGGGTCATAAACAGGGAAAAGTGAGTGAGTAGTGGTATAGGGCTGGAAGGATTTTTTGTGTTGAAGGCCATTGGGCTTTATTCGGAGGTGTGGTAATTTGCAATAAGCATCAAAGCCAAACATAAGATTCTTTCCTGGAAGTTCTGATCCAAAAACATGGATCCAGATGAAACAGTCAGGAAATAACTGGATTTTAATGGGATTTTTGGTTTTGAGCTTGATTGTGAGAATACCTTTATTAGCTGCTTAGAAGTGTTGAGTGTAAGGAATCTAATGGGAAGAAGGAAGAACTTTTGGGTTAAGAATTGTGTTATGGGCTCTAGTGTCTATGAAGGCAATTATGCTAATGGGATTAGCATATTTGTCAGGAAATATTTTTGCTGGGACCAATGGAATTGGGTGAGTGGATAAAATGGATTTGGTTGGAGATGGTAAAAATGGTTCAATGGTTGAGATTTCAGAAATGCTATCAGTTTCAGTATCTTCATCAGAGAAATCAGAATCAGAATACTCAATTGCAAAAAGAGTATATGGGTCTGGTTCCTCATCTTCAAAGAAGAGTGATTCAATGTCATCATTTTGGATATTAATGGGAGAAGACTGCTGAATCTGTTGAAGCAGTTGTTGGGACTTTTTCCTTTTAGGACATTTTTTTTGGCAAAGTGACCCTTTTGGCCACATACAAAATACCGGTCTCCTTTAGGCTTGTGTCTCTTCCGTCGATAGAAATGGATTTTCTTATGTTGGTAAGGAGGACGGTTCTGGTAGAACTTCTTCTTCTGATACCTAAACTTTTTATGCTTCTTTGAAGAGTAACATGAACAATCTTTTTTGGGAAAACATTTGATCTCCAAATCAGGTCTTTTACATGCTGCCTTTATTTGAGGATATCTGCCTTTCAAGAAAGTGTTCTTGATCATTTTTTGTGAAGCACAAAGTTGTTCAAGTGCCATGAGAACTCTTTGATAGATTTGCCCAAGTGAAAGAGAATTGATCTGGATACCTTATTCCCTGAGATAGAATATCGTACTGTCAGATAGTTGTTCTGGAATTGAGGATAAGAATCCTTGTTTTAAATTGGGATCATTTACTCCATTAAACATATAAAAGAGTTTAGACATCCTTTTATAATGCTTATCTAGATCCTTGCGGAGAAGAGAACAACATTTCATTTTGAAGAAATTATCTCGGGAGGTATTTTCAAAATATCGTACATCGCCAATGAACTCACAATGAATCTTCTGGAGAACATAGGTGATAGATTCAGATCTAACAAATTGAGCTTTCGAATATTCATCAAGGCGGGTGAACCAATCTCTGAGTCTTCCCGTGAATCTGCATTGAAATTCATCAAGGATAGGTTCTAAAGTAGTAACTCCTTGTGGACGTATTCGTACTTTGAGATCGAGCCAAGCAAAGAATTATTGGAGACGATCACGCCATTTATCACTGGGAATATCTTCAAATTGGAACCATGGACCATCTACTGGTTTGGAATGAGCAGGAAGAGGAGTGTTATCAGCCATTTCCTCTTTTGGTTCTTCTGTCTCATATTGAATAGTGGTACTTTTAGTTGGAGGTGGATCTGCCATGAACAAGGGAAAATGCTTTGGATCTAGTTCTTCATCTTGAGATATAGAACTAGAGTCACTGTCATTATCAGTACTAGTATATGTAACTACATCATCAATAGTGGAAGATGAAATAACAGATAGCTCTTGCAAAGCCTTCTGTTTTAATGTGTGAACAAGAGGATTTGGATTTAAGGGTTGTTGGATCATATGAGATGCTGGTGGTTCAGAGATAATAATGCCTTTTTGTTTGGGATCTGAAGGAGGAATAATTGGTATAGCCGGTGGTTCAGAAGTTGAGGGTATATTTTTGTCAGGAGGTTTAATTACAGGTTGTGGTTGAGGTGATTCAGAAGATTTCTTAGGTTGTCTAGCAAAATGTTGTCTCATGAACATCTCATAAGAGTAACCTAATACTTCGAGCTCATCCTGAGAAGGTTCAGAATATGATGGAATTGATACGGAAGGTTAATGAGTGTATGGCATAAAGGTAGAATGATAAAAAGGAAAAGAGGGTATTGGAGAAGGTGATGGAGGAGGTGATGGTTTAACTAGATCCCTTTTGATAGTTTCAATCTCTGCTTTTAGGCGAGTGGCTTCAGAGGCTTTTGCCTTGAAAGTAACATCATAGATCCGTTGATTAATAGAAGTCAAAAGTTGCTTATCCAGCTCAGCAACTTGGTTCTGCAATTTTGAAAGCAGTTGATAGGTAGCAGCATTCTGATCTGTGATCTGTGAGCGAAGAGTATCAACTCGAGTAGAAACATGATCAACCTTTGTTTTTAGTCGGTGTAAGATTTGTTCTGAGCAATAGAATTCTCAGATTGCCAGTTAAGTACTGCTTCTGCTGGTGATACAGATCTGGGAGTTCCTTCAGTGGAAATGCTGGGAGGTTTAACGAATGGTGTTGTTCTAATTTTTGTGGTAGGGTTAACTGTTTCAGAAAGAGTAGGAAACTCTTTTGTATAGTTACCAGTAGGTTGATACATATAGACAGCAGGAAGAATAGGAGTTTATTGTACTTTGGGTTTCCACATGGAAGGGGTGGTAGAACAAGGTTTTCTTGGTGGTGGCTTGGGTAATGGTTTGCATTTTTCTGGATTTGGAGTTGGTGCAGTGGGTGGTTTATACCAAGAAGGAGGAGTATAACTAACTGCATAGTCATACTTGACAGAGGGTTGGCCAAGAGTGCCAACGAAGGGATCATCATCTTCATCTAGATGATCTTGGAAACGAGCCTCAGATGAGACTTTTTTCTTTGCCTTTCTTCGACGTCGCCTGAGATCTTCATCATCCATCTCAGCCTCAAGCATATCTTGGTAGCAATCATCACAATTACAATTATCCCAATAGCAATGACCATTCTTTTGAAAGCATAAATGGGATTGCCATTATTATCAAAAGCTTCAATAGGGATTGCTTCTCATGAAGGAAGACATGGCTGCATCATAAACTGTGTGGAGAAAACAAATGCTGTGGTGGAATAAGTTGATTCTGTTTCTGGAGAAATGAATTGAGTTTCAATCATGCCATCTGGTTTCTTGAGAAAAACAGGAGTTGTTGACTAAACAGGCTTTTTCTATTCATGGAGGATCTCATAGCTAGTAAGCCATGACTTTGGGAAGTATTCCAGTAATTGCTCCTTTGTCAACTGTTTTGGAATCTGAACACAGGTAGGAACCTAGTTTGAATTTGCACTAATAATCAAAGCATCATTTGAACATGGAAGAGAGATATCTATAGCGTGATTTTGGACTCTATAGATCATTTGATAGTGGAGTGTTGCTACATCAGTTGTTTTCACCCGATCTGCTCCAATAATCTGAATCTGGACCTTCAGATTATCAAGGATGTGAGAATCATCCAACCTCATATTGAAATTGGGATAGAAAGTGAACATGACTGTACCAGCATTTAATGAAGTCTGGACAGTATTAATGACAGCTTGAGAGTAGCTGAGATACCTAGTATCAAGAAGAGCAATTCTCGAAAAGACAGAAAGTCCTTTGCATCCAGGGTATGTAGCTGCAATTCTAATAGCTCCAAAGTGTAGATGAGTCCAACCTTGATTTGTCCAATAAGGAATGGTTTCAGAAGGAATATCAAGGGATACAAACTGTTTTTCACCAGTAGCTTTAATAGGATGCTGTTTAAAAGAAGAAGACTAGATGTATTCTTTAACATGGGATTTTGGTTGACGGATGAGAGTCTTAATGTTAGACAAAACATTAGATCTGGGTGTTTTAGTGAAAGCATCATAAAGATTAAGGAAAGGTAAGTGAGAGTTTTGAATTTTTTGGGTTTTATCAAAAAAATTCAGTTCATAGAGATAATCAAGCTTTTTTATTGTAGATGGTGAAAGAGAGAAATAAGATCTAGAAGAGGAAGAAGATCTGGACAAAGTGGAACTGAAAGATGAACTGGGAGTAGTCATGAGAATAAAAGTTCCCTTTCATTAAAATACCTTAAATCTTAGTCTGAAGGCTCTGATACCATTAGCCCCGAGGACCATAGAACACATTAGCCCCGAGGACCATAGAACACACTGGATTGAGCCTGCTGCCAGCCAGGTATGACTGTCCAAATAAACGGCTCTTCGTGGCAATTGGTGGACTATCCTCTTAGGCTGCTCAGCACAAAACAAAATGATCTATTCTACGGACCAAGGAGTTTAGATAGCAGGATCCCAGACTAAGAGATAAAAGTATTCTAATAAAAGAGAAAGGAGAAAACTTAGAAACTCATGATGGAAAAAAAGGATTTTTTTTATTGCTTACAAACAGCTTGATCCTCAAAAGGATTCAAGATACATATTTATAGAGCCAGCCAGAGCTAGCTTACATCACACTTTACGTCATAATAGATAAGGAGGAATCTCCTTTTACAAAAGCAACTTTACAAAAGTGGGAATCTTAAAAGGTACTTTAAGAAAGCTACTTTAACTAAAGTGGAAATATATTCCCCTTTTACAAAAGCTACTTTAACTACTTTATTTCTTATGTCGGATAGACTCATGAGATGGAGACAGGTTGAAATCTTCAGGATCAATATCTTCAAAGCGAAGCTGCGGGGTCCAGTCCAGCTCATCATCATCTTTTCCTTTGTCCTTTTGCTCAGGTATGGAAAGGAAGTTCTCTGCTACATCTTCAGCAATTGGAGTATCTAGCTGCAGATAAGGATCCTGAGAATCCTGAAACAAAGAGTCCAAATAGTTTGGTTTCTGTGAAGATTCTGCAGTATCAAAGGTTGGTCGTAACAAAGGTAAAGAGGTAAGCTCAATATTATTAAGCTCACATAATGTATTATGGAGGGTCTTTTTAAAAGCAGAAGACTTATTAAGTTCATAATCTTCTACTATTTCTCAACACCAAGTTTGAGGTTGGGTCCATACTGAATTCTGAGCAGGATTCCACATGTAAGGACGATGGAAAAAGTACACAACATAAAGTTTCTATGCTTGCTCAAATGGTTTTTTCCAAATCTTGCGGGCCTGGATTTTTCATTGTTTTTTTGTCTTTTTTTTTTTCATTTTTACATTAGTTTTTATATTTTTTTAATTAATTTTCACATTTCAATTTATTAAAATTTTAGCTCTTTTTAAAAAAAGGAATATTTTTATTATTTTTTATTTTTACATTAATTTCATATTTCAGTTAATTAAAGTTTATAGCTAATTTTTTTTGCATTAATTTTCATATTTAATTAACTAAAATTTTGGCTCCTTTTAAAAAATCTAATTCCAATATTTTTCATTTTAACATTAATTTTTATATTTCAATTAATTAAAATTATAAATAATTTTTTTACATTATTTTTCATATTTCAATTAATTAAAATTTTGGCTCATTTTAAAAAAAAAATCGAATACCAATAATATGAAAATTAATGTAAAAAATGAAAAATGATGAAAAATAAAAAAATAGAAAAATAATAAAAAATATAAAAAGTGGTTGCTAAAATTAGAACCCGCAACGTATTGAGAAATAGAAGTGGGAGTGCGTTTGTGTCCGAATATTTGAAATTTGCATTCGATATATTAAATAATATTCGATATATTTATGAAATGAGAAGAGTGAGAGTGTATTTATGTCCCTATGACATAAGTTAATATTTGAAATCTGCATTCAATATTTTAAATATATTCAATATATTCCAGTCCTAATGCCAGTCAGCCTGAAATTATAATAGATTGTTTATAATTAATATTTTTGCATTTTTCAGTTAATTAAAGTTTATAAATAATTTTTTTGCATTAATTTTCATATTTCAATTAATTAAAATTTTGGCTCCTTTTAAAAAGTCTAATTCCAATATTTTTTCAATATTTTTCATTTTAACATTAATTTTTATATTTCAATTAATTAAAATTTATAAATAATTTTTTTACATTATTTTTCATATTTCAATTAATTAAAATTTTGGCTCATTCGAATACCAATCATATGAAAATTAATGTAAAAAATGAAAAAAAGTAAAATAATAAAAAATATAGAAAAGTGGTTGCTAAAATTAGAACCCTTGAGAAATAGAAGTGGGAGTACATTTGTGTCCTAATATTTGAAATTTGCATTCGATATATTTATGAAATGAGAAGAGTGAGAGTGTATTTATATCCCTATGACATAAGTTAATATTTGAAATCTGCATTCAATATTTTAAATATATTCAATATATTCCAGTACTAATGCTAGTCAGCCTAAAATTATAATAGATTGTTGTGATTTCAGAATAATAGATGCACTGAAACTACAATAGCTTATTGCGGTTTTAATATAAAATAAATTTTGAGTCCCACTTTTTGATATCGCAAATATTTGCTGTGGTTTTTAACGGATCTCAAATTTTTAAATATTCTCTCAAACACATGGAATTTTTAAATAAAATTTTAAAAAATATTATTTTAAAAAATGTCCTTCAGATAAGTTGTTTTCAATGAACTCATCACATGTATCCATAGGCGGAGAAAGGGAGGGACTTTGAGGGGCTGAAGGCCCCCCCAACCAATCATAAAAATTCACCTAGTATATATTTAGGAGTCCAAAACAAAAAATAATCATAATCTTTTACAAACACTTCCCTCACGGTAAAATCATACCATTTAAATATATTCAGCCATGAACCAATAAAAACATTCCACCTAATAAATATTTGTTTGATAAAAACCTAATAAAGATTTAGAAATAAAATAAATTTAAAAAAGAAAAGAAAAAACCTAATCCTATTCTTTCACAGACCTCCTTTACAATAAACTAATATATTCACAAAAAAACCTAATTAATTAATCTCGTTTACTTACATTAATGCTCAGATCATTTTTTTTTTCCCACATAAAACCTAATCAATTCATCTCCGTTTTGTCTTTACAATCTCTTTTCCAATATGATTGTGGCTCCTCTTTTATTTTGCCGTAAGTAACCGGCTTTATCCGTTGATTAAATATTTACTCAATTAATTAGTTTTTTATATTCTTTCACTTAGAAACCGTGATTCGCAGTAACATGTAAGATAATTTTTTGACTAATAGTTTGATTCTCTTTGTCGAAAGAACTTGACTAAAAAAATAGATATGAATATAGTTATTGAAAATTTTGATTGTAGAAAAACTCGTCGTACACAGTTAAAATAAAAATTTCTATGCATTTTATTAGTATGCTCTAGTTTTTAATGAGAATTTCTTTTTTATGATTATTTTAAATCCCTTTTGTGGACTAATCCTGATTCCGTCCTCGCATGTATCAAATATCATTCATAAAACAATGTGTTTCATATATTTTGTATTCATAATGATACTACCCTATAATATATTTATTGTCACACATTTTTAGTAACGGTGTAAAATTTTTGCATTTTATTTATAAGGTATTATATTCATAATATTTTTAAATAGTAACCAATATTTTCAGAAGCGGATCAGACATCGATTCGACCTTCCAACTGAGTTACGAGTCAACTGGTTGTATCGGATTAATTCGGAGTTTTTATCTTTTTTTAAATATAATTATTTATAAAAAAATTAAAATTTTAAATCTAACAAAGTTTATAAATATAAAAATTAAATAAATTATTTAAATATAAATAGCAAATATCTAAATAGGCTCACATAATATCAAAAATAAACATTTAAATGAATTCATTTGACACAGTGATAAACCCATAATTCAAATTATATTTCAGAAAATTCTCAATGATCATCATCTATTCTTTTTTTGATTCGTCGGTATTTATCTATAAATACACCCCGATCGATCATTTATACAGGCGCAGCGTACATACGGTAAAACTCTTTGTTGTTGCGTGTGACATCCTTTAAGCGTTTATTTATTTATTTTTTTTTATAAATTAAGGCTGTGCTCTCAAGAATTGAGGGCTCCAATTCTATGTATTTTTTTAATCTTCTTTTACTTTGCCTTTTCTTGCTTACTGGGGTTCTTGGGTTTCTGTCAATTCTTAGATGTTGTTCTTAATCTTGATTTCTACGTTCTTGGCTTCAATCATTAGAGCTTTAATCCTGTGAATTGATAGGTTTAGCTTTTGTATTGGGATTTGATTGGGGGAATTGGATTTTGATTTTCTCCTCATTTTAAGGTTAAAAATTCTATCTTTAACTATACTTTTTTTTTTTTTTCCCGTATCAATTGTTTATAATTGAAGATTTAGTTGTTTTAGAAGCTTAGTTTTGGGGTTTTGCTATCTGGGTTGTATATTAGATTTTTTTAATAAAAAAAACATTCCCTTTTTTAATTGAATTCGAGTATGAATCGATTCAATAATTTTCGGTCCAAACCGAGTTTTGACATATTTCGATTTTCATATTAGATCAAATCAGTTTTCTTACATGTTCACAGTTGAACCGGTTCAACCGACCGAGTTAATCCGATTTTTAAAATATTAACTGTAATATGAAAAAAATATGTTGCATCAATTCAAACTACTTAAAAACAGTGCAAGTAGATGGAGCACCGGTAAAATTGTATCATAGAATAATTATAAGATTTTTATTATATTTTGCAACAATTTTTCATAGCCTAACATTGGTGATATTTTGTAGGAGTGTAATTATAAATATAGCATATTCTTGCATGTAAATATGACGTAAGACTTGATATTTACTATAATTATTCATCAATATTCAACGTTAGCTTTATCTAATATTGGTGGCTTAATGTTGGAATCCTTGACTTGTTTGTATTGGTCCTTTTTTATTGATGCATAATTTTGCACTCTTCCTCTCCGTCCACCAATCAAATTAACCATCCAAAAGAGTGCTAAGTGCTCAACTATACTTACAAAAAAAGTTAAGTTGCATTGATTTATTATATACCTTATGTTTGTGGACTTGATTAATTTAGTGTTTAAGAAGTGATACGGTAATTTAATGGCATCTAATTTTCCACATATTTTTCTTTATCCTTTATAAAAAAAATAGATGAAACTACTTTATATGGTTATTCAACTCTTGGATCTACTTCTTTTCAAATCTTGTTTACTTAATATGGTAATTATACCTAATCCATTTCACCCTTGATCCATTATTTATGTTAATATTATCTTCAAATATACATAATTATATACTAATTTAATTTTTAAATAATATTTAAAAAAAAAAACTCTTTAATAGTATATATGGCCTTTAGGATCTATGAAGGGCTATTTACTTTTTTTTTTCGCTACTTAGTGAGGATATCAATATTAATTTCCGGAAGGGCATATATATTATTGGCTCATCCATCCCCTCTCCTTAGTGGTGATTTTTTTTTTTAGTCCGTCAAATCAAAAATTTGGACACATATAATTGCATTTTGGCAAAAGCAAGTTTCAAAATTAATATATATATATATAGAGAGGATTTCGAGGTTTCAGGTTGCTGCGTACAATGAAACAGTGATATATAATGGCCCTAATAGCTTTATTTCCATGTCAGTAAGTATAAGTTCCAATTTTTAATTTCATTCGTGAATTTAATTCAATCCGTCTATATAAATGTGGTTCATTTGAGTACCCAATGATCCATTTATTGGACGTATACATATATATAGCTCGGTTGAGCTTATGGACAGTGTGACAGAGTTTATTTTTTCCAGCTCACTGGGTACTTTAAAGTTAAAACTAATGGAGTTGGAGTTATGGTCAATATTTGATTAAAACTTCCAAATTTTTTGAATTAAATTACTTTTAGTAATCTATGAAGCTCTAATTACAATGTATTTTTCATGCTAAAAAAAAGAAAAAAAATACTAATGATGTTGTCCAATTTCTCTTATTAATTATCATAGAAATTTTGGTTAACAATAAATTAAGAATTATGGTTGTGCATAATAAACTAGCCAGTAGTGTTTATATTATTAATAAAGACGCCTGCATAAGGTGATACCATCACCGATAGAAACATGAGAGATGTCGATACGAGGATCAGAAGCTAGAAAGTGGTTGAGTTCAATGGTTAGCTTTCTAGCTTCTCTTGCATGCTGAGGAACTTGATCTTCTTCTTGAGCAACAACACCAAACCATAAGGTGTTGTCATAACCGATAATACCCCCAACCCTAACCACTTTGAGCAATTGCTCATGGTAATTCTTGTAATTGGGTTTGTCAGCATCCACAAATGCAAAGTCTATTTCTGCTTTGTGATCCTTCTGATATACACAAGTACTTCAATCAACATTATACCATTCTATTTTTATTACACAAAATTCGGTATTTAGCCATTAATTATGCATGTATGAGTTAATTAATTAATTTATCCGAACAGAGTAGTAGTTAAGAAAAAGCTCACATTTTTCAGGATGTCCTCTAATACTGAAATGGCGGGTGAATGGACGAAGTTGATTTTATGGTCGACTCCTGCCTTGCGAATGAAAGGTAATCCAACTTCATAAGCTTCTTTATCCACGTCTATTGCTGTTATCTGTCACATAACTAATTCATTCTTTTAACTAATCTCTCTACTTTTAATATTAAACATTAATTACACCTATATATTACTATTAGTAAAGCTAGATTGCAATGAATGATCATCCAACTAATTATGCCAAAATCAAATTCGATCCATTGAATTAAGGAGATTTTTTTTGACATGCATGCCTAAATGAGCTTTAATTCATTCGAAAGATGCAAGAGCAACAATTAACCTGGGCATCAGCAGGCAAACCAAGGGCAGTGGCAAGGAGAGAGTAGCCAGTAAAAACGCCAATTTCCATTGTTTTCTTGGCGTTCATTATTTTCATAAGCATTGTGAGGAATTGACCTTCATCAACTGGAACTGAGAATACACTCCTGCATTTCAATTTTATTTTTTAAAATTAATTACATTGAACTATATATTTAATTAATGGATTATATAGATAAAAAAAAAAAAGAAAAATTATATACCTATCGCCATACACCTTGGCAGTAGCTGCTCTTAAATTCTTGAGTTCCTCATGCTCTCTTGGATATACACTCGTTTCATGAATGTACTGCCACAAAAATTTCATTTTAATTCATATAATTATAATTCCATGTTAATTTATTAATCTTTTTAAGAGATCAACCCAAATTTTTACATTCTGATAGAAACTATATATATCTTATAAAAATAATTATATGATCCAAGAACGTTAATGTCTTTTCCAAAAGCAATTTTCAGTGAAGAATTATTTATAATACACTAACCTTTACAAGAGCTTCACTTTGGAGAATCCCTTTAGATCCAATAGCCATTCCCAATTATAAATTTTTTTTATTCTATTTTTGTGTGTGTTTGATAAAATAGTGGCAATTAAGAAATTGGATTAATTTATAGATAATTTGATAAAATGGAAAATATGCAGGGATTTCATGGTCTACCAAACCACCACATGTCATGCATGCACGTCGCGCATCCCTTCACTATACGAAAACCTCGCGCTTCCCACCACTTGCAATCAAATTTCCATACTAAATATATTCAACAAAAATATTAATTTATAATCATTCTCACCAATTTCTATATTCATTTGCAATAGTTAATTATTTTCTCTGTTTCTTTTTTAAGTGTTATTTTTGAGATTTTTTTTTCTTCTCATTTAAAGCGTAGCTTTTTAATTTTTTTTAAAAAAAAATTTAAGTCAATTTTCAAGAATTTTAGAAAAAATTTACTGTATTTTTTCTCTTTTATTCTTGTTTTAATATTTTAAATGAATTTATGTATTTATTGTTATTTTTTTATGTTAATTAATTAAATAATAATATAATTAATTACTAATTTTTTACAATATTGAGATACATTAATCATTTTTTTATTTTATGTGTCGAGTAAAAACGACTATTAAAAAGGAACAAATAGTATATGTTTTAATAGTTTAAAAATCAATGGAATATTGTAAAATTTGCAAAAAATCAAATCATATCTCTTGAAAAGTTGGCCTGATAGCTGACACATGATAAAAAAAAAGCGGAAAGTTTTGAATTCGATTTCTCCTAATGATACAATTATAATTAGGTATTATATCTCTATTATGATTAAAAAAAAATTCAAAAATCGTAAATAAATTATAAATATTCTATTAATGAACTTGGCTAATTTTTGACTTGATATGTAGCAATGCTATTGCTAATAATCTGTAAAAATGTTTTTGAAAATGTAATCTTTGAAGGCCGAAATATTTTGTTGATTTGCCTTTTAGCCCATAACGGGTATGGCGGTAGAAGTTTTGAGCCCATCATCCATATTAAAACCCAAATGGGCTATAACACATTTTCTAGTCCATGATTATCACTTCACCTTCTTTATTGCTTAATTAGTAATTATATATTATTATGAAGACTCCTCCGCCTTGCAACTATCAATCACTCTTTTTAGCCTAAAACGACGGCGTTAAAATCTTAACTATCTCTTATATTAAACAAATAACAAAAAATAAAAATCTTCCCTCGCTTGTCTACGCGGCCCAGAGTTCAGAAATTTCTATATTTCAAATTCCCCTTATACCCTCTCCTTAGATTTTTCTCTGCTACATTCTTGAACGATTGCTTGACTGCAAAGACTTGGAATTTGTTCTGAGAAAATACGCCTTTTTGGTCCTTCAAGCTCAGAAATTGCTTGACTTTTGTGGGGTTTGCGGCGATTCTTAAGCTATGGTGAAATCAGGAGATGATGGGTCTCTCCCTGTGGCTCCATTTCTAAAGAAATGCTATGAAATGGTAGATGATGAGTCCACCAATTCCATAATTTCATGGAGCCAAAACAATGACAGCTTCATAATTTGGGATATGACTGAATTTTCCATTCAATTGCTGCCCAAGTACTTCAAGCACAGCAATTCTTCTAGTTTCATCAGGCAGCTTAATATCTATGTGAGTGTTCTTTCATGGGTATCGGCTAGATTTCTTTTTCCTTTTCTTTTGATTTTGTTCATTGTTTTATTGTGTTGTGCTCTCTGATTGATTTCCAATTTGGTGTTCGACATTTCGTGGAATAACTTTAGAAATTCTAAATTATGTTCATTGGGAAAAATTGACGGGGGCGGATATAGATTTTTGCAAACTTAGATTGAAGAAAAATTTAAGTATTGTATAGAGGATGCATATTCTGTCGCTTTCTAAGATTTCTTGGCTTTGCTGATTTGGATTATTCTCCAGTGAGAGTTATAATATTAAATGTATTAAGTGTTACACTACAAGTTGGTGATGAGAACTATACCGCTGAATGAAAATCTCCTCCTCCAATGGTTTCTTGAGCAGCTTATTTTCCGTGTTGCATTTGAACAATGGCGTCTAAATTTGACTTGTACACACTTGTTTGTATATAGTAGAAATCGATTCGGAACTATTATAGCTTTGAACACTTGGTGTTGTTAACAGCGCATGGTAGAGAAAACATGGCCTGGCAATTGCTATTTAGCTTACTAATATGGAACTTTTGGTGAATATCACAGCTGTTTAAAGTTTCACAAGTTGCCCTTGTTCTGTTTGACCATTTTCGTACATGTTTCCATCAGTATTGTTGATGCCTTTTTCCACTTTCCATAACACCAATGAGTACGGGAATCAATTTTCTGAGGAGCCTACTTGGTATAATACTCTGATTGATTAAGATCTTATTAATTGCTTATGTGCATCTTCTGTTTAAAGTCTTTTAGTCTTTTTTTTTTCTTTTTTCTTTTATAATTATTTTCATTCATAGCTTAAGCTGCAAATCCATTATATGTGCTTGTGTAATAGATGGTTTGTTCTCAGTTTCATGATAAGTTATAATGTTGTTTGTTTGAACTCGTGGGAGGACCAGGCTACATAAGATGGAATCTGTATTCAAGTCCAAAAGCTTAGAGTAGAATCACGATGCAGACCCCGTCATGTAACTTGTCTTAATATGCATTCAAGTGATGCTGTATTTCTATTATGACTATTTTGTTTCAGTTATTATTTCTATTATCTTCTTTTCTTAGTTCATTAAGCATTTGATTAAGAATGTTTGTATCCGTGAAACAGGAATTAACCTAATTGAACTTCTTAGTTTTATTGCTTTAACTTTTTCACCTTAAATTTATTGAACTTTTGGCAAACCTTCCATCTTCCTTCTGAATGCTCGTTTCTATAATGGGTCTTAATGGGTTCATTTCCATTTGTTCTTTTCCTGGGGATTGGGAAGTTCTTGGTTGGATATTATGTTGAGTGCAATATGCATTATTTTTTCTTTTAGAATTGCATGCTAGAATCATTCAACGGGATTTGTGATTGAACTTTAATCAGGGGTATATCCTGCTAAGACAGTGCATATTCACCCACTTTTTTTCTACCTTTCACCATGGTCACAAATTCCTTGCAAAATATACTTAGTCTTCTTGTAGAACACATGAGAAATGTACTTTATGCAGTTATTTATTAGTAAAAATTTCTTATCTGAGTAAGATCACGGTCTTCTTGAATTAGCAATTTTTAAAGTTCTGGCAGCCAAGATTTAGTGACTGTAAATGTTTTCCAGGGCTTCAGAAAAGTTGATACTGATCGATGGGAATTTGCAAATGAGGGATTTATTAAAGGTAAGAAACATTTGTTAAAGAATATCAACAGAAGGAAAAATTCTCAGGTCACAGAAAATCAAAAATCATTGCAGCAGCAGGACAGCTCCGCTGAGCCTGGTGAGAAAATTGAAAGCGAGGGGCTGTGGAAGGAAATAGAGAATCTGAAGACTGACAGAAATGCACTAATGCAGGAGCTAGTTAAACTTAGGCAGAACCAAGAAAATGCAGACAATAAGTTGCTCCTTTTGAGAGATCGTGTTCAAGGAATGGAAAAAAATCAGCAGCAGATGCTGTCGTTCCTAATTATGGTTGTGCAAAGCCCAGGATTTCTGATTCAACTGCTTCACCCAAAAGAGAATAGCTGGCGGATGGCTGAGCCAGGAAGCATAGTAGAGCAAGATGCAGACGAAGAGCAATTCACTTCTGATGGGATGATAGTAAGGTACCAGCCACCATTGGATGAAACACCCACACCAATGGTTACAGAAAAACTGCAAGAATCTGACCATTTTTTTGATGGGATAAAAGATCCTATCGTTAGTCCTGATTTTATGAAATTACTTATGGATGAAAATTATTCTTTTGAAAATCATGCGCCATTTGTTCTACCAGAAATACAAGAGGAAAGTACATGGGAGCAGCTTTTTTTAGCCAGTAATTTCTTGCAGAATATTGATGACAAAAATCAAAAGGACAAAGGGCCTGATGCTGAAAATGAAACTGAAACAGCAGCATCTAGAACTCAAGCTGACCCGGTGGATGACTCTGAAAATTTTGGATTTATAGAGAAAGTAGATAAAGCTGAGAGTTTGGAGGACAAATCTATTGGTCATGCGCCTCATCTGGAAATTGTAACCAAGCAAATGGCTCTTTTGGCTTCGGAAACAAACCAGAAAAATTGAATATAGTAGAAAAATACTAGAAATTAGTTATATAGTTATCCTTGGAGCTCATCCATTGCAGAGGCCACAATTTTGTTAAAAAGATGTAAGTAGGTTCTCACTTCGTTATCTTCTCATTTTATGAAACCTACCAAAGAGCATGGCAGGATTATTTTATTGACCAGGCTGAAGTCCAATGTCCTCTGCTGATAATTTTCATTGTTTTTTTCATTGATAGATTGCTGGTGGGGTGGCATAATCCTTTTGCAGAAGGCTGGGCAGGATCGCATGATGGTCTTTTGAGATTCATATCTATAACAATTTGCAGTTATAATTGGTGAATGAAATTGAGACTTATGTGCCCCTTCAACTCTGGCTCTGCCTAATAGTTACTGCGAGCCTAAAGTATATTGTATAGTTATGATTCCAGATCTTATGGATGCTGAGTATTGTAATGTTTGTCTAATTCTTTCAACCTTTGATGATATAATTATGGAATATCACAGTGGATCGATCTTTAGTGATAATATTGATTGCCGACTTTTTTGCAAGCATCGAAAGATGTTAACCTTAATGATCAAAGCTGATGGATATTATGAAAAATTCTCATCCTCCTTTTCGCATTTACGTGCATTAATTCAAGTATTCGAAGTGGAATGGCTTAATCACTTAGGTTATGTTTGGTAAGTGCTATTGTAATGTAATGTAATTAATTACAATATAATTAAAAATGTAATTAATTTTTTGCCTGTTAATATAAAATTTTTATATTGTAATGTAATGCTAAATATATTTGTAATTTTCAATATATTTACTAATGAATTTGTTAATTCTTAAAATTTGATAGTATATATCATTACAATACAATTTTCATTAAACGTCTTATTTTCTAATTCTCATCTCGCTGGTCTTTCTCTTATCTCTATTGCTGTCACAGCTACTATAATAACCTAAAATTCGGTAAATCATGAATAATATTTTTTCGGGCATGAATAGTGTCACCCGAGATGAAAAGTACTATCCGGAAGCAAAAAATATTTTTTGTGATCATTGGCAAATACTATTTATGACAAGTCCGATAAAAAAATTTGAGGTGAAATTGAGGTTAAATAAATCATTAAAAATAAAAAATAAGTTAAAGTTCGATTTAAATAGTAATATAAGTTTGACTGAATTTTGTCAGGACCTAAAAAGTGTTAGACACTTCTGAAAAATTATTTGATCACATAGACTCACCCTAACTAATATGGAGAATTATTTGGTAATAAAAAAAATTAATTTTACAGTAATACAAAAAAATGAGTTATCAAACCAATAAAAATATATTGGATTGGAAAACGGTGTCTGATTGATACGTAAATATTCATGTAATTTAAAAAATATTTTTCTATAATTATGAATACATTTTTATAAGGAATTATATTTCAATATATATATATAATCTAATCAAACATGAGAATGTATTAATATTTACATTACATTATTAATTCAACAAAATATAGTAATATAATCATAATCATAATCATAATTACATTCCATTCCATTCCATTATATTTTTTAATCTATTATATTTCTCATTATATTAAGTTACGTTACATCATACCAAACATAACTTTAGTTCTAAGAAATCTGAGGCAGTTAGTATTCGTGATGCTCCCCGAAGGTGAGAATTAGATTTGATGTTCATGTTTTGAAAGTGCAACTAGGCTTCTGAACGAGAAGGGAATAGCGGACACGACCGACTAGACCCAGGGCTTTGGAAAGTTCAAGCTCAGCCCAATTACATTTGTGGAGCTGTGGGTGCCACTGCTGCTCCAGTTTATTAATTTTTAGGACTTGTGCTTGCACTTAGCTCCAAGCTCGCTCCTGTGAATTGAGTTTGTGAAATTTTTTTTCTTATCAATTATAGTTCAAAGAGTTGAAAATTTAGATCAGAATCGAATCCCACCCTTTCCGATTCTAAAGTGATATTACTTTTTTTTTTTTTCAAATTAAATGTGTACGGATTAAGTTTAAAGAAATGATTTTTTTTTGGTATAATCATTTTTTTATTATAGATTTTTTTTATAATAATAAAGAAGTCAGATTCAAATGTTAAAATATATCATTAAGTCTTTTATTTATTTATTTTTTAAGAAAAGAAATATGCAATCATAAAACTCAATCGAGTTGAATTGAATTGGGGTCTCGAATTCTCGAGTCTGCTCCAGCTTAACTTTAACATTGTGTTGATGGCACGCCACTATATTGCACCTGTAACTGTAACTTAAAGAAAACTTGGGCATGGACGATGTTATAAAATGGTGAAATAAGATGTGATTCCTTGGAAGTTAAAAATTAATCATATGACATATGTTAAAACTCATGACAAGTGTTAAAGAACTTCTCTTTATCTTTTCCATTATTTACATGACATGTATCTATTTCATATTTTATAATATCACATGTTTTAATTGCAAAAGGTGGAAAAAATAAAAGAAGTTAATAAAAAGAAAGTGTTTAGCATTCTCTAAATTTAATTTGGCAAAATTTATGAAAATAGTTTTTTCATGGAAAAAGTTGTATTTCAAAAAGTTGTATGTCGAAAAGTGCATAACTGTTTAGTAAATAAAATTTAAAATAACTTATAAAATTAAAAACAGTTATCAACTGTTTGGTAAATAATATGATTAAAAATAATTTTTTAGAATAAAAGACAAAAAATGACATATATAAATTTTAACATACTATAATTAAAATTTTACAAAAAATAATAATTACTTTCACTTATTTGTACTTTTTTATTTTACTAAACTATTAAAATCATATATTTTTATATATAATTAAATAAGAATAAATATAACATAAAAAAATTAAAATATATATATATATATATATATATATATATATATATATATATATATATATATATATATATATATATATATATATATATATATATACCAGAATAAATTTTTCTTTTTCTCTAATTTTTAATTGGTATATATAGATAGTTTAATTGTAATTATAAAAAAAAATAAGGGACATTTTTGTCTAAATGATAAAAAAACTAGCTTTTTTGAAAAGTTAAAAATAAACTTTCCTAGACAGCTTCAATTTTTTACTTTTTCCAACAACGTGATTTTTTCACTTTTTAGATAATTGATTTTTTTAAAATTACCGTATATAATCAGCTTTTAATCAAATAATAAGCTTTTTAGCCTCTCATAATCAATACCAAACAGGCACTAACTCATTGTGCTAATTAAGCAGCAAACGGCTAGAATCCACCAAAAGTATACTCCAAGACTTTTGGAGCAAGCTAAAGACAGATACAATTCAAAACCAGCGCAATTGTCTAAATGGTTGACATTGGGTGCTAAACAACTTTGAAAAGAACTCGCGTTAAATCCTAATAATAAGAGGCGAGATTATGATTGGACAGCCTTAGCCATGCCAAAGGCAGCAGCAGATGCCATGGCACCAATAAGGGCAGTTTGCAAGGCACTTCTAAAGGGTTTGTTGCCTGTAAAATAGCCCTTGGCATACCCAAATATCAACAACGCCACTATGGTTACAATAACAGATGCGACCACAGCATCCTGAGCTCTTTGAATGAACATGTAAGGAATTAGTGGTACTAACCCACCCAATATGTATGCAATTGCAATGGTTACTGCACTCTCTACTGCTCTTCTTGGATCTGGCTTCTCCAGTCCCAGCTCAAACCTGCATCCATTATCAGATTCCTTCACTTCTTGTTTGGGTTACTTTCAAATTTTACCTTCTTATGTTACAATTTTTTTTTTCACAATGGTTCCGACTTGAGATTTTATGGCCCCAAAATGATAACAGTATCACTAAACTAGACCTTATTAGTTCTTGTGATACAATCTGACCGACTCAACAAATTGAGCCAACCATGGAAAATCAACTGGTTTTCAAATTCAATGAAGCATAATCAAGAAAATTAATACACAAACAAACAGAGGTTCCAGTAGAACTGGAAAATGATTCAGTAAGCTAAAAAGTTATTGTATATATTAAAGACTTAAAGTCAAATTAATCGTGGTGTTTAAAGATGTTGTGATATTATATATGACATCATTAATTTGTGATGTCTCCCTACAATAAGGGCCACTTGTGTTCGTCTTCATCTGATGGTGGATACAACTGTTCATGGTGATGGTTTTTGGTACTATTATTTTTAATTTATTATTGTATTTCAAAATAAATTGGTGATAATCATAGTTAAAAATGCAATTACACCGAGAAGGAATTTCAGAAAAGAAAAAGATAAACAAATTAATGATTGTTAATAATATGTTAGGAAAATTGATAAAACTTACTTCATCATGAAATCAAGCCATGCTTGAGGCTTTTTTCTAAGAGCATTAACCACAGGCTCATATTCATGTGGCTCTATTCCATAGTGTGCTAATATCTCTGCTACCTCAGCCGCCTCTGCATTCAAATTAAATCAATTCATTTTCTTTTTTTTTAATAATCAATATAAAAAACAAACAAACAAACCAAGATTTTCAGAAAATATTATAAACCTGTATCAGGAACATCGACAATTTCTTCTTCTTCTCTCTTGAGTTCCCTCGCATAATGATCCGCCTCGCTCTTAGCGGCAAGATACCTGCACAAATCCAACTGTTCGTAATTTTTGTTATAGAAATAAAGAAAAAACAGAGAAAAAAAAGTTCATTAATACCCTCCGAGTCCCATGGAAATCGCACCAGCGGCGACTTCCGCAACACCGGCGGTGAGGACGATGGAAGAAGTGGCATTAGCGCCGGACAAACCGGCGGCAAGAGCGAAAGGAACGGTGAGACCGTCAGATACTCCGATGATGATATCTCGGACAATCTCTCCGGCGGTGAAGTGGCGCTCCTTGTGATGGTTGAGCAGGTGTTGCTTCTCCGGCTCTAGATTAACTTGGATTGAAGCAGCCATTGTAAAAAGCAACCGACTGATGGAAGCGAAAACAAAACAAAAGCTTTGAATATATGAATGGCTGTCGTTTTGCAAATAAAGGAAGTGTTTGATGTATTTTGCATTTGGATTTAGATACCATGGGGACCAAGCATTTGGTATATTCTGTGTTCACATGGGGAATTTGGCCTTATTTACTGCATTTCATACCTATACCATTCTGTCAGTCCTCAGTTTTTTAATTTTTTACTATTAACTCCCTAAACTTTTATAAATCATAAATCAAATTACATTATTCAACAAACATAAAAATATTTTATAATACCATATAGTTTTATGTAACGAAACCATTCGTACGTAGCACACGATCACAACGAGTTGTTTTAAAAAGATTCTACATCTTAGTAATCTTATGGACCCGATTTTGAATAGTTTTCAGATTATTTAACTGATAATTATAAATGACCAATCAAAATAAATGGCCTTAGTTACTAATAATAATTTAAGGTTGAGAAGTCAAGGACAACTGACAATCAGATATCTCTGAGATATTTACCTTTCTAATAACGCACACGACCAATTTTCTGCCTTTCCCTCTCCCAATCATAGCAAGGTAATTACTAACAAAAGCTGAACACAGCTGGTCATAGCTTGAAATTTTGTAACGACCATCTTGCCTCGATAAACCTAAATGCTAGCAGTAAGGGGAATAAATCCGCTGTTGCTAAATATTAGGATCATCTGGTCCTTAAAAGTAAACCTAATAAATGGGAGGGACATTTTCGCAAAGAAAATAATAAATTTGTTAAAAGAGAGGGTTTCGAGAAGTAAGAATTGCTCTCTGTATCTAAGAGGCCTACCAATTTGGTTTTTTGGTTAGTGCTCCGTTAATGTTTCCTCATTTATGATCTTCTCTCATTAATTGCAAAATTTTTGGGTCTCAAGGACCCTTTACCTCAAAAACCCCTTTACCAATTTGATTTTTTTTTTTTTTTACACTACCAATTTGATTTTTTTTTTTTCACTGGAACTGTTAGGAGTATTAAAAAATGGTGTAACCCATTCAAACAGTTTAATTTAACCCCATCTAATTATTTTTTTTCATAATTTTAATAGATTATAATAACCCATATGACCTATTTTAAAATTTAAAAAATATTATATGGGTTATGGGTTATTATATAATCCAACCAATTAATTCATCTAATTATTATATTGACTCTAATTATTATTTATATTAAAATATTTAGCATATTTAAACTTGTATACTTATCATGTAATGCCCAAAATTTCAGTTTTCGTAAATATTACTTCTTGGGTCATGAATAGTGACATCAGGGTGAAGGAAACTACCCGAAATTAAAAAATATTTTATTCGATCATTGGAAAGTACAATTTATGAGGTGTCCGATAATATAATTTGAGATGAAATTGAGTTTAAATAAACTCTCTCGATTTAAATATTAAAGGCAGTTGACTAAATTTTGACTGAATTTGAAAAAAATGCTATATATCTCCAAAAAATTATTTTAATACATGAACTCACTACAAATATTGTAAGGAAATTTTTGGAAGTGAAAAATTAATTTTTGGATGACTTTCGGGCCGTGAATAGTGACATCGAGCTGAATGATACCATTTGAAGTCAAAAAATATTTTATTCGATTATTGGAAATTACATTTCATGAGGAGTCCGATGGTATAATTTAAGGTGAAATTGAGTTTAAATTAGGGCTCAAAAGTTAAAAATAAAAATAAGATGCTATTCGATTTAAATACTAAAGGCAGTTGACTAAACTTTGACCAGACTTGGAAGAAATGCTAGAAACTTCTGAAAAATTATACTAACACATGGATTCACTTCAAATAATGTAAGGAAATTTTTGGAAGTAAAAAATTAAGTTTTGTATAACTTCCGTGCTGTGACATCAGGGTGAATAATACCATTCGGAATTGAAAAATATTTTATTTGACCATTGAAAAGTGCAATTTATGAGAAGTCTGAGTGAATAATTTAAGGTGAAATTGAGTTTAAATATGCCATTAAAAATCAAAAATAAAAATAAGACGCGATTCAATTTAAATAGTAAATGCAGTTGACTAAATTTTGATTGGATTTAGAAAAAATATTAGAAACCTCCAAAAAAATTATCCTAACATACGGACTCACTACAAATAATGTAAGGAAATTTTTGGAAGTGAAAAATTAATTTTTGGATGACTTTCGGACCGTAAATAGTGACATCGAAGTGAATGATACAAACCGGAGTTGAAAAATATTTTATTTGATCATTAGAAAGTACAATTCATGAGAAATCCGAGTGTATAATTTAAGGTGAAATTGAGTTTAATAAACTCTCAAAAATAAAAAATAATAAGAAGCGATTCGATTTAAATTGTAAAGGCAGTTGACAAAACTTTAACCAGATTTGGAAGAAATGCTAGAAACTTCTAAAAAATTATACTAATACATGGACTTACTCCAAATAATGTAAGAAAATTTTTGAAAGTAAAAAATTAAGTTTTGTATGACTTCTGGGCCATGACATCAGGGTGAATAATACCATCTGAAATCGAAAAATATTTATTTTACCATTGGAAAGTACAATTTTCAAGGAGTCCGAGTCTATAATTTGAGGTGAAATTGAGTTTAAATAATTCCTCAAAAGTAAAAAATAAAAATAAGAAGCGATTCGATTTAAATAGTAAATGCAGTTGACTAAACTTTGATCGGGTTTCAAAAAAATAATAAAAACCTCCGAAAAATTATCCTAACACATGGAGTCACTCCAAATAATGTAAGTAAATTTTCGAAAGTAAAAAATTACTTTTTGAATAATACAAAAAAATAAATTATCGGACCGATAAAAATTTATTGAATCGAGAAACGACATCATTTTGACCCTAAATGGTCACTCCGATACTGTTGAAACATTGGTTTTTAAGTAGTCACTTCGATAGATTTTGGATTTTTGTGCTCCGAAAATTTCAAATGGATATTACCAGTGGCAAAATTATAAATTTAAGTGGCAAAAAGGTAACATGATGTTGTAAGATAAGGGACAAAATGATAATTTTGTAAGCAAATCGTAACTGGAGGGCAAAATGGTAAATTATGTGGTTAAAAATGACAATTTGATAATAAAAGTGAATTTGTCGCCAAATATTTAAGCTGTGACATTGAAAAAAAAATCTCAACAGTTCAAGTCCAGACATGAATTGTCAAATATGATGGCTTATTAATTTATTATTATTAATTGTATTTTTCCACTGGTTTTTTTAATTATTATTTTTTACAGTAATACGCAGAGTAGTGATTTCATGCGTCAAATATGAAGCGTTGAATCAATATTACATTTTTATCCGACAATTCATATCATCGCATACCAAATTCCAACCCCTTTTATAGTCAAACAAAGATAAGCATCATGAAAAAATAAAAGTCCAGAGGTAACTTACAAAGCTATTTTAAAAGCACAATTATCTTTTAATTGCAGCAAATTAGATAGAACTATAGGTGGGAATCAGATAATTCATTGTGCCTAGCAAATGATGATTTTTTTTGGATAATTCCTAGCAAACTGATGGTAGTAGCATAGAGCACATAAAATTACAATTCTACATTAAAACTGGGAAAAATCAAAGTCGGAAAAGCTTAGCAATGGAATAAGCAGCAGCAGAAGCAATGGCACCAATGAAGGCAGTTTGAATAGCACTCTTGAAGGGTTGGCTACCAGTAAAATAACCCTTAACAAACCCAAAGATTAGGAGTGCTAATATGGTAATTATTACAGAAGCAAACACAGCTTCTCTGGCCAATGGAAAAACCATGTATGGTGAAAGTGGTATCAATCCACCCACAATGTATGAAACTGCTATTGTCATTGCACTCTGCACAGCTCTCATTGGATTTGGTTTCTCCAATCCTAGCTCAAACCTGCATTCATAATTTCCAAATCAAAACCCTGTATACACTACATGCTGAGAAGTCGAAAGAATTAATTACCTCATCATGAAATGAAGCCAATGTTGAGGGTTTCTCCTTAGAGCATTAATTACAGGCTCATATTCGTGTGGTTCAACTCCATACTCTGCTAATATATCTCCACATTCAGCAGCCTCTGCAGTTAAACCACGATCTCAAACCTTAATTAACAATGTTTTTATTCATTTAACAAAGTGTTAGCGATTTAAACACAACGTTGAGAAAAGGAAAAACACCAAACCTATATCAGGAACATTAACGATCTCTTCTTGTTCTCTTTTTAGTTCTCTCATGTAATGATCAGCTTCACTTTTGGCTGCCAGGTACCTGCATATATATATAATTTCAGCTCTGAGTTAAGATTTGATATTGGAAGGTAAAAATGTTTTAAAATTTAAATAATTACCCGCCAAGTCCCATGGAGATGGCACCGGCGGCGACTTCAGCAATGCCGGCAACGAGAATGATACTGGAAGAAACATTGGCGCCGGACAATCCGGCGGCGAGGGCAAAAGGGACGGTGAGACCATCGGAGACACCAATGATGATGTCACGAACAACTTCACTGGATGTGAAGTGCTTCTCTTCATGTTCTCGTAAAAGCAATTTCTGCTTCTCTGCGTACCCATTTTCTGCCATTTCTGATATATATTTATTAATGAAGCCTTTGTTTCTTAATGCTCTGTTTATCTGGTTTGAGAATGCAGAGAATTGAGGGCTTTATATAGAAAGAAAAGTAAGGATTTTTAATTTTTATTTTATTTTAAAAAAACTAACTAATTAATTAAAGTGGGTGTGTGTATGCACATTATGCCATAGAAAAATAAAAATATAATTGGACTATAAAGTGATTATTCCTTGATATTGTGTCCAATTCCAGTTATTAACCAATATGAAAATTATAGTGTTAGAAAGATAGCTGATAATTGAGATTGATTAAAATTTTAATATAAGATATGAATTTAATCTATATTACAAATATGTATATTTAAACCATCCATATGTATATTGTTGAACCAATGTAATTCAGCGAAACAATCACGATACTGAATTATTAGTAATTAAAAGTGAGCTTCCAAAATACATTTAAAAAAAAAAAGATTCTATTGGGCGTGTGGTTGGCACAAGTCTATGCCAACGAAAAAGCCACTGAAAATGGACTGAATTGAAAACAGAAAAGAGGAAGAAGACAAACAAAGAATACTATCAATATCCCACAATCCTCCATAGGCTATACGGGTCAGAGTTTGGTAGCAGAATCGTGCTTACCACAAGCCTTGTCTCCTACTGAGTAAATTGAAATAGGAAATGGGAAAAATTGAAATAATTTATTTTATTGGACATAATTACTATATTCATCTCCTACTACCAGAAATTGGCCATGTGCCTCATCAAGGATAATGATGACTGTTACTTCTTGAAATTAATCTTGTTTTAGTTAAACATTAATTTAGTCTGACTCTGTATCAAAACTTTAAGATACAAGTTCAAATCCTAGTATCATCTTGTAATTAATAAAATAAAATTAAACCTATAAACTGATTTAGGTATACCATTAATTAGTAGATATTCAAGTAATTAAATTTAGGTCCAATCCAAGCATGGATTATCACCATACTCAGCATATAAGAAAATGAGATGATTTTATTTTGGCTCCAATTGGAAGCCATAGCAGTAGGTATTTATATGCTGAATTGGTAAATAAATATCCTTTAACCTTCTTGGGTTAGGACCTAACCTAACCCAACTTTTTCAGTTAAAAAGAAGACACTTTCTTTTTCTTAAGGTACAATACAATTATTTGCCTACTCCAAAACAACAATACCTGAAACACTAACCATTAAATATGTCTTCCAAATATGTATTTATTAAATTTAGGTTAGTGTCCTTTAATAGAAAATGAAAATTTTGTGAATTACATGCAATTCAAATAGTTAAAAATCTGTATATTTTTTTAATTGTTAGAGTCGAATTTCACTTTTTTTAAAAAAAAAAAATATAATCATATAAATATATATATAAAAAAAATAGAAAATCTTAAATTTATTTTTCAATCACCTTATAATTTCAAGTGGTTGGAAAATTTATTTTTTTATATAAACTTTTGGACTCTAGTCTTGTTAGTACAGTAAATTAGTACTAAAATATTTTTATTTTCAATGAAAAAAAGGCCTTAATTAAATATGAAGAAGACACCTCAGAAGAATATTTGTGTGAAAAAAATAAAAGAATAAAAAGAAAGATGTGGGCAGCACACGCCTCCCCTGATATAAAAGGTATGCAAGATTCAAAAAATCCCAACTGGTCCAATACAGCCCACTCATGGCTACCCACTCTCCATCCCGCACGCATTTTTCTTTATCATTCTTTTCACTTTTGAATATTCATTCGTCTTTTTCTTATATGAATTGGAGTAATTGTTTTATTTCACTTCCACTATCATTCCTAATTCAAACAATTAAATGTCCAAATCAATCACCCAATCCATTGAAGTAGAAAAAAAAAAAAAGAAGCAAATTTGCAGCTTTTGCTATCCTACTACTATTATTATTATTATTATTATAAAAATTAGAAATTAAGAGTTCCTGAATGGATCCCAATCCATATAGTTCTCCTCCTGGTTTGAAAACACTAAATACAGGATATTGGAATCTGACTCAAAGTATGGTCTACTTCACTATATGCAAATATTACCATAAAAATGTATTATTGTTGATCAGTATATATGTGGCTATATGCTTGTAAAATGAAATTTCTTTTTTCCATACTCACCCCTGCTGAATGGACAATTCTTCATTTTAACCCTTGCAGTTTAAGCAACTAGTTTTATACATGTAGAAAGCTAAGTTGAGAACATCATTTTCATTACTGTACTGATCATATGTTATGTACTGTTAAATTTCTCTTCAATTGCACGCACTTTATAAAAGTGAGAAAGTGGATACATAATATAATAATTATGTGGAATTATACCCTCTGCCATAATTATTTGGCCTTATGGTTGAATCCTTGAAATTCGTTAGTAAATGGGTTTGTTTGGCAAGCTCCTAAAACTAAATTCAGTCCCCTTCAAAATAATGCTATGGACGTGTGCTTATTGTTTATTATTCCATACTCTTTTTTTCCAAAGGAGTAATTGGATATCTAATTTTTTATTAATTAGATATCTCAAATTTAAATATTAAATATAAATTATTTTTAAATACTCGAAGTAAAAAATAAATTTAAATATTAAATATAATTTTTTTTTAAATTTTTCGGGAATTTGAAATGATTTGGCATGTGTTTATCAAGTAGTCATTAATTGAGTGAAGACAAAAAAAGAGAGTTGTTTGATGATGTTTGATACTGCTAATTATGCTAAGAATCAATTTGGTCCAATTCCCAAGTCTTGGGTTATAAATAGAAGAGGGAGTGGGTGCATTTTATAAATAAGTCCAGTTGTGAATGCAATGAATGGTATTTGGTGGGGATGTTTTGTTTTTTTAGGCCTATGGCAAGCACGCGCCCCCCTCCCCAAAAACTAATAAATAAACATTAATAGACAGCTCTGCACGTAATCACTATTGTTTTCTTGACCCTATAAACCACACACTCACGGCTTCCATTTTACCTGGTTTAATATAATAACACACTGCATAAAAAGCTTAGCTTTCCTCTCGTGGGCTTTCAACTTTAGTTTATCAAAAGTCGGCCCAACCATCATACCTCAAACCCTATAATTATAAGGGATCTTTACATAATTATACAGAAAATAAAAAAAATTAACAAAAATAAAATATGATTTTCAAAATATTTCAATCATACAATATTTTTAAATTTCATTTTCGTTTATACCATTTTGTTTTTCAAAAATATCACTTTTAGTTGAACATAAAACAAAAACATCAAATTCTTGCTTTCCTCTTTTTTCTTTCTATTTCTCACATCTGCAGCTCATTCTCACTCTCACATTCCTACTGATTTCTAAATCACCGAGCAACAATCCTCAGTTCCCATTGCCAGCTTAAAGAAAACTTAACTGGTAAGAATTTTTTCGCCTTTGTCTTTAACATTTATGAACTTTTTGTTGTAACATCACATCAAATTTTAGGGTTTCGTTTCACTTCGATCTCATTATTTTTACTTGATTCAAGCTTCATGTAGATTTCCGTTTTAGCTGAAGAAGGCCAAAAAGAAATTATTACAGAACGAGTATTGGTTCCAGCGAAGTCTTTTTGAATCTTTTCTGATAAGTTTGAGGTATGCTATAGCTTACTAGATTTTTCATTTGTCTTGGTTACGATCTAATTGTATAGTTTTCTGCTTGAATTTTTATGTGGAGTTGAACTTCCATTTGCTGGCTCAGAAATAAGAGTGTGCTTATCAATTTTTTGACCATTCTATATTATTTTTGAATGTGCATTCCTGCATTATTTAACTGATTTTTGTGTTTTAATTAAATTTTTTAGATTTCTTGTTTTATATTTTTATTCTTTTTTCTTTTTTTTTTTATCTTACATTTAGTTTCTTGTCTAATTTTATAGGCAATTTGTCACAAAAAAGAATAACGTATTGATAAGGAGATCCTTGTGCGAGGTGGGTTTGCTGGTCGGAAGGTTTTCTCGGTAGAAATTTGAGCGTTCAGAAAGTATGCTTTGGTCTTCCAGAGAGCAAAGCAGAGTGCTATGATGTTTATGGCTTGGTGACGAACTTCTGGAAATGGTTCCAGAGCCTGTACTTGCTGTTCTGTTTCTTTATCAACTAATAGAATAGGTTGGTTTCTCCAAAATTTGTTTCTTTTGCGGACCTTGAACTTGTATTGAGTCACTTTTCTTTTCATTATTGTGCTACCATGCTTATATTTGAAACCCTTTTTTCTGATTTTTTTTTTCTTTCACATATTGAATTTTTCTTTGACGTGTTTAGTTATATTCTTTTCTTGCCTTTAAATGTATCTTATCTATTATGGGTCAGAGACCTGGATCCAAGAGCATCGGATTCTGCTTTAACTCCTTAACTGACACTGTTTTGATTTTTGTTTTATTCTTTAGAACTTCAGATTTATTTGCCTGATTATGATGGTGCACACACGTGTGTAGTTTATATTTATCCATGTGATTTTAGTGTTTGATAATTCATGGAATTTAATGTTTGATTATTCATCAAATTTTTTAATTATTTTTCAGAGTGAAGAAGAAAAAAATGCTGCAGGAAGGTGTGAAACTGGTAAGTCCGATGACAGTTTGGAATGAAATGCTTGGTTGGATAACGAGTTAATGAAAATATTCCACAATAAGTGATCTTGGACACTTTTATACAACGCTTTTTTGCTCCACCTTGTGCAAGAGACATGTTATGTGCTAATATCACCTATATCTGGTACAGTAAAATGTACAGTAGAATTTTTCTAAGAAATTTGGATTGCATAATATGATTATGCATTCTGGCTTCTTCATGCTGTTGGGAACATCACTTCAAAGATCAAGCTAAGTAAGTTGGTTTATACTTTCATTATCAAGGAGTAGTATTTATATATGGTTCCTTCACACTCCCCCTTCCTGAGCCAACCAATTGAAAAAGGGTCAAGCAAAAAGAAGAAAAGTAGTAAGGTGGCGACATTAGGAACCGTATAAGTTACTTTACCAATCACTTCATATTCTGTTTTGGTTATGTCATTTTGATATGGTTGGTTGAGTTGTAATTGGCTGTAATGAATGTACGAGGATTTTCATGAGACCTGAAATATTTCAAATGGGTAGGTTAGGCTAGACTTATATCTAAACAAGCTAAATTGTTATAGTTGATGAACCACAGTGTAAGCTCGACTTAAGTAACAAGATCAACGATGATAACTACGGTACTTGACTTTCTGCTGTTTGATCTATGTGAGCCTGAAAACTTGTGGATTGTCATGCAATAAAAGAGTAGGTGTTGTTTGAATCACACTATTGAAATAATTTGTTCTCCAAAAAGCTTGCAGTTGTGGTGAAATGCATACATCGTTTTATGTACACTGCCTTTCTGCATTCATAAGGTCAATTACAATCCAATTTCAAAATCCCCATTACATAACCTTTACTTGAGTTACGGTATTCAACTTGTTATTTTCAGTTGATGGATCATTCTTGGATAGGTTTTTCAAATCCACTGCAAGGATGGACCCACTGGAGGTTTTTCTTCTGTTCCTTTTGTTTTTTACCTTTCTAGTGCTAAATGTGTATTAGATATATATTGTGCATATATTAGATGTATATTATTTGTATACTAGATGTATATTATGTATATATTAGATGCATATACTAGATGTATATTATGCATATACGATGTATATTGTCCGTATACTAGATGTATATTAGATGTGTACTAGATGTATATTGTCTGTAAATTAGATGTATATTGTGCGTATATTAGTTATGTGTTATATGTATATTGTTTGTATACTATATATATATTATGTATATATTAGATGTGTATTATATGTATATTATGCGTATACTAAATTTATATTATGTGTATATTAGATGTGTATTAGATGTATATTATCTGTATACTAGATGTATATTAGATGTGTATTAGATGTATATTCGGAGTATATTAGTTGTGTATTATATATATATTGTGCGTATATTAGATGTATATTATGTGTATATTAGATGTATATTGTCTATATATTAGATTTATATTAAATGTATATTGTGCGTATATTAGTTGTGTATTATATGTATATTGCTTGTATACTAGATGTATATTATGTATATATTAGATGTGTATTATATGTATATTATGCGTATACTAGATGTATATTATATGTATATTAGACGTGTATTAAATGTATATTGTCGGTATACAAGATGCATATTAGATGTGTAATAGATGTATTAGATTATATTACAAGTATATTAGTTGTGTATTATATGTATGTTGTGCGTATATTAGATGTATATTATGTGTATATTGGATGTATATTTGCTCTCCTTTCTAAATATATAATAAATCGTGACTGAAGATGTATCACATTAGTCTTTAATCTGAATAAAACAGCTTTGATTGTAGAGTCTGAAGGAACAAATGTTAGTAAAAGAGTATATTTTAGGTGATTAGTAATTCGAAATATAAAATTACATAGTAGAGAAATTGGCAGCTTGTACTGATACGAGTAAGCCTGCCCTGCTGTGAAGATAAACAAATCATTGTAAAACCATTGAGCCTGTTCACAAGTTCTAATCATCTAAGCAAAAAAAACTCATACCTCTCTTTTTGATAAATTTTTTTATATATTACTCATTCCATTCCACTTCAAAATGTCTTTTAGGGTTTTGGCACAAGAATTAAAACAATGATTGAAAAACTTCTAATTGATTAATTATCCTTTTATTAATTTAGAGAAAAACCATAACAAAAGTATATATACATAATAAATACCAAAAACAAGGGTAATATTAATACTCTCCTGATTTCTCAAAAAGAAACTTGAAGCGGAAGCAAAAAAAAAAAAATTAGAAAAGAAAAATCTAATTGTAGACCTGAAGTAGAACAAAGAAGGGAAGAAATTAGAGATAGAGAGAGGAATAGGAAGCTAACTTACTTTTGGAAGAAGTCTGAAATTGGAGAAGTCTTGTAGGAGAATCCTTTCTCTTTGGAGAGAAGAAGGAAAGAGAGGAAGACGAAGAAGAGACGATAGCAGCTGAGGAGCTCAGAGTTTCCATGGCGATTTTCAGCGACAAAGAGAGAAGCGAAACGAAGGAAAGAAAGAAGAGAAGACATTTATGAAATATATTTAAAAATAATGGGTAATTGTGAAAGGAATTTGAGAAAGTGGTATTTTTGAAATCAAATATAAAAAAGTGTCATTTGGTGTAATTTCCTCAATTATAATTGTAAATGGATTCAGCACGTCTTTGGATATTAAAAATAAAATCCGTTTGGGATGTGAGATGGGTACGGATTTAATGACTCAAACATCCGTTAAGCTATTTATATCAAATATATTGTATTACTAAATTATAAATGTGAGGGTTTATGAATTTTTATTCTGAAAAATTAATTAAAATTTGCTAATTACAGCAATGTTAATTTTTAAAGTTAGGAGTGTATACAGTTCGGTCCAGTTCGACCCTTTACAAATCTCCGTATTGTATTGAAATTTCAATTCTTATAAATTTCGGTACAGTTCGGCACGATTCTTATAATTTTCGGTACAGTTCGGTTCGATTTTTCTGTTCTTTAGGTACAAAATAAAATAAGACAATACAATACGGTAATTCGGATAATTTAATATTTTTAAAAATTTGCAATATAAATATACATAATAATAAATACAAATATAATTAAAATATCTCAACAAGTACATATAATTTTGCATTCAATTTTAAGAAAATCTTTCAATTTATCACTCTATTTCATGAAAATAGAACAACATTTTCTACCAATAGTCACTCTAGGTGGAATTTAAAATTCAGGATAAATCTAGTTGAGCAAATATGTCAACAAATTGCTTCAATATTTTTATTTTTAGCATTACTCAACTAATACTCATCTGTATTTAGCACAATAAATTCAGGACACTGCAAGACAAGCACATATGTCAAATGGCAAATAGTAAGATAGAAACTGAATGGCAAAATATAATTATGTTATACCAAATAGAGGAAAATGATTCATGTTAGACAGCTTAATTAATTTCTGTCCACTAGTTGGTTTACTTTAGTTCTGTAGTTATTTTATTTACAAAAATCATAACAAACAATACATTTGAGCCAAATACACAGGACTTCTGGAACTTAAAAACAGACAGAAGAAACATTTTAAGTAAACTCTATCAAAAATTTATATCATATCACAACTCTTATCTCAATCATCATAACAGTAATAAGGAAAAATAAATTTAGTGGTTTCAAATTTTGATTTACAGCAAAATAACTATGATCCTCCCAAAGTACTTCACTAAAATTAGCTTAGATTTCAAATTCATTTTCTTTCTCCTTTTTCTTTTACGGAGTTCAATGTAACATCCCAAAATGGACCCTAGTAGAAATTACAAAGTTATTGCATTGGAAAAGGGCATAATTGTCATTGTTCAAGTAAAATTGGATTTTATGAGGACTAAATTGAAGAGGAATTAAAGTTTTAAAGAAAAGAAATTAATTAAGTGATGGAATGGTAATTGAACAAGGACTAAAGAGATATAAGTTAAGGATTTTATAAGATTGACCAATAGGGAATTGACACCTAAGCTAGGTGGTTGGAGGCATTAAATGAAAAGAGAAAAGAAAGGCATAGAGGAGAGAGGGAAACTCAGATTTTTCCCTTGTTTCCTGTTCTTCTTCCTGCGTTTCCCATTTTCCTTTTCTTTTCTTCATTTCTTGCTTTCTCTCCTTCTCTTCTTGGTTGATCTTCAAGGTTTTGAGCTGAATTTTTTATGAGATTAAGAGTTGGTTTCAAGAGGTAAGTGGCTAAGTTGGTCTTTTCTTCTTCTTCTTTTTCTTTACGTTTTAGGTGTGTTGGGTTATTGTGATTTGGATTTAAGAGTATTTTGGTTGGTTTGATTGCAAGAATCTGGTGATAAGAGGAAGAGCAAGGGCAAAGAGAAGGTTGGATCTTGAAAGAGTGGTCTTAGAGCTACGATTTTTGAGGTTTGGAAGTTTACATGTTTTTGTTGTGTTTTGCCAATTAATTGAAATTCTGGAAATTGAGTTGCTAAAGATGTTGATATGCATATTTTGAAATGAGTTTTGATATATATATGATATGTTAGGATTAATTTGTCATATGTGAATTTAAATATGGAATTATATGATTTTAGAGTAATTTCTGGGTTCAATGTTTTATTGTGCATTTTTGCCAATTTAATTTTTTCTATCAAGTGTTAATTGTTGTTATCATGATTACTAACATGTTTAGAATGCATATATTAAGGTTATATGCATGATAGTATGAGGTTGGGAGAAGATGTGCATGTGTTGTGTTGAGAAGTTGGATTTCAGGTCTGGAAATCCGTCTCTGTCGCGAGCGCGACAGAGAGCCCGAGTTTCGGACTGGGCGAGAGATCGGGCTTCAATCTTCGGCCGAGCTTTAACCGAGCGTGCTCTGTCGCGAGTGTGATAGAGAGCGCGGGAGACGAGCATCAGTCGTGCGGTCCCTGTCGTGAAGACGTTGGTGTGCACGGGGGCGACCGAGGCCCTATCTTCTATCGCGAACGCGACAGCGGGGATTTTGCGTCTATCGCGGGCACAACCTTGGTCGCGAGCGTGACAGACCCTGTTTTGCAAATATTTTTCCTTGAGATTCCTTTGCATGGTTTCTCACTCATGGGATTTATATGATTATACTTTGTCATATTTATTCTTGATTGAATACATGAATACATGCATCACATGTTTGTTTCAGTGGATAGCCTTGTATGAATTGGGTATTGTGACTTACTCTATACGTGTTTACCAAGGAGATGTTTATACGACAGTAATAGAGTCAGTTGAGCCTGAATGGTCATAGTAGTGGATAGATAAGCATGCTTATTAAGGGTTAGAGTATGAATGCAGCTGCTACATGTTGGCCCCATTTGGGTCTTATAAGTTGGTCCCGTTTGGGTCTATATGATTTGAGACTTCGATCTCCCCTTCTACCTTCGGGTATATATGATTTGAGACTAATGTCTATATGATTCCGACACTGTGTCCTATCAGTATCAATAGTATTTGTATATACTATTCATTGTGAACTCAGGCTATCATATGTCTATGAAAATGCTTATAAGTTATATGTATATGTGGTTGAGTTATGGTAAGACGTAAAGTATTGATGTTTTGTTTGTACACCGATGTTTCATTTATTATATGCTTATATATATGCATGTGTCGAAGATGTTAAGATATGATATTACCGCATCGTCTTAGTGAGTGTGCAAGTTTAATGGTTATGTATGTTATAACACATGTAAATTATATACGCTGGTCCTTGTTAATTGGTTATGTACATGGTTATATATATATATATATATATTGTATTTTCTTGATATTTGTTCCTATCCACTAAGCGTTATCGCTTAGTTAGGGTGTTTTCCCGTATAGGTGGCAAGTTCATTTCCGGAGTTGGGCAATTGCAGGTCGGCCACTAGGAGTTCCAGTTGTAGTCTTTTTGTTTTTGTCTATTAAGTTATACAGTTTTTGTATAAGTACACGTAAAGGATTTTATGACCAAGTTTTGTATACATATAGATGTTTTTATAAATGAATGGTTCGGTATATGTACATGCATTTGATTTAAAGAAACACTTCTGTATTTTATTTATCATTTATTTTATAGATGATTAATTATTTTTTTGATCTTTTATATTGGTTTTATGTTTCCACTTCGGTTATATAGATATGTGTAAGTGTAGGTGTGTGTAGCGCTCCGATATCCTCCCAAGGGGTATTGGGGTGTTACATTCAAGAACTATTTTCATCATTAATCCACAAAATATAGAAATCATGCAATTTCAATGAGTAATTAATGGCGTAAAATATTAATTTTAACATACCCAATCTCTTAGCCTAAGAAAATTAACCTTAAAATTCTAAATCCCTAAATCCCCAAATCTATCCCCCCTACGAATTTTGTCGTAGTTTATAGTTAATAATCACCCTTTACTCACCCAATAGTTGTCATTCAATTAGAAGAAGACAGGTGGTGTTCCGGTGACCAGCGGCGACCAAGGAATGGCAAAAATGGGGGCTGTAATTGAAGTTATAAATGCTAAAAAATAAGAGGGACTAATGTGCTACCGTCTCGCTCGAAGAGGGAGGAGTAGGAGATAGACTCCGTCGACTAGCAGTGGCTAACGAAGGAGGCAACGGTGGAATGGTTACCAAGAAGGGAAATGCAGCCAAGTTGTTGTCCCTCTACACAGAGCCCAACGAAAAATAAGAAAGAAGGAAAGAAGAAAGAGCTGATGAATGGCAGCTATAGTCGGAGGGAGATGACAGTGGCGGCGACGGGGAGGAAGAAACGCAAGTATAGGCTAGAACCAACGGGAAAAATAGGGAAAATTGTGGGGCTGGACACGATTTCGAGATAGAGAATTTATTTTATTTTCGTTTATATATAATAAAAAATATTTCTACTAAAATTTTTCAAATTTTATTTTTAATTCACTCTAAAAAAAATTAATTAATAAGATAATTATATACTCATATAATTATATTATATATTGATTAATAAAATTTTATTAATATAATAATTGTATATAATTATATTATTAAAATGCATCTTCAATTACTCACATAAATATTGTGCTAAATATAGATGACTATTAGTTGAGTAACGGTAAAAAAAAAAATTATTATAAATAATTATATATAATTTTATTTTTAATTTACATATTCATATAGGTATTGAGATAAAAATAGATGAATATTAGTTGAGTGACACTAAAAGTAAATAAAATTAATTGATAAAGTGATTATATAATAAATTATTCAGTTGTATATAATTATATTATTAAAATAAATCATCAATTATTCAAATAGATATTATGCCAAAAATAGATAAGTACTAATTGAGTGACACTAAATATAAATGAAATTAATTGATAAAGTAATTATATACACAGTTTCGGCTGATTATATGGTTAGGATCAATTCACATATATTATCTTGGCTCAGTTATTATACTCAATTTTACTGAATTTGGTTTAACAATTAAAAAATTATTAATTAATATTATAGTCAATAGCTATAAGGGTGAATGTAAAAGTAGTACTAAAAATAAATAAAATTAATTGGTAAAATGATTGTGTGTATAAATATTTTTACAAAAAGAAAAATTAAATAATATTTGAGTGACATTAAAGTTATATTAAATTAAACACAAATTAGTAAAATTTAATTATATATAATTAAATTATTAATTTACAACTCAATTACTAATATAAGTACTGTGCCAAAATAAATAAATACTAGTTGAGTGATACTAAAAACAAATGAAATTAATTGTTAAGCTGATTATATATTTATATAATTACATGAATTGAATTTGTAAATTTTATTATATATAATAATTATATATAGTTATATTATTAATTTATATGCTCAATTACTCATATAGGTATTGTACAAAAAATATATGAGTACTAGTTGAGTGATACTAAGAATAAATGAAGTTAATTGGTAAGGTGCTTAGGTGTGAGCAAAAAAACCGTTGGACTTGGTTAACTGAGAAATCAAATCAAAATCGATCCAAAAAATAGGTTAACTGAATCGATTTTAATAGTTAACGGTTGGTTTTTAAAAAAATTGATATTAATGGACTAATTTTTTTTGCTCATGAACTGGTTAATCGAACTGATTACTGATACATAAACATTCTTATAATTTATTAACTTTATTTCACTTTTTCTTTCTTTTTATTACAATTTTTTTATTTCATTATTTTCATATTTAATTATTTATATTCCTTTAATTTTCATTACTTTAAAATATATTTCAAATTTATTTTAATTTAAAAAAATATTTTAATTAATTAGTATTTATTATTATTTCTTAATTTATCAATTTTTCATTAATAAAAATTAAAATATATTCGAAAAGTTATATAATATTAATTTATTAACTCAAATTTTCAATAATTTAAAACAAACTAAAATTTTTAATATATGTGAAAATAATGTGTCTCAAGTTAAAAAGAAAATAGTTGTTAGCATTTGATGGATTTATTTTAATAATTTTACATTTTTTAGTATTTTTGCTACACTTTTTTTCATTATCCTAATTGTTTTGAAGTTTTAATTTTTTTTAATTAGTGATTAGTAAATGTAACTTTCCATCTAATTAGATTGATCATGTACCGGTTTATTTATTTATTAAATCTTAATTTTTAAAAATGAAGTTACTTATTGTAAACACCGGGTCCTGAATCAGTTCAGATTAAAGTTATCCAATAATAATTAGATGACTATTCAAAGGTAAAAAGTTTGGAAGTGATGATTTTTTTTGTCAAATTTGCATTTTAGAAAAAAATAATAAAAAAATATATTAAAAATTAAATTTAAAAAATGGAGTTTGAAAATTATAGTGTTATAGTCAAAATTGTTATTTTACAAAAAAAAAAATCGGCGTTTGCGGCAGCCCAAGCGCGAGGGCTGGCAGCCCTCGCGCGCTGCAGGGCCATCGTGCTGCGTGTGGCACGCGCGCTGGCACTAGGTGGGCGCCACTCGCGCCCAGCGTGGAGCGACGCCTCTCGCTCGCCTCCGATGGGCGTTGGTCGGTTCTGGTCTGCTGAAAACGCGATTTTTACCAATTTTTCCGTTTCTTCTTGATTTTTTTGACTTTTTACATTTTTTTACGTAATTTTTAATGATAATTTCCTTTTTTGAACCCAAATTAAGAGAATTTTAATAAAAATTCAATTTTCTTCCTTAATTAATGTTTTTTTTCATTTTTATTGATATAAATAAAAAATTATGGAAAGAAAAATGGATAAATTAGTTTGGAGACATTTTTTCTTCTGTCTTCTTGAGTTTTTGCCATTTTTCTTCTTCTTCAATTATTTTTCTTCTTTTTACTTCAATAAAATTTCTTCTAAACATTTTTAGATTGAATTTTATTGAAAAATAATTGATTTTGAGATAAACAAAATAATTTTTTGTTCTTAAAAATCTAATTTTCTCACTTGTTATTTTTATTCTTTTTCTCTTCAATTGATTTCTTCTAAAGACTTACATTGATGTTTTGGATGAAAAATTGAGTTTGAGACAAAAAAAATAATTTTTTGTTCTTGAAATCCAATTTTTTATTTGATTTCGTAAAAATAAGATTTTTACAATTTTTTAAAGAAAAGTTTTTAGATTATTTTTTATCTATTATTTTGTGAATTAAAATAAGTAAAATCAATCATCTTCACCTATTCTATCGAATCCGAAATCTGAGAGTAAATATTTTAGGGTCGATCTCTTAATTTTATTCTTATTTTATTTATTTTTGTTCATATTTAATTAATAATCATGTAGATGTTTATATTTATTGTTTATTTATTTATTTTATATTATTTTAGATATAAATTTGATTTTTTGATCTTTTTTTGTTACTTTTTTTATTTATTTGATTATTCATTTTCTTTTATTTATCATTATTATTTATCATCATTATTTATCATTATTATTGTTATTTATTTAGTTACTTATCATTATTATTATTATTGTTTTATTATCGTTTTTATTATTATTATTGTTTTATTATTATTATTATTATCATTATTATTTCATGTTTTTATGTACTAACCTATTAGTATGCTTAATTTATTTGTTTCAATCATATTATTTAATTTATTTGTCATCCATAATGCATCTCTTTATCTATTTTAATTTATTATTTATTATTTCATGTATTTAATGGATTTTATTGATTTAATTTCTAACATTAATTTTATTTGTGTTTATTGGTGGTTTCTAATCTTTGTTTCTTTCCTTTTATGAGCACCCATGCGAATGAATGAGGAGATCCGGGATTTATTTTTGTTGAATCATTTTTTATTGTTTTTATTGTCTTTTCTTTATTTGCCTTTTTAATTTATTTGTCTTGTAATTAGTAACAAAATAATTTATTTTATGCACGCTTAATTAAAAATCACAAAAATATTTATATTAATTAAATTGAGATTTTTTCTAATAAAATGGGATCAATGTTAGAGATGATCACGGGGCGGGGATTCCCCGTTCCCCGTGGGGACCCGACCCGAACGGGGCGGGGAATCCCCGACTTTTTCCCCCGTGGGGGGGGGGGGGGGGGGGGGGGGGGGTCCCCGAATCTCTATCGGGGACAGGGACGGGGATTGGGGTATCCGCCCCGCGGGTTCCCCGACCCCGAAATATATATATATATATATATATATATATATATATATATATATATATATATATATATTATTTTATTCCCCTCACTTTCTCAATTTCTCTAACCCTAACCCTCACTCTGTCTCTCGCCTCATTCTTTCTGTCTCTCACTCACTCTCCATCCCACTCTGACTCTCTCTATCTCTTGCTCTCTCTATCTCTCACTCTCTCCGTCGCACTCTCTCTGTCTTTCATTCTCTCCGTCTCACTCTCTCTATCTCTTACTCTCTCTGTCTCTCACTCTTTCCATCGCACTCTGTCTCTCACCAAAATACTGCAAATATTACCAGAAATCACAAGCCAAAATGGATTCTGTCAAGAGATTTCCACCTTCAAGACAAAGAACAACCCAAAAGGAGTTGTATTGCCGATCTAAGCTCCGATCGTCCCTAGCCTCTGAAACATTTTCTAGTGGTTCACCTTCACCCGTAAAAAGAAAGCCAAGAAATAAAAGTGAAGCGTTTCAATTTTTGAGAAAAGTTGAAGCTTTTGAAACATGTGAAGGATTTAGAGCCCAAATCTGAAAAATGAAATTTACAATCGCAGTAAAGTGCTTTGATTTTTTTTTATTGATTATTTTTTGTTTTGTTTTTATGAGGATTTTGTTGTGTTTTTGTGTGTGGTTAAGAAAACTATTTTAGGATGTTAATTTCTTTTTTGTGCCCAGATTACTTTTCTCAAAACTAGTGAGTTCAATTTTGATTTCTGGGTTTTGAAATTGAGATCTTATTTCGGTACATATTTTTTAAACTCTGAATTTGATTGTATTTTGATATTGTCTTATTGTTTTACTTGGACTTGCATGATTTTTTTAGTTTAATTCACTTCCAGCAGTTGCATGTTTTATGTTGATTGTCTTGTTGCTTTTTAATTGAACTCCACTTCTTTGATTTTACCTCTGGTTGGACTTGAACTGTATTGATTTTTTCTTTTAAAAATAAAGTTTGATCGGGGATGGGGATCCCCGTCGGGGCTGGGGATCCCCACGGGGTGGGGATGGGGGAGTTTTCCCCCCGTAATTTTACCGGGGGCAGGGACGGGGAATCCCCGCCCCTGGGCGGGGCAGTAGGTGGGGAGCCATTCCCCGCCTCCGCCCCGCCCCGTGATCATCTCTAATCAATGTCCTAGTTTTTTTTCATCCAAATAAAATTGTCACTTTAAAATATTTCTTTCTAAAAATGCATGCGAAGACCAATGTTCTCAAAGTTAATGAATATCCCGTTTTATGCATGATTCGCATTTACTTTACATTGGGAGTTGTATTCCGCCCCTAATTTTATTGTAATTTATTGCATTTTTACTTGCCTTATTTTAATCTTATCTTTATTTACTGCTTTCATTACATGATTGACTTCCGCTTTAATTATTGCATTGAAACGTATGAGAAAATGGATGAAATTTTATCTCTAAAACTCAATCGTAACTTTAACCAAAGTATAAATAAATGGAAAGTCGTGAACCATCTATGGTCTCAGGTTCAATAAGATTAGAGAACCATCTCAATGTTCTAGTGGGGTGGAATTTCCAAAATATCTCTTGTTGCCTAAAATAGGCCTAATTTGCATTGTCTTAAACTCCACGAGATTATATGATCTTTCCAGTATTTTATTGGAAACAGGAATCCAAAATATCTCTGACTTGCCCAAAATAGACGTATATACGTCGTCTTAAATTTCACGAGATTAGACGATCGTTCCAGTGTTCTATTGGAAGGAGGTGTCCAAAATATCTCTGATTGTCCAAAATAGACACACATGCGCTGTCTTAAATTCAGTGAGGTTAGACAACATTTTTCAATGTTTATTGGGTGGCGACTCCAAAACACCCCCTATTGCCCAAAATAGACGCCCTTGCAATCTTTTGCAAGTCTTGTGAATCTCTCTCGAATACCCTAAAAGCGGGTTTTTAGGACTCTCGGGGTTTGGCGCACGTCACACTTATATCCACCAAAAACTTTTATTTTAACAACAAAGATCTTATATTATAGTGGAGAAATTTTAATTTTTAAGTATTTTGAATATTTTAATTTTATTTATGAATATATCTTATAATTATAGTAGTTAACCAAAAAATATTGGTTAACTAATCCGAAAAACCGAAACCGATGAAATGGTTAACCGATTGTAACGGCAATGGTTAGTGTTTTGAAAAAATCGATATTAATTGACTGATTTTTTGGGCTCATGGACCTGTTAACCGATGCATGCTCACTCCTAAAGTTGATTATATACTTATATAGTTATATTAATTAGTAAAATTTAATTATATATTATTAAATTGTTAACTTACAACTCAATTACTTATATAAGTATTGTATCAAAATAGATAAATATTAGTTGAGTGATATGAAAAGTAAATGAAATTAATTGGTAAAGTGATTATATACTCATATAATTATATTAATTAGTAAAATTTCATTGATATAATAATTATATTTGTGTGTGTATATAAATATTTGTACAAAATGAAAAATTATATAGTAGTTGAGTGACATTAAACGTAAATTAAATTAAACACAAATTATTTTAGTTGCACATTCATATAGATATGATAATTAAATTTATCTTATTAATAATCAAAATATTTATTTTAATTTATTAACTATTTATTATATTAATTTTGTGCATTAAAATATTTAATACAAATAATTATGAAGTTAAATTTATATAATAACTATATAATATAAATTATAAATAATATTTATATATAAATTACTAGTATTATATATAATAATTAATAAATATCGGTTCTTTCGGTTCAATTCAGTTCAGAACAGTTCGGTACAGTTCAATACGGTTCTCAATTCGGTTCCAGTACAATTCGGTTCGGTTCTACTAAAAAAGTCAATAGTATAATTCGGTTCTGTTCTAGTAAAAAAAATTAACGGTACAATTTGGTTTTGAATGTTTTTTTTCGGTATTTCGATTCGATACAGGAAAATCTAGAATCATGTACACCCCTATTTAAAGCTTCCTATCAAAAAACAAAAATTAAAAGCTTATTAATCAACATTATTTATGATTACTTAGAAGCTTATAATTTAAAATGTTTGGAATTGAACTATACAATTTTTTTTTAAAAAAAAAATTCATTGTATTGTCATTAATTTTATGTATTACTTATGTATACGTTTATTTTGAGACATTATAAATTACAATTTTTATTAATATTTACATGTGATTAATTAAATAAATAAATAGTAGAAGGTATATGCATATCATATGGGTGAATTTTACATGTCGTCTCTGAACTTGGCACATTTATAATTTTCATTTTCATTTCGTAAACCAAATTGCCACAAGCTTGATAAATTTTACCTAAAAAGGAAAAACTCCTTTCATTCGGTTTTCTATAAGTTAGTGATGACTGGTGCCAAGTGGACAGTGTCTCATCAAATGCGTCAATTTCCAATGTGATGTATTGAACGTGAATATGCTATTTACATCTTGAAGCGTTTATAAAGATTTTTTTTTGGTATATCTCGGGATAATAATAATTTTTATGGTCTAAAAGTTCATTGGAGGTAATATTTTTAAAGTATTTCATTTTTTTTATGCATTATTTATTATTTTTTTACATGTTACGCGCAAGTAATATGATTTATTATTCTTTATTTATAATATGCTAAAATTAAATATTAATTTTTAATATAATTCAAATTATTTCTGAAATAAAATTAAATAATTCTTATTAAATAAAGATATTTAATCTTATTTTGATATAAAACTATATTTTTATATAAAATTACGAGCGTTATTCAAATTTCATTAAAATGCAATTTAGATTTTGGTGTTTGTTGTGAATTTGACCAAATTCTTGTCATATTTGTTTTATACCAATTTAAATTATTGATCAGAAAATGTTGAATGCTCCTCATAAAACCATAACTTCAAAAGCTTTCTGATTATTATTACAAACTAAATATTTGATTAATCATTCAAAATAAATTTCTTCAATAAGCTAACAATCAAATGACAACTAAATGGGTCACTGCATCTTCATTTCATCATCTTACACACATCAACTACCAAAACTTTATTTTAACTATCAGACTAAAGGCCACCTAATTTCCATAAACTCTTTGTCAAAGCACATTAACTGGTCTTGCCCAAACAAATCCAAATGAGGAGCGCAACCAAGAAAAAAGTTGTTGCCTTCCACACTAACATTTCCTTGCTTTTCATCTTCCTTTCATTTTCCCTTTATTTCAATTTTGTCTGAACTCCTTAACAAGCCATCATCGTAGTCCTGTACCTGGGTGTGGCTCTCGAGCATGCCAACCAACAGTTTCCACTCTTTTTTTTTAAAAAAAAATCACCTCACAATTGCCTTTTTTTGGAATTGATTTCTTCAATTTTATGACTTATAACGATTTGATTACTAAATTTTAATTTGTAACGAAAAAATAACTTATATATTATTTTGTAACGAAAAAATCATAATAACCGGAAATTGTGTTTGCCGGCAACCGGCGTGTGATCGGCACGACGAAACTCAATGCCACGTCAAAAATTTTGCCATGTCAGATTAGAATTAATTTCTGTAGTGGTCACTTAACTTTGTACTTTATAACGATATAGTCACTAAATTTCAATTTGTAACGAAAAAATAACTTATATATTATTTTATAACAAAAAAATCACAATAACCAAAAATTATTTATGATATGCACGACGAAACCCAATCGAATTTGACTGGATCCGACGTGGCATTATGATAAAAAAAAAGAATTTACTGTTCTCGATTTCTCTCCACCTCTCTTGCCTCTCTCTCTCTCTCTCTCTCTCTATCTGTTCAGTGAAGCCAAATAAGTTTTATGATCCTCCAGTGTCATCGTTTTTTTTATAACTGTATCAGCAAGAACCTAACAATTCCCATCTGTTCAGCGAAACCAAACACCACAATTTATTATTATTTTCAACAATTCAAACGCATTGATTAGATCGGCATTATGAAAATAACGTTAATCTGTTTACTATTGTATAGAAATCCGGTAGCGAATACAATTTTCGGTCACGCGCTAATTACCTGTGAACACAATTTTCGGTTATTATGATTTTTTCGTTATAAAATAACATATGGATTATTTTTTTGTTACAAATTGAAATTTAATGATCACATTGTTACAAATCATAAAGTTGAGTAACCATCATAGAAATTAAAGTATAATCCGACGTGACAAAATTTCTGACGTGTCATTAGGTTTCGCCTTACATATCACGCGCCGATTGCTGACTAACATAATTTCTGATAATTGTAATTTTTTCATTACAAAATAATAAATGAATTATTTTTTTGTTACAAATTAAAATTTAGTGACCAAATCGTTTTAAGCATGAAATTAAGTGATAATCGAAAAAATTAACCCTAATTTTTTGAATGAAAAACAAAAAATGCATAGAGAGAGATTAAAAGCAAGGGCAGCTTATTTTGAAATGCGATGTGACAGCTAACAACCGTAACAAATATACTTTCTCATACAAGATTTACAAGTTTTTAAGGATTTTGATTTACATGAAAGATAGAGTGGCTAATGAGTACCAAATTCAAAGACAATTTGTCAAACTTCACCTCTTAATATATTAACAAATGAATTTCTGATGCATACGAACAGTTGAAGAATTTTAAACCGATTTAAGGATGTATACTTTAAAATTAATCATATTTAGTAATGGACTTGACAACATGCCATTTGAAGCCTACCCAACTCCACTATCCTTTCCATAATCAAACAAAAACTATTGTTCACGCTGTTTCTATTCGCAAATTGTGCGGGTTTTGGATACTCAACAGTCTTCATATCTATTGCGCCGAAAGAAAAACAGCAACAAAAAACTGAATCTCTTTTTAACAGATACTGATACAGGTTCTATGTCATTAAAAGATTCGCCAAATTGGATTTAAACATACAGAGAGCAAAGCAATTTTACAGCCAATACGGATATTTAATATGCAGGCCCTAGGGCTGCTAAAACCAAGTTCACGTTTCTGCTTTGATAGTAGTAGCAGCACAAGTACATTTCCTGTATTGTCAACTCAAAACCAGTCACAAGTTCTGTCAGTTTCATAAGCAGCTCCATCACTTGGGATTCCTAAGAACAATGATTACTGAATCCCCACGGAGAAACATCTTACTAATGAATCTGTCCTTGTTAACTGGCATAGCCTTTTTCTTGCCTTTCCCAGTCTTCGGGACCTAAACAAATGAACCAGTGGATTTCACAAACAGTGAGAAAGGAATAACTACTAATGAATAGAACGTGTTATCGAACAATACCAACCTCAGTCCACATCTCCCTGACATTTTCAAGTACCATGTTGCAATGCCGATCAAATGCTCTAACACGTCCAAGAAGTTTTTTGTTGTTCCGACAATTAATGAGCACCTATTAAGTACAACAGAGGAAATTGAGTTATACTGATACACCCTCATGGGTATAGAGTTTCAAACACATACAACAGCTATTTACTAACATGGCAGCCAGAATAAGAAAACAGAGGACCATGAGCTTTACCTGGGTGTTATTCTTGACACTCATCATGAGTACTGAAAGAGGTCCTGTGTTGAATTCCTCCTCCTCATTCTTAGTACCCTGCTATTGAGACGAACAGAAAATAGAAACAGTGTAACCCAAATTTAAGATAAATAGATAATTGAGATACTTAGACAAACAGACAATTAAATTGGTGCTACTAGAATTACAGGTAGACAAATAATTATTGTCACAAAAAATAAGATTCCTCAAGTCATAATCTATATCTAGGTTATTTCACAACCAAATAATGCTGAGAGAGCATTTCAACTAACACATAAGCCAATTAAGTTCCCATGACATGAAAAAGAAAAGGAAAATGCTAACAGTAATAAAACAACAAACCAGCTTGTAGTCATGCAAGTAACTACATACTTGGGGCATCAACACATGTGAAACAAATTTTAGCAGTTATGCACACTTTAAAAAAGATTCATGCACTGAAAATTTTAAATAGAAAAAACAATGACAGCAGAAGATCTGAGTGGATATATAACTTACATCTTCCTCCATTGGCCGGCTGAAAAAGGACATAACAAACAATAGTTAGAAATTTTTCTAAAAAAAAACTAGTAAAGTTAAAAAGATAGCCCTATTGTGAATTTGTAGAGTTAAAACATACTGAGACAGTACCTCATATTGACAGGAACTTGTGCTTCTCAAGCTTCTTGTCACCAAACACCTCTGGTACTGAAACAACAGAATACAAAATGTAAGAGAAGAAAACAATATATAACAATTAGAATGCAACTGTTCAAATATTAAAAAAAATGCCATTCTATAAGCAGCAAAATTTCATCTGCAACAGCTAATATGATGTTTAATAAAATGAAAACAGCATCACAAACCTGAAAAATAAAAAAGGTAAAGAAAAATGGGACACAACATCCATCTTCTTAAGGACTAAGAACATATTGAGATCTAGATTAGGTCTTCTTGGACAACAAATAGGCGTTGAACAGGTTCATACTGTCTCAAGTGGTGTTGAATGGAAATTGACCACCCTCAATAAGGTGAATAAAAATGACTCATGAATACATGTGTACTTAGTTTGTGCATGACTTTTAAAACTATTATCCCATTCACCTTCCACCATGGTTTCTAAAACTAGAAACAAAATTCCATAATTCCCAAGAAGCAAATGACAACAAAGTAAAAATTACAACTAACCAGATAAGACATTGAAGTTCTTCTTCATAACTCTTCAGCTCAGGTCTCCATAATTTTTCAGCATTAATAAGCTCAGGAGAACGAAAGTTACGCATCATTAGAGATGAACAGAAAAAGATCTCCGATGTCTTAAAAAAAACATAAATGAGGCAAATAGAATTTAGGAGAACGAAAGTTTTTCACAAACACATCATTAGAGATGAACAGAAAAAGATCTCCGATGTCTTAAAAAAACCATAAATGAGGCAAGTAGAATTTCAAGGCTAAAAAAAATTAATTTACAACTCAAACCTGAAAGATTTTACATGAAAATAGGCAATTCAAAGTCAATGAGAAGTCCTTAACAAACATTAAAAATCTTTCTCATAACTCTTCAGCTCAGGTCTCCATAATTTTTTCAGCATTATAAGCTCAGGAGAACGAAAGTTTTCCGTGGACACATCATTAGAGTCCAAAAGGAGATATTTAATGATAATAATAATAATAATAATAAAAAAGTGACAAGAAACGCAAGAATTAGAGTAAATGAATTCACATATTAAGCCTGGACGAAGCTAAACAAAATCAAATTGACTTGCACATTTCAAACGTTTTAACAAAATTAAAAGCTAATGAAAAGTCCTTAGCAAGCAAATGAGAACAGATAATGTAAGCAAAAAGTCACCGGCATTATATGTTTGGCCACATGGCTAAATCCATCACAAATAATCCAAAAAATTCCATAAACAAAATACAATTGAAAATGAATCACATGGTTACATCCAAAAAGAGTGAAAAAGCAAAAGAAAACAAATACTGCTATTACATAAGGCGAGTGAATCATCACATTTGATTAAAGATATTAACAAGAGCATCAAAGTTCAAAATTCAAATTGAAACAAAAACTCAGCTAGCAGACAGGCAACTTCAAAAAAAAAATGAATGAAACAAAAACTAACACTGAATATCAAAATGCGTCACCCATAAGTATGAAAGTAGAGATGAACATCAAGCCTCTTCAGCTCAGGTCTCCAGAGAACTTTCCACACGGAAATCTAGGATAAGCTAAAATATTTACTCATCATCATTAGAGGCATTTCATTGGACAATAATCAAGAACCTTGAAAGACAATCAAAGGCAAGAAAATATAGAAAAAAAATCAAACCCTAGAAATATGTCTCTTCAGTTCAGGTCTCCATAAGAATTCCGCATAGTACTTCTCAGAAGAACGAAAGTTATAAACTTAACATCATCATTAGAGACATCAATTATCAACGTAACAGTATTTATCGAGCTTAAATTCCTACTGGGGGAAAAAAAAAGAAGAAGAAAAAGGAACCTACTGTGGAGAGTGCTCACATATTGAAGGAAAAAGGCCATAGAAACTAGAGAGTAAAGCAAAGGAGTATACCTTGGTTTAAGCTTGGATCAAGCAAGGGTTTAGTAGCGCAGATCTGTCGAGCACGAATGGACAGTAGTTTTATAGGGTGAATCGTAAGATTGGTGTTAAGCTCAGCATAAAACCCTAGCCTCCCCTTTATATTTCGGGGGTTTTATTGTATAACATATGTCTATTGGACTTGGGCTGTATCTCTTCCGGCCCACTTTAATCCTTCTTTCAGATAGAGGAACTTCGTCACTAACTTGACCTTGCAATTTCAAAATTTTTTAAGATAAATGTATGAACAAATATGCCATTTGTGGATTCCATTCGATTAGCAAGACTCAAACCGGCTTGATTCTCAATTTCAAAATATTAAGTTTAACTCCAAATAAATCTAAAAATAATATATACCTGATCCAATTCCAAGCTCAGTCTACCCGGCTTGACTTTGCAAATAATAATTCTATTTAAATCCAAATCATAACAAACATTTCTACTAGTTACACGTTTATTCAAATAATAATATACGTTTTGCTCAACAACCCCAGCTCGTTTCAGAAAAAAAAAAAGCTTCTTAATGAATTTAGATCAAGTGGAACTTATACACAAAACCATATGTACCCAATTTCGAAGATAGTAATGCGGGTAAAAAGTTAGTAAACCTATAAACACGTCTAATATATATGAAAAGTATCACTAAAAAAGTTGCATATTATATCATACCAGCCATAAAAAGAAATTTTGTTATATTAAAATCACTAACCTTTACAATATTGTCCGTTGGTGTTCAAAATGGACAAATTCTAACCTACAAGTCAATAGAGTAAGTTGACCGTATGAATGATCTCTTAAAAATTTTTATAAAGTTAATGTAATTAGTTGACCAGGTGAATGATCTCTTAAAAACTTAGAATATTCACATCATAAATTGGACATGTACCTGCCACATCAATATCCACATAAACGTTCATGCCGAACCATCTTTGCTCTTTTTTACATGTGTCATCTATATTTATTATAACATGTCAAAAGGTGCCTTGATTGGTACCTTCAATTTTGCATTCAATTTCTCATTTGTAAAAAGAAAAAGCAGCAATTATTGAATAATTGCCAAATCTTCACAATGCACCGAATTCATGCATTGAATTTATGGCATTTCATTTGCCTATAAAAGGCTTCCCTTACCATTTGTATTTGCATCACAAAAATTGAAAGTTTTGTTAAGAGAGTTGTGTTATATTATTATAGTTAATGCTCTAATTAATTAAGAGAGTATTTAGTGAGCGGGTGTAATTGGGTTTTGGGTTGAGAGTTACTCTACTTGTAATATTATTTATCTCATAATGAATTTATTATTTCCCTTCTCCCGTGGACGTAGGCACATTGCCGAACCACGTAAATTTTTGTGTGTTTTATTTTTCTTATACTTTGCCTATTTCTTTATTATTGCCATTAAAATCACTATCTAAATAGCCCATCGATCCTAACAAATTGGTATCAGAGCCGAGATTATTTCTGAGTATGCTCTGTAGTTGCAGTATAAACTGATCTTCCACATCAGAAATTTTTTTTCTTTTGATACTGTTCACCTATACGGTACTGTTCACATATATGATTACTATTCACGTGGAATAGTGGGAGCTATTTTTTTTTATCAAAAGAAGTTCGTGACAGAAGCAATGGCAACTACAAGATTTGATATTGAGAAATTTGATTGTAACATAAATTTCTCTTTGTGAAAGATTAAGATGCGTGCCATCTTAATTCAGAATGGGCTTGAGAAATCTTTATTAGGGGAGAATATAATGCCAGAGTCAATGACTAAAGAAAAGAAGGAGGAGATCATCAACAAGGCAGTTTTCACGATTCAGCTATGTTTGTCTAATGAAGTTCTTCATGAGGTCATCAATGAAGATACAACAGCTGGCTTATGGGCAAAGTTGGAGTCCTTGTATATGTCCAAAACCCTGATCGACAAGTTGTACCATATGACGCGGTTCTACACATTTCAAATGCAGGAAGGTACTTCTATTAAAATCTACCTTGAAGAATATACATCAATTTTAGTAAATCTAGAAAATGTTGGTGCTAAAGTTGATGATGAAAATGCTACTTTGAAATTGCTATGTTCACTACCACTGTCATATAAAAGTTTTAGCGACACAATGCTTTATGGAAAAGATAGTGTGTCTTTGGTAGAGGTTAAGACAGCTTTACTCTCTAAAATTATAATTGATAAAGGAATTGTCGGTACTAAAGAGGATAATGTAGCATAAGGCCTTGTTGTTAGAGGAAGTTCTAAAAATAAGAGTTCTGGAAGTAGCAGGTTTAGGTTAAAATCAAGACATAAGTATTTAATATGTAACTATTGTCATAAAAAGGGGCACATTAAAGCTGATTGTTATAAGTTGAAAAATAAACAATCAACTGAAGAAAGAAGGGAAAAATTCGCTGAAACTAGTATTGCCGAAAATGAGTCCACATCTGATATTTTTTTAGTCACTAACAGTGAAAGGTGCAGATTTAAGTATGATTGGATTATGGATTCAGGTTGCTCTTATCACATATGTCCCAATAGGGACTGGTTCTCCATATATGAATCTTTTGCAGGTGGAGTTGTTTTGATGGGCAACGATGCAACTTGTAAAGTTATTGGAAAGGGCATAATCTGAATCAAGATGCATGATGGCATGGTAAGAACTTTGATAGACATTCGTCATGTTCCTGATTTGAAGAAAAATCTCATCTCTCTGGGCACCCTTGATGCTGGGGGGTGCAAATACTCAGGTGAAGGTGGAGTCCTGAAAGTTAGTAAAGGTGCTCTGGTGGTGATTGAGGCTCGACAGGTTGGAAGTCTTTATATTCTGCAAGGAACCACAGTTACAGGAGCTGCTGCTGCAATTACTACTCAAATGTCTGAAACCAATATCACCAAACTGTGGCATATGAGGTTAGGTCATATGAGCGAGAAAGGCTTGACCCTGTTAAGTAATAAGGGTATTTTGTGTGGACAAAATACTGGCAAGCTTGATTTTTGCGAGCACTGTATTTTCGGAAAGCAAAGATGTGTCAGTTTCAGCAAAGGTGGCACGAGCAAAATAAACTAAATCTAACAGCAAGTGTACTCTGTCGGTGCAAGTAGTAAAGGACAGTGAGTCCAGATATTGTCCTCAGGGAACAACCCAACAATTACTAAAACTTTAGAATTCTTATGTTATTTAGACAGACAATATTTAAGGATGAAACTAAGTTAAACTATGCTAACAAATGACTAATTAATCTAACACTAATTTTAAGAAGAGAATTAATAATTATGATGAATATTAGGAGTTGGGTTTCACTTAACTTCTCAACTATGCAATTTTCTTGATTTTTATGCAAAAGAATGATAATTCACATGAGATGGTGATTTTTTCCCAAATTAATCAAAATCTAATGATCATGGTATTTTAACCCTAATCTCAATTTAATTCTTCCAATTGATCAAGTAAAAAGAACTAAAATTAGAAAGTATTAAGTTCAATGGAAAAACCTTGATAAAAATAAAAAAACATAAGGACAAAAATAAGTTTGATCATTCATATTTTCAATTCAAGTTATATTTTATTTGATCCATCAATTAATCCAATTGGTCAAGTAAATTAATTGATTAAGTTAATGTTGAATTGATCAATTCCAACAAGCATTAATCACAATAAAAACATAATTTCGAACCATAAAATCAATCTCATGCATAAAACCCAAAATAATTTACATAGTTTCAAAGCCAAGATCCACTATAGCCCTAACTATGGAATTTAGTTCATGATAATGTAAAAATCCAAAGCAAAACTAAAATCCACCTTACACATCATCATAATAAGGAAAAACAAAATAAATAAAGAGAAAAGAAGAAGAACACGATGGAGAACAGGTCTGCAGCAGGTTTCAGAACAGAGGAAGAGGAAGAACAAGATCTGGGTTAGCCACCAACAGTTTGTTTCTCCAAATTCTCTGATTTCCTTCTTTTGCTGTTGTAATCTTTTTGTTGTTGTGTTTCTCCTTTTGCTTTTTCGTGTTTTCTCTCTCAAAAATAGGTTAAGATCTGTCTCTTGAATGTTCCACCGTCTCCTCTTTTTAATCCCTTCTTAAGAGTCCCACTTGAATTAGAAATCTGTCAAAATAAGAAATTAAAAACACATCAGATAACTGACCAAAGCTGCAACCAAAGCTGAGTCTTACTTTGATATCAGCTTTTGTCAGTTATTTTTCGTCTACCAAAATTGATGCTTGCTTTGGTTCCAGCTTTTGTCCCATCTTTGGTAAGCTTCTACCCTTTCCATGAGTTTCTTCCTCAAGAATTGCTCTTGACCAAAGCTGGACCTTGCTTTGGTTGTAACTTTGGTCCCAGATTTGGTGAGCTGCTGTCCCCTTAAGCATATTTCTTCATAAAAATTGCTCTAAATCACCCAAATTTAACACAAAAACACATAATTAACACATGAACATACTTTTTCAAAATAAATGCAAAAACATAAGAAAAAGCTACATTAAATTAGCAAAATAAAATTAGAATTAAACAAAAACAACCTAAACATACTATAAAACCACATCCTAACAACTCCTCTACACTTGAGATTTTGCTTGCCCTCAAGCAAAAAGAAAAAAAATTTCTCAACCAAATCAAATAGAATAGACCATCTAAACTCACAAAAATCATAACCAAAATAAGAGTCTCAATATTTTAACACTAGAATGCAAACCTCACTAGCATTATCAATTCCTACTAATTTGATCATGTAACCAAATGAACAAAAATTCACAAATATCCAAAATTTAAAAAAAATAATGCTAGTTAAAGAAACTAAAATTGAAGATTAACTTTTTACTCAAATTAAACAAGGAATACGTATCATTCTTTTTTTTTCACATTTTTCACTCACTTTTTTTTTTTAATTTTTAAAATATTTGAACCTTTGATAAGCAACTTGAGTAAAATAGATTTAAGTATTTCAGATAATTCTCCAGTAACCAATCAATCTCAAAGGGATACTTGTATGTATTTCTCCGGTAACTGATGGTCTCAAAAAGGTACAAATAAGTGTATTTCTCCAGTAACCAGTAGTCTCAAAGGAGTACATAAAATGTATTTCCCCAGTAATTGATAATCTCAAAGGGGTATCTCAAAATTAACAAATTAGACATGAGTTTGAATGAAAGTAAAACCTTATTACAATTTCAGTGCAAAGTTAACTTTCTTAAAGTCTCCAAATCCGGCAAAATTTTCTTAAAAACAAAGGAATTCCTAAATCACATGTTCAAAAGATTACACACAATAGTAAAAAGGAATAACACTAGAATTGAGGTTGTAAAATTTAGCAAAAATCAGAGACTCCTATAAATTTTTAGTTATGATTAATAGAATTTAATGTGGGACTTTATACTTGAAATAATCAGGAAAATTTGCAGTTAAATTGGTTAAAAGATTAACAAAAACACAAATGAGAGAAGTGACAAAACATCAAAATATACTAAAGAAACCGTTTCCCCCCACACTTAACTTGTTCGGTGTCCCCAATGAACAAAACAAAAACAAATAAGAGGAAGGAAAGGAAACTGTCCTGAATTGCGCAAAGGGAAAGAGTGACATGGCTTGTCATGGGAAATTTCCATCACGGAGATAGTCCCATATCTGCTCGATTTGAACTTGTTGGTTGTTCAAAGTCTGCTCCAACCGATACTGTGATGCTAAAATGAGTTGTTGGTTAGCCAATAATTGCTCCAAAATAGGTTGCGATGTGCTGGGGAGTGAGCTTGCAGGTGGGGATAAGGGTGCATTGTCCAATGAAGCAGCAGTATGGTGAGGAATCTCACTTCCTTGAGGACGTGATGTCCTAGAAGAAGGGCACCAAACCCCGTTGATCTGTACATATCCCATCCGTGTCATCGAGAAGTCATCCAAGATATCAGAAGAGGTGGTGCAAGCCACATCTTCTCCCTGCAAATCAACTCCAAAATAGCAAAATATATGGGTTAGTAGCACCGGAAAGCAAAAGTTCTTAGTTGACCGGCTGGTGCGCACTACTTCCCACATGGAATTAAAAATAATGCGAGACAACCTAATTGTTCCCAAAGATCCCAAACCGACAACCATTTTGTAGACAAAATAAATATCATGAACCTGAGCATCACTAGCAATTGCTCTAGGAAAGACATTAGAGCTAAGTAGATAAATTAACAATCTCTATCTAATGTCTATCCCACGAACAGATAAGATATTTTTAAAATTTGATGAATTCCTGCTCACTACAAAATGCAAACCAAGCAACTGTCTAGCTTCATGCAAATTAAAATGTGGGTCAGATAAAATTTTCTCACCTTGAGGTTCATAGATATGCCCATGGTCTGGTAAATCAAGAATTTCAGCTAAGAGCCTAGCATTAAACTCAATCAACTTACCTTTGATATAAGTTTTAACTTGACTCTGACACTCAGTTTTAATTTCAAAATTAGCATAAAATTCTTTAACAAGCCTAGGGTAATAAGCACCATGAAATCTAAAATTATTTTCCACCCAAATACCTTAAATCCATCTCGTAAATTGAATTGGTTATTAATGTCAAGTTGGATTGTTTTCTTAACTATAAGCTTAGAATTTTGGTGAGCATGAAACCAATCCGCATTATCTTGTGAAGTAAACCTTAAGGTATCAAAAGAGGTAGAAGAAACAGAGTTTTTACATTTTTGTCTAGTGGTTGATTTAGGCATTTTATCAAACACGTGAAGGGCAATGGGGTGTGTGAATTTATGTTATCAAATTAGAACTAACCCCAATCACAAAATCTCAAAGACAACAAAAAAAATATATCACAACACATAGCAATAAACATAGAAGAAAATGAAATTGGGTGAAATTGAAGAATGTAGAAGAAAGTAAAATTAAGAAAAATGTAGGGTGACAGTTAGGAAGATGAACACATGAAAAGTAAATTAAAGAAGATAAGGAGAGATCTTACTTGACTTAGGTTTTTGACATTGTGAATTCCTGTGGAATAAGCATTGAAGAAATTGATATGAGGACAAGAATAAAGTTGATATAAGAACTTTAGAAAGAGGAAACAGAGCACTGGAAGTAAAATGAGCAAAGAATGAGTTTAATTGCTATTTAAAACGTCGTCGAGCCTCTTTCTTACAATGCAACTTTTATTTAATTTGATAAACTCACAATGTATTTCATGGGTGTAACCCGTGAAATGCACTGTGACAGAATTATCTTCTTTTTCTTTTTTTTTTTATCTTTCTTTTTTTATAAATAGCAAAAAACATAAAAAAAAACTTCCTACTTCTAATGCTGATTTTTTTTTAAAAAAAAATTAAGCACCTAGAAATTTATGAAAAGGAAAATGAAAGCCATAAAAAAAATGATCGGGTTGCCTCCCAAAAGCGCTAAATTTTAAGTCATTAGCTAGACATTGCGAATATGCTCAATGTGATTCTTGGAATTGGAGAGTGGTCAAGTGATCATCACAATTGCCACCCTCATAACGTTTCGCTCTCTGTCCGTTGACCTTGAACGTGTTACCATTTGCTTTTTGAACTTCAATTGCACCAAACGGAAGCACCACAACCACCTCAAAAGGACCATACCATCTAGACCGTAATTTACCTGGAAAAAGTTTTAGACGTGAGTTATAGATTAAAACTTTATCACAACCTGAAACTCACGAGATAAAATGCACCTATCATGCCAAAGCTTCGTCGTCTCCTTATACAACTTTGCATTCTCATATGCTTCAAGAAGGAATTCATCCATCTCATTAAGCTGTAGAAGCCTTTGTTCACCTACATCTTGCATACTAAAGTTAAGGAATTTCAAGCCCCAATATGCTTTATGTTCTAACTCGACAGATAAATGACAAGCTTTTCAATATAATAACCGATAAGGAGACATACCGATTGGGGTTTTAAAGGCTGTTCTATGTGCCCATAATGCATCATCTAATTTTAATGACCAATCTTTCCTTAATGCACTTACAGTCTTCTCTAAGATTCCCTTTAATTCTCTATTGGAGATTTCAACTTGTCCACTAGTTTGGGGATGGTATGGGGGTGAAAACTTTATGAGTTACTCCATACTTAGAAAGCAGAGTATCAAATTATTTATTATAGAAATGTGTTCCACCATCACTAATAATGGCTCTAGGTGTACCAAATTTAGTGAATATGTTATTTTTAAGGAATTTCACTACTACCCGAGCATCATTAGTAGGCAGTGCCACTGCCTCCACCCACTTTGACACATAGTCCACTGTAACTATAATAAATTGATTGCCAAAAGATTTAGGGAAAGGTCCCATAAAGTCTATACCCCAAACATCAAAGATTTCACAAACAAGTATATTATTTAAGGGCATATCATGCCTTCAGGAGATATTATCACTCCGTTGGCATTGGTCACAGGACTTAACAAATTGGACTGCATCTTTAAAAAGTGTAGGCCAATAAAAACCCGACTGAAGAACCTTAGCGGCAGTTCGATTGGGGCCAAAATGCCCACCTACTTCCTTAGAATGACAGTGTTCTAAAATGGCATGAATTTCTGAATGTGGAATGCATCTCCTAATAATTCTACCAGCACATATTTTAAATAGATAAGAATCTTTCCATAAGTAATATTTAACAACAAAAAGGAATTTATTCCTTTGCTGATATGATAAAACAAATGGTAAGATATTACCTGCTAAGTAGTTCACATAGTCTGCATACCATGGGAATTCAGAAACTGTGAATAACTGCTCATCAGGAAAGGTTTCTCTTATCACCCCTTCCTCAACCTTGACTTGAGATTCGAGCTCCAAATGTGATAAATGGTCCGCAATTAAATTTTTAGAACCCTTCTTATCATGTATCTTAAGATCAAATTCTTGCAAAAGAAGCACCCACCTAATCAGCCTCGGTTTGGCAACCTATTTGGCAAACAAATATCTCAGGGCAGAATGGTCAGTGTAAATAATGACTTTGGACAAAATCAGATAAGAGCAAAATTTATCAAAAGCAAAAACTACTACTAGCAACTCTTTTTTGGTTGTGGTATAGTTCTTCTGTGCGTCATTTAGAGTTCTGCTAGCATAGTAGATAGTCTTAAAATACTTTTCCTTCTTTTGCCCAAGGACTGCCCCTACAGCTGTATCACTTGCATCACACATTAATACAAAAGGTAAAGTCCAATCAGGAGCAACAATAATAAGAGCATTAATTTATTTTTCCTTTAACAAATTGAAAGCTTTCTCACATGCATCAGAAACATTAAAATCTGCATCCTTCATTAACAAATCTGTAAGTGGCTTACCTATCTTTGAGAAATCTTTTATAAACCTCCTATAAAACCCAGTATGTCCTAAAAAACTTCTTATGGATTTAACAGAATTTGGTGGAGGCAGTTTCTCAATCACCTCCACTTTAGCTGGATCCACCTCAATTCCTTTTTCAGACACTTTATGACCGAGGACTATGCATTCATTGACCATAAATTGACACTTCTTCCAATTTAAAACTAGGTTAGTATCCTTGCACCTACAAAGAATTTTTTCTAAATTTTTCAAACATGCATCAAAAGAATACCCGAATACCGAAAAATCATCCATAAAAATTTCAATACAATCTTCTAACATGTCAGAAAATATAACAGTCATACAACGTTGAAAAGTAGCAGGTGCATTACAAAGGCCGAATGGCATGCGTCTATATGCAAATGTCCCATAGGGGCATGTAAAAGTAGTTTTTTCTTGATCTTCAGGAGCTACAGGAATTTGCATATAAGCACAGTACCCATTTAAACAACAATAATATGCATGTCCAGCTAACCGTTCTAACATTTGGTCAATAAAAGGTAAGGGAAAGTGATCTTTTCTAGTGGCATCATTTAATCTCCTGTAATCAATGCACATGCGCCAGCCAGTGACCTTTCTAACAGGTATCAATTCATTTTTCTCATTTTGCATAACAGTGGTTCCCCCCTTTTAGGTACTACTCGCACAGGGCTTATCCAAGTACTATCAGAGATGGGGTATATAATACCTGCATTGAGGAGCTTGAGTACCTCTTTTTTTACTACCTCTTTCATGCTGAGATTGAGGCGTCTCTAGGGCTATACCACGGGCTTGAATGTTTCCTCCATGAAAATTTGGTGAGTGCAGATGGTTGGGCTAAGCCCTTTTAAGTCAGCTATTGTCTAGCCAATTGCTTGTTTATGCTTTCTCAATACCTTTAGAAGTTTATCTTCTTCGTTACCTGTCAAAATTGAAGAAATAATTACTAGCAACTTAGAAGGAGGTTCAAGAAAAGTATATTTAAGATGAGAAGGTAGAGGTTTCAAATCCAAATCTGGGGCTTCTTCCATGGATGGCTTTGGTGTGGGTTCCAATGGTCGCCCCAATTCTTCAAAAGGCTGATTTCTTATCCAATAGCACATTTCATCGGCTTCCTCATCTACTTCCAAATCTTGATCACAATAATTTGAAACCTGCATATCATCAAAACTCTCTTCAGCCAACAAATCAGTGATATCTTTACTTTCTATGAAATGACATGAATCAAATTCAGAAGGATTTTTAAGAGCATTAAAAACGTTAAAGGAAATTTCTTCATCTTGAAGCCTGAGAGTTAATTTTTCTTCTGCAACATCAATTGTAGAATGCCCTATTGCCAAAAAGGGTTTTCCTAAAAGAATCGGTATTTGGCTGTCCTCCTCCATATCGAGTACAACGAAATCTACAGGAAAAAAAATTTATTAACTTTGACCAAAACATCTTCCACTATCCCATGTGGATGCTTAATGGATCTATTTGCTAATTAGAGTATGACATTAGCGGGTCTAGGCTCTCCCAATCCTAATTTCCTGAAAATAGACAAAGGCATAAGATTAATACCTGCACCTAAATCACATAAAGCTCTATCAAAATCAAAATTACCAATAGTACAAGGAATAGTAAAACTCCCTGGATCTTTCATCTTAGGTGGCAATTTCCTTTGCAAGATAGTAGAGCATTCTTCAGTGAGGCGGACAGTCCTAAGATCTTCAAGTTTTCTCTTGTTAGAAAGTATTTCTTTCAAGAATTTTGCATATGTTGGAATCTGCTGTAGTGCTTCTACAAATGGTATATTGATGTGCAACTTCTTGAAGACATCTAGAAACTTTTAGAATTGCTTTTCCAAATGTTTCTATTTTAACCTTTGAGGGAATGGAATTGTAGGTTGTGCTGGCTGTACATTAGGATCAACAAAAAGTCTTGGTGTTGTCCTCTCTTCTTTCTCATTTTCATCATTAGAAGATGCAGCCTGTCCGCTCTTAGGAATTGGGTCAATTAGCTCTTTTCCACTTCGCAATGTGATAGCATGCAATTGTTCTTTTAGATTGGCTTCAGGCTGACTAGGCAATGTACCTTGTGCTCTCTCAGTCAAGATATTAGCCAACCTGTTAATTTGTATCTCCAACCCTTTAATAGCAGCTTCTTGATTCTGAGCTCTTGTCTCCTGCATATTCAATCTTGTTTCTATGGTAGAGATGAATTTAGTTAACAACTCCTCCATATTCAGTTTCGTCTCCCCTTGAAGGGGGCTCCATTCTCTGCATGTTTTGCTTGTTGCTCCAAGAAAAGTTGGGATGATTTCGCCAACCAGGATTGTATGTGTTTGAGTATGGATTTCCTTGAGCCATGTTCCAATTACCAACAAAATTAGTAGATTCATCAAATGTAAATGAATTAATTACCGAACATTCATGAGAAGGACGATTTCCTCCACAAGATCCACATGGCGCTGATCTGTTGAAATTCATAAAACTATCAAATTTCTTGGACAAATTTTCTACTTGTGCAGCAAGAGCAACATTGTCTTCAACTGCATACAACCCTGCTGATTTGCGTTGCCTTTCTTTCTGCCATTTGCAATTGCTGCTCATAGCCATTTCATCCAAGATTTCATATGCTTCGGCTGATGGTTTCTTCAATAGACTCCCTCCTGTAGCTGCATTAACAAGTGATTGATTAGTTTCATTTAAAACATTATAAAAAGTTTCAACTAGAGCCCATTTACCAAAACCATGATGTGGATATTTTTAGACCAATTCAGTAAATCTATCCCAAGCTTCTCCAAAGCTTTCCATTTAAGATTGTAAAAATGAAGATATCTCATTCCTTAGCTTAGCGGTCTTGGATGGGGGAAAGAATTTACTAAGAAACTTCTTTGCTAATGTTTCCCAGGTGGTAATGGATCCAGGTTCCAAAGAATCTAACCAATCAGCTGCCTTATCTCGCAGTAAAAAGGGAAATAGCCTCAGTCTAATAGCATCATCAGATATACCATTATACTTGAAAGTGTTGCATAATGCTAAAAACTTGGCTATGTGTCTGTTGGGATCCTCACTTGCTAGACCACCAAACTGAACTCCAGATTGAATGAGCTGAAACATTCCATGTCTGATCTCAAAATTGTTAGCTGCAACAGGTGGACGTATAATGCATAAGTCAGCGCCACTTAAAGGAGTAGTGTAGTCAATTACAGGCTTTGTAGGATCATCTTGTGGATTTTCCATCTTTTCAATCTCTAAGGTAGGCTGTTCTTCTTCAAAATCTATGGTTGCTGAAGTTGAATCAGTTGCCCAAGCTTCTATAGCAGCAGTGTCTTTAATCTCTTTAGTTTTCTTCTTTGTCCTACTAGCAGTCTTTTTAATTTCAGGATCAAAAAGTAAAAAATCAGAATGCTTAGTCCTAGTGATCATACAAAAACAAACTCAATTCAAATAATAAAATAAAATAAAATAAATAAAAATACGATAAAAAAAATTAATAACAGAATGAAAAAGTCTAAAGTAACTAGAATTCTTAATTCTAATATTGCTAGAAATATTGTTCCCCGGCAACGGCGCCAAAAACTTGGCACGGATAAAATAAACTAAATCTAAGAGCAAGTGTACTCTGTCGATGCAAGTAGTAAAGGACAGTGAGTCCAGATATCGTTCTCAGGGAACAACCCAACAATTACTAAAACTTTAGAATTCTTATGTTATTTAGACACATAATATTTGAGGATAAAACTAAGTTAAACTATGCTAACAAATGACTAATTAATCTAACACTAATTTTAAGAAGAGAATTAATAATTATGATGAATGTTAGGACTTGGGTTTTACTTAACTTCTCAACTATGTAATTTTCTAGATTTTTATGCAAAAGAATGATAATTCACATGAGATGGTGATTTTTTCCCAAATTAATCAAAATCCAATGATCATGGTATTTTAACCCTAATCTCAATTTAATTCTTCCAATTGATCAAGTAAAAGAACTAAAATTAGAAAGCATTAAGTTCAATGGAAAAACCTTGATAAAAATAAAAAACTATAAGGACAAAAATAAGTTTGATCATTCATATTTTCAATCCAAGTTATGTTTCATTTGATCCATCAATTAATCCAATTGGTTAAGTAAATTAATTGATTAAGTTCATATTGAATTGATCAATTCCAACAAGCATTAATCACAATAAAAACACAATTTTAAACCATAAAATCAATCTCATGCATAAAACCCAAAATAATTTACATAGTTTCAAAGCCAAGATCCACCATAACCCTAACTATGGAATTTAGTTCATGATAATGTAAAAATCCAAAGCAATACTAAAATCCACCTTACACATCATCATAATAAGGAAAAACAAAATAAAATAAAGAGAAAAGAAGAAGAACACGATGGAGAACAGGTCTGCAGCAGGTTTTAGAACAGAGGAAGAGGAAGAACAAGATCTGGGTTGGCCACCAACAGTTTGTTTCTCCAAATTCTCTGATTTCCTTCTTTAGCTGTTGTAATCTTTTTGTTGTTGTGTTTCTCCTTTTGCTTTTTCGTGTTTTCTCTCTTAAAAATAGGTTAAGATCTGTCTCTTGAATGCGCCGCCATCCCCTCTTTTTAATTCCTTCTTAAGAGTCCCACTTGAATTAGAAATCTGTCAAAATAAGGAATTAAAAACACATTAGATAACTGACCAAAGCTGCGACCAAAGCTGGTTCTTGCTTTGGTCTCAGCTTTTGTCAGTTATTTTGCCTCTACTAAAGCTGATACTTGCTTTGGTCTTTGGTAAGTTTCTGCCCTTTCCGTGAGTTTCTTCCTCAAGAATTGCTCTTGACCAAAGCCGGACCTTGCTTTGGTTGTAACTTTGGTCCCAGGTTCGGTCAGCTGCTGTCCCCTTAAGCATATTTCTTCATAAAATTGCTCTAAATCACCCGAATTTAACACAAAAATACATAATTAACACATGAACATACTCTTTCAAAATAAATGCAAAAACATAAGAAAAACCTACATTAAATTAGCAAAAAAAAATTAGAATTAAACAAAAATAACCTAAACATGCTATAAAACCACATCCTAACAAAAAGTACCCACACAACTAAAGGTACTTTGAATTACATCCATTCTGATCTTTGGGGGCCCTCACAAGTTCCATCAAAGGGTGGTGCCAAATACATGTTTGTCTTCATCGATGACTTCTCGAGGAAGGTTTGGGTTTACTTTCTTAAACACAAGGATCAGGTGTTTTCCACATTCAAGCAATGGAAAACCATGATAGAGAAGCTGACAGGAAGGTAAATAAAGAGGCTGAGAATAGATAATGGCTTGGAGTTTTGTGCTAATGAGTTCAATGACTTCTGTAAAAATGAAGGCATTGTGAGGCATCACACAGTTCGAATGATACCCCAATAAAATAGAGTTGCCGAATGTATGAACATAACCCTTATTGAGAGAGCACGGTATATGCTTTCAAATGCTGGATTACCAAAGAGTTTCTGGGCAGAAGCTGTTTCAACAGCTTGCTATTTAGTCAATCATTCTCCATCAGTTCCAATTGGCTTTAAGACCCCGAAGGAAGTTTGGTCTGGCAAACCTATAAATTATTCGAATTTGAGAATCTTTGGCTGCCCAGCATTGACGCGACCTCAGCAAGTGTACTTAATCGGCAAGTAATATAGTGATGTATAATTAAGACCACAAGTTATCGAACCCAAGGGACTGAGTTGCGTAAATTTCAGCAATTAAATGTATGCTAAAAAATTCCCAATTGTTTGATGTGATAAATTATTTAAGGTGAAAATTAAGTACTGTAATTGATAAAATAACTAATTAAAGAATATTAACAGACTTAATACCAATACAGATTTGATGAAATAACTAAAAGATCTTGCCAAGGAATACCCATCCTCTCCAAGTGCCATGTAAATACTCAAACTCATCAATCACATATGCAAATCAGTGAACAACCTAGCCTATACCATAGCCTGCCTTTCGGATCCAACTTCTCTAACACGTGTACTTACCATCCCGGATTTAGCACATATATTAGCATCGAAATAGGTCTTAGGTCCTAAGTTCAGATGATCCTACCATCCCGGATTCAGATATCAAAACTCAATTATCTTCTACAATTCTGAACCTATTAAAATAGAGATCCACAGATTCAACTACCATCCCGGATTCATCAAATCCATGAAAATTGATAGAAATAGAACAGAGTATGTGTAAGTTCATGAAACGAATTACAGTCAAAGATTATCACAGTATATCAATCTCAAACTTGCATTAATTTCAATAACAAACAGATTAATTCAGAGAAGATAAAACTGAAGCATATGCATAAATCAATCCACACAAAGCATTCACATGGTTGTTATGGATTCAAGGCATCCCTTAACAAGAAAAGGGACTACTCACTCATAATTGAAATAAAAACTGAATTAAATAGAGAGAAGTTGGTATTACCCATTTGAGATCTGAAAATGAAATTCTTACAACAATAAAATTGATGTTCTTCCCGTTCAATCTGTTCTCAAAACTTCAAAAATGAATAATAACATTCAACTATTTCTGATTATTTCTCCCAGATTTAAATAACAACAGCTTAAATTAATTCTAAAACTATATGAAAAATCTTAACTTAAGTTACAAAGAAAATAAATGTACTTTTGTTCCCAGCGAAAAATCCCCCCTCCTAATGTCTAACTTCAGTCCCTAAATAACCGTTCAAAGTCAAAAGGTGGCCTCCAAGTCTTTGATTTTGTGCATATCTTGTTTATATGCATGTTACACGGCGGTATGGGAGTCTATCACCGCCGTGTAAATGGCTTCTGGTCAACAAATTTGAATTTTTGCTCCCTGTGTCCAGCGCCGCAAATGTTGGAATTTTTACGACTTACACGGCGGTATGATAATGCCTCACCGCCGTGTAACTCCTTACGTAAGTGCTTATTCTCGTGGTACACGGCGGTATGGATGTTCCTTACCGCCGTGTAAGTCCCTTCATCTGCATTGTCACATTTTCGTGGTACACGGCGGTATGGATTTTCCTTACCGCCGTGTAAGCTTCCTAAAAGCTCCAAAAATAACATAAAATCTTAATTTAGTATATCAGACAATATCTAATAAAACTTTAACAAAAATATACTGAATTAGGAACTTTTAAACTCAAAAGTAAGCTGGAAATTCATATAAAAACAACATATATTTTGAACTTATCAAGCATACATGCATGTCAATGATGGCAAGTTAGCACCAAGGGCGAAGAAGTGCATTTTTCTAGGATATCCATTAGGGGTGAAAGGATATAAACTTTAGTGTCCCAAATCATCCAAAGTTATAATCAACAGAGATGTCACATTTGATGAAGGTTCCATGCTTCACTCAAAAAATGAAGTATTGGTACCTTACAGTTCTGATAAGCAGGAGGAGGCCAGTTAGAGACAAGAGATGGATGTTGAAGACTATCCTGCTCAGCAAGATTCTACTTCACTGTCAGATTCACAACCATCCAGCTCTCAGCAAGGTGATTCAAAACCTAACTCAGTTGAACAGGAGCAACCATACTCTATTGCTAAAAATAGAGAAATAAAGAAGCCAATAAAATATAACGATTATGTAGATTTGGTGGCTTATGCTTTGTTAGCAGTTGAGGAGATCAACAATGTTGGAGAGCCATCCACATATTCAGAAGCCATTTCAGGAGCCAACTCAGATAGATGGTTGATAGCTATGCAAGAAGAAATGGAGTCCTTACATAAGAATGGTACTTGGGAGCTCGTTAAACTACTAAAGGGAAAGAAAATTATTGACTGCAAATGGATCTTTAAGAAAAAGGAAAGCACCCCAAGCGTTGAAGAAACAAGATACAAAGCTCGCTTAGTTGCAAAGGGGTTCAAACAAGTACAAGGTGTGGATTTCAATGATTTTTTCACTAGTTGTGAAACATTGTTCCATTGGCATATTGCTTGCTATGGTGGCTAAGTATGACTTAGAATTGGAGCAGTTAGATTGAAAAACTGCTTTTCTACATGGTGATATTGAAGAGCAAATTTACATACAACAACTAGAAGGTTTCAAGGTTGAAGGCAAGGAGGACCATGTTTGTTTGCTGAAGAAATTTCTATACGGCCTTAAGCAGTCACCCAGGCAGTAGTATAAGAGGTTTGACTCCTTTATGACCAGAAATAATTTTTCAAGGAGTAATTATGATAATTGTGTTTACTTCAGAAGGTTAGTTGATGGATCATTCATATATTTATTGTTATATGTTGATTGCTGCAAAGAATACTTCTGAAGTTAAGAAGCTGAAAGTCTTATTAAGTAAAGAGTTTGAGATGAAAGATCTTGAAACAGCAAAGAAAATTCTCGGGATGGAGATTCAGAGGGATAGGAAAGCAGGGAAGTTGTTCCTCACTCAAAAGAAATATGTTGAGAAAGTTCTGGAGCTGTTTGGCATGAAAGATGCAAAGCATATGAGTACTCCATTAGCTGCTCATTTCAAGCTTTCAACTGCGCTATCACCACAAACAGATGAAAAGCAGGGATACATGGATCATGTTCCATACTCCAGTATAGTAAGCAGTCTCATGTATGCCATGGTATGTACTCGACCTGATATTTCTCATGCAGTTAGTGTTGTGAGCAGATTCATGGCAAATCCTGATAAAATTCACTGGCAAGCAGTAAAATGGATTTTGAGATACTTAAAAAGCTCAGTTGACACCTGTTTGGAGTTCAGTAGTGGTGACAGTAGTTTGGTTGGTTATGTCGACTCAGACTATGCAGGAGATCTCGACAAAAGGAGATCTTTAACAGGCTACGTATTTATTTTTGAAAATAGTGCTATCAGTTGGAAATCTATGTTGCAATCCACAGTTGCGCTATCTACAACAGAAGCTGAATACATGGCAGTGACTGAAGCTATCAAAGAGGCTATTTGGTTAAGGGGCTTATACAATGAGCTAAATTCAGATCATCAAGTGACTGTTGTTTTCTGTGATAGTCAAAGTGCAATACATCTGACCAAAAACCAGATGTTTCATGGAAAAACGAAGCACATTGACATCAGGTACCATTTGGTTCGAGATATTATCGCACAAGGAAATGTTATGGTTAAAAAGATTGGTACTGCAGACAACCCGGCTGACATGTTGACGAAGTCTCTTCCTACTACCAAGTTCAAGCATTGCTTGGACTTGATTGGTGTATATATGTAGCACTCAAAGTTTTTTGGAGAAGGTGGAGCTAAGTTTACTATTAGTGAAATTCAAGTCAAGGTAGAGATTTGTCAAAAAGTGCCTTGAATTTTGCATTCAATTTCTCATTTGCCAAAAGAAGAAGCATCAATTGTTGAATAATTGCCAAACCTTCACAATGCACCGAATTCATGCATTGAATTTATGGCATTTCATTTGCCTACCATATATATTTGCATCACAAAAATTGAGAGCTTTGTTAAGAGAGTTTTGTTGTATTATTATAGTTAATGCTCTAATTAATTGAGAGAGCATTTAGTGAGCGGGTGTAATTGGGTTTTGAGTTGAGAGTTACTCCACTTGTAATATTGTTTATCCCATAGTGAATTTCTTGCTCTCATTCTCCTGTGGACGTAGGCACATTACCGAATCATGTAAATTTTTGTATGTTTTATTTTTCTTATACTTTGCCTATTTCTTTATTATTACCATTAAAATAACTATCTAAATAGCCTCTCGATCCTAACATAACATGTAATTTATACTTATATATGTACCGACAAGTCAATCAGTCCAACATGAACGACTTATATAAATAGTACATGTCAGCTACACCAACTTTTGATGTGGATATCCTACGTGGAAGTTTCTAGAAGGTCATTCATATTATCAACTCGACACATTAGCTTCTCAATATTCGGTCCATTTTCTTTGAATAATATTATGAAGGTTAGTGATTTTTAATGCAACGAAAAATTCTTTTATGATCGATTTGTTATGGTATGCAAACTTTTTATAATTACATATGAAATTATTTTGTATATATTTGTGCCACATCATTGAGATAAACAAAGATTAAATCGGTGCAATTAGGGAAACTATTTCCCACTCTGGTGTGTGTTGAAATTTATTTCCGGGACTGGGGTTTTGTTGGAAGACGCAGGTCAGACCTGCGGAAAATGACGCAGGGAGGGGGGCCGCTTTGCACATGCCGCAGCTGGGGGCTGCGGCATATGACATCACATGCCGTAGCTCAGAGCTGCGGCATGTGCAAAGGGGAAGGGGGCACCCCTCTCCGCTGCCGGGAGTCATATGCCGCAGCCATGTGCTGCGGCATATGATAATGCGCAGCGTGTCCAAGGACACTTTCCAGCGCGACTGTCCTACGAAAGGGCTAAATTCCAGCATAATTGTCCTGCAAAGAGCTAAAAAACAAAAAAAAAGAAAAAAATGCAATTGAATTATAAGTTGAAATCCATGCCAATAAAACTTACGATTCGTTGTTTATATGTTTCTCAAGATCATATTGAAGCGTTTTACTTAGTATTATTTCTAGCTTTCATATTCCTATTTGAAGGTGTTGGGTTTATCAAAACAGGTAACGAATTTTTTTTATTTTATATTATTGACATTACATTTTTATTGTTAGTTATTAATAATCTGCAGAAATTAAGAGTGAGGAGATTATTTTCTTGCAATTATTTAGGCAATAATATTGAAGAAATATGTAAATGTATTTTTTTTTTTGTAATTTGTAGGTGTAATTTATTTGTTTACTTGACGGATCAAGCAATATCGAGTAAGTTGTTATTTTAATTTTCGTTTTATATTACAAAATTTATTTATGTAAATTTTGAGAACAACAAAGTTATGTATGTAAATTCTGAAAGTAAAAAATTATGCATAATAAAAAGTAAATATTATCAAGTGTTATGTTATGATAATGTAAAATAATTTGTTTATGTAAAATGTGTATGACAGATTTTTCCCATAGTTTGTTTCACATAATTGTTAATTTAATTTTATATTTGTTGGATTAGTTAGATATAATTTTTGACAAATTATTTGTGTTGCGAACAATTATTTTGTAGACAATTTTACATTTTTTATGCAAATATGAAATTATTTTTTGTTGATATGTATGTGACTTGTTTGTTGCGGTTTGGATAAAATTAAAAAAATATGTATTAATTTGCGGGAAATTATTTATTTTTTAACATATGTTTCATATTGTTTGGAAATATCTGTGGATTTTATAAAAGTAAACGGAATTATTATCTAAAATATCTATGTATTCATGCTATGAAGAGTTTTTTTATTGTAGTTAATAAACATATTTTATTATTATGTAGATATTATTATTATTAAGGACGTATTGAACTGACAGGCACTTCTAAAATGGCAACATATACGGATTTTTATTTGCATACTGGAGGAATAATAAGTTATGATGGGGGAAACTTTCAATACGACATATCTGGGCCGAATGCCAAAACAAAGAGATTGAGATTAAAAAATAAGCCGACATTTCGTGAGTTGGTCCATAAAATTCACGTGAAATTAGGCTTAGGTTTGAACGACGAAGTTTCTAGAATTATTTACAAAGTGCCAATGTTCAATCAAGTTGGGCTATACTGGACGTCGGTGGACTTGGAAGATGATGATGATATTGAGATTATATATGAAAATTTAAGAAAATATGACAGTTATACGCTGGTTGAATTAATTATTGAAGTTAACAAGGCGGATGTAGGAGCCAATATGGCAACATATGCACCTGGCAATGAGGATACAAATGAAGAACTTGATGCAGAAAACATCATTGGAAATCAACAAATATATATACATGATGTTGGACCCAGTCAGCCCATGCATTCTGTGAGTCGAGATGATATTGAAATGTTATCTCAATCTAATTTTGTTGGAGAACAATATGCTGTTGCCGGTGTAAATGTCGATCAAAGTGGAGAACGACGATCAATTAGCAATCGAGGGAATGCCAGTCCCGGTCACCAGCGACAGTTACAAAGTAGACGAGATGTTTCATTACTTGGAGCAGAAGCAAGTGACAGAGCTGGACACATTCCTATACATCCAGCAGTAAGCCAGCTACCTGCCTAAAGTGTGAGGCAACCAAGACGGTCATTTAGTAGGAGGGTTGGTAATTTTTTCAGTAAGTCTCTTTTTGGCAACAGATCTGAAAGGCGTTCAAATGAAATGAATTTGGAAGCAGTGTCGAGAGCAGCGACAAATCCTAATGTGGAATGTAGTCGTCAACGACATTCTGTTTCTCAGGTTCCTGATCTCAGTCAACGACATTCTATTTCACAGACAACAGAAGTGCACCAACAAAATTCAGGAGGGGGATTTGCAGATGTGACTAGACGTCGATCTGTTTCTCATGTTGCAGTTCCACCACCTGATATTGTCAATCAATCTGATTCTCGACGGGATGGTGATTTACTAGGTGATTCTATATCCGAAGATGATCCTTCATTTAATATTGGCGGCATGGCTGATGAAGACGGGGGGGCATTAAGTAATGAATATATGTCATCTAATGAGGATGTTGATGCTGAAGATGAAAGCATAAGCTCAGAAAGTGATGAATCTGAATTTGGTGGTGTTGATGAGTGTTCTTATTCGCATGATGCAAGTTCATTAGCATCAAGACATCCATGCGAAGGGATGGCTGATGCAAACTTCAGTTTTCCTTCCGAACACTATACACAAATCGACTTCGATGCTGCACATGTTAATCTCTCTGAAGGTATTCACTTTTAGACATGGGATGGTGTATCCGAGTTATCAATAGGTTTAGTTTTCAATAGTAAGGAAGAAGTTCAATCATGTGTGAAGAAGTTCTCAATTAAGAGAAATGTCGACTTTCGCGTTGTTGAATCGAAACCGACATTTTGGGTATTGAGATGCCCGAAGTCTGAAGATGGCTGCAAATGGAGGTTAAGAGCAGCCAGGAAAGGGAATTGTCCTTTGTGGAAAATAACAAGGTACGGTGATCCACACTCATGCCTCTCCAGTAATCTAACTAAGGATCACAGACAATTGGGTTCAAAAGTAATTCGTAATTGTATAATGGGAATGGTTGGCAAGAATTCGACACTGCCTGTTGATGTTATTATTGCGGCAATTAAGCAGCAATTTAATTTTGAGGTATCTTACAAGAAAGCTTGGTACGCTAAAATTGGTGCAATAGAGGCAGTATTCGGCAACTACGTTGAGTCGTACGAGACATTACCGGGCTTTCTCCATGCATTGCAAAATTACAATGCCGGTACTGTTTATGAGTTGAAGACGCGTGAAACAAACCTCCCAAATGTCAGGCAATTTCAAAGGGTTTTTTGGAGCTTCAAACCAGCCATTGATGGGTTTCTTCATTGTAAACCAATTTTATTGATCGATGGAACATTTTTTACAGGAAAATTCCAACAGACAATGCTTATTGCTAGTTCAGTTGATGGAAATAGTATGTTGTTCCCACTAGCATTTGCTATTGTGGAGTCGGAGAATAAATCAAGTTGGGCGTGGTTCATGAGTTTGATTAGAAAACATGTGACCCAAAGTGTCGGAATAACCGTTATATCAGACAGACATGCTGGTATAATGGCAGTGTTTCGTGACGAACGAAGTGGTTGGAAGGAACCATTGTCATTTCATAGGTTATGTTTGCGGCACTTTGTCAGCAATTACAATACCCATCATAGGAATAAAACAATAAAAGATCTGCTTTACAAGGCTGGTTAGTAATTACATGGCAAGCATTAATTTACTTTATTCCTATGATTGTCTATTTTGCTTATTTGCATTAACTTCATAAACATCTTGATGTAGGTACACAATATCAGAAGCGTATCTTCACTAAGCACATGGACAAGATTAAAGAGATGGACGAGGAATCGTACAACTGGGCTATGAGAGTGCCTCTAGATCGCTGGACATTTTCCGAGGATGGCGGCTACAGGTATGGGCATGCCACTACAAACATTGCTGAGAGTGTGAACAGCGCGCTGAAAGGTGTACGCATGATGCCCATAACAGCGATTGTTGAACACGTTTTCGGCAGGCTGGTTAAATTTTACGATCAGCGGAGGCAAATGTACATAAGTAAAATGACTGAAGGTTTACGGTTCACACCAAAATGTGTTCAAGTTATGTCGAAGAATTCCATCAAGGCGAGAGGACACATGGTCGTGCAGTATGACAATCGGTACGGGCTCTTTAGTGTCATAGCATACAGTGCACCAGAAGAAAACATGGAGGTTGATACTTATGTATTAAGTCTGGACAAGCGTGAATGTGAGTGTGGACAATTTCAAGGAATGAAAATACCTTGCTCGCACGCCATTGCAGCTTGCATGCATAGACATATTGATCCTTACACATTTGTCGATAAGTGTTATACCATTACGGAGGCACTAAAATGCTACGATGGGGAATTCCGTCCAATGGCACATAAAGCATATTGGCCGCAATATTATGGTCCTAAGTTGGCACCTGATATGGAACTAATGAGGAAGAAGGGTCGGCCTAAAACAAATCGTATACGGAATGAGATGGATAGGCGTGATAGGAGTAATGTTGGTCATTGCAGCAAATGTAGCAATGTTGGACATAATAAAAAAACATGTACAAGTGGCGCTGGACCATCGAATCAATCATTCAGAAGCTGAAATTGTGCAACAACATGTGTGTTATTGTGTAATGGTATTATATGAACAATTATGAAATTTAATTTATTTACTTTGTTAATGCGTATTAAATTTTGCGTAACATAATTATAATTATATGTCAATGTTTAGTTGTATTTTAGATATCCCCAATTTGTTTTGTGAAAATTTCTAAGCTAAGTAAGAAAATAAAACTATAAAAAAACGATTTTAATATAAAATTCTTATTAAAGAAAATACTCAAGAATGAATTTAGATGCTTAGAAAATACACAAAAAATAATTTTGGCATTAAAATGTCAATGTCCAAATACACATAATATTTTCAACGTCTCCTATTTCTCCTTCTACTACTACTACTAGATGAACTGCTCTGTGTATCAGATTGATCACGCATCTCGTACGGGTTTGGATGGTGTGGTATATGCATGACATCATTATAATCGCCACTATACAATGGCTGATCTGCTAAGCCCATAGTAGTCCCCATATTGGAGCTATCCAGTAGCTGTTGAAAAAAATCATCTTGCTGAGCCTGTCCGTATATGTGACGTGCTGGATGCTCTCCTTCAGAAAGACTTACATTCAAATCAACATTGTATCTTGAAGTGCCAGCTTCAGCCTCATAGTAATTTGATGGACCAGGTTCCGTCGGCAAAAAGCTACCTTGATCGAATTGTGCCTGACCAATAGAAGGGATATCAAATGAACTTGAAGACGGGTCAACAAAATAAGGCCATGACATGGGTGGGGGGACTTGGTGTACTCCAGGCTGAATGGGAATTGATGCAACAGTTGTACGTCTTTCGCCCATTCCCCTCCTGCTACGGGCTGACGACCTAAAATCCTCGTATGGAGTTGATAGCGGTTGTATCTCCACGGGATCTGGACCTGGCTGACGGGGATAAACATTCGATGTTCTCCCTATTTCTCCAACAACACCCAAAATACTTTCAGATGTAAGACGAATATTACCAACTTCATTCAATGATGCATTAATATCTGCATGATAAATCCTTTCAGCGCCATCGGCCTGCAGATAAATAAATAACCTTTCGGATTACAAAAAATTATTTCATTAATGAAAATTTTATGGAAGCAATAAATCATACCGTAGCTCCTAGTGAAGCACCAATTTGGGTAATCCAGCGTCTAGTACGAGCAATATACCATTGCATGTACTGTGATCTCATATGTAATGGAGCATCAAGTAACTGAGTCATGACAACTCGATTCCATCTGTTGCCCCACTCGTGAATAAAACTTGCTAATTTATCCCCCCAATTTATATCATTGTGCCCTCGCAGGTCAATAGAGTGCACAATATCATTATTTTGAGGTTCGAATGGAATCGGCTGGTCCATTCCGAACTGTCTAAGGCATCGATCAGGTTGGTGCCACTCAATAATATGGAAACATACCATGGGCACAACTGATCTCCAACTGTTGACACCGTCTCTGCAATAATTGGGCAGCAAGTGCATGCTATTATTGTACGGCTTCCAATCCATCTGAAAATTTACAAAATTCATTAATAAGTTGTCTCAAATTTACTTTCAATACATGGAAATTCAATAAATTTTCATTACTGAAAATTTTTATCCCCACCTGATCAGGTCGCTGAATATCTAGCTCAATGCGAAAATCAGTAATATTTTTATTATTATTAATTCTATTATCGAATGGAGATCGCCACCTGATGACAAAATTAATGTCACGTTAGCATATCGATCAAATACTTCAAAAATTACATACCGATATACGATATAATAAATCAATTTTACCTGTAAGCATATGGCATGGTCTGATTAAGAACAACATTTTGCAAAAAAACTGGACGAAATTGAGGGAGTCTCTCCCATGCCCATATTTGAATAATCTGCTGATAACCACCCAGACCATTTGCACTCGGTCGAGTGGCCCGACATAGCTCTCTATATAACCATGCCAAGCAAGCTGACCCCCAACTATAGTTACCGGCTTGATCTAAATGCTCCAGTAACGGGAGCCACATTAAGTGAATATAATTATTAGATTGCGATGGACACAATAATCCACCAATACAACGTAAAATCCATGCCCGGCTAAAGCATTGCACAGTGTCTTCATTAGCATCGACTGGTAAAGCGTTGAAAGTCCTGCTTAACCATGTCATTTTTACCTGATTGCCCTTCAGAACGTCCTCTGGTGGAACTTGTCCCAATAGCCGACCACACAGCTCCGCCCAATCATAGTTCAAATGACCCGTCACAGCTACTCCTTCAATGGGTAGACCGGTCAGGATCCCCACATCCTGCAGTGTTATTGATGCTTCACCTACAGCAAGGTGAAAAGTGTGCGTCTCCGGTCTCCATCTCTCCACTAGTGCAGTTACTAAATTGCAATCAACGGGCATAACACCGATCTGCGAAACACCGTAAAATCCTGCTACTCGCAGGTATTGTACTATCCTCGGATCAATATTCCTATAATGCCTATCCACGCTTGCTCGACGTGCAAATAATACGTCATGACTAACCTGAATATCGATATTTTCCGGTTATATAAGCGTCTCTTTATGTCGCATTTACTAAACTTAATAATATCGTTTAATTAATGCGTCAAAATATACATACATTATTGCTCCAAACTGCGTCTGCACGATATTTTCCTTGCAATTTCAGTAGATCTTCAATTATTGGACCCGGATTTATATATTGCTGGTTCCCGATTTGATTCATTTTCAATAGCCTAAGTGTAAATATAATGACAATAGTTTACTCGTTCATAAATACTATTTCTAATTATTATTAACTACAACAATTTAACCTACATTTCAATAATATATAAATATTTTATATAACATTTTCGACCGCATTAATAAAATCCACAAATATTTCAAAAAAAAATACCCCAACAACTCTAGATTAAACGTACAAATACACATGTTGTTTAAAATAAATATCTCAACAAAATAAATCATGCTTTATATTTTGCATACAAATATTTTTAAATTTTTTCACTTAAGGATTTTACATTTTTTCCGAACTAATCAAACAAATATAACTTTAAATTCACCATTTTCATACATATACACGAAAAAAAATATATCTACACTTATAAAAAAAAATATGTTCATATTTACACAATATATGTTAACTTCTTTACATAAAAAAATTTGTAAGCAACACAGATTTTTTTTGGGACTTAAATCATAGTGAACAAACTATGATATAACTAAATTAATCGAAAATATAAATAATAACTTGCCTTTTTTTTAATGGTCGAATTAACGGGGATAATACACCTACAATTTGCAATTTAATACAGTTAATTATCTAATCAACATCATTATTGCATAAATTATTCTAAAAAAATTATAAATTAAATCTAACCTTAAATTTTGTAAATAAATTAAATAATTATAATTAAAGTAATTGAAAAAATAAATAATAACTTGCCTTTTTTTTAATGGTCAAATTAACAGGGAGAATATACCTATAAATTGTAATATAATAGAATTAATTATTTAATCAACATCATTATTGTATAAATTATTCTAAAAAAATTGTAAATTAAATCTAACCTTAAATTTTGTAAATCTACACTTATAAAAAAAAATATGTTCATATTTACACAATATATGTTAACTTCTTTACATAAAAAAATTTGTAAGCAACACAGATTTTTTTTGGAACTTAAATCATAGTGAACAAACTATGATATAATTAAATTAATCGAAAATATAAATAATAACTTGCCTTTTTTTTAATGGTCGAATTAACGGGGAGAATACACCTACAATTTGCAATTTAATACAGTTAATTATCTAATCAACATCATTATTGCATAAATTATTCTAAAAAAATTATAAATTAAATCTAACCTTAAATTTTGTAAATAAATTAAATAATTATAATTAAATTAATTGAAAAAATAAATAATAACTTGCCTTTTTTTTAATGGTTGAATTAACAGGGAGAATATACCTACAAATTGTAACATAATAGAATTAATTATTTAATCAACATCATTATTGTATAAATTATTCTAAAAAATTTGTAAATTAAATCTAACCTTAAATTTTGTAAATAATAATAAAAAATAATAAAAGAATACCTTTAACTTCCTATTCTTGCAAATGGAGAACAACACAGCGTAAATCTAATAAAATTGCAATGAGAATGAAGTGAAGTGTGTGAATTGATTGTGAAAATCTGCATTTTTAAAGAGATGGATCTCAATTCATCCTTCATTTTGCTTCATTTCAATCTTCTTACTGTGTAACAGTCACGCGTGAACAGTGTCACGCGTGACTGTCTTCCAGACAGAGGGCAGGGCCGGAGACTCCCTTTGCACATGCCGCAGCTCCCAGCTGCGGCATATGACATCAGCGGCCCCCCTCCCCGCGTCATTTTCCGCAGGTCTGACCTGCGTCTTCCAACAAAACCCCAGTCCCAGAAATAAATTTCAACACACACCAGAGTGGGAAATAGTTTCCCTAATTGCACCAATTTAATCTTTGTCCCCTCTTCGAGTCCAATGCTTACTAGTCATGCTGAATGGACAACTTTTTAGAATAATTATGATTACGTGGCGTGCTAACTTGACATTTCAGAATTGAAATTTTTAATTTTTAGTCATTTTTATTTCAGTTAAAAAAAATAAAAATTTTGTAATTTTTCTGTTAGATATTTTTTACGTGATCATTTGATTATTATCCAAAATTCAATGAGCATAGATGTGGCTAATCCCAAAAAACTCCTTTACACTTTATTTGGTAAAAAATTACGAGAAAAATTCTTGTTACTTTGACAAACGAAAAATAGAGAATAAAGAGGAAAATTGATATTGATTTTTGTATTATTATTATTATTAATTTTAATGTTTGAATAATGGTTTGAAAGTTGAAACCGTGTGTTTTAGAATTTAATGATTTATTTTAATTTTTAGAATTTCACATGTAGTATTTTTTTAATGCAGTCTCGTTGTTATCAAATAAAAATTTAATGCAATTAAAAATAAAAATACAAAAATTTAGAGCTTGTTTGAAATAAATAAATTCCACTAAATTTTATGAAATTCATTTGAAATTTCAAAATTTTTGTGTTTGGAATGAAAAAAGTGTGGATTTAAATTGAATGATTCTAATTCTTGGTATTGATTATAACTAGAAATAGATTCCATTAAAATTATTATGACTCCATATTAAATTTTGTTCTTCCTCATTTCCAGACCTCAAATTTTCTCTTTCTGTGGCCTTCTCTTATGCAATTCTCCTTGAAAATTCAACTTCCTCTCTGTCTCTCTCAATTCTTGATGATGTGGCCTGAAATCAACTATTGTGCAATTTGGTTCATGCTTGGTTTTAGTTTTTCTAATTTGGAATGTTTGATCTGCTCTAATATAATTTGAATTTGTTGTATTTTGTAATTTTATACTTTGGTTGGTTTAAAATTATGCATTGGTAGGGAATATAGTTATTTTGGTAAGTGTTTGTTTTGTGTTAAAATGAGAAGCTATAATTGTACTTGTTGCTATTTCAGACAAGGTATGATTGCGTTTATTTTATCAAGGATGTTTAGAGAATGAATGCAATTAAACCTTAAAATGTGAAATTATACTTAAAAAAATTACCAAGTTCAATTAAAATCCATCATTTCTATTTGAATAATTCATTTGAAATGAGCTTCAAACTGGCTTTTAATGTAAAAATTAAATATAAAATAAAAAATGTAAAAGTTAAGAATCTGAAAATATATTTTCTTTTGAACTCGTCTCCATTTCCACTTTCCACTAGCCGGAATCAAAGGTTGATAATATTAATAATAGGAAAAAAATACAAAAAGGAATTAAAAGGGAACGCACATCATGGAGTGTAGACGTGGGATTTTAAATCCAGTCCAGCTTCTCTCACTTCCATAGAATACGTACTCCCATCTTAGCCGTCAATCTTCGCGACCTGTTAGTTTGATATGACGGTCGAGATTCTATCTAGGATAGTAATTTAAAGAGCACCTGATGTACTTCACACTGTACATTTACCCCAGAATTGTAGTCTATAAAGGGCGTGCAAAAAACTGATTTCACGTGGGACCTACGCACCGTATAAAAACCTCCCAATACACCCACCCACGCCCTTCGTTCCCAACTTCCATAACCGCTCTTTCTCAGCTCTGCATCTTTCGCTCAGTACTCCAAATCACCACTGATTGACAAATATAAACAAAAGTTATTCTCTGCATTTTGAATTTGAAACCAAGACAGAGATGAAGGTCAAATCCAGTAAGCTCAAGCCAAAAATGGAACCAGAGCTTTGTATCACGAAGAAGCAGAGAACAAAACGATCTCGTCGACTCCGCTCTCAGATTTCTCCGATTCTTATTTCGAATTTGAACTCACTTTCTCCTCGAAAGAGCAAAGTTGTTTCCAATTTCTCTGCTGATGTGAGCTCCTGTTTGCAATTCAGGGATGAAGTGTCTTGCAATTCAAGCAGAGTAACAATCGAATCCAACGCAAGAAAGAGAAAGTTATTTGAAGCAGACGGAAGACAGAAAAATAAAGATTTAGAGTTTCGAAGGATCACAAGATCTTACTATAATCTGAAGGAGAAGGACAGGATACGAAATGAAGTGGAAGTGAGTGAATCGTCATGTGTGGAGTCCAATTCTGGACTTGATTGCGTTGTTTCTGCAAAGAGAAGTTCGAATATGAAGACGACAACTGAAAGTAGAAAGGAGAATCAAACAAATGCAACTTCTATATTGGTTAACGAATCAGTGCTTTGCTCTGCTGAGCTTCATACAGGTTCTGGCTCTCGAAATTGGGAGAAATTGTCTTCAGATGGTAATGAAAATGACACTGGTTCAATTGCCTCCGGTGTCGATTCGTGCTTGTCACGTAGGACCGGCAAAGAAAGCAAAAACAGGGCGTTGGATATAGAACTTTCGGAGAATTTGAAAACTGATGCCGTCTCCGTTGAGGAATCTGTAGAGGAGCGAAAGCAGAACAGCTTGGGATTCGAAGCGGATCTCGCCTGTGCTGAGCATTTCTCTTTCGACGAGGATGTTGTTTCAGAAAAATGTTCTAGTCAGGAGACAGTGTTCTCGGAGCCTCAATCCGAATTATTCGTTGAGAGTTCGTCGGAATTAGAATTCTCAGATTACACGCCGTCGATTTTCTTGGATTCTGGAAGTGAATTCTCTGAGAAATCAGCCGACAATTCTCCTCCCTCGCCTACTTACTCATTGTTGCTCGAGTTTAGGCGGCAATTCTCGAGATCAAGCATTCCTCTAGAGTTGAAAAGATCCTCAATCACTGAAGCAGAGTGCCTCGAACATGTCAGCGTATGTTCTCTCTAGTAATCTGAATTATGCATATCGTATTCTGATGTTTAATTGAATTCCGGAGTTTTTCCAGGCAGCCATAGAGAACTGTATGCTAATTTTTTTATTTATTGCTCTTTTTTAATTTACTGAATCTTGACTATTGTATGTCTATTAATGTTTTAAAGTTAAAAATGTTTGTTTCACACTGTATCTTCTTAATTTTTGTTTCTCGTATTTCTTTGACCTCTTTTTCTAGGCAGCCAAACACATTTATTTTCCTATTTAATTTTTTCCAAATCCGTCGGTTTTTTGTTTTCCAGTTCGTGAGGTTAGTAGATGAGGCCGACGAAGAAAGCTACCAGAGGTTCCGCGAAAGAGAGCGAAGGCAGTCATTTTTGCACAATTACATCGACTTGTATCGCACCACGACGGAGTACGGTGATCTCATCTTTCAGCAACGACTACAGATGGTTCACTGGATAATTGAGGTGAGTTTTTCTTCTCCATGTCTCGCCTTTGACATTGGTTCATCGCCGTTTCATGCTCCGATTCGGCGACTCCGGACAGTTTAGTTGTCTCGATAATCATCAAATAACGTAAGGTGACAGCTGGATGTTCTTTCAGTTTTAGGAGCGCATTATTCCCTACATTAACATATATTTTAGTGTCCAATGAATTCGAGACACGTCATAGAGTAAGGATATCTTGGTGTTGCTTGTACAGCTCCGAAACTGATGATCATATGTCTTCTCGTGGACATATATAATATTTCTATTAGATGGAGGACCTGATTTTATATCTTCGTGACCGAAAACTCTGTTTTCACTTTTCCTATTGGCTATACAGCTAGTTAAAATTCTCGGTGGGGTTTTTGTTGTTTGGGCACTGTTTCTTGAACAAGTTTCAGTACGCTTTTGCCATCTTGTAGCACAAAAATTTCACTACTTTGTTACACTTGCAATTTTGCCCTTAACCAAATGATATGTGGAACAATCGAGTACCCCTGTCATTGGCTTTCATCATTACGACTCCAACAACTACAACAACAATAATAATCATATTATTATTATTATTATTATTATTATTATTATTGTTATTATTATTATTTGGCATGTAAATTCCAAAGCGGCTTTAACTAGCACTTACGCTTTTTTTTTTTTTTTTAACTTTCGCATGTGATGTTTTAGGATAATAATTTGGGCTTTTATATTTGACATCACTGATGTATTTGTCGATATTGCCTTGGATGTGCAGCAATCTACTGCTAAGGAGTTTCAGCACGAGACAATGTTCCTTGGTGTTAGCCTTCTGGATAGGTTCCTAAGCAAAGGATTTTTCAAGAACAAAAGGAACCTTCAAATTGCTGGAATAGCCTGTCTTGCATTGGCCACCAGAATTGAAGAAAATCAGCCCTACAATAGGTAATTATCTTTAATTAACTAACTCTTTTTACCAGTATTGCGAAGGATAAGAAAAAAAAATGCTGTGTATTCCCCCTTGGTTGCTCGTTTGGCACTTTCACAATTTTCAATAGGAGGTTAAAGGGAAAAATGAAATAAAGATAGACTAAGATGTGGGAATTATATGCCAGGCCAAAAGGTTCATCACTAAATGAACCAACCAATTCACTCTGTTATTTAACTTTTTCCTTTTTTTTTTTCCTTCTTTGGGTGCAAAATTTGTGCCCGATGTATGAAATGAATATATCATTTAGATGAATGAATGAGAAATGTTATTTAACTTATTCCCAGATTGGGAATATGGTTTCTTGCATAATTGAGGAGTATGAATGAGAAATAACAATTAATGTGAACAAGCCAAAACATGAAATCTCAAATGAACTTGAAAATCAATCTCAGATGAATGAAAAATCAGAATATCACTTCCTAATGCGTTTCTGTAGCATCCAACGTATTTTTTGGCCTGATCTGTGGTGCACAGTCACTTTTCAAGAACATAGACAGTAAATATTATACAGAGCTGCATTATTTGTGTAGAGATAAGGGAGTCTATTGACTTAATTTTACTGATGAAATATATATCAGTGTAAGGCAAAAGAATTTCCATATAGAGAACAATCTGTACACTAGAGCTGAAGTAGTAGCCATGGAGTGGTTGGTGCAGGAGGTTCTCAGCTTCCAGTGCTTCTTGCCGACCATTCACAACTTTATGTGGTAATTTCCTCACTTAGCTCATGTCAATATTGCGACTCAGCAAGATTCGGATCTTGCATTTTACTCAAAGATATGTTCTCGTTGTATTTTGCATGTCTAAGTTAGTATAAAGAGCTTGATAATTACATTCTTAATGAATTTTAGGTTCTACTTGAAAGCTGCTAGAGCTGATGCAAAGGTGGAGAGGAGGGCTAGATACCTGGCAAGGCTAGCAGTATCAGACTATGAGCACCTTCAACACTGGCCCTCGACAGTTGCAGCTAGCCTCGTCATTCTGGCTTCTCTTGACAGTGATCAAGTAGACTCATACCAAAGGGTCATTGAGGTATTAAAATTGGGTCTATTGGTAGCTTGAAAACAGATATGGTTTATGCTTTTTATAGATCCTTTGACTATCACTATATTTTGAAACATTACGTACGTATTTGCAGGTTCATATAAGAGCAGATGAAAATGATTTGCACGACTGCATAAAGGTAAAGTAACATAATTTGCACGAATGACATATTTTATTTCATCTAGCCACTCGCTACATAATTTCTCTTAAAGTAAGATTTGATGTTTGCTGCTATCAATTTAGCTTATAGATTGTTTTAATGTTAACAGACACTGGATTGGCTACTACAGTATGTAAGCTAGGACTGGTAGAGAGGACTCCTAATCTCACATTTTGTAGATTCTTGTACTGCTCAGCCATCAGTATAATGCAAATACATTTCTCTGTAGATACTAATAAACTTAGGTTATACACATCTGATTCTTTTTCAACTAGGCAGAAATGCCTATTGTTATCTGTCCATAAGTAATAGGCAGGGGACACATTTTGTATTGATGTAATTCAGTTACCAAGCTTGTGTTCAGCTCTAGACATTATTCTTTCATAATTTCATTGGCATTAACTATTGCACGTAGCCTTCTTTTGAAAGATCTGTAATATGCAAGCAATGACAGTTTGTGCATTTCTCTTCTATTTTCAAGATAATTTCTCCAATATCAAGTTTGCTATGCAAATGAAATTCCTGAATCTCTGTATAGGCTCATGCAAAACAATGGACTTATTATATCAGTACTGATAGAAAATGCACAACTTGCGAACCGTATGATTATAATAACTACCTAATTGGAAGGCAATTGTAATTAAGAAAATTAGATCATCAATCGCATAAAATAAATGTTTTGGGGGTCATTCGAAACTCTGCACACTCAGCCTCAATTCCAATCTACCCCAAATCCTTCATGCGTGTGTTTAATAGGATTGTTCATTATTCAATGCAAATTGTGCACTCCTACTAAACTAAACTGAAGTTGCTAGTTGTATTTGGAAGAGAAGAGGACCAAAAATGGAATTGTAGTTTATTTAGTTAGGTTAAACTCGATTCTACAGTGACAGAATCAAAAGAATTGGAGAAAAAGCAAAGGAAGATGTGTATGTGTCTATGCCTATGCCCACTCTTCTTTCTCCCTATCCTTCACAATAAAACTTGAAAATCGCAAAAAGCAACAAAATCTAGTTAGTTACTAGCCAAAATTACCAAAACACCATTATCAAATTCCCCACTTAAACCTTTTTCTCTTCTAGGCGTGCAATATCCCACCTCTCCATTTCTTGTGCCATTTAAACTAAAAGCTATTTTTACAGTTTTTATCTCTTCAAATGGCGATAACTGTATATGAAGCTTGCAAGAAAAGAAAACGAACCCCTAATATATTCACTTTTTCTCACCTCTCCGCCGCTGAAACGGCCATGGACTTTGGCGGTTCTTTCAGGGATAATATTAGAGAGTTTCTTAAACGCTGCTCTGAATGTGAAGAGTATAGTGTTGCCGGTAATCCCATTTGGTGCACGTTGCTTGCCAGTGAATCAAGCGGCATCGTTTTCCCTCTCTTCATTGTTGAAGAAAGCGTTATTAAATCCTCGTCTCTACACCCTCTCTGTGACTTATGCAGATTTGTTGGTATTTATATGCGCTTGGTTGCCTGATTTTGATAGTTTTCTTTTCTACAAAATTTTATTCAGTGATTAATTAATTTATTTTCTTTTAAAAGAAAGAGCATGTTTGTTTCTTGATGTTGCTTATTTTTGTCTACACTTTTCATTATCTGCTGACGTTTCAATTTTGTGCTTGATTTGATATTGAACTTGTTCATTTGATATTTGTGTTCTAATTTTGGTTTTGAAATTTGTAATCCGTCTTTTTTGGTGTAATGTATTGTATATTTTAATTTTACAAATTCAGTCCAATACTATGTTTTTAAATGGTTGTAAGCTTGCACTTGTCTTTGTTAGGCTTCTCTTTCTTCAATTTTTGCTTTGCTTTCTCTTGAAGTTTTTGAATTTCTCATTAAATTGATTTGGGTTTTGAATTTTGACTTTCTTTTTTGGAATTTTTATAGGATGGAGCCACCATTTTGTCTCCAAAAGAAATTATCACTTTATAATTCCAGAGGATTGTAAATGGAACAAACCTCTTAAGAAGGAGGCCCTTAAGCTTCAAACTCACTTGTTACATGGTGTCATTCACTGCAATGGCTTTGGCCACTTACTCTCCATCAAAACTCAATCATCCTTGACTTATCTCCAGGGAGAAGAGCTCATGAATCTCTGGGATCATCTTTGCTCAATGCTTCTAACCCGGTACTAACTAACATCAACAAAATTCTAGCAAGTTAATTTCAGTTTCATTAATCAGAGTTCCCATTTTTGAATTATTGTTTCCCTTTTCCTAATTTTGCTTAATGTTCAGTGATATTTCAGTGCATGATCTGTCAAAGAAGGGATCCATGGACCTCAGGTTACTGTATGGAATTGCTTATGGGCGTTCTTGGTTTGGGAAATGGGGTTACAAGCTATGCCGTGGAAGCTTTGGAATTACAGATCAAGATTACGATAGAGCCATTGAAATCCTCAGTTCTGTAGAGCTTGGTAAGATTACTTCTGACTTAGCAAAAACGAGACAAGGCAAATTGATTGAACAAATCATTCAAGCTTATAGAGATGTTAGTGAGACCCAGTTGGACTCCATCAGTGAATTGCTCAAATTCATGCTTGATTTTGAGTCCAAACCTCAAATCCAGAGAAAAACAGCCTTAACATTGGCTTCAATTTTGCCAAAATCCTCAATAGACACAACCTACCAAGCCAATACTCCTTCACATAGCCATTCATGTAACAGTCGGTCACTTGCCTGTTTTGTTGCTGAATTGGATTCTAGATGGCCTGCAAGAAGATTGAAGCATGTAGTTAAAGTAATTTTTCAAATTCTGGAAACACATGGTACTAGAATGCTTAGAGAAGAATTGAGAAATGCAATTAGAGAACACATTGGTGATACTGGTTTGATTGATTTTGTTCTTAAACATATTGATAAGGTTGTTTTAGGCAATCAAATGATTCTACGTGCAAACAAGCCAACCACCAAATTGTTAGAGTTCTCACTTGAAGATGTTTCTGAAGGAGCTACAATTGAAAGGGAAACAAAGTTAGATAATCTTGTTCCGCAACCTGGACTAAATGTTTATAAGGACTTGCTTTTCTTGTACAAGAATGTTTTACTGGGCTACCCGGATTATCATGCAGTTAATATAGCTGCCAGAGTAATCCTAGATAGCAAGCATTTTGTAAAGAAGTGGCAATTTAAGAGCAATTCTGAGGAATCATCACTGAGGTTAATGTACCAAGTCAGGCCAAGTTATGACGAATTGGTGAATGAGCTGACTCGGCCATTGCCCCCAGGTGAGCCATTGATGGCCCCAGGAAATGCAACTATAGGAGAGCTGAAATTGATGGTGCAATATGCATTAAGGGACACATATTGTTTTATGGAGAAGTTTGTAGTGAAGAATATAGAGATTGGTGAGTTGGTGGCAAAGGAGGACCAGGAGCTGTACAAGTGTGGAGTGAAGGAGGGTATGCAGGTTTGGGCGAGAGGTAATGGCCTGAACTTGGATACTAAGCTGAGGTATCAAGGTGGAGATAATGATTGGACGGTGGATTGTAGATGTAGGGCCAAGGATGATGATGGAGAAAGAATGGTGGCATGTGATGTTTGCCATGTTTGGCAGCATACTAGGTGTAATAACATTAAAGATGATGATGATCCTCCTCCTTTGTTTCTATGTCGTATTTGCAGCAACAGGAAGAAGTTGGTCCTCACTGAGATCTGTAAGAAAAAAGGATTGGTGGTATAGCTCTAACAAAAAGTTTCTTCCATAAAAAAAAAATCATTCAAACTATTGTAGAAAAGGAGTACTCATTTGGACTTGAATTATTGTTTTCATTGATAGAAAGAATTTTAAGATGATGATGTTCATAAAAAGAGAACACTGTGCAAATGTAATTAATTACTGTTGAACTTTATTTTTAATAGACCCGTTCATAGCCGGACTTAAATAGAAAAGAATTTAAAAAGTCACGATAAATCCATAAAAAAATCCGGTTCAAATCTAGCAAAAGTTCAGTCAATGAATATGTGTAATTTTTAATGAGGCAGATTAAAATATGAAGCAGTATTTATTTTAGGATTAACGATTAAATCGCCACCCCTGACTTTCTTAGCCTCCCAATCCGTTAACAAATATCTGTCTCAACTTTGAAACTGCACAACAGATTGATAAGTTCATATCCAGCCAAAATTGCTAATGGCCACAAGCAAATTTTGTTTTCGATTAAAACTGTTATTTTCCGAAAATGCCCATTAAATCAATTTTCAAAATGAAGGATTATCTTCAGCGTTGGCAACCTTAGCCTTAATTCAAATCATTACCCTTTAAATTTCAAAAGGAAAAAAAAAAAAAAAAACACTTATCTTGAATTATTTTCATGAAAATAAAAAGGAAAAGGGTCCAAAAGAATGTTATAGAAAAACAAAAAGATGCACTCAATCCAAGTAATGACAACTACTAATCTCACTGGCCTACCACGAAAAGCTCATAATGTGAAAACTGCAAAATAAACAACATTTCATCTTTAATCTATTAAGCATGCCCATATTAATATTTTTTTTTATTTAAGAAAAAGGAAATTTATTTGATATAAACACAAAAGTTCTGGTCTCATAAATCTTGCAACTTGCAACTACTGCATGGTGGTATGGCTAAATGTGAAAAGGTTGAGGAAGTGATCCATGTGCAACCTGCTCTAAATTTCAACTATTTCACTATTCTTATAAGTTTTTTCAGTCACAAAATTCTTTATAAAATCTTAATGTACTCTAAAAAACTAACCTTTTGGCGGCTCTTTTTGTCTGCCACATTCATATGAATACAACATTAACATAACATTTTTGCCATAATACAAGGAGATGAGGGTCCCAATTAAAACAACTACCAAAGAAAACACCGAATGTGACACCACCAACAGTCCAACACCACCACCTCCACCACCATCACCACCATCTCCGCCCCAACCAGATTCTGACAAAGATTGCGACAACCCTCTCGGTCTATGACGGCCTAACAGATTGACAAATAAATAAATTCACATATTGCCACCACATCAACAATTTCAATTCAATTACTGTGACTTTCATATGTATTGGCACAAAACCAAGTATAGAATTAGATCAGATGCCATTAACATAGATACAAAATTCTGTACAACCTCAACAAACTTAGAACTTTTTTTTGTAGCTGTAGTTTTATTAATTAAACGCATATCAAAATTGAATATAGATAATAATAAAGAAAAAAAGAAACTGATTTGTTTGTTTTATAATGAAATTAACAGAGAGGAGACCTCCTGGGAATGCCTTTCCTTTTATGTAATTGTCTCCTTGGCTTCAATGCTGAACTAATCCAGCCTTGGTTTTCTTCAGAAATATCAGTCAAAGAAAGAGAACTTGATGAATTTCTTTCTTGATTGTTCCACGAAATATCTGGAAATTCTTGAATTGAGAAACTTATCATTTTATGTTGCTCTTTAGGCTTCACTGAAACAGCTGATACCTGATGAAAATATAATAATCAATTCTCAGTTCTAATTAATTAATCGATTGAAAAAAATTGAGTTTTCACCTTGCATGCTATGGAGCAAAATCGATTAGGAACATCTTGTAGATATCTCCCACAAGCTTCACAAGAAGCACCAAACTTTGCTTTAGTGGACGGTTTAGAGTCCTTAGATTGGGGCCGAGGATTCAAGTGAACAGCCTTTTCGCCATTGATCTTGTACGTCTGCTATTTGATCAAAATCAATCATCATTTATATACAGAAATTGAATCAAAATCTAAAATTTGAATCTGAAATTAATAAAACCTGAATTTTGGAACAGTCGAGATGTTTCTGGATATCCTGAAGACGAACAACATCTTGATAAACATACTTGCAGATCTGAAGTTGCCTATGGAGACAGTGAGACTTAAGGCAATGTCTACAGAACTCAAGATTACAGTCAATACAGAACACATTTTTCTCATTTTTTCGTAATTGTTGATGAATTAAACAGGAATCGAAGAATTTGCTACGGAGCAGTGAGCTGAGCCAATCTTCTTTCTTCTTCTTTATGTATAATTTGCATCCTACCTGATCAAATTAAATTCAATTCAATTCAATTCATTGAATATAATTATAGAATCAAATTCAAAAAGAACAGAAAAAGAAATAATGAAAAAAAGAAAAGAAAGGATTACCATGGCTAGTGATTTAGAGAATGAAGAGAGAAAGAGAAGACGATATAATAAAATAAAGGAATGTTTGAAAACAAGAGAAAATGAAAGCAGTGTTGCAGTACTGGGCATAAGGAAGTGACCTACCAACGGCGGGAAGGTGAATGTATATCCCCTCCTCTTATGGAAATTTTAATATTACCAATTTTATTATTATTCTTTTTTTTTTCTTTATATATATAATTATATATATCCCCATAAGGAAGTGTTTGTTATGCTAATGAAATTCTGAGCTTTTTTCCTACTTTTAACTTTTAAGAGTGAAACACAAAACTTATCAAATTATCAAAGTTTTTTTTTTGGAAAAAAATATATTTAATTGAGAGGAAATTTAAATATAATAATTCAATGCTGAAAACTAGGGGTGTTCAAAAATGGGTTAGATGGGTTATAATTAGATTTTTTTTAAAAGAAAAATGGAGTTAAATTATACATAATCTCACAAAATATATTATATAAACTTGATTCAAATTTTATCATAACCCACCCAATCCATTTTTGAACACCCCTACTGAAAACTGGAAACCAAATGAAATAATTGAGTAATTCTAAAACTTTTCTTGATTTTTATTTTAAAAATCTTATAAGATAATACTTGTTTAGACTCAATTTATAATGAAAATACAGAATAGTTTTTTTTTTTTTTGAGATAAAGTAAATTAGGAGAAAAAGTGGATAAATTTCACCATAACAATTTTTATTTATTTATTTTTATGGAATGGATATTTTAAACTTTCATCATGTTTACTTTCACATCAATATAAGTCAGATGAGACACCATTTCTATTAAAAATAAAATTATAATACCCATCAAAATTTAATTTAATCATGAATATTCAATTAAAAGTGTAAGAGCATAATTCTCCCTTGTAAAAAAAAATTAGTAATTATCATAATATTTTTATATGGCAATTTACAATTGAGTTGATGGCAAGGTTTAGAGGTGAGAAAAAAACCGATGGATTTGGTTAATCGAAAAAAAAAATTCGAAATCGAACTTATTGACTGGTTAACCGATTGTAATGGACTGGTTAATGGTTAGTATTTTGCAAAAATCGATATTAATGGACTGATTAATAGTTTTTGACTCATGTGACTGATTAACCGAACCGGAACCGAATAGTTAATTTATTAATTATTTAATATGTTCATATTTATTATCTTTTATTATTTCTTGATTTATCAAATTTTCAATAATAAAAATCAGAATATATTCAAAAAGTTATATAACAATTTATCCTAATTAAAGGTGATCATATATTTTTTTTTCATTATACTAATTATTTTAAAGTTTTTAAATTTTTTTAATTGACTATTAGTAAGTATAACAATTTATCTAATTAAAAGTGATTATAAACCGGTTAATTTATTTACTTATTAAATATCAATTTTTAAAAATAAATTTGCTTATATCTACCAAATATTTTTATTTTAACAACAATAATCTTATATTATAGTGAAAAAATTTTAATTTTTAAGTGTTTTGAACATTTTAATTTTATTTATGAATACATTTTATAATTATAGTGGTTAACCGAAAATTATTGGGTAACCGGTCCGAAAATTCGAAACCGATGGACTGATTAACCGATAGTAACGGACTGATTAATAGTTAATATTTTAAAAAAATCGATATTAATGGACTGATTTTTTTTTTGGCTAACCCCTAGCAAGGTTTATACGCTAAATTTCCATATAAACAAGTGCTAATTCTAATTGAATTTGTAAGTCTAGTTGTGAACTTGTACATGTATTGTGCTGCAAAATGAATTATTATTATTATTTATTTAATTATACCTTGATTCTCGAAAAGAAAATCTGTTGAATTTGACAAAAAAGATTATGGTTTTATTTGTTGAGGCTCAGTTTTCTCCAATAAGTCAGCACTTTCCAGATTGTAAATCATAAATTACCCTAAATCATGGGACGTGAATGTCTGGATTGTCCTTTGAATTGAATAATGTGAAAAAAGAAAGAAATAACTACAGGGTTAGTTTTGACTTTATTAGGACATAATGAAGGTCTTTATATGTAAAGTTACAGATTATTTTCTTTTTCTTTCAAACCTTTCTTGTTTTTTTTTGGTTAGATCCTTTCTACTTTCTAATTCTATGCCATTATATTTATTTACTAATTCCTAATTTTCTATGGGTAAAAAGTATAAAAATATCATTTAAATTTTTCTATAATACTAAAATACTCATATAATTTTTTTTGGAACAAAAATATTATAACGGAAATCGATATAAATAATTTTTATTAACTTTAAATTAATGGCGCTCAGGTGGTGCTGATATAGCACTAAATTAATACCAAACACATGATAAAACATGTCACATTTTACCAAATCAATAAATAAATTTTTAATAAGTAAAAAAAAAATATTTAAGAAGTAAAATATTTTGTTATATATTAGTATCATTTCAGTACTCTTTTAGTATCATATCAATACTGTTAATTTAGAATCGAGGAAAGTTATTTACATAATTTTTTTTTTATCCATTTTTATAATGCCAAGGATGTTTTTGCACAAAAATAAACAATATAGGCATTTAATTAACATAAAAAAAAATGATAGACTTTTATGTTACTTTTCCTTTCCTCTATATTTAGTCCACAATTTATTATTTTTGATTAGTGGTAATTATTATACCTATAAAACGAGTCAAGTCAATTGGATACGAATCATATCAGTTTTAGATCATTATTTTTAAATCGTTCTCGGATTGGGACATTTTAGAATAGATTCACTTTGAATTCCGATCGGATTTTCGGATCAAATTCACTTATTTTTTTTTTGCATCATCAAATTGATTGGCTGATTTTTAAAATTAGTTATTTTGTTTCTTAAACTTTTTGAAAAACCATTTATCTCCGCAAAATTTTAATTTTCATAAACAATAGGTTTTTAATTGCTAATGTAGAATTTTCCACCTAGTGAAAAATAGACTCATGTAATTTTTCCACATCAACAGTCAAGGATTTATTGTGAATATACATAAATATATTCGGGCTTTAACTCGGTTCAGGTCGGTTCAAGTGGTTTTAATTTTAAATGGTAAAGCCCAAGCCCAATCCAAACTCACAAAAAATATAGGAAAAATTACCCCAAATATCATCTTTTTAATTGTTTTTTCAAAAATACAACTTTTTGTTTTAGTTTTTCATAAATCTTACCTTATAAATTTTTATTTTCAGAAATACAACCCTTTTTTTGTTCCCTTTGCTCAACCTGCCAGTCTCCTTCTCCGTCTCTTTCTGCTTCAATCTCACTGGCATCTTTCCTTTTTCATCATTCATATTTCTATTTCCTTCGCCGGCATTCCTTTTCTCCTTCTCCCACTGGGTTTCTTGGTTGCAGACTTATGGATTTGAAGATTAGCTAAAAGTTTGAATTGATGATGTTTTGCCGCACCACATGTGCCATTGATAATGTAAGTTAAAATTCAATCTACAGTGTTAAGTAATTTGTTTGAATATATCTGTACAATTTTCTCTTATTTTCTTTTGTTCTTTTCTTTTTCCAACAGTTGAAGCTTAGCCAACCGCCAAATCCAGATGACTTGGGTTATGTAGATTCATTTTCAATTAAGGAAATTTGTGGTGTTACGGTAAGTTTGAATGTCTACTGTATGCATTTTAGTGGTTTTTTCCCCTTCATGTGCCTTGTGTCTATTACTTAAACATTACATTTTTTGTGTTTTTATATGTCATTGTTGTGAAAAATGAAGAAGGTGGCAATTCTGTATGCACTGTGGCTAGGAAAATAAAAATGACTAGGAAAAACCTAAATCATTCCTATTGTAAAAATTTTGTGTGTGTGTGTGTGTGTGTGTATATATATATATATATTGCATCTGATTACTCCTACACATTCTGAATGATTTAGGTTTGAGGTTGATCTGGCAACAAGATTGCTAATACCAATCATTGTGCTCTAAAACCATAATAGATATAATATAATGGAAATGGGTCATAATTACAGCATAAACATTGAAAAAATTGAATCAGAGGTGAGACTTTTAGCTTGGAAATTCTTTCTGTATATTTAAATTTTAAAGATAGTTGTGATGCCAAGAAATGTATTGGTTTAATGTTATATTTTTCTTGTATAATTTCAAAATTATGGCTTTATTTTGGTTAGCTTGCAAGTCCTGCTGTGTTTTGCTTTCAGTTATTCTAGAAGGGAAAGACCCAAAACAAAATGCCATTTATTATGAGATATATTTCCTTCTGTCTGAGTATAACTGACTATATGTGTATGCTTTCAACATCTTACTTGAAATCAATATATGAATAGATAAAAATCAAAAAGAACCTTGGTATTACTTTGTTATACATATTAAGGTTGTCGTAATTATTGGCTGGATGTCGCTTAAAAATTTTGCATATTGGGAGCATTTAAAAATTTGCATATTGGGAACACCTTATTTCCAACGTTGTATGTTTTTGTGTTTTTCAGGTGAAGAAGATGGTTCACGATGGGCAAGAAGTTGTAATTGTAAGTGATTCACATGCATTACATCACCCTCAGAAGTTGGCAATTGTTGTTTCAAAAGCAATGCGGGGGCACTCCTTGCAAGAGACCAAAAAGGATGGACATTTCCATGTTCATGTTGGCTCAAGGCTACATCTCAATTTTGATGATAATCAAACCTTGAATAAACTTTGTATAAATTCTATTCATTTAGTTTCATTTCAGCTCATTCTCCACTATGTAATGCAAGATCCAAGTCAATTGCTCAAGTCAATATATCTAAAGAAATTGAAGATACTGAAGTTCATTGGAAGTTAGGGTATTAATTTCTGTAAGATCTTTTGAGGAGCTTTGCATACATATTCATGATTTATAAAAGCCTTTCTTGCATAAAATTTTATTTAAAAAACCTTGTTCTGTCGTAAACAGAATATAAGTTCTGTTGATAACAGAAGAAGAAGTTTTTGCCAACAGAACAGAAAAGAAAATATTCCTTTGATCTGTCGCAGCAGAACAAACAGACAGAACAATAATTTCTGTTTTCGCTAAAAGACAAAAATAACGGCTAGTTTTTCAAAACAATCAGTCTGTCTTCTCTCTAACGGCCATATTTTGATATGTAACGGCTATAATGTATTTTTGGCTATAAATTAAAGTTGTTTCTGATTTCATAGAGGTTAGAGAAGTTGAAAAATATTTATATCTCTTGAGATTCAAGCTTTCATCTTTTTAATCAAATTTCCACATCTTGCACTTCATTATTATCATCCTCCTCAATTAGATTATAGCATTTCTGTTGTAATTCTTGTGTGAGGTATTTTCTGTAAAAGATAGTAAGAAAAGGGTTGGCTAGAACCTTAAAATTTCTAGCAAGTGTTTACATCTTTTACTTGGAAAAAAGATTGTGGGTAGAAAATATACTAGGCTTATGTATTGGCTTAATTCTTGCCCTTTAAAAGAATTATTAGTGGAGAGTCAAGCTCAAGACGGTGTCTTGGGGAGTGGATGTAGGCTGTTAGGCCGAACCACTATAAATCCTTTGTGTTGATCTATTTCCTCTCCCCTCTTCTTTATTCTGTTTTAAAAAGGTTTTAACTATTCTGTTTTCTGTTCAAAGAAAATCTTTAAAGTTTTAATCTGTCATTAAGAAGCGATTTTCTGCATAACTCAAATCTGATTTACAAAAAAATTTATCTTGTATTCTGTTAATTATTACCTTCTGTATTCATCAAAATCATAGTCACTTGTTCTGCTTATACCTGAACACTTTATCAGAACTCCTTTTTTCTGTCTAGATAGAAATTGAGCGAAAATTGCTAGACACCCAATTCACCCCCCCTCTTGAGTGTCTTTGGAACCAACAATTGGTATCAGAGCAGATCTCATTCTCCTAAGATTTAACAATCTTGAGTGATCCGTAAGATGGCATAGAGTTATGAAAATCCTCCTGTTGCTACTCCATTCAAGGAAGGTCATTCTGTCATAGACCACCCATGTTCTGTGGAGACAATTATCCATTCTGGAAGGTAGTAATGCGGCACTTTATCCAATCTCAAGACATGGATTGCTGGAAAATAATCGAAGAAGGATATCAAGCTCCAACAAAAATAGTTGAACAAACTGGAGGAACAAGCATCACTGTTCAAAAAACCAGAAAGGAGCTCACAGAAGAAGAAAAGAGAAGAGTTCAATTAAACTCTAAAGCAATGAGTATTCTATTCTGTTCTTTACATACAAATGAATTTAACAGAGTTTCTGGTTGTGATACAGCAAAAGAAATTTGGGATAAGCTTGAAGCCACATATGATGGAACCCATGAAGTAAAAGGATCTAGACTACATGTGCTAATGGTGGATTATGAAGCTTTCAAAATGAGGCCAGAAGAGACTGTGGCTGAGGTAATCAACAGGTATGTTAAGTTAACAAGTGAAATTAAAGTTCTTGGTCACAAACTTATTGAAGAAAATAAAATTACTAAACTCGTTAGGGGTCTAACTCCTAGATGGGAAGCCAAAGCTTCTATTCTGTTAGATAAAGATCCTAGTACTCTTAATTTTGATACTGTTTGTGGTTCACTAATCTCTCATGAGCTTTACATTAAGTCACAAGATGCTGAAAAAGAAAAAGAAAGGAAATTAAAAGCTCTTGCTCTCAAAGCCGAGTATGGGAGTGACTACTCCACTGGTGATGATGAGATTGCACTCATTACAAAGAAGTTCAAGAAGCTGTATCGAAAAGGTAAAAAATTCAACAAGAGACAGCAGCAGAAGTACTCTCACCAGAAAGCAGACAGTAATTTCAGATCTGCTGGAGAGGTAGTCTGCTATGAATGTAAGAAACCTGGACATATAAAATCCAAATGTCCAAACCTAAAGAGAAAGGAAAAGAAGTACAAGAAAAAGGCAATGAAGGCCACATGGAGTAATAGCGAAGATTCAAGCAACAGTGTGGAAGAGTCAGATGCAGACTCAGATGAAGCTGGTCTGATGGCGATTTCTGATGATGAGGTACAAAGCATCTCTACTAAGATAGATCAGGAAAATCATACTGCTGTTGAACAGAACAAGAGTCAAACAGAAATTGAAGATAATATAAATGAGGTAACATGTTCTGACTCTTACTCTAGTTCTGATGCAAATGGGGATGAATACGAAAACATGTTGGTATGCTTTGAAAAAGTTCATCATAAATATCGCATGCTTAAAACAAATCATATTGCATTAAGAAAACAGCATGATGCATTAAGACAAGAAATTGAGCATGTAAAACAGAAAGAAATTGATGTGGAAAATGAGTTTTCAGATTTAGAAAAGAAATATATGATATTGCAAGAAAAATGTAAAGGAAAGAAAGTTTGTTTATGTAATGGCAATGAAAATGAAAAGTTACATGCTAGCACATCCAAATTTAATTATAAAAAGAAGCATATGCATAAGAGGGAACATAAGAATAATCATTATATGGCAAATTTTACTAGCAATTCTGTCACCTATTTTTATTGCAACAGAAAAGGCCACGTGTCTAAATTCTGCTATTACAAGAAAAATGCTAGTTCTGAAAAACAGATATGGGTTGTTAAAAATAATGTGCATGCTGTAGCTAACCCACAAGGACCCAAGAAAGATTGGGTACCTAAATCTGTATAATTTTCTTGCAGATCTGCCTGAAGAGCTCCAGATCAGAAAAATGGTACTTGGATAGTGGATGCTCTAGGCACATGACAGGGAACAAATCAAAGTTCACTAAATTAACCATGAAAGATGTTGGGAGAGTTAGTTTTGGAGATAACAGAAAAGGAAAAATCATTGGAATAGGAACTATCGGTTCGAATCCAAAGATAGAAGATGTTTCTCTTGTTGCTGGATTAAAGTTCAATCTGTTAAGCATCAGTCAAATCTGTGATAAAAACAGAAGAGTGATATTTGAAAAAGATCATTGCAGAATAGAAGAAGTCAAGACAGATCAGACAGTTCTAACTGGACACAGATCAGGAAATATTTATCAAGTAAATATAGAAGAGCTTCAAGAAAGTAATCTAACATGCTTGATAACACAAGAAAATTTGAGTGTACTATGGCACAAGAAGCTTGGTCATGCTAGTATTCACACCATGGAGAAACTAGCTAAGAAAAATCTAGTTAGAGGATTGCCAAAGATGAATTTTGAAAAGGATTACGTTTGCAAGGCCTGTCAACTTGGAAAACAGACCAGATCTTGTCACAAACTCAAAGGAGAAATTTCATCCAAGAAAGCATTGGAGCTTTTTCATCTAGACTTGTTTGGACCAATAAGTCCTTCTAGTATTGGTGGTAAAGCATATGTATTTGTTATTGTGGATGATTACACAAGATATACTTGGACGATGTTCCTTGCACACAAAAGTGAAGCATTTAAATCTTTTGAAAAATTGAGCAAAAAGTTACAAAATGAGAAAGGGTATATGATTTCAAGCATAAGAAGTGATCATGGAGGAGAGTTTGAAAATGCGAGTTTTGAAGAATATTGCAACAATTCTGGAATTTATCATAGTTTTTCAGCTGCCAGAACACCTCAACAGAACGGGGTAGTAGAAAGAAAGAACAGAACGCTTCAAGAGATGGCTAGAACTATAATTAATGAGAATAATCTTCCAAAGTACTTATGGGCAGAAGCAGTTAGCACAGCGTGCTACATTCTAAACAGAACACTTATTAGATCTATTCTAAACAAGACTCCATATGAGCTCTGGAAGAACAGAAAGCCAAACATCAGTTATTTTCAACCATTTGGCTGTAAGTGCTTTATCTTTAATGATAAGAGTAATTTAGGAAAATTTGATGCTAAATCAGATGAAGGTATTTTTCTTGGTTATTCATTAAATAGCAAAGCATATAGAGTTTTTAATAGAAGAACATTAGTAGTAGAAGAGTCTATAAATGTAAAATTTGATTATGCTGACATCTACACTCGAGAAAGGAGTTTTTCTGATGATGATACAGATGTATAAATGTTCGAAATGAACAAAAAGACTGGAGAAGAAGATAATACAGAAAAGTCTCCTGGACGGGAAGCAGATCAAGATGACAGATCTGGTAATAGATCTGGTCAGATAGAAGAAGATTAGCCAACAGAAAGGCAATCAGATCAACAAGAAGAAAACCAGACAAAACGGTCGTTGGAAAGATCAAAAGATCAGCAAAACACAAAACAACCAGCAGAGCTGCCTAAGGACTGGAAGTTTCACAGATATCACCCAAAAGACAACCTGCTGACAGAACCATCAGAAAGAATGATGACCAGAAGAGCAATGCATGAATACTGTGGTAATGTAGCTTTTGTTTCTCAATTAGAACCAAAAAACTTTATGGATGCTCAAAATGATGCAAATTGGATTCTTGCAATGCAAGAAGAGTTAAATCAGTTTGAAAGAAATAAGGTATGGCATCTTGTTCCTAAACCGTTAAATCATTCTATTATTGGTACTAAATGGGTTTTTAGAAATAAGCTTGATGAACAAGGAAACGTTGTAAGAAACAAGGCAAGGTTGGTTGCTCAAGGCTACAATCAAGAAGAAGGTATTGATTTCGATGAAACATTTGCACCTGTAGCTAGACTTGAAGCAATCAAAATTTTGTGTGCATATGCATGTTTCAAAAATTTCTAACTTTACCAAATGGATGTTAAAAGTGCTTTTTTAAATGGATTTCTAAATGAAGAAGTTTATGTAGCTCAACCTCCTGGTTTTGAAAATTCAGAACATCCAGAGTATGTTTACAAACTCAAAAAGGCTTTATATGGTTTGAAACAAGCTCCTAGAGCTTGGTATGAAAGATTGAGTTGTTTTCTTCTTGCTCACGGTTTTAATAGAGGAAAAGTTGATAATACATTTTTTACTAAACATAGTTCATCACATATTCTATTAGTACAAATTTATGTTGATGATATTGTTTTCGGTTCTACTAATGTTTCTATGTGCAAAGAATTTGAATCTATCATGAAGCAGGAATTTGAAATGAGTTTAATGGGAGAACTCACATTCTTTCTGGGATTGCAAATCAAACAATGCAAAAATGGAATTTTCATAAGTCAGGTAAAGTATACAAAGGAGCTTATTAAGAAGTTCAAAATGACAGAAGCCAAGTCTGCCAGTACACCTATGAGTCCCTCAATCAAGCTGGAAAAAGATGAAAAAGGCAAAAGTGTTGATGAAAAGGTTTACAGAGGCATGATCGGATCATTGCTCTACTTAACTGCAAGCAGGCCTGATATTCATTTCAGTGTGTGTCTGTGTGCTAGATTCCAATCTGCTCCAAAAGAGTCACATCTGTCTGCAGTAAAGAGAATTTTACATTATCTGGTTGGAACACCAGAACTGGGATTATGGTACTTAAAAAATGGTTCTCTGAATCTAATTGGATATTCTGATGCATACTATGCTGGATGCAGAATTAACAGAAAGAGTACCTCTGGGGCCTGTCACTTTCTAGGAAACTCTCTTATTACGTGGTCCAGCAGAAAACAAAATTCAGTGGCTCTGTCTACAGCAGAAGCATAATATATTGCAGCTGGAGGAAGTGTTGCACAAGTTCTATGGATTAGGCAACAGCTAAAAGATTATGGAATTGAGTTCAATCAAGTTCCAATCTTTTGTGACAACACCAGTGCAATCAATCTTACAAAAAATCCTATTCTGCACTCTAGAACCAAACACATAGAAATCAGACATCACTTTATTAGAGATCATGTTCAACGGGGTGACATTGTGCTAGAATTTGTTCCAACAGAACAACAGTTAGCTGATATCTTCACTAAACCTCTAAAGGAAGATCAATTTTGTCAAATTAGAAGAAAGTTGGGCATGGGCTCTACGGCAGAATAAGTTACCTGATAATAAAATCTCTTAGTCCTTGCAAAAGGGAAAAGGTACGTTTTTTTTTAATCATGTTTTAATATTTTAATATTTTATTACTAATTTAATACATGTGTGCTTTAAAATTATTTAATATCTTTATGACATTTGACTTTTTAATAATTTTGTTTCTATGCTTTAGTTTTAAAAAGTCATAAAAAGACAAAATAGTCATTTTATGTTCTTTCCGTGTTTATTTGTCATAACTGTCAGAGTCAAAGTTTTTTTTTAATTTGTTTCTTCCCGCTTAAAACCTTGTTTCTATGTTATACTCAGTATATTGATGTAAGTTTTTCAGAGAAAAAGAGTGGGAACAGCTATCTTTTCTTTTGAAAAAATCATGTCTATCTCCTTGGGAAGGATAACTCGCATTAAATGGTGTGTCTTTTCATATCCTGACTCTACATCACAGAGATTTGTTTTTCTCTTTTCTAAAATCCTCTACCCAGCGTCTTCTCTTTTTCTTTCGGGTTACATCTTTCCTCTTCCTCAAAAATCCCTGTAAATCCCTTCGTAAACCCTAAATCCCTCTATCAATCATGGCGCGATTCAAGACCAAAGCAAAGCGCAAGCCTCCCAAAGCCAAAACCTCCAAAATCCCTAAACCAGTTGAATCGCCTACCAAAACCGAAACACCCGAGAAACCCAAAATCGTCACTTCACCGGCAAAAAATTCCAAAGCCGTTATCATTCCTCCTAAAACCATCGATTGGGATGCAACAGTGGAGTTTGCTCCAGATTTGGCGAAGTGGATGGAGGATCAAGGCTGGAAAAGATTCATCACATCCTCAAACCCGTTTTTTTATCCGGATTTGGTGAAAAATTTCTATGGGTCTATAAAGAACATCACGGCCAACAGTTTTCAAGTCGTTTTTAGGGAGAGAACCTTCGATGTCTCTCCTCAGTTACTCTCTCAGGTATTTTCTCTTCCATTGGTTGGCACTAAAATAGATAGGAAGATTGGGACTTCTGTTATTCAAAACTTTAATAGAGAAAATTTTTTGAAAGCCACTACTGGGCTTGAAAACCCTGGAACCAATCCTCCTTCCACATGTATGGCACCAAAATTTAGAGCCCTCCACAAATACATTTGTGATTTTTTGTTACCTAGGTCGGGTAGTGCTACATTTTTAGCCACTGTGGATGATTGCATTCTATGGCATTTTCTGAAAAGAAAACCCCTGAATCTGCCTGTATTATTGTTTAAAAATATGTGTGATAACAAGTCCAAAACTAGATTGCCATATGCATTACTGTTGAATGAGTTGTTTGTATTCTTGAAATTGGATTTGTCTGATGAAAATGTGGAACTATTGAAAAAAGGGCATTTGATATCTAGAAAGTTTTTTGAGGACTCTGTTGCTAGGACAAAAGCCTTAGGCAAACGAAAAATTGACCCTCCTGTCCAACCCTCTGTTCAACCTATTGCCAAAAGAACCCGCAGCACCCCAACAGCACCACCTCCTCAAGAATCCTCCTCTCATGCTCTTACTGAAAAACTGAAGGTCTTCCCTCCAGATATTGCCTCCTATTTAGCCAAAAACCTATCCCTAATCATCCAAGAAGCCAAGGTTACTGGATCTGGTGATGAGAAAAATGTTTCTCACTATGCTGATGACAAGGAAGAGACACAGGTTATAATGGACAGTTCTGAAAAGGAAGAGGAGATTGCCAAATCAGAAGAAGAGGAAGTTGTCCAATCTGAGGAAGAGGGAGTTAAGTCTAGTGACTCAGGTCAGGGTGAATCTTCTAGCTCGTTTGAGGATTCGTCTGTAGAGAAAGAACCAAAATCCTGTGTTGTAGCCTCTGCCAAATCAAGTAGTGATTCTGGAGAATCCAGTGGAACAGATGAGGGTGATGATTCTAGTACTGATGACACCTCTGCCACTGAGAGTGAATCTGAGAAAGCTCCTGAAACATCACCTCCACCTGCAGCTCCACCCAAAGCAGCAGAGACAGCAGCTCCTGAGGTACCTATTTCTGTTGTTTCTTCATCTTCTTTTGATCATGAATTGGTTGAATTGCATGAGAAATTGGCTGTCTGTCTAGCTGAAACTGCCTCAATCCAACAGCAGATAGCTGCACTTCTTCGTCGCAAGTTGACATCCACACATAGTTCTCCTGCTTAGTTCTTTTATGTGTTTCTTTATGTTAGGATATTTCCTTCTTGCTCATATTTTTTTTTGGATTCTTATGGTTTATGTTATGTATCAGTTATGGTTATGCTCTCTGCTCCTCTCTTTTTGCTGATGACAAAAAGGGGGAGAATGAATATTTTGGATTATGCTGTAGCTTGGATTATTAGCTTATGTGTTTTATGGGTTATTGATACTTAGTTTCTTTTATTGACATTGAGTATTTGGAAGCTTAAAGCTTATCTGATACAGGTTGCTTGACAGTTCTGTTGAACTGAACTGATGATAAGTTTATGTGCCAGAACTGTTCTATAGTTATTCTGTTTAAATTGTGTTATACACTTTCTGTCTTATGAGATTTGATAGGGATTATACTTGTATATATCCCCCTGGCATATAGTAAGGGGGAGCATATTTATACTAACCAAGATAGACTTTTTAGTCAAAGTTTATCAAGGTTTTGTCATCATCAAAAAGGGGGAGATTGTTGGCTCAAGGCTAAATCTCAATTTTGATGATAATCAAACCTTGAATAAAATTTGTATAAATTCTATTCATCTAGTTTCATTTCAGCTCATTCTCCACTATGTAATGCAAGATCCAAGTCAATTGCTCAAGTCAATATATCTAAAGAAATTGAAGATACTGAAGTTCATTGGAAGTTAGGGTATTAATTTCTGTAAGATCTTTTGAGGAGCTTTGCATACATATTCATGATTTATAAAAGCCTTTCTTGCATAAAATTTTATTTAAAAAACCTTGTTCTGTCGTAAACAGAATATAAGTTCTGTTGATAACAGAAGAAGAAGTTTTTGCCAACAGAACAGAAAAGAAAATATTCTTTTGATCTGTCGCAGTAGAACAAACAGACAGAACAACAATTTCTGTTTTCGCTAAAAGACAAAAATAACGGCTAGTTTTTCAAAACAATCAGTCTGTCTTCTCTCTAACGGCCATATTTTGATCTGTAACGGCTATAATGTATTTTTGGCTATAAATTGAAGTTGTTTCTGATTTCATAGAGGTTAGAGAAGTTGGAAAATATTTATATCTCTTGAGATTCAAGCTTTCATCTTTTTAATCAAATGTCCACATCTTGCACTTCATTATTATCATCCTCCTCAATTAGATTATAGCATTTCTGTTGTAATTTTTGTGTAAGGTATTTTCTGTAAAAGATAGTAAGAAAAGGGTTGGCTAGAACCTTAAAATTTCTAGCAAGTGTTTACATCTTTTACTTGGAAAAAAGATTGTGGGTAGAAAATATACTAGGCTTGTATATTGGCTTAATTCTTGCCCTTTAAAAGAATTATTAGTGGAGAGTTAAGCTCAAGACGGTGTCTTGGGGAGTGGATGTAGGTTGTTAGGCTGAACCACTATAAATCCTTTGTGTTGATCTATTTTCTCTCCCCTCTTCTTTATTCTGTTTCAAAAAGGTTTTAACTATTCTGTTTTCTGTTCAAAGAAAATCTTTAAAGTTTTAATCTGTCATTAAGAAGCGATTTTCTGCATAACTCAAATCTGATTTACAAAAGAATTTATCGTGTATTCTGTTAATTATTACCTTATGTATTCATCAAAATCATAGTCACTTGTTCTGCTTATACCTGAACACTTTATCAGAACTCATTTTTTCTGTCAAGACAGAAATTGAGCGAAAATTGCTAGACACCCAATTCACCTCCCCTCTTGAGTGTCTTTGGGACCAACAGTTCACACCAAAACATATCTAGACGATGCAATACTTAAAGAAGTGGGATATCTTTTGCATATTCAATTTTACTTTAACCATTAAACCTATGTATTATGATGCATTTATGCGGGCAAAAATATCAATAAGGAGTGATAAATTAATTGTTTATCAATAAACTTCAACTCTGTGATCAATTAGCTCACTACTTTTGAGTTTATCCGATCTTCCAAAAGTGTCAAATTAAGAATCCAATCCATTTATATTATCATTTATCACTTTTAAAATTTTATAGGAAATTAGCAATAAGTTGGTGTATCATCATCACAGAGGACGACCCGAGCTGTTGAGAGAGCCAAATAAAAACCATGTGCTTGAAGTTTTCTCAACAAAATTTTATCTCTAATCTAAACACAAAAATATTTAATTACCATTTGCACAAAAGAAAATAAGAAAAAGAAAAAGAAAAAAGAGATCAACCTATTATTTAACATTCCAAATGTGAATTTTTCACTATCAGATTTGAGTAAATATACTTTTATTAGACACCAAACTCCCAACTCTAAATGTTGTATACAGGGAGGTAACCTTTTTCATAATTAGCAATAGAAAATGAGGAAAGCTTTTTAGAAAATGATTACAGAAGCATTTAAACATTATCCCCACTGCATGATTCTGCTTCCATAGCCTCTAAACCTTCAACCATCATTTGGGCTCTATTTTGCAATTGTCTTTCTACGGCAACCATATACAGGCCAAAATCAATAGAAACTATCAGAAAATGGGAAACTAGAGAGAAAAAAAATCTTGTTATGTAACAATTCCAATATAGTAATGAGCGACAAAAATAAGTTCTGAATTTAAATGCATACTAATAGCACTTCCAATAGCACAAGCCCATAGAATCCTCATGGACCATTTATCCCCAATCACTCCTCGGGTTCCCATGTTTAGCTGCAAAAGGGAAATGCTAACTTAGTAAATGCTCTTTCAAACATAGACTTGCTGTAATGGTGCTCAAGCTCCTAAAAAGAAATCAATCTAATTAATTTATTAAACTTAATCTTCTTGATACAAGAGTTAAATTTAGAGACTTTAAATCATAAAGTCCAAATTAAAAGAACACTTATTAAAGGATTTACCTTTACCTTTTGTTACAGAGTTAAATTAAACTTAAGCTTAACTCTAAATTATAAGTCTCTAAATTTAACTCTTTTATCAAGAATATACATAAAAGCAACATTCAATTTAACTAACTAGAAGAAGAGAAAAATATACCTGATTTTCAAATACCTTCAAATCAAGAAAGAAAACATTCAATAATAGCATGCAGACCCTCCTATCAACATTCAATAATAGCATGCAGAAAGTGATCAAATTTTACTATATATATCTGCAATTCCTGTAATGTGCAGCAGTGAGAAAACAAAAAAGAATGAAGTAAGTAAAAGAGAAGCAAGAAAGAACAAAGACCAATGATATTCTATCGTCATTTATAATTGCTGAATATATGAACAATAAAGTAACTCTAATCACATGTAGCTTGTTGCAGAAAATTTCATATTCAGTAACAAACATCGATTGTCAATTCCAAAGATATGCAAAAGCAATTGCTTTCTTCATGACCAAGTTCCAATTTAAGTGCAAATACAATTCATTGTATTCCCACAAAACACTAATTGAAAGAGATAGTTGAGGGGCATAGAAAGATTGAAACTGAAAATGCTTTCCAGGACCACTATTACACTAGGATCATTGGACTTCTCCTCAGGTTAAGGTCAAGGTTCCATCACATAATTTCCATTTTTAACAGAAAGCATCGTTGGCCAATATATTTTTATTAATAAAGAGGATACGGCTCTTAGCATTTCATTAATAAGCCAATCATCAGCTCTCTCTGGATTCTGTAGGGCAACAAGGTTTAGAGTATAAACCATAGAAAGTGTGGACCCCAATATATATCTAGTATATGCATAATATACATCTACTACACATCTAATATACGCACAATATATATCTAATATACGCATAATATACATCTAGTACACATCTAGTACACGCACAATATACATCTAGTACGCATCTAGTATACGCACAATATATATTTAGTACACATCTAGTATACGCATAATATACATCTAGTTTACACACAATATATATGTAGTATACACACAATATGCATCTAGTACACATCTAGTATACGCACAATATACATATAATATATACACAATATACATCTAGTACACATGTAATATACGCACAATATATATCTAGTATAAACACAATATACATCTAGTACACGTCTAATATACGTACAATATATATCTAGTATGCACACAATATACGTCTAATACACATCTAATATACGCATAATATACATCTAGTATACACATAATATACGTCTAGTACACATCTAATATATGTACAATATACATCTAGTATATACACAATATACATTTAATACACATCTAATATACGTACAATATACATCTAGTATATACAAAATATATATCTAATACACATCTAATATACGCACAATATACATCTATTATACATACAATATACATCTAATACACATCTAGTATACGCACAATATACATCTAGTACACATCTAGTATACGCACGATATATATCTAGGACATATCTAGTATACGCACGATATACATCTAGCACATATCCAATATACGCACAATATACATCTAGTATACGCACAATATAAATCTAGTATACACACAATATATTATGCATTATATATCTCTTATTATGCTATGCACTATATCAAATAATAAGACAACAATAAAACTAAAAATATAAAAAGAAACTAGATTATCATGCCTATTTTGTTGACCAATTTTTCGTTGATTCTGCTTGCTAGATAATATTATTTATTTACATGTATTCCAATTAAATGCCTATTTTCATGTATATATTATAACTAATATTATAATATATATTATAACACATTTCATATTGAATTCCATTTCATTCACACGTTTCCATGGATTCCCATACATAATATAATAATAAATTAAAGTAAAAACAACAAACTTAACATGGAAAATACATAAATCGAACAATTATTTCAAAAGAAACAAAAAGGGGAGGAATGGGGTTATCACGAGTCTGCACCATTGTGCCGACTCAGCACAAAATCTGCACAGGAGGCAGATTCTGCTCCAATCTTGGGGACCAATTTTAGACTATCAAATGGCGTTTTATGCCCAAATAGTATTCTATAATTTTGTTCCTATATATCTTGGCTTTCCAATGGTACCAATATCACTCAATTTGGAACTATATTTTAGGAGATATGGTCTTGGAAGCACAAACTGCTTCCATGACCCGGACAACACAAGAATGCTTCTATTTTGGCCATTTTTGGGTCACTTAGAGCTAATATTAGCTCATGGACATTTCTACAAGTTTTGTAGGTATGGAAGTGACGGTTCAAATGCTACTAAAATGCCCTCATTCTGAGATCTATGCACTGAATTATTACCAAAATACTGAGATCTATGCACTAAAATGCCCTCATTCTGATATTTACACCTTCAAATGTGTGCTCCAATTACAAATATAATATACGCACAATATACATCTAGTTTACAAATAATATACATCAAATACACATCGAGTATACGCACAATATACATCTAATATACAAACAATATACGTCTAGTACACATTTAATATACGAATAATATACATCTATTATATGCATAATATACATCTAGTATACGCACAATATACATCTAGTACACATCTATTATACGAACAATATACATCAAGTATACGAACAATATACGTCTAGTACACATCTAGTATACGCAAAATATACATCTAGTATACACACAATATACGCACAATATACATTTAGTATATGCACAATATACATCTAGTACACATCTAGTATACGCACAATATACATCTAGTTTGCTCACAATATATATTTAGTACACATCTATTATACGCACAATATATATTTAGTACACATCTAGTATACGTACAATATACATCTAGTATACGCACAATACACATCTAGTATACGCACAATATACATTTAGTACACATCTAGTATACGCACAATATACATCTAGTACATGCACAATATAGATCTAGTACACATCTAGTATACGAACAATATACATCAGTACACGCACAATATATATCTAGTACACTATATCAAATAATAATACAACAATAAAACTAAAAAATAAAAAAGAAATTAGATTATCATGCCTATTTTGTCGATCAATTTTCTGTTGACTTTACTCGCTAGATAATTACACCCCCGCTTCCAAGTCCTTTCAATCCACATTGTCAAATGAAGCAACAATTACAATGGTTAAAAGCAATTTAATGAAAAAATGAAGAACAAAGAATAATTGAAGGACAAACAGAATCAAACTCTTAACAAACTGGTTTTTTATTTACAAAAATTCACTACGCACAAGGGTAAATGACAAGGAAAGAAATAGGATTTACTCCAAGGCCACTGGTTTGCGGGCAATTGCTGCAGGAATTGCAGGCAACCCATAAAACATCACTTCCTGTATCAATCTGCACATTGAATTCTCACAGAGGAGAGCCCAGTTTTACTTTGGTAAAATAGAGTCTAAACAGAGCAAAGAAATAAAAAAAATTGAAGAACAAAGTCAATGCTAATTAATTAAGTACTGTAGAAAACATCAGTGGTTGATTTTATCTCAAGGAGTGAAACACCACAAAATTGAAGAGCAACCAAAGAAAGAACAACAAAAACAAAAATTAGTTAAAGAATAATTTAAACATACAAATCAAGTAACTTGAAAGCCAATCACTGTCACAATTCAATGATACGAAATACAATTTATTCCCAAATACTCACTCTTACTGTTACAATGTTAAGCAAAGAATCCATCATCGCTTATACAAATTAATATGAAGCAAAACCTCAGTTCCTTATTTTCTCTATTCATTCTACTTTAAAAACACAAACCAGTAGCCATCCCCTTTTGATAAGTAATAGAAAATAATCATGTGTTTTAATAATGCTAGTCCAGGTAAAGAAAAATATAATTTGAGCCAAATTTAATAATTTTGAACAAACCCATCACTGGAAATTCAAGAATAGCACAAAATGCTACATGTCGATAAAGACTAAGGAAAAAAAATAAAATTAGCAATTTTGAAACATCAACAGCAGCCATTAGAATATTACATCACTAACAGCGTAACTTAACAAATCGAAATAAACGTCATTACACTGTCTAACTGGACTGGGTTTATTAGTTCTCATAGTAAGAACATCTTCTGTCTAGGAAAATAAAAGAATTTAGATTGGCTTTGAAATGAAAATCTCTAAGAAACTTAGGATTAAAAAGCACTAATAGGCTAATTTTTGGAAACTTGAACGGTCTTTTATTAGTTTAGTAGCTTCGGTTTCTACCAGATCAAGTGGTAATAATCCTGTTTGAGTACCATCACTATCCGTATCAATGTCTCCGATTGTCAATCCTTCAATTCTTGCTGCATTTGAATCTACTTTAATTCCCACCTCCACTTCTGCAAATTAAAGCTTCATTAGGAACACACACAAGAAAACCATTTAACAGAGAGGAATGGCATTGAAAAATTTTACCTGGATTAGAAAAGAACCATAAAACGAAGCCACAGAGGAAGAGAACAACAGGGATAAAATGCATAGCATTATCTGTAAACTTAGAACGTGATTTCTCCTTCTTTCCCATGGCCGCAATTGGATCATCACCTTCGGCATTTGCCAATGAGTGGGTGAAATACTCGTCACCCACCTTGCGCAAGTCCAAGTGCTGTTAGGATCAACAATGGCCAAAAAGGCCGCATTTTTAGTTCTTAAAGAGATAGTTTCTATAAAGAAAGAGATCGAGGTGGTGACAATATCGGTGATTCTTTCTTTTATGCATTTGAAACAGAGAAAAAAGAGAAAACAAAGAACAAGACAGAGAAAACCCAGGGGTGAAGACTAAAGAGAAAGAAGGGATAGAGAGAGAGGCAAAGTGATGAAAGAGGAAAGTAAGAAGGTAAATGAAAATTGGTAAAATGATTTTTTCGTTTAGGTTTTAGAAAAAAGTGATATTTTTGAAAAAATAAATTGTATAAATGAAATTAAGAATTTAAAAAGTTGCATATTTGAAATATTTTGAAAAGTTTATTTTTTTGTTATTTTTATTTTTTTGTGTATAATTATGTAAAGAGCCCAAAAATATATTATGTCTTGTCTAAGCCCAATTTAAAAAAATAAGAAAATTACACATTATACATTAATTTCAATTTTTTTTTATAAAAATACAACATTTTATTTTTTAAAAACTTTTTAATTTTAAAAATACATCTATTCTAAGGAATTCTGTATTTTACAATTTTTTGACTCACAAAATTCGTAAAATGACTTATACAATCTATAAACTTCTCTATATCCATATCTTTCACTCTTTTTTCACCCTTATCTTCATTACTGTATTCTATTCTCACTTAAAAAATTATACTCATTTTTTCATCCACATAACTTGTAACACCCCTATTACCCCCTGAGAGGGTAATAGAGTGTTACCACACAAAACATGAATCATGCTAATTCGGAAGAAGAAAATTTATTTTCTTAACAATTTCTTGCACATAATCCATGATTGACTTAACTCTAATGATAAAATTTCATTATGTCTTTGTGCTGGCCTAGCCTTTATGCAGACAAACCTTCAGTAATTCCCAATATTTACACCTACATAGATTAGAACTCATAGTAAATATAAAGTTTAGTGGAAAGTATATATGGTATAAGCATCCAATCATAACAATTATTAAAACACACACACATTGAAGGCAAATGCATGCCACAATTACATATTTGAATATACGAAATTATAATATCATTTAAACGTATTAACATATCTTTTAACAGTACGGTACATTATTACAATATTCAGATAACGTTAAGTAAATCTCTTAAGCTTAAATATTATGTTCTTGCCGAGTACGTTTATATTACAAGTCTAACAACCTAACTTATCTTTCATAAGCACATTTTCATAACCTTTAACTTGCATGATTCAGTCATTAACTTGCCTGCTTTTCCTCTAAGGAAATGGATAACCGGAGTACAGAATAGTAAGTACCTAAAGGTACTGAATAAGGGTACCCGTAGGTACAATTACAGAGGTACCCGAAGTTACAATTATAGGGGTACCCGAAGGTATAATTGCAGTATATTTTAATTAATTTATATTTATATTTAGGTGACAGAAGGTAACTTAAGCGGGGCCGAAATAATGACCCAAAAAGGCCAACAGAACGGTATTAATTACCCAGTTAAAGCAGGCTTTTATTCATGTCAAATTAATAGTAAACATATTGAGTCAGAATTAGTGATTCCCGTTCAAAGGGTTTTATTATAAGTATATAGAACAATACAAGTATATAGAACAGTTGTTATAACTTCATGTTATGTCAGTAAATACAAATCATATTCAATTTCATCATAACATTTGTTTACATGCAGGAACCCTCTTATACACATATTAATCTTTCTATGATTTCGTTGGAACTTGGAATAATATTCCAAACTTCCTACGTATCTCAGGTGTTGGTAATCAGAACTACATAGTTCTATGTATTCTATTATACTGGGTAAGGACACAGTACATATAATTAGATAATAAACCAGATACAAATCAGATACAGATCAGGTAGCCGATTATGTAAACCCATACTTAACAATGCAAAATGCGAATAAATATCTTTTAATCTTATCAAATAATCATTTAATTAATCTGGTCCAACTCAGAGTTCATTTGGTGCCAAAATCTATAACTGAATACTGAAAACAGGTGTCCCACGGTGGTCAGGAATTTCTACCCACCGTGTGAAGTGTTGGAATTCAAATATAGTCAAATAGAAGCATTTTCCATGGCGGTCAAGGAACTATTACCCGCCGTGTGATACAACACACAGTGGTTATAAAAAGGCTAACCACCATGTGAATAAGCAAAACCTTAATCACTTATCAAACAGAAGCATTTTGCATAACGGTCAGGGAAATCCCGCCCACCATGAGGGTCACAACATAGTGGGTAGAAAATCCCGACCACTGTATGGATCACCAGAAATCTAAATTCATCAAACCTGGGTGCATTCACACAGTGATCAGAATTTTCTAACCACCGTGTGACATGTCTGTGTTCATCAAATTACACTGAAACACGGCTGTACTTTTTTGAAACACGGCTGTACTTTTTTGGAAAGACATTATGCTCTGTTTCATGCTATTCTATATGTTTATAACTCAACACAACCAACTCATTACAGTAAACCTTTCTAACCATCAATTTACAATTACTTAACTATTTAACCATCTCAATCATACTTACTTTATCAATTACACAATCAAAATCAATCTAATTTCTCATTCAAAAATCATTAAACCATTATTTAAGTCCACCTTCAGATTACTCACAACCAAATTCATTTACATGGTTACTTTTAATTAAAACTCACCTCAAGACAACTCAATTCATGCCTTTAACACTAAATTATCACAATCAAAACAGAAATCACTTAAACTAATACAAATACCCATAATCTTTAAATTACCCAAGAAGAGGAAGGAGAAGAAGAAGAGAACATGATTTTACCAATTCTCAAGCTATTCACATACAAACTTCATCTTTTCCTTGGATCTTCTTGCAAAACCAAATTGAAGAGGAAAGAGAGGGGATCTTCTTACAAAACCAAATTGAAGAGGAAAGAAGAGGAGATGCTAGAATTTTCGGGTACCCCCTCAACTGACTTCACTCTCCCTTTTATACACCTCCCAATTCCACTGATAAATGTAAAAACATGATTGGCCAATAAAGGAAAATAACCAAATGATCCTCCTTTTTCCTTATTTTCTTACATTTACCATATAATCAAGTTAAACTATAAATTGGCCCTCCAACTAATTTTTTTAATGCAATAAAAATCTTAATTAACAATTTTCAACTTATTTCTCTTACCAAAAACCTTTTGCACTAAGAACCAAATTTGTCTCTTTTTTTTTAAAAAAAAAGAATACACTACCAAACATGCACATTTAGCACCTTAATTCCTCTGAAGTATGTCCAAATACGACTAGAGGGTATTTTGGGTCATTACATAACTTTATCTTCCTACCATTAATTATAAACTATTTTAATTTATTCCGATTTCATATTTTTGGTTCAGGGAAAGATTGTGCTTCGTGGCTATAGATTTCAAAATTTCACAGTGTTTATTCGTTTTGGAATTTCATAGAGGACAAAGTGCATTTGATTTCTCCTTCTCCTTCTTGTTTTTTATTTATTTATTTTTTTCAAATTGAAAGGGAAAATGGAAATATTGTGTTTAAACTTCAAATTTCAGATGAGCTGAAATAAAGTTATATTTTGTAGAAGTCATTTTTTTCCTCCAGTTTTCAAATTATACCTCAGTTATACTTGAATTATACCTCGATTATATTAAAAATCAGTATAGTTCTTTTCTTCAGTTTCAAGTTATATCTCAGTTATATCATAAAACATAATACATTTTTTCTTTTGTTTTCCAGTTATATATCGGTTATACTTGAGTTATATCTCGATTATACCAAAAATATAATATACTTTTTCTTCAATTTTTCTCCCTCCATTTCATGTAAATTGTCAATTTTTTTAGAAAATTTTATCCCACTTAAAATAGGAATTTTTTGAAAATAATGTATTTTTTAAAAAAATTAAAAATTTAATGCTAAAATAAATATATTTAGAAAATTAGAGTTGCTAAGAATCGATACTATCACTGCCGATTTCTGACACGTAGTTTTCACAAATTTTGACTTTTTTATATTGAAACCAACACTCTTAGTGCTGATTTTTGTTAGTCGAAAATCGACACTGACAGTGCAAGTTTCAAAACTTATATTTTTTTAATAAAATGCAAATGCAAGTAACCTCTGCTTTAGCTTTTGTGCATGTGATGTGACAATTGTTAAATTTGTAGTCCACTTTTCACATAGAACATATTTAATAGATATAATATTTTTAGTTGTTTTGTTCAATGTTTTTAAAATTAGACCAACTGGTCGAACCGGTTTAATCACAAATCGGCAAAAAAATTGGTTCAATCCAATATGAAAATCGAATTATACAAAAACCGGACTGAATAGTAAAAACTAGGTTGGACTGGAAAAAACGGGTTGAACCAAAAAAATCTGGTTAGACTGAAAAAATCTAATATACCCTAAATTATATTTTTATAAAATATATTTTTATAATTCGGGTTGATAACTGTTGGATATTGTCCAATCAAAAATTTATATTTGATGATAAAATCAATTCATATTAATATTAGATTTAATAAAATTGAAAGTTATGTGAAATTGTTTCCACTATATTTTTATTTTATATTTTTTAGATATTGAATAACTACATAATTTAAATATAATGAAATATTAAGAAAGAGATGAAGATAAATATGATAATTATAAAAATAATATCTTTAGGTAATGTCATAAAAATAAATTTTACAATTGAACTTAAAATTAATAAATTTTAAAATTTTAAAATTTATTTTTCTTATAAATTCAAATATTTAACAGATAAATAAAGATGTAATGTTTAATCTGGTACTATTATTGCTAAAAAAGTAGAAAAATAAATGAATAAAGATTAATATATTGATATTTAATAATTAATAGATTGTTTAAATTAGGGATAAGTATGGATCGGTTAACCGGTCCATTAGCCCAAAAAAAAAATCAATCCATTAATATCGTTTTTTTGAAATTTCAGTCCATTAATCAGTCCATTATCATCGGTTAATCAGTCAATCGGTTTCGGATTTTCGGATCGGTTAACCAATATTTTTTGGTTAACCACTATACTTGTAAACTACATTTATAAAAAATTTAAATTGTCGAAAATACTTAAATTTTAAAATTAAAAAATAAATATAATTCAATATAATAATTAAATATGATGTTCAAACAACAAATATAAACTAACAATATTCAAAAATATTATTTTCACATATATTAAAAAATTTATTTTATTTGAAATTTTTAGTTAATGTATTAATTTTATATAACTTTTCTAATATATTTTGATTTTAATTAATGAAAAATTGATATATCAGGAAATAATAAGAAATACTAACTATGTACATATTGAACAATTAATAAATTAACTAAAATGACTTTAAAAAAACTAAAATGAAATTGAAATATTTTAAAGTAAATGAAAATTAAAAGGATATAAATAATTAAATATGAAAATAATGAAATAAAAAATTATAATAAAAATAAAAAAGAGTGTAATAAAATTAATAAAATATGAGGATGTTCATTTATCGGTTTCGATTTTGGCTAACCAATTTATAAGCTAAAAAATAAAAATCAATCTATTAATATCGGTTTTTGTAAAACATTAATCGTTAACCAAAAATATCGGTTCGGTTAACCTATTTTTCGAATCGATTTCAGTTCGGTTTCTCGGTTGACCAAATCCAACGATTTTTTTCTCACCCCTAGTTTAAATGTGTTTTTTTATATGTCATATTTTTATTTTTTTATAAATAATTATATTTAAAGAAAATAAAAATTTCGAGTCAACATAATCCAACTAGTTGACTCATAATTAGTTGGCAGATCGAGTAGATGTCTGGTCTGATTTTAAAAACATTGGTTTTGTTTTCCTAGGCCGTTTGCCCCTTTTGGTCTAATAAAATAAATAAATAAATATACTTTTATGCTCATGTTTCTTGAATTGATATTTTCTTTATGTTATAAGTAATATATATTTTTCTAATGCTTGACAAATAAATATAAAATATATTATATTGGTTTAAATTTAATTTAAATTATTTAATGGAACTTATAAAAAAAATATATTCAATAAATTCTTTTTATAATTTTTATTTAAGAGATACCGGCTTGTTCTAGCCTATTTTATTGACCAAATTGATAAACACCAAAAAAATTAGACACTTTTATGTAGTTTTAAATCATGTGCTCTAATTTTGTACTATGTCGTAATTTTGCACTATGCTCTTGAAATTTTAAAATTGGCCGGTTTGACCTTGATACTTGATTTAACACAAAAAAAAAACAAAAAAAAACATAAAAAAAACATTTGAAAATCCAAAGAATACTAATTATTAAATATAAATATATGAAAAATAATAATATATTATATGATAGTAAATAACAATTAACATTTTAAATAAACAATTGTATATCTACCCAAACAACAAAAATTTTAAAAGAAAAAGTGTACGAATTACGATCATTTATATTGAATTTATAATCTTATCATTTTGAAAGGTTATATTAGGAGATAATATATTCAATAATCAATATATTCCATTGTCACACCCATTTAAAAAATAATAATTAAAATTATTTTTCTAACACATAACTTCATTGTTCAATGACGGTATAAGAAATTTCTTTTAACAAGGTGTATTGCAAAGTTATAAACTTAATATATATATATATATATATATATATATATATATATATATATATATATTAAATAAATAAATATATATTTTTTAATATAAATTAAATTTCCTATAATTAGGGGTAAGCAAAAAAAATCGGTTGATGCGATCTGAAGCCGAATCGATGAACTGGTTAACTGATTATAATAGATTGGTTAATGGTTAGTATTTTGAAAAAACCGATATTAATGGACTGGTTAATGGTTTTAGCTCATATAAACGGTTAACCGAACCGATAACCGAATTTTTAGTTAATTTATTAATTATTCAATATGTCCATATTTATTATTTCTTGATTTACCAATTTTTCAATAATGAAAATTATAATATATTCGAAAAATTATATAACATTAATATATTAACGAATAATTACATCTGTGATTGATTTTTATTTCAACACACACAAAATTTTTTTTCTTTCAAACTTTTTAATATATATAATTAATTCCTAATTGTAATTAATTTCATAATTTTAACTGTTTAATTAAAATATTTTACATTTAAATTATTAAAATTTAATATGATAAACAATATTCAATTAAAATATGAAATTTTAGTTTTAATATTCTTACAGATATTATTTAGCATTTGTAATTCGAATTAAATATATTTCGCTTTAAAAATAAAAAAGTTCGTTGCAAATAATAATTAATATTTAATAAATTACAATTTTTCCATTTATTATATTTTTCTATCCAATGCATACATATTGACACTACATTTTTAGTTTATGTTTATAATGTGAATATTATATTAAATTATATTTGGTTTATAATTTTTATTTTTAAGTATTTTGGACATTTTAATTTTTTATGAGTACATCTTATAATTATAGTGGTTAACTGAAATAATATTGATTAACCGATCCAAAAATGCGAAACTGATGAACTGGTTAACCGATAGTAACGGACTGGTTAATGGTTTGTGATCTTAAAAAACCGATAATTAATGGACTGATTTTTTTTTTTGGCTCATCCCTACCTATAATAAATTAAAAAGCATATCTATTTTGTATAAATACAATTATATAATTTACGAATATATAGAAATATAGAAAGGGGATTTTTTTTAATAATGTTTTTTTAAAAAAAAATAGAAAAATAGTATTTGTCATAAACTAATTAGAAAAGTAGGGTTTTTTTTTTTGAAAACGCAAGTACGATTTGCAGTTTCAGAAGTGGAATCCGCCAACCACGTTGCGTCGTCAGTCTGAAAACGTAAGTACTGGTTGCGTTTTCAGACCTGAGGACACAACGTCAGGTTGCGTCTTCAGAGTCTGACAACGCAACCAGTACTTGCGCTTTCAGACATGTTAGACCCCACTTCAATATTCCCACCATGCACCCATTGAAAATTAAAATCCCGGACACTTATATAAACCCAATCTTCATTTGTTGGTTGTTTTTTGAAAAAAAAAAAAATTCAATCACAAATTTTGTGTCCATATAAATTTTATTATGTTTGCAGTGTTATTATTTGAAATCGGTAATATTTATAATTAATTATTTATAATTTAATATATGTAATTATTATGTGTGCGATAATTACTTTTATTTATTTATTTTTGTTTTGTTTATTTAAAAGCAGAAGTAATTTGCAAATCAACAAGTTAACAAGAACGAGTTCAAACTAACTATTGAAGTCAAGTATTGTATCAACTTTAGTATTTTTATTTATCGTCATATATTATTTTATTATCATAGTTTAAATAAGAAATTATTTTTTAAAGTATAATTATTTATTTTTGATAGTGTTATTAAATTTAATTTGTATATTAAATTTTAAAAATAATACTGGTTAAATTTATTTTGATAATATAAATAGAAAAAATGTACGAATTGAAATTTAAAATAGCCTATACTTTTTTTTTATTTATTTATGGCTGATTGTGTAGACATACTTAGCTACAAAAGTCATGATGGGTAATATTGCAAGAAAAATCGTGTCTCAAAAATGGGATAATCTGTACAACTGTAGAATCGAAAATGGCATAATAATGTCCGACCATATTATTTCAATAAATAAAAAATTACAAGATATTATAATAAGAGGATATCGGATGATAGAAGCAAAAATGGTGGACGCTCTTTACATGACATTGCCAATTATTTATTTGAATTCTATAATAGAAATTTGGAATATGGAGCATGCAATAAAATATTAGGAATTGGTTATAATTTTTTTGAAAGATATAATTAAAGTTAGTGAATAAAATTTATTAAAACTTAGAGATACCATACCAGTAGATCAAAAAACTTATTGTAAGTGGTACAATTATAATAAATGGTTTAAATATTATGTTCATTAGAGGTTAGCAAAAAATATATTATGCAAAAATATTGTGTAATTTATGCATGTATGATAGTAAAGTGTAACAATAATTTGTAAATTAAGCATATTTTTTAATAATAATATTAGTGTATTATTACATGTAATAGTCAAATATTATTTTTTTTGGATGAAACATAAAATTGTGAACAAATGGTTTAGGAAATTATGAAAAAATTATTTTGACTTATAGGTAGTTAGAAGATGTCAACAGACACCGAATTATATTTGCACACTGGAGGGGAAATAAGTTATGGAGCGACAGGTTTTCAATATGACATATCTGGTCCGAATACTATTACAAGTAGATTGAGGCTTAATAATCTAACACATGCAATCAACAATTAAAGTATATATCATTTAATAATATTATTTTATTTTAAAAATAAATACATATTTCATAAATAAAAAATATGTCTATATTTCTATAATACTTGAATATTTCATAATTTATCATAATTAAATGTCAATTACAATAATATGTAAATAATTTTAGAATTTTATACTAATAAAATAATTATTATATATTATTTCATTATTATAATTTTTTACATTATTTGATATCATTTTCACATAATAATGAATAAAATAATAAGCCCTTTTTTCCTGCGTCACAAATATCTTAATAATATCTTAAAATTTTATAACTTTGTTTCTATAAGTCAACGCATAACATAATATAATTGATTCAAAAATTTTAATTAACACTAACCTAAGATTTTTCATATTATATGCATCTATTATTCTAACATTTAACATTATAAAATATTGTATATCAATAAATAATATTAAAAGTGATTACTTGCTTTTTTTTTTATCCTTCTCCAAAATAACAAACAAAAAATACTTGCAAATTACAAAATAATACAATTATATATTTATAAATTTTATATGAATTTTTTTTAATAAATTTTTAAAAAATTACAATAAATTTTACTAACCTTTTTTTTTAATAAACTAAACATTTCACAAATAAACTAATTTTTGATGTGCAACTTTAGAGGAAAAAAAAAACAAAGTTTGAGAAAGCAGATTTTGAGAAGAAATAGAAGTGGGAAAAGATGGTGAATTTGATAAAATGTGAAAATGAAGAGAAAAATTCAATTTATATAATATAAAAAAATAAAAAATTCACTTTCAAATTGATGGGACATAACACTGTACTCAACAGTGAGCCGGTGTCACGTGAGGCGGGCTAGAAAAACTATCCCGCCTAAACTCACAATACAGTGTTGCGGTTTTAGACGGGACATCTTTTCTGTCCCCCTGACTCGACACACACTGATCACAGTTGACTTTTTGAAAAAAAATTTACATTTTTAAATAATTTCTAATTGACACTATTTTTTTAACATTTTTTTAAAAAAAAGATTATTAAAAAAAATTTCCAATATAGAATGAGGTGTATTAGAATTCTAAATTTTTAATTTACCGACAATTGCTACCATTTGTAATGTAAAGTGCTTTAGTTATTATGGAACAAGAATGAAAGAAATTTAAAGTAAAAAGAAAAAAAAAAAAAAAAAAAAAAAAAAGATGATGAGAGAGGACAACTGGCAAGTACGGTAAGGAGACGCAGATACGCACCTACTGTGGCCTTTTCATCCCACCACAGACCAAAGGGCCATATCTGTATTTTATTTTCATTTTTTTTTTAAAAATTGATATAAATGCTTCCTGAAACCGGCCCGATTTATGTCAGTCGGAAACTGATATTGACAATGCTCGTTTTAATGCAAAAAAAAGCTAAAATTTATGAGACACATATATGCCGATTTTTAACAACCACAAATTTTTAAATATGTTTATTATAGCATCAAATTTTAATTTTTTTAAAAATATATTATTTTTAAAAAAATTATAAAATATCACTTAATTTATAAAATTAATATAATATTTATTATTACTTTTATTGATATTAAAACTATATTAATTAGAGGTATGCAAAACTCGAACCGACCCGAACTAGCTTGTCGAGTCACTCTACAGTCTACTCACGTCTCCCTCTCCTCCCTCCTCTCTCTCTCACACACACACACATAGAGAGCTTTTCTCTCTCTTTCTCACACACACAACTTTAGCCTCTCTCTCGCATGCACACACACAACTTCTCAGAAACGCTCATCGTCTATGCTTTCTCAGTCTCTCTTACACACATAGAGCAATCAAGTTTAGAGGACCAGATGCTTTAACAAACTTTATTACTCCTCCAAGAAGAGAACAAGAAGACAAACCAGAAGAAATTGAAGAAAAAACTGAAAACAAAAAAAAACAAAGAAAAAACCCTGATCCAGCGAGAGGGAAGCATAGATCAGGGTTTTTTCTTTTTTATTTTTTTTGGCCTGAGATATGGGTTTATTGCAGTTTGAATTCAAATTTTTTCTTTTTTTTTTTATATATCTTTTTAATTTTCTTGGTTTTGATATGAAATTTTGAATTGAAGGATATATTTGATAATTTGAGGTTGAGATCTGAGATTTTGGGTTGAGATTTTTGCAGATTATTGAATTTTTAGGGTTCATCGGGTGGTTCGGGTCGAAATTTGAAAATTGTCGTGTATTTCAGTTCGAAAATTAGAATCGATTCAGGTGGTGATTTTAGCCAAATTCGATATTTGGATTAATCGGGTTCGGTTTAAGTTGAATCGAATCAGATCAATGCACACTCCTAAGTCATAATTAATATTTTCATTATCATTTTTTACACAATTTTCTCTATTTTATTTTCATTTGATATAAGAGAGTGCACTTTAGCCTTTTCAAAGTTTTCAACTTCGATTTCGATTTAATTTTGGTTAAAGTTTTAACCATTCATTCTCCATTTTTTTCAATTTTATATTCTGTTGGAGTTTGACAACCTCGCAAAAATAGTGACATTTGACATGAGATGCAAAGAGTATTTTTTTTCCCCTTATGCATTTAGGTAATTAATGCAAGCTTCTTATAGTTTTCCTTTTTTTGTATTCCCTTTCTTATGCTTTTATGTATCATTAACCAACATAATTGCATTTTCATTTCCACTAATATGCTCTATGGATTATTAAGGACTAAATTAATCCCTAAACTATAATAATGAAGAAGAAATGTATGAAAACATATATTTATTTGTTAATATTTATTATTTTCATTTTTTTTTATTTCTAATATTATTGGTGTATATTAATATGCAGATCAAAAAATTAACTAATTAATACTCCATTCGGTTTCACCAAGTTATCACTTTTTATACATTTCACCAATATTAAGATAATAATCGATTTTGTTTAATTTTATAAAAAAAATAGACTAAATTGCCCCACTCTTTTATTTTAGACTATCATAATAATGAATTTCTTATTAAAATGTTAGTATTAATAATAAGGGCAAAATTGACATTTATGTGATAAATTTTGTTTTAAATTTTACAAAGAAACAAATTGGTGGAAGATGTAATATGATTTTCGATTGGAGCACAATTTATATAATTTTTATTTTCTAATTTACTTTTAAATATACAAATATGAATATTTATAAATAGTTTAAAATATTCCGCGATAAGCCCGAATTTGGAGTGGTTCCAGTGAAAGGAAACTTGAAGGAAAGTTTCCCTTGTTTTTTGAAATTTACATGAAATCGTATCCACAGTTTTTACAAGCACAAGTTTACTTTCTACAATCCCAAATTCTTTAACATTTGTTAGGATTGAACAGTTTGCATGCGAATCACCTCAACCAGAAATGTCATCTGCAGAAACTCCAACATCAAATACAACTCATCACGTTGCAGGTCGCCGAAAGCAAATGTCTAAACATACATCTTTGTTCATCTTCCAATGTAATTCAAATGCAGGATTGGATAGCCTACCATTCTCTGGGCTTGATGATAAGGTCTCCTTGGTTGCAATATCCCTATTTTTCTCCAACACAGTGATGATGTGATCTATCTTCTTGTTCATTTAACTGGCATCTTTGTCGATAATTGTAAGGGAAACCAATTGTTCAACCTGAAAATCCTGAGTCAAGAACCGCTGAAGAGATGCATCCATTGATTGAATCAAGTTCTATTAATTAATATGAAATTTAGGGAAAATATAAGTTGTATTTCAAGAGCATATCGCAAGGATGAGATTAGTTGCATAGCTAATTATTGATTAATATTGAACTTCATAAATTATGTATATATTGATGGCAATTGGCATGCATTTGCTTGTTCTGGAAGACGCAAGTAAGAATCTTCATTAATTAAATATGCGTATATGAAGGCGTAGTCTGAAGGGGTGAGTGAGAATCATTAATTAAATACGAGTATATTTGTACCAAAAAGAAAAATAATTAAATAATGTACTTTAATTTATAATTTTAAGAGTATTTATTTGTTTTATATGATTTGGGCTTAACATTTCAATTTTTGGCTCTAAAATGCTCTTTCATATTCATTTGATTTTTAAATAAAATTATATATTTACTCTAAATTAATTTATTTCTTTTCTCATAATTTTTGTTTTCTTTTTAAAATATATTCAAAATTTATAAAATTACTTTAAAATACCCCCTATCCGTTGTAAGTATGAATTTAGTAATTTCTTAAACTATATTACTGATGTAAAATCGAATAGTAGGCTTTGTTCGGTAGAGTCGTGGCTTTTTGGATTTTGAAAAACTACTTATATCTTAAATTAGTATCAGTAAATCAGGCCATTTTTTATGCAAAAGCATGTATAAAATTATCGATAAATTTGGCTTTTTTTTTACCTTCTTGCACGTGTCCTTGGTCAAGGAGCTATATGTGCTGCAGCCCTTATACTCAAAGGGACAGCTCATCTGCCAGCCTTTGAAGCTAATTATATCAATTACTAGTTTAATAAAATTTCAATGTAAAAATTTTGAACAATGAGACCTTTGTCTCTATTGTAAGATGAGAAATTGCAGGATTACAGATTGGGAAATTGCATTGATGGGTTGCAATTTGGAGAAGAACGAAGGGAAGATTAGATTGGCGCCGCCAGAAATTAGACGGAAAGCAGGTTCCATTAGTTTAGAGAGCCAATTGCCACGCTATACCTAGTTCTGCGGGGGATAAGCGCACGGAAGTCTACGCGACGGCGGTTTCCTTAGTTTATTGCCGGCTCCTTCGTCGTGTGGTGATTTGGGTGCAAACGACATATATAATCAATATATCAATAACAATAACTCATTATATACATTTCTACATGGCCTCCTCCATTCGAATCGATTTACCTTTTCTTCAGTCTCATCTTCTTTTTCTTCCTATCGCCATTTTTATCTATGTCGAAATGATCAAAGGAACTTCGACCTTTAAAATTTATCTCAGAATGGACATGTGTGAAGAAGAATTGGATAAGAATAAAATCCAAACGAGCAAAAAGAAATTTTGTAGAGAAAAAAAAAAAAAAAGAATTTGAAAAAACCACCTTTTGCAATTTATGAATTTTTAATTTTTTAATTTTAAAACACATTTCGTATCGTGTTTTATTTTATTTTATTTTAACGAAAAAAATAAAAAATCGAAAATAAAATCCATCCAATCATAGCCTTAGTTCAAGGATTTCACAACGCCTATTTTCTTTTTTATTACTTGATTTATTTGAATAAATTAATTAATATAAAATGATATTATAATTAATTATTTTAATAATATATGTCATAGTATTCTTTTAATAATTTTTTTTAATTTATATATTATTATCAAAATTTAAAAATAGTTAGAAATGACCCAACTAAAAAATAACCCAAAAATAATTTAGTCCAAAACTAATATAACTTAAACTCATCCGACCCATTTAATTAATTTAATTAGCCTAACCTCGCCAAAGTAAAAATAATAATAATAATGATAATTTGAGTTTCATTCCTAATTCTCCAGCATTTATGATGGTCAAACTTTCAAGAAGCTACCAAAATAAATAGAAAAAAATGGTGGGCTTGCAAAGGACATTGTTGGAGATGAACAAATTTCTTTCGTCAATAAATCAAAAGGTCTAGAATGATATTTAGCTGCAAAAATTTGGAGACTGCACTATACATCATAGATATAGAATAATAAAAACACCCTCTTTAGACAAAATGAACACAGCCAAATGATCTTTCCTTGCACCAAAACTTAAGGTAATAACCTTCTGAGAACAAGGCATAGACGGATGGATGCATTAGCTTAAGCCGCGAGGCAGAATATTTTGGCCCGTAAACAGCATGAGCAGGCTTCTTGCAGATGTTCTCGGTTCAGCTTTCTCTCTAGCACGGGTGCTCTAGGGCAACCAGATAAAAACGTTGTATGTTTATGAAGCAATTCTGAGCCGGTTGTATGAAAACTCAATCATTGTGAAAATGGCCTTTTCTCTTCCGGCACCTATTAATGTACCAAGTGGCATGCTTCTGCAGGCCCATGCCGATCATCACCTTAAGACTTGTAAGCATGACATATGTCATGCCAAACAAAAGGAGGATCCAACAGAACCTCCATGGGAGTGGACCGCACGGAAGCAATGCAGCATATACTGGAGTCAGCACTCGTATAACCTGAAATCGATACAGATTAATACAATTAACAGTCTGCAATTTTAAACCTCAAGCCAAAAACCGGGGCGATCATAATCAAGAAAACTATTTTGGAGACTAGTTGATAAGCATACAGCTTGGTGTTCAAGAATTCAACATTGCAGAAAAATTTTCCATGTATCATAGCACAACTTTCCTTCAAATGGAGCAATTTTAGACCACCACTAGGACAAGAAAAAAAGCGAAGGGCAGGGCGGGGGGACCTACTACATTCTCCTTGAACAGACATCAGGAAATGTAGTACTTGAAATGCATTTATAGGAGATCCTGTTTATCTAGATGCTGGAAATGCCTAAATCAGTAGCAAGGATAAAAATGTATTTAAGAAGTATTACCACGCAAGCTGGTGCCAAAGGAATAAAAGTGAGACTTTTTTTCTTGTCCTCAGTTTGAATATTCAGAGTCTGCAACAACAACACAATCCAACAAAAAAGAAAAAAGTATGTTTCACAACTTGTATGGAAGGAAAAAAGCAAAATCGTAAAACTAACTTATTATTTCTTAATATATGGGCCGAGTAGTCGGAGATAATAATAGAAGAATCCAAATATAGATTATTCTAAAGAGCAAACAGGGAGGAAAGGCAAGGGCAATAATTTTACACAGATATACCTGACTGCAAAGCTCCTCAAGAAATTCAGAGTATGCAATGGGCTTTATGTCATTAAATTTGGCAAGGAATGAATGCTTTATTGTGTCAATTAACACCTCACAGAAGAAAACCGTCAGAGCATTCTACAAAGTCCAAATAAGATTTGTAAGCATGCAATGGTAACACGTGCGGAAGATTTCTCTCATGAATTCTTCCCCTTAAAGCATAAAGTGCACAAAATCTTTCCCAGCTGACTTACGAAAAGAAAACTCTCAAACCAAGGACCCTCAGCCTCCCGAATATTTTGAGCTAAAACAAATACAAGAAATGCTGAAATGTGGAATCTCTCAACTGAATCTGGAGAAAAGCAATGGCATAAGAAATAATTTAGAAAGCATGAACTGCACACTTCACAACAAGAAAATACATGAATTTTGATGCAGTAGCTGCACCAAAATTACCTGAATAGTATTAGCAATAATGGAAAATCAACACGTAATTTGAACTCATAACATGAAGCAATGAGAAGAAAATAAAAAGAAATAAATAAATCAATTAACAAATTGTGAACTATTTTCTCCAGTTTAGCTGCTAGACTGTCGATGCTGTGACACATTAAACCAAGAACATAAGAGCAGCCAAGAGGAGGATAACAAGAAAAGGAAGCAATTAGCTATATGTAACCCAGACAAGACTGTAGGACAATGTTTAGGGAAACATGAACATGAAATTGCAGATAGGGACTTTCTATAACTGACCAGTACAAGAGTAAAAGGATTATGAATTCAGACTCGTACATGGGAAAAAGAACTGTCTGGGTTCCAGCTTTTAAATAAAAGGAACTGGTTCTCTTGTATGTTGGTCTATTTTTGTAGAATTTCTAGTCATGGTGTTTCATGGTATTAAATTTCTGTGTTTCAGATATTTCACTGTTTGATGTACATCCGAATTCCCATGTTCTTAGAATGTGGAAACTGTTTAAGTAGTAGGCTGTCAGTTTTGGCAAAGTTATTGTCTGCCTTCTGCACTTTTATCTAAGACACCATGGCAAGTGGGAAGGACAGGTTGTATTTGGTCTATATTTGTTCATTTACTGCACAGGCTTCTCTTTTAATGATTCCTACTACTTCCAAGTTGAAGATAGGAAGAAAAAGTAGAAGTACTAAATCTAATCCAGTTACAGAATCTCAAAGGGACTTCTCTGTGAATTGCACTAAGTGACTAGGGACTGCAAGTATCCTCATAATAATATTTTAAAAAAAAAATTGCAGAAAAGCAAACAATCAAAACATTAGAGGCAAACTCTTAAAAGGAAGAAGAAGAGGATGGTGGTGACGGTTTTTTAAGACAAGGGCAACAGCAAGGTAACAAGTTCTTCTGGATAGGATATAATAAAAGAAATAAGTTCAATCAGGACAAGAAGTCATCATGCTCTAAACAACATGAAGAAGCGAGAAAAAAAAAAAAAAAAAAAAAAAGGTCCGCGAAGTAAATCTCTGAAGTTTTGTTAGAAGTTAGATAAAAAGCCTCAGTGCAATGCCCTATAAATAATGCATGTTCCCATAAATACTCCAAATTTCATAATAGCATATAGAACACAGATATATCAGTTTTGCAGCAACAATGAAACTGAAAAACACAAATCAAAGTCAGTGAACTTACAAGACACTGGACAAGCTAAATACTGAAAAAAAAAATTGTGCGTAGTGTGTCAGATCACAGCATGCGAAATAATGTTTAAAGTATTGACTATAGTTGCTGAAATTTCACATAGTTCATTCAAATCTCCTAAAATAGCTGCCAGAGCCGTACAACATGCATATTTGACAGGTCCAGATAGCTTTTTCTAGGGGCAGTCTGCTGAGGATAATCAACAATCCTAACAACCCTTGTCCCCATGCAATTTACAGACTAAAGCAGATAGCAAAAGCCCATAACCAACAACACATCATGTCAGAGGACAGCTTCATCCATAAGTAAAAGGAGTGAATATGAGAGGTGGAAGGTAGAAAAACTCACCGGAATAAACTAGGTTGTGAATGTTATCCTTGCTGAAACGTTTAAAAACATTACTTTTTATCTCAGCAAAGTTATTGGACACCAGCAAAGCCAGCAAGGCATTATTATGAGCAACAATACAAGTTGATAAAGTAATTGCCTGTACTAACAAAATGAAAGAATGGCAAAGTAAGGATTGTCAAGGCAACAAATAGAGAGTGCATATGTCAACAACATTAATTAACAGAGAAAACAATCGATGTCCAATTAAGGATATTTGAAAAAGCTATAGCTAATGCCTGGTCAGCAATAAATCTCCACATCCAGAATCTCTCTTTTTCCTCTGAAGAACCAACAAGCCTTTCAGCAGAGTTAAATAGAGTCTGCAACACATCTCCACCAAAACTTTGCAATAGTTTGTCAAAGATCTGCATGAAGATGCAAATAAGTTTCTCAATCTCAGTGTGAAAATCAAAAACAATTTTCTAACAAGTAAAATTTAAAGGGTAGTTCTAGAGAAACAGCCATGAAAATGTCATCAAAACCATCAAATATCAAGCATGATAGCATCTCCATATTGGCATCCTGAGTAGGAGAAATACAACAGAAGAAAAGGATATAGTTTTGGATAGAAAGAGCATGAAGACTCTAGAACTGACTGTGTGCCACAGGCATATATGAAAGAGAACTAGAATAGATGGAGACAGGAAGTCGTTCAAACAAATAATTTGATGCCTTTAAAGCTGACATTATTTTTCATTTCACTAACTCGGTATTAATGAAGCCCTCAGAGAAAAGCATTTCATCCAAGGTTATGTGGATCAGACTTAAATAACATGTACATGCGGCGATATATGTAAGGACTTTGGCATTTAAAAATTCTTATGCATTATGGTAAACTATGAATAAATTCTACATGCAAGCTGAGACATTGAACTTCCAACAATCATTTGATAACTAGTGTTTACTCCTTACCTCCAAGACGTTGTAAACCACATAAAGTTTGATTGTTGCTTGGCCGCGAATCATGTGATATATTAAGCTGATATCTGAGACAACAAAAATCAAGAACTTCTGTAATTATTGCATACTATAATTCTGTTCTGGAAGTAGTAATTTTAAAAGTTGGAAACACAAATGATAAAATACGGCAAGCATGTACATTTTTACAATACCTGTGCATTCCAAGAGAGCAACACCAAAAACCAACACAAGAAAGCAGCCAATATCAGAGAGCTCTGCTGCAGAAGGCTTCTTGAACTGCCTGCCACGAGCATGGTTAGGTTATTTTGTAATTATTAAAAGCCATAAGTCTAGAATACAAACAGAACAAAAGAAAAGATCACCAAAAGCAGGTATCTGTTGCCAAATTTCAAATTAGTTTTGGAGACAAGAAGCAGATTTAAAACTAAACCAACACCTAGTGCAAAGCTCAATTTAAAACTTCAAAGCAGCAACTTCTAAGCTCCTCATGACAATACTATATAAACCAGCTTGAATTTTAACAAATCATGCATGTAGTCATAAACTACCCCCACAAGAATTTTGTCTACAACTATCAACCTAACAACTACTAAAGACAGAGTGCACAAAATTATATGCATATAACAGCCAGCCACATTTAGGTGAGGGCCATAACACCACTTCTTAATTTGTTTAAGGTAGAAGTGCAAACTAAAATTGTAGGCAAACTTTAAAGTTTAAAAAAGTTTTTTTATACTTAGTTCCTCAAATTTATTGTGCTCTACTGAGTCCCTCAACTTTTAGGTTAGCACACATGGATCAAATTTTAACAAATCAAATAAAAATTATAGTATTGCATTGAGTCCCGAAACTACCACTTTTCTATTGATTGGATGTTTGGATGCTTCTAGAGTCTATGGTGCAAGGTGGGAATTAGACATTTAGCATTAATATAAAGTCTTAAGGTGTCATATAATTGTTTCAACAGACATCCAAATCGGCTACAACAAAGACTAAAACTGACACTGGTACACTACATGCGTAAACAGCTGAGTTGCCCCTCTAACCCCAGCACCAAACAGAAGAAGAGATGAAAAGAAGAAGAAACTTATCATTCAGTTTAAACATTAGAATTCCAAGTTAATAGGATATGCAATCCACTAAAACTCATCAGTTTGTACACAATTATCAAGCATGTGGATGTATGAATCCATGACTAACCTTGTATTTAGAAGCCTCCAAAGTGTTATCAGAATCCTTGTTGGCATGATAGTCAATAGTGATAGAAATGAATCCAAGCATACAAAGAAGCCAACATCTATAAGCTGCAAAATTACAGTTCCGTCAATCAAGCACTGATAGTGCAAGGGAATTTAAAGTAGACTGAATGTATATGCACATCCGATGCCATATCATAAAAATCAGTTTTTCTGGTAGTTAGAAAAGGAATGCTGAGATTACCAGTTCACATCGCCATGGCAACCGAAAAATGGTATCATAAACTCTCTCCCTTTCTTTCTCACTGCCAAGAGTTGTTGTGCTTCTCAGTGAATTCCCTTTATGCATTTCATCCAGAAAGTACTTAACTGGTGAATTGTCAACTGAAAAGAGAACTGACAGCAAATGTAGCGCCAAAAAGAAAGTTAGAAACAAGCACGGATATTTTAATACCAAGCCAATTAGTTATTAATGACCAATGATTTTTAAAAAAGGGTAATCTTGAAGATAAACCAAGTAAATTTGCATAATAAAGTGAGATGCATATTTTAAATAGATATTTTATCCGTTAACAAGTCACAAAAGCAACTCTTTGCTTCCTATATCCATATTGACAATTGCAGAGTTTATATGACCAATCTCACATTGACTACAAGATGGACGAAAACTTGCTGTCTTCTTTAAATTAGAATAAGTATGGACAGCATTAAACATATCAGTGATTTACTTTAAAGAAAAAATAAATGGAAAAGCAACATCTTAACACTCATTAGAGGAACATAATTGGTAACCAATTGTTAAAAAATATTTCATCCAGCAGCAGTCTTTTATGGCTCTATCCTCAAACCATACTAAGACACGAAACGAAATATATATATATATATATATATATATATATATATTAGAAAGAAAGGAATGTGTGTGCAAGAATTTTCCGTCACTCACAATTAGGATCCTGTGCCATAAGCCGATTCCAGTCTAACGACTCCGCCGGCTCCAACTTCGTAGTCGGAACAGCACTGCCATTAAGATTACTCATCCGATACTTTTCCGCCGAACTCACCTCCGCTCCAGTCTCCTCAACCGGCGAAAACGACGCCGATTCCTCTCCTTCGCCGGCAGTACTCACATTCCTCTGCCGCAACTCTCCGCCGCTGTTATTATATACAGTCTGACACTCCGCAACCTCCGTCACATCACTCACTGTACACACCACACTCCCTCCTCCGGTATAACTTCCGTTCTCTACATTAACGCTTCCGATTCTGGAATATTGAATGGAGATAGAATCGGATGATCTGGTCTCAGTAATCGGATCTTCGTGGATAATAGAGCACGATTCTCTATGCTTCTTCTTCTTGTGTTTCTTCCTTTTCCGATTGGAATTCTCGGGGGACTCCGGAAGATTCTCGATCGGATCCGTATTTGATTGGTAGAAGAGAAATTCATCGCCCTCCATGGAGCTACTTTCGCTCAAAACATCAAAGGGAAGCTTTCTGGCTGAGGATCTCGACTCCATGGCTATAGAGAGAGAGAGAGATCCAAAACAATAACCGGAAAGGTAACGTAACCGGGTCTTTTTTTGTATTCAAAATTCGGGTATTTATATGGTCAGATAAAAAAATAAAAAACGATGGTGATTTACGAGCGTGAGCTGTGAAAGGATTCCACTAGCTCGTTTTTCTTAATTTTTGTCGGGTAATTAATTTTTTTATTTTAATTTACGGTTGTGGCCTTGTTGTGGACTTGTGGCATTCTCATTGCATGTGCTGGGTTCGGTTTTTAGTGACAATGGCAATACAAATCAAACGATGACACGTTTCATTTTTATAATGAAAAAAAAATTCCATTGGCTACAGTAGGCTGCATTTGATTGGGACGCCGGAGATTAGCATGGACGGCCAATGACAAAAATACGAAGAAAGGAAAGGATTCAATTTAGCCCTTAAACTTTTACATTATGAACAATTTGCTTCTTATCTATAAGCTTCATTGATGTTTACTTTTTAATTTAAGGTCATTTTCTTCCATTTCATATAAAATAATTCATTTTCATACTTTTTATACAACTTTTTATTTTTATTTTTTTTGACAAGATACAACTTTTTATTTGATTTGCATTACTTATGCATTATTTTAATATAAAAAAGAATTATCGATAGCACCAACTTTTATTCTATTTTATTAAATTTTTAAACATTTATTTACCTATATATTAGAAGATTTGATCATGGATATCTCTTCAGTCTGCCCACAAATTTATGAGTTTGAATTTTACATATAAATAACGAGTTTAATTCGGTCCAGCTCAATCATATATTATTTTTATAGTATTTTATTAATTACATAATTTAAAATAATTAAAAATATACACAAAAAATAACTTTTTACAATATATGTTAAATTTTAAACATTTATTAACATATTAAATCATTTTTAGTATATTTTTATAATTTTGTATGTTATAATATATTATTTTATATTTTTTTTTGACAAAATATCATTTTATACTTAAAATTATCTTTTATTTAAATATAGTTTCCATTGGCTAGTCTGCATTTGGGCCATACTCAGCCTACCTGTCATTTATGCGGGCTTAGGCCGAATTTGAAGAGAAAATAAATTTAAAAGTGCATTCAAATTTGGTCGAAACTAAAAATGAACAGATCTACACATCAGTAAGAAAATCGAAGCTCATAATTTAATTTTTTTTTTTTTTAAAAAAAAAGCACGTCTTACATCCGATTTTAACAATTAATAATATAATATAACTATTTGAGTACATATTGAGTTTTAAGATTATTGTTTGTTTATTAGATTCATTTTTTTTACTATTTTTTTGTTCGCCATATTTTTTTACTAATTAATATATATTAAAAGAAGTTTTTAAATAAAATGAAATAAAATTAAAAAATTAAATAAAATGATGTTAAATTTGAAATAAAAATAAAGTTAAAGGGTATCAATATTTTTTTTAGAGTACTAAAATGTCCAATCGTTTATTTTAAAGCAAAAATTTTTTAACGTATCAGAATTGGTACAACAATATTCCTACAAATAATTTTCATCAACTCTAAATTAATAGCGCTAGAGTGATGCTGACACGAAACTAAAGTAACGTTGATATATTGCAAAAAATACCACATTAAAGCTACATTTTACAAAATCAATAAATAAATTTTTAATAGGTAAAATTAAAAAAAATTTAAGAAGTGGCATGTCTTGTTGTGTGCCTGTACTACGTTATATTCATGTCAATATTATTAATTTAAAATTGATAAATGTTACTTATAAGGGTATTTTTGTGCCATTTTTCATTACATTAGGAATATGTTTACTTCAAAATAAATTATATTACTGTTTTAATAACTTGAAAAATATAACGTTGCGGACATTTTTGCATCTTTTTCCAAATTTAAAGGACAAAGCGATTTTTTTTTTTTTTTTTTTTTATCAACAACCGTTGAATTAGGACACGTATACAAAAGGGGGAGAATGGTAGTGTATCGCAATAAACAATTACGGTTTGATATTAGTGGGACCCATAGTACGGACTGTTATAAGGCTATTGGATGTGTGTGCAGTTTCAAAAAATGGCCCCACAAGTATGAAAGCTTGAATATTGCTTTTTATTTCCATGCGAAATTGGAAAATATTTTTAAATAATATTTTTTTAAAAAAAATTGGAAAATGATACTTGTAAGATAATATTTAGAAATTTTTTTTTTTTTACAAAATCGTTGCAGTTTCAGAGTGTGGAGTCCACTAAGCAGGAATGGTAAAAAAGTCTACCGTATCTGAAATCGCAGATAAATATATAAATATATTGAGTATAAATTACAGAAATTAATTGTATCACAGCGATACAAATACAATACAATTTTTTCATACCTTACTAGTTCGAATCATGGAAACTGCAATGAAATTATTCTGTCTTTTTTATAAATATATCAAAATATATATGGATTATAAATTTTTATTTGAAGCTTGTTTCCAAATGGCACAAATGCTTTCTATTTTTTTTTTTCAACATACGGCGGGTTCAAATTTTAGTATCCACGTTTTCAATTTTTTTTAATTGTTTTTATTTTTTTCGTTTTTTATTTTTTTCATTTTTTTTTATTTTTGAAACATGTCCCTTGACAGTATAAAATTAACTTTTACTTTTAAGCTCTCTCTTCCTTATTTTATTTTTTTAAAAAAAACCAAATTTTATTGAAATAAAGATAAAGAAAATGATAGAAAAAGAAGAAAAAAAGTAAATTTCACGAAAAATACTATTAAAAGCTTTATTTTTTCATGGAGAATAATATTACTGTATAGTAATTATAAGCATGGAGTACACATAATGGAAGCTTATAATATATAACATTCAAAATATCAATTTGTGAACTCTGTTTAAAATATTATGTTATTTGAAATTAATCAATAATATTCAAATCTGTTAAACAATTACATATTCACGAGGCATGAATATTAATTTATTTTTTTAAATCAAATTATGGTATCAATTTCATGAATAAAATTGATCGAATAATAAAATAATGAATAAGAACGGTAATTTTTTTTAAATAATGCTTTTTTCTCATGTAATTATAATTAATATTTTTTTAATTAAAATGATTTTTCATGGATCAGTGAAGAACAATAAAAAGAAAATTTTAATTGAGTTGATTTTATATGTAAAAATGTAATTTTATATAGTAATGGAAAAAAAGCAAAAACAATGAAAAACTAAAAAAATTAGAAACGTGAGTGCTAAAATTCGAACCCGCGGCATGAATGCGCTCGCGCCACTTGAAAACAAGCTTCTACTAGAAATATATATTCCATATATATATTTATAAAAAGGGCAAAAATAATTTAATTGTGATTTGAACCGGTGACCTATGAAAAGTTGGATTGTATTTGTACTAGGGATGAAAAAAAAACCGTTAGACTTGGTTAATCGAAAAATCGAATCAAAATCGATCAGAAAAATAGGTTAACCGAACCGATTTTTATGGTCAACAGTTAGTGTTTTACAAAAATCGATGTTAATTGACTGATTTTTATTTTTTAGCTTATAAATTGGTTAACCGAACCGAAACTGATAAATGAACACCCCTATATTTTATTAATTTTAGTTCACTTTTTTTTTATTATAATTTTTTATTTCTTTATTTTCATATTTAATTATTTATATCATTCTAATTTTCATTTACTTTAAAATATTTTAATTTCATTTTAATTTTTTTAAAGTCATTTTAGTTAATTTATTAATTGTTTAATATGTACATATTTAGTATTTTTTATTTATTTTCTGATATATCAATTTTTCATTAATTAAAATCAACATATATTCGAAAAATTATATAAAATTAATATATTAACTAAAATTTTAAAAAAAATAAAATTTTTAATAGATATGAAAATAATATTTTTGAATATTTTTAGTTTATATTTGTTATTTGAACATAATATTTAATTATTATGTTGAATTATATTTGTTTTTTAATTTTAAATTTTAAGTATTTTTGACAATTTAATTTTTTTATGAATGCATTTTATAATTATAGTGATTAACCGAAAAATATTGGTTAATCGGTTCGAAAATTCGAAACCAATAGATGGTTTAACCGATGGTAATGGACTGATTAATGAATTAAAATTTCAAAAAATCGATATTAATTGACTGATTTTTTTTGGACTCATGGACCGGTTAAACCGGTCTATGTGCACCCCTAATTTGTACCACTGTGTCACAATTGATTTCTGCAGTTAATACTTAATATATTATATATATTTGTTTGAAACTGCAACAGACTTTTCTATCCGGTGAGCCCGGCAATATAAAATCATAAACAGTTGCTGCGGTTTCATAAAAAATTATACTTTTCTAAATATTTTCTTGACAAACACCATTTTTTCAAATATTTTTTAAAAAATACTATTTAAAAATATTTCCCTGCGAAATTACCAAAATTGGTTGGATAATTTTTTTATGTTTATTTTTATTTTTTTAAAATTAGTACAGTATTATGTTTTTTCTATTTTACTATATCTAATAATTTTTATTTATATATGCATTTTCGGCATAAAGAAATTCTTGCATACGTAAGAATGTAAAATATTTGGCCGTATTGTTGCTTTGTCCGTGGAGTAGTTGAAAAAAAAAGGAACAGGTTGTGAAAGAGATTTGTAAAACAGGTAAAAATAAAGGAATAAATGAATAATACTGCAGACACCGTACTAGTCCTAGAGAATAAATAAATTAATTTTAATTATTTATTTTTATTTGCTTGAAACCGCTCTGCAATAAATAGTTGAGATTTCGAAATTAATAATAATACTAAAACTTTAGATATAAATTTTTAGAGTTTTGTGAAATTTATTAGTCTAAAATTATAGTGACATGTTGCGATTTTAAACAGATTTTCCAAATTTTTTGCATAAAAAACATTATTTATAAAAGTCTTTTTTTTTTTCCTTTCTATTATTTTGTTTTGCTGAGTTTTATTATTATATCTGGAAAGAATTTATTGCCTTGTCTACCATTTTTTTTAACTGAGTCTACCATGCTGGATGTATGTTTTTTCAAATAACCCTCAAGCTGTTAGGCTCATCATTTCTGGAGTTTTTTTTTTCAAAAAAGAGCATAACATGGAATTTGAATTTTTTAATTACATGTTGCTACATCATCATTTATAGCATAAAACCTCATTTATAGCATAAACTTCTGCCAAAATAAAAAAAGAACTTTGGTACATATCCTAATTTACAAGCGATCTCTTTAAGTCTTACCCATTAAATTTTGTCAAGACATGAAATACCACATAACACAATAAGACTATGCTTGATTTTTCAATTGAATTCGAGTTGACCCAATCTAATTGTGTCCTGTAACATTTAGGAGGATAAAAGGTTGACTTTAGCAGAGGATTTTTATAATATATTCCTTTTTAAAATTGATTAAATTTGCATTGTAGCATATTGCAAGAGCTTATATATTAGACAGGATTAAGTTCTCTGTTAGTGTTTTGGTAATAGAAAATCCTCGGCGGACGACCTGGACCACTGAAATGGTGCGTTTTAAATTGGTGAATGATCAAACTCATCTATCATGCTGACTAAATGACAAATTTACAATTAAGTTCCATCAAACCACGTTGGTAAATATAAATATAATTATTATAATTTCAAAATAATCATATTATTACTGCTTTTCAAATCAATAAATTATTTTAATTTTGTTCTTATTTCGGTTGGGCCGGCCATTTTTGGTAATGTAGTCTGGGAATTGACCCAAGTCTACTCAACTTGGCAAAACCAGACCTCACTTCTTTTTTTACTTCCAGTTTAATTTTTTCTCAGGTTAGAAAAATCCAATCAATCTTATTCAATATTTTATTGGGCTGCTCTGTTGATCCCTTATCTGTAATTACCTTCACACACAATGACAAACTGTATTATTGAATTAAGGACTGAGGTCCATATCATTCATAGTTGAAAAGTCAAAAACTATGCAAATTACAAAACAATCCATTTATATTCTAACATTCTGCGAGCTTTACAATAGGAGATTAACATATTGAAGTATAATCCTTTCTTTCCCAGTAACAGTAAAATTATTATAATTCAAAAGCTTTCTAAATGAAGAGCTCAAATTTCGTATTCTGAGTCAAATCAGAATAATAAACTTTCTTTTTCATAAAAAAAAATAATAATTAAAAGAATTTTTTTAACTAAATTATTTCTAGAAGGAAGATGGAAAAGAAAAAAAATAAACCTCAGTCAAAAAAGAAAGTTTATTTTCAAGCAACAGCGTTTCCATCAAAATGTAATCAACAACTTATTTAATATACTCCGAATTTCACTCATCACTATCATTTTTAAGAATTTTTCTTTATATATATATATATATATATATATATATATATATATAACTTTACGTGTGCAAAAAAAAAAGAGATAATTTGTAATGGTCCGAAATCCACCCTAATAGCATTGTGGATTATTAGGGTGACTTGGTAAATTTAATTTAGAGTTTATAATTTTTGAACTAAAGTGTAATTGAGAATTAAAGATTTAGTTGCATGAATTAACAAGTTAGAGTGATTAAAGTGTAATTTTACATGATTAGCGTTAAGTGATGATTAATTAAGTTAAAATTGATTAATTAAACTTAAATAACCTTTAGTAGATTACAAGAGGCTTGTTGAGAGTTTGGCACCTAACTTTTGCATTCATATATATATATATATATGTTTGAAGAGGCAAAGCTTGTCTCTTTGCTCTTCATTTGACCGGCTAGCTCTCTCTATCCTAAGGTAAGTTTAGTTTTCTTTTATTCTTAGTTCTTCATCTTATTCAAGAGTTTTATTGGTTTGAAGTTGGAAAATCAAGTAAGAGATCAAAGGATAAAGAGAAGGTTACTTGATTTGTGAAGTTGAAGGAGATGGCTTGTAAAGGTTTAGGATTTTTAATAGATGCATGTTTGATTAGATTGGGGAAATTGTGGGTTTTGAAGCGTTCAATAGTTCTTTTAGTTGTTAAATTGTACTTGGAATAGTATTGTTGAGTTGATGAAACTTTATTGATAAATTGACGTTATATTATATTTTGATTGTTTGCATGCTGATTATGTTAGTTATAATTTGTGTCATTAGAAAGTTAACATGTATGTGATTATTTGGTTAGAAAATCTTGTTGGCTAAAAATGATATTTGGGTTAGTTTTAGAAGCTATGTATGTGAGTATAGGAAAGTGCTTGAAATGAGGTAAGTGAAGATGTAGTTTGATTATCTTGTTCAGGGTTTGTTGCGAGCGCGACAAAGGGCTCCATAGGGCAAAAATTGCCAGATCGCGTTCTGTTGCGAGCGTGAGCGCAACAGAAATCTTTTGTGTGTTTTGTCGTGTGCGTGACTTAGACTGCGAGCGTGACAGAAGGATTATGCAGGATCTATCGCGAGCATATTGTATGGCTTTAGAATGATTATGCATATGGAATCCATAAATGTGTTAATCCATGTGAAAATGCGAGGTTTCATAATAAAGCAAATATTGGATGGATTAGTTGTTAGCCTGTAATCGAATCGTGGATAGGTAGGCATGTATATAAGGCTTATTGTTCGCAGCTGCTAGTGTTGATAACTGTTTGGTATCTAGTGTTGATGCAGTTTGGTATCTAGCGATTCGAGATTTGCATATTTCTAGTGTTGATACTGTTTTTTCTCCAGTATCTAGTGATTGATACCCGAGTGGTATCCAGTGTTCCCGTTATCCACTGCTATATTGATTCAGGCTATACTAAGATTGTTATTTCATTAACTGATTATAATACTGTGTTACATATGATATTTGCCATGAAATAGTAACAACTCAGGGTTTATTGCATCGTTAACATATAGTGATATTAATGATGGAAAGAACGTCTTATTGAATATTTGATTTATTATTATTTAAAGTGTATTATGCTATTATATGTTTAATTCATGGTTTCCTGTAATAGTCTATTCGTTTTGTATGTATGTATATCCACTGAGCTATAGCTTAGCATGGGTGTTTATCTCCCGTATAAGTTCATAGTTTGGAAGCTCAAGTTTTGAGAGGAACATCTGCGGGCCACTAGGAGAAGTCTTTAAGCCTTCTAGTTAGGTTCAATCTTTTGTATTGTATGGATATAATACGATTTTGTATATAACCGTATATTGTATAAGTATGAACTTGTAAAATGCAATTTTGATTTAGTAAAGTAAATGATAATTTTGTTATGTATTGTTCTTAAGTTCACCTCTCTATAGTTTGTATGTTTTTAGTTATTATAAGTAGAAGTTGTATAGCACTCTCTTATCCGTCCACAGAGTATTGGGGTGTTACATAATTAATGAAATGAGAATATATAATTATAGAAGATTAGCAAAAAAATTATTTTAGTGCATATTATAATAAATATTTTATAAATTAATGATTTTATTAGTTTATATAAAGGATTAAAAGTTGTATTAATCGAAGTGAAGGGAATAATAGGTATGAAATTTCTAGTTGAATATATTCTTTGACTGAAATACATATTTACATTTTTTTTTAAACCGTTCATTTTTATTTTTATAGACATATTTAAATACATATAAATCAAAAGTGCTAAAGAAAACTTGCCATATTTATCAATTCATAGGTTCTTACTGTTTTGATGTATGGATGGATCATGGTGATTTTTTTGGTATGAATATTCGTATTTAAAAGTAGGCTAAAAGTGTATTTTTACCCATATCATTTGTCAAAATGGACAAATTTATCCTCAACGTTTATTTTTGTACAAATTTACTCCTAACGTTTATAAAATTAGAGATTTTTGCCCCTGCCATTAACAGTCAACTAACTTATTAACGGTCAAAGTTACCGATAATTGACGGCAGGGGTAAAAATTTCCTATTTTACAAACGTTAGGGCCAAATTTGCACGTTTGAAAAAACGTTAGGGACAAAATTACACATTTGGCACCCAAATGTTTGATACGCATGTCCAATTGATGTATGACACGTGTCCCATTAACAATCAACTAACGTATTAACGGTCAAAGTTAGCGGCACTTGACGGTAGAGGTAAAAATCTCCAATTTTACAAACGTTATGGTCAAATTTGTCTCAAAATAAATGTTAGGGACAAAGTTGAGTATTTTGGCAAACTATAGAGACAAAAATGCACCTTTAGTCTTAAAAGCATATAAATTTCAATTAATTAAGTTTGAGTCGGCTCGATTTATTATGGACATGATTCAATCTCAAAAGCTTAATTAATGGTATAACAACTGCATTGATAGATCACAATTACAAATAACTAATATAAAAAGGCTGAAAAAAAAAAAAAAAAAAAAAAAGCTAGACGGCGGAAGAAAAGAGCAAAGAGGCTATAATCCATTTACTCCTTAAAAAAGAAACACAGGAAAAGCAAAATAGAACAAGCTCACAAAGAAAGATTGAAGATAGATGGAAGCATTTACTCCTCAATCCTCATTCAAGAAGAAAATGGTAGGCTTCTTTGGTTCGGTGATTTCCACCGTGCCTTCTATCATCTTGGCAACCTTCCCCATGGATGGCCTCATCTCTGGCCGATCTTGAAGGCACCACATGGCCGTTTTCACCATCCTATCCACCATTTCAAAATGCATCCTAGCATCATAACAATGCTTAATTTTACGGTCCAAAATGTCATCCACTTTCATTTCTTTAAAAACCTTATCAAATGCCCATCTTGGAAAGTACCAATCTTCACTGTCAATCAACGATCCTCGCGTCTCAAAATTTCTAGACCCAGTTACAATTTCTAATAGAACCATCCCAAAACTATACACATCAGCTTTTGGAGTTATTTGATCCGTTTTCACCCATTCAGGAGCCATGTACCCACGAGTTCCTCGGATCCGAGACATGCTTACCATATCTTCCTTCTTCCTCAACTTGGCCAACCCGAAATCCGATATCTTTGGACAAAAATCATCGCCCAAAAGTATATTTTCGGGTTTGATATCACAATGCAAAACCCACTCCAAACACTCCTCGTGTAAATACGCAATGGCTCTCGCCACGCCTAATGCAATCCGGTACCGGATTCCCCAATCAAGTATGGGTTTCCGCCCGTCAATAGCCAATGGACCCATCTCCATATCAGATCCGGATGTTGCAATCTGACCCGAAGGGAAAAGATACTTATCAAGAGAACCATTAGGCACATACTCATAAACCAAAATCCTCTGCCCTTTCTCAGCGCAGAAGCCCCATAACCGAACCAAATTGAGATGGTGCATCCTAGCAATAATAGTGACCTCTGCCCAGAACTCGGCATCGCCACCGGTGACATGTTTCAAGCACTTGACGGCAACAATTCGCTTGTCCGGCAGCTCTCCCCTGTAAACATCACCGAACCCACCTTTGCCAATAGCATTAGCATTAGAGAAATCATTAGTCGCTGCTTTGAGCTCGGCATATGTGAACCGTTTAGGGCCGCCTGCAGGCAGGAGCTCGAGCCCGAAAGTCCGAGCCATGTCTCTATATTTGATGTACTTCTTCAAAAATGCCCAAAAGAAGAGAATCCCAGACATCAGCTCAGCAGCAAATAATGTACAAATGATCGCAATATTTCTGGTTGTAGTATTGGATTCTTCAGGTGGGGGAGGAAGGCTGATATGAACAGGACATGTGGTCTCCAAAACAGTAGTCAAACCAGTAAACCTAGGTTCTGTTACATTTTCAGAGATGTCCAAACGCAAGAACATGGCGGTTTCGGTGCCCGGTGACCAGTACCCATATGGCATTTTATCCAGTTGCAGCACACAATAGCCTTGGCCATCGTACTTGAACATAAAGCCGAGACAATTAGACTTGTTCGAGCAACTGGATTGACAAGAACTTAAATTTGTGACCCTGAGATTCGTCTGGTCCGATCCGCCAGTGAAATTGACATAATCAAGCCGAACAAACTGGGTGTTATTCGACAGAGAAATTTTCCTATCGCACGCTGTTTGATCTGTGGAACTTCTCTTGAATCCTGGGGGGCATGTGCAGGTATAACTTGAATTCGAGCTATTTGGCAAGCAAATAGCATTAGGCCCGCAAATTCCATGAACTTTACAGACCTCTTGAATTGACTGCCAAACATCAATCCATCGGTTCTGATTTCGATCGAAACTATACATTCTAAGAACACCATCGTCGTTAAGAGTCAATCTTCTCGGCCGGCTAGTACTGAAATCAGCAGAAATAATTGAAGTCTCGTCCTTTTGACTCACACTACCATCGGCGTTTAGTTGTATAAGCGGGCTAGGCGTGTTGTAATAAGTTTCAGTATTATTAAAAACCAAAGCCGAAGAATTTGAGAATGTGAACTTACGATTCTTGGAAACAAGTTCGGTTCCATCTATTTTCTGGCCAGGCAAGTAAGTATCAGCTGGATGACCAAAACTCTGCCAACTCGAGTTATCATAAACAAGATTCCCGTCTTCGCTTAATACCAGCGAAGAATTCGAACTTCCTTGAGGCCTAGGAAGCAAAAGATTTTCTGTTGAACTTGAAGAATTAGTCAGGCTTAACTGGCCAGTGGGGGAGATGGACAGAGAGGCGTCGGCGGAGAGGATCAGCGGAGAACCACCGTCATTGCAGGACCAGACAGCCGTGATTTCTGGCAAATTGGCATACCAAATAGAGAAGGTGAAGAGGTTTGGAGAAACTGAATGAAAACCCGCGGCGAAGGTTGATTTGGGAGAGATAAGGGTCTTGTTCTGGTTAGGACGCCATGGGGAATTTGAGGAGGAGAAAGATGTGAGGTTTTGTTGTTGTTGTTGAGATGATGGAGAAGGGTAAGAGAAGAGAAGGAGAAGAGCCAAGAGGAGGCAAAACAGAGACATGGTTTCTTAGTTTTGGTGTGAATTTTTGAAAAGGATTAAGTGCGTAAGGTATTTTAATGGCCGCCATGGAAAGACCGGTACAGGGTTGACCAGACCTATTGACTTCCGAATTTTTAAGTGGTCTGTGTAAGATATCTAATTTAATAACATTTATGTGAATTTTGATTGGCTACATTAAAATTAAAAATGTATTTTTGGATTATTAAATTAGTGCAGATGAATAATTGAAAATGATGACCAACAGGAGTTTTATTTTTTATTTTTTACCAAATAAAAAGGATTTAATAGTTTATTATAGTCAATGTAAAAATTTTAGAAGAAAAAGAAATTACGACTGCATGTGTTTGAATGTAAAAATAATTATCTTGTTTCTAAGAGAGAATCATCTAATTAGCAATTAACTTATGGGAATCACCCATAAATATCCAAGTTATGTTTCATTCATAACTTACACAACTTAGTACTAGTTTTACAGACTTTACAATACCAGGTGACAACATTCGAATTTAACTATAAATGTCAGTTAACATTTAATTAAAATATCAAAATTCCAGTTTATTTGTTTATTTATTTTTATAATCTCTCACCAAAAATCGCAGCGTCTTAGGTATAATTTTAATGATTCTATGTGAACAAGGACCCTTCTCTCTATAAAATACACTCTTCCCAGTATCCTAAAATCAATTGACTAAATGTTTGATATTGTTGAATCAGCAAACAAAGATAGAAAAATAAGAAGAGCAACAATGGAGCTAAAACAGAGCAAGAAGATGAGAAAGCTTTTCTTCTATTTCTTATTTTACTTAAGTACAAAAGAAATATAAGATTCAATTATAACTGCTAACCAAGCCAACTACTTAAGCTAACAGACTACTAACCACAAATGGTTAACTTAACTAGACTAGTTAAATAACTAACTTTTACATCCCCTCCTCAAGTTGGATCTTGGTGATAATCAACAAGAGCTAACTTGGAATAAAGTCTGGAAAAAGATGGAAGAGGTAATGGCTTGGTAAAAATGTCTGCAACTTGCTGACTAGAAGTAACATGCTGTGGATCAATAAAACCAGCCTTTAACTGAGCTCGAACTACATGACAATCAATATCCAGGTGCTTAGTTCTCTCATGAAAAACTGGATTTGAGGCAATATGTAAGGCTGCTTTACTATCACACCATAAAGGGATGGGCTGCTGAACCAAAATCTGTAAGTCACCAAGTAGATAAGAAATCCATTGTAACTCACAGACAGTGGAAGCCATTGCTCTATATTCAGCCTCAGCTGATGAACGAGACACCGTAGTTTGCTTTTTAGTTTTCCAAGAAATAGGACAAGAACCAAGAAAAACAATAAAGCCAGTTAAGGATCTCCTAGTATCAACACAAGAAGCCCAATCAGCATCACAAAAAGCAGTCAAGTGCAAAGAATTGTCTACTGGAAAAAATAAACCAGAGGAAGGAGAATGCTTCAAGTACTTAAGAAGATGATGAGCTAGCTTGAGATGAGTGTCTCTGGGTTTATGAACAAATTGGCTTAGCTGTTGGACAGAATAGGTAATATCGGGTCTAGTAAAACTGAGATAAAGCAACCTGCCAATTATTCTTCTGTATTCATGTGAATCTGCAAGTAAAATGCCATTGTCAGCAGACAACTTCACACCAGATGGCAAAGGAGTAGGCTTCGGTTTTGACCCAATAAGACCAGTTTCAGTAAGTAAATCCAAAACATACTTCCTTTGATTAACAAACAATCCACGGGCATCTCTAATGATCTCTAAGCCAAGAAAATATTTAGCATCCCCCAGATCCTTTATAGTGAATTTGGTATCCAGTGCATTCTTAAGTTGAGTAATAGCCACCTTAGAAGTGCCACTAATAAGCAAATCATCAACATAGACTAACAACATTAAGAACAAATCACCTTGAGTAAGAATGAAAAGACAATGATCATGAGAACTTTGAACAAAACCATAAGAAATCAAATAAGCAGTTAATTCAGAATTCCACTGCCTAGATGCTTGCTTCAACCCATAGAGACTCCTTGTTAGCTTGCACACAACACCGGATGTAGCTTTAGAATAACCCGGGGGAGGAAGCATGTAAATTTCTTCATCCAAATGCCCATGGAGGAAAGCATTATTAACATCCATCTGTTGTATAGGCCAACACCTTGATGCAGCAATTGTGAAGAAAATCCGAACAGTGACAACTTTAGCTACTTGAGAGAAACTATCTCTATAATCTTCACCAGCAACCTGAGTATACCCTTTTGCTACTAAACGTGCCTTATATCTGTCTATAGTGCCATCAGGCTTGAGCTTGAGTTTGTAAACCCACTTACAGCCAATTGGCTTCTTATCATGTGGGAGAGAAGTCAATTGCCAAGTGTGGTTCTTTTCTAAAGCATCAATCTCACATTGCATTGCTTTTATCCAGTTGGGATCATCTTTGGCATCTTTGTAAGAATAAGATTCCTGATTCATGGTGATATTAGCTAAGAAATGATCTGTAACAGTAGACGAAGAAGAGGATTTTTGAAATGGATAAGTGGAAGGAGTATGGGGATATGAAACAGGAAGAACACTGTTAACTACAAAATCCTGCAACCAGTTAGGCCTCTTCGTTGATCTTGAACTCCTTCTGTAATCAATGGTGTCATTAACAGCTACAACATCTTCTGGATTATCGTCCATGGCAATGACTATGGGAGGATTAATAGAGATTGCAGGAGCTGAAGGCAATTGTGTATCTACAAAATCAGGAAGCAGAGCAATATTTGGTATAGGAGTGGCATTAGATTCGGATAATGAAGGTATATTTGAGTAAGGAAAACAATCCTCATGAAACACAACATCTCTAGACACCATGATAGAACGGGTATCTAGATTAAACACCTTGAAACCCTTTTTGCCTGGTACATAGCCCAAAAATACAGACCTGCAGGCTCTAGCATCAAATTTGTCCATCTGTGGAGTGATATTAGTTGCATAGCAAAGACACCCAAAAACTTTGATACTATCATAAGCAGGTAAAGAACCAAATAATAACTCATAAGGAGTTTTCCAACGAAGAATGAGTGTTGGAGTCCTATTTATCAAATAAGTTGCGTGTAGTATAGCTTCACCCCAGAAAGTATTAGGCATAGAAGCTTGAAATAACAGAGATCTGGCAACTTGAAGAATGTGTCTGTGTTTTCTTTCTACTGTCCCATTCTGTTGTGGAGTATATACACAAGATCTCTGATGTAATATTCCATGAGCATTAAGAACATCTTGACACAATTTTCCCACAAATTCTCCACCATTATCTGTTCTTATTATCTTCACTTTAGTGCTAAACTGAGTGAGAACCAAGCGAATGAAACTATCCAGCAACTTAGGTACCTGTGACTTGGATTGCATGAGAAAAGTCCAGGTGCTCCTACTACAATCTTCAACTAAAGTCAAAAAATACTTTCCTCCTGTCAAAGATTCCTTCTTATATGGCCCCCAAACGTCAAGATGTAACAATTCAAATAAGCTGGAAGTATGATTAGAAGCAATAGGAAATGGTATTATGGTTTGTTTAGATTTTGCACAGACATCACAAAAAATATTGGAATTCTGGAAATCAAAAGTTTTATTCAAGTAAGGTAAGTGTTGCAATACATGAAGTGAAGGATGTCCAAGTCTTTGGTGCCAAAGTGACCAAGACTTGTGAGAAACAACATTTGCAGAATTATGGAAATGAGAAAATATTGAAGAATTACTGGGAAGTACAATATCAGATTGAATTAAAGGAAAATATTCGTGAATGATATCTGGAGAGAAAGAATTATGATCAAGAATATAGAGGTTGCCTTTGAGTTTTCCAATGGCAAGGATCACTTTAGTCCTCTGGTCCTGTAAGACACAGCAGGAAGGAAGAAAAATGAATATCACAGAATTAAATCTAGTGAACTTGCTCACAGACAACAGATTATGCTTAAAAGAAGGAATGAACAGAGTATTTTTAAGAAGAAGTTTGCTAGTAAGAGGAATATCACCAGTGGAAGAAACAATTTGAGTAGAACCATCGGGCAAATGAACAGAATTAAGAGTATTTGAAGGTTTAAGGTTTGCAAAATGATGTTTAGCAGCACTAATGTGGCTACTAGCACCCGTATCAATTATCCAGCAATCATTTTCGCCAATTTGAGCATGACAAATAGAAGAAATAGTACCTGCAAAATCCTGTGCAAAATTGATGCACTCAGTTTGAACAACCTGCTTGCCTCTGAGCAGTTTTGATACTTCTTGCTGAATAAAATTCTTCATGGATTGCTGTGCTGAATCATCACTGTCATCATCATCAAGGGGAGTATTAGTCATGTTAACTCTATGACTAGTTGTCTTAGGCACTGAGTTCTTAATCTTCTGTCTCATCTCTTGATACCAATCAGGATAACCTATAATCTTGAAACATGTTTCTTTTGTATGCCCTTCTGTTTGACAATGAGTACAGTATCTATCTCCCTTCTTAGCATTATCTTTCTTCTTGAATGACTGTGCCTTGGAGCTTCCTGAGTTCTTGTTTGACGAAACAAATAGAGCACTATTCTCTACATTTTCGTTGATAGAGATACTAATCTGTAACTGCTTTTCAACATTAGAAATCATTGAATATACTTTGTCAATATTAGGTAACGGATCAAGAAGCATGATCTGATTTGCAACATTACTGTAACTATCATTCAATCCTAGCAAGAATTGAAGAATCATATCAGAATCATGAAGATCATTCAACTCCTTAAATGCTCCACACTTACAGCCACAAGTACATTGAGGTAAAGGCACAATACAGTATAATTCATCCCACAATCTGCTGAGCTTAGTAAAATAAGCAGATACAGAGGTGTTTCCTTGAGTCGTAGTATTCAACTCTCTTTTAATTTGGTACCGCATTGGACCATTAGACTCACCAAACCTCCTCTCCAGTTTGTCCCAAAGTTCCTTTGCAGTGGTAACATAAACAAAAGAATCATACAGATCCTTCGACAAAGAACTTAGAATCCAAGAAATGACAAGAGCATTATTTCCACACCAATCCTCAAAATCATTTGAGTTTTCAGAAGGTTGAGGAGTCTTACCAGTAACAAACCCTAACTTTCTCTTCGCAGCTAAAGCTAATTTCATAGATTTGCACCAGGTCCTGTAATTTGTTCCAGTAAGAGGTATTGAAACCAAGGAAGATCCAAGATTATCAGAAGCATTAGACTGATTCTGAGTAATCGCCATTGAATTAATCAATAAAATCAAGAAAGGATAGGAGAGATTAAACTGATTTCAGAAAAAAAACTGAAAATCAGAGATCGCAGAGACAGAAAAAAACTTTGTTAAGCTCAATCGAAGCCTTTTATCAGATCTCAAAAATAGCGGAACTCTGAATCACCAAGAACAAATTTGTTCTGGCTCTGATACCATGTTGAATCAGCAAACAAAGATAGAAAAATAAGAAGAGCAACAATGGAGCTAAAACAGAGCAAGAAGATGAGAAAGCTTTTCTTCTATTTCTTATTTTACGAAAAGTAGCCTTTTAAGGCTTAAGTACAAAAGAAATAAAAGATTCAATTATAACTGCTAACCAAGCCAACTACTTAAGCTAACAGACTACTAACCACAAATGGTTAACTTAACTAGACTAGTTAAATAACTAACTTTTACAGATATAGATTTCCTGAACAATGACAAATAAAAAATTCTTAATTTGTATGTCAAACTGCATACTCATAAGCTAAAATATCTTTCCACACACCAATTACTAAAATATCTTTTATCAATTCTCTAAAAAAATATCTTCTCATTCTAACAATTAATTGTTAGAATGAGAAGATATTTTTTTAGAGAATTGATAAAAGATATTTTAGTAATTGGTGTGTGGAAAGATATTTTAGCTTATGAGTATGCAGTTTGACATACAAATTAAGAATTTTTTATTTGTCATTATTGGATTTTCGGTGTAATTATAAGAGTAAAATAGAAAAATAAGTTATTTGATGCTTTTAAAGTTTTAGTAGGACATTTCTTAGGGAGGAAGAGGTATATCAACTTGTTGAATATTGCTTAATGTTGAACCATGACTAGTCCAATCCTTCTCAATGAGGTAAAATAAGTTTTTCCCTACGCTAAATTGATATGACTTTACATTAAATTGCACGTGAAAAAAGGGCAAGTAAAAGAAAAAGAAAAAGAAAAAGAAAATAGAAAAATAATAAGAAAAAGTCACAGTATAAGTATCGAATGAAAAGATGAATAAGTCTGGTCTCTCCAGATCCACAAATAAAATAACATGGAGATTATGGATTGATGACAATTTCAAAATTCTGGCGTTGAAAGCTTAAATCGTCACCTGTAATCAAAAAATTTTGGCAGATTTTCGTTTTACAATATTCTTACGGTCAATTCAGTAATCTTGATCAAGTAAACAAATTGCAGAAATTTTTTTTATTTAGAGCAAAACGTATTTTACTTCCTTATTTTTTAAACGTGTCTTTTAGAATATATCATTTAAAATGACATAAATATATGTTGTGCCATTTAAAATCGGACCGAATATCAACTCGACATGCCAACTGAATTATAACTGATAAGTCAATTAATTCCATTGGATTGACTCGAAATTTTATCATTTTTTTTAAATATAATTATTTATAAAAATTAAAAATATGATATATAAAAAAACACATTTAAACACATTCAAAATATTTTTTAACTTGACGGAACTTTTACAAAATTTCTTTTGTCTTTAGGCAGTCTCCCTCTATTGTATAATCAGGCTATGGATATTTCATTCCAAGGTCCTTCCTAATTATCAGTTCGGATTTTCGAGTTGTCATTATTATTATATATACCTTAAAATAAATGTCACTTACAAAAATTTTATTATTAAAAAAATTACAATCTAGTAGATTAATCTACACATATCTAAAGATCTAATTAACATGCTCTTGAAATGGGTGTCTACTAAATTGTCCTATGACTACGAATGTATTTTTTTTTTCCATCAAAATGTATCTAGAAAATATTAATATTTTATAATCGCACTTTCATTTAACTTTTTTTTTTTTTCATATTTGTCATTTTCAGTTGAACAGTGGGATGTTAGATAAGTGTAGCAAAATAATAATTGAGTAATATTATTCTAAATCACTATATAAAACAGCTTTCAATCTAATTAAAAAAATAATAAAAATATCTTTTTAAAAAATGAATTTTGAAAAAAAAATAAGATAAAATATGAGCTAATATGATTAAATTTTAAGGCTGAGATTTAGTTTAAAAAAGAAAAGAAGAGATTTATCTGTGATCTAATTCACAAAATTATTTTGCAGAATTTTTAAAAGTGGGACAGGATGTGCATTATTAATAATTTATTTCTGGTATCGCACTTTTTTATTTTTCTAAAATTTTACAAAAGATTGACGGTTTGTTTGCAATTAATGGTGTCTTATCTTTTCTAGTAAAATAATTTTCAATTATGAACAAAGGGATTTTTCTAGTAAAAATAGCAAAATTGGTACTCCCTCCGTTTTTTAGGCGCTGTTTAATTCTGAAAAATAAAGCCAGTTTTCTAAAATATTACTTCAAAAAAATTAGAAAATAGAAAATACTGTTTAGTTTTAATATTTTCCAATTTAGAAAATTAGAAAACTATTTTCTAAATTTTTCAAAATTAAACTATTGTATGTAAAACACAAAAAATATGTTTTCTTATTTTTCCTTTATTAAAAGAGAGTTCAAATTCAACTACGTTACTTTCTTTTTTAATTTATAAAATTGTAAGAGGAATAAAAAATGAAAATACAGATAAAAGGAGAGAAGTAAATATAATTTTTATTTTCTAATTTTTTATTTTGGAAAATGAAAAAATGAAAAACTAAGAAATGAAAATAAAAACTGGAAAAGGAAAATGGAAAACATTTTCTTGAACTAAACAGCCCCTTAATATCTGTCACTTTTAAGAAAAATTTAAATTTTATTTATCTATCATTTTTATATTTCTAATGTAATTTATTTTTTTTTTCAATTTATTTTTTTTTCAATGCAAATTGATCAATTAGACTTAAATTTATATATTGAAACATTAAAGATGCATTGAATCACTTAATTTTTTCTTAAATTTAAGACTAATTAATATTTCTTAATTTTAGTAAAAATAACAAAAAAAAACACCTAATAAGAAACGGATGGAGTATGAAATGAGTAATAAATTTTTCTCAATATATATTATTATTATTATTATTAGTGTTATTCTTTACAGATTCAATATCGTATAATGATGATACCACCTAACTTTTTGGAATTATTCAAAATTATTAATATTGCGGCATTAAAGTTCTGAATTTCTTAAAAAATATTCATAATTCTGAGACTAAATTATGTGATTTTATAGTTAATCTTTTCAAATAAAGCAATGATTCCATAGTTTATAAGGGAATGTCCCAGATATAAACTAACTTAAATTTAAAGCTTCTATTTCCTTGCCTTGCCTTATCTCTTGTCCCATGCAACTTGAATAAGCCAACAGTATTTGGGAGTGGACCCATTACTTTTTTCTTTTTCAAGTGATAAATTCACCTCTGCATGCTCCAACAAAATAATTCACATCACTACAAAAAAAAAGGAGAAATAAAGACGAAAAATAGAGACAGATTTCCGTCTCTAATTGAAAATAGAGACGAAAATTTTCCGTCTCTATTTCGTCAGTCTCTAAAAATTAGAGACCAAAATTTTCCGTCTCTATTTCGTCAGTCTCTAAAAATTAGAGACCAAAATGTTCCGTCTCTATTTTTAGAGACGGAACAACTTATTCCGTCTCTATTTTTAGAGACGGAAGGGACGTTTTCGTCTCTAAAAATAGAGACGGAACAGTGCTTTCCGTCTCTATTTTTAGAGACGGAAGGAGCGTTTCGGTCTCTAAAAATAGAGACGGAAAGAACGATTCCGTCTCTATTTTTAGAGACGGAAACTCAATTCCGTCTCTAAAAATAGATACGGAAAATCAATTCCGTCTCTATTTTTTTTGGAATTTTTTTTAATATATTAAAATAAATAATATTAAATTTAAATATTCCTTAATTTTATATAATGAATTTTCGTCTCTAATTTATTGAATTTTTTTTATATGTTAAAAATAAATAATATTAAATTTAAATTATTCTTAATTTTATATAATGAAAAAAATTAAATAAATAATAAATAATTATGAAAATATTGTATTATTGAATGTATTAATATATAAAAAGTGTAGTGAGATTACAAATAAAAAAAGATAAAATTCTAAAAATAATAACTAAGATGGAGGAGAATGCGGACGATCAGCAGACGGTGTTTGCGGGTCAGCAGGTAATCTACGGCTAATGAAGTCCTCCAGCATATTGATACGGTCTATTAGTACGCCGACCGTACCGCGTAGCTCAATGACCTCATTAGTACGCCGACCGTCTCCAACTTCTGTCCATATTACTCATTAATATTAAACTGCTTAGAAAAAATAATAAGGTCGAAGTTAGTATTTAATTTGAACTCAATTCTCTAGCCTATTATTTCGGTTTAATCCCTAATTAGTTTTATATAATGATTCATTTCCCTAAATTAAAATCATAAATATTTTGTAAAAAAACGGACAGAGTTTTCCCTATACGGGTCCCTATCCCCCTGTCAAACATTAGCAATTTTAACATTTCGGTAAAATATCAACCAATCGCAACTCCACAACAAACTCATTGTAATAAGAAATTTACCCATTCACATCAAACATCTAAATTTAACGGATAAAATCACCAACAGTTGTAAATTTATTCCTTAAAGTGATATTCCATTAATACAGTATCGTTAATAATAGCTATTCCCAATATTCGAATTTCTCAACAAAAGATACTAGACCACAATATATTCAAGATCAATTCATTACCGTAAACTAATATTTATGAATCCAAGCCAATTAACAAGTCATCTAACAATAAAAAGCATTTTTATTCATATTAACAATCAATTAACATTCAAGGCAATAAAATAAATTCTCTTGAGCCAAAAACTGCAAATAGTGTGACAGCATTTAATAGTCTCAATTAGCTTGAAATCATTTTTGAAACCAAAAACTGTCACTTTTAAACTAATGCTTTAATCTTATTCTCAAGAAACATAATTTGAATAATATATAGCTCTTCTATGTTCATCAACCAAACCATAATAAAGCACTAAACATTAAAACAAGAAAAGCAACTCCTTCAAGCATATTAGTCAAAATAATAATAAGAAAATAAACTCAAAGAAACTAAACTTTGAAGACATGGAATTGCTTTAAATGATATTTGTTCATCTTCTTAAAACCAAACATAGCCATATTCTTAGTTTTATTAATAAAATGAAATAAAATAAGAAAAACAACCACAATATTAGGCAAAAATAAGACCATTTGCATACCTAAAAACAACCAATGCAAATCTGATTCTCTAAGATTGATATATAGTTTTCAAACTAGCCATGAGCATAAAAATAACATTAGTAAAATAGAATTCCATTAATGTAAACCAATTACTCAATTAATGTGGCCAAATTTATCATTTAATTTAGCAACTATAACAACACTGCCAAAAATCCAACAAAAATCCACAAACATATAGTTCACATCCAGTGTTCAGTAAAAATCATTTTTAATATATATATATTTTTTATGAGAAAAATCACTTAGAAAAGTAATTTTGGTGGCCACATACCGGTTTTTTTGCACATTTTGGGTCTTTTTGCGGTCGCTGGAGATTCGCCGGAGCTCCACCGGAGTCACCAAGACCATCGGAAGGAAGCTCGATGCCTCGGGGTTCCTTTTCCGGTGATCACGCGCCGAAAACGCCCTCCATTTCGCCGGAATCGTCGTCGGTAGGTTCGATTTTCTCCCTCTCCGATCTGCTCGTCGCCGGCGATTGAGGGGGATCCACGGCCACCGGAAGCTTCGCCTTGCCGCCGTGAGTCCAGTCGCACCGCTCGTGTCGCCTCTCACCGTCGGAGCTCACCGGAAAACGCAAAAGAAGCTTCGGTTCCTCTCTCGCTCTCCTGGAACGGCGTTGCGGTGAATCGGAGGAAAACGCTACGGGAACGGTGCGGCTGCATGTGTCGATCCGATCGCCACCCCAGTCGCCGGCAGTGGTCACCGGCAGCCTTCCGCCGCTCCCTCTCCCTCTCTCTCCAATTTCTTTCTCTTTCGGTCTCCCTCTCTTCCGTGTTCTGCCTCCCCCTTTCTATTTCTTTTTTCTTCTGTTATTTTATTTTCACATGTCTAATTATTTAGACCATATATAAGGAATTATATTTAGAGACGGAAATCAATTACCGTCTCTATTTTTAGAGACGGAATAATTTTTACGGTCTCTATTTAGAGACCGCAAATATTACTCCGTCTCTAAATAGAAACCGAAAACTTTTCGTCTCTATTTAGAGACGAAATTTATTTTCCATCTCTAAACTTAGAGACGGAAACTAATTCCGTCTCTAAATTTAGAGACGGAAATTGCTTGCCGTCTCTAAATTTAGAGACCGAAATATTTTTCCGTCTCTAAATAGAGACGGAATTGTTTTGGTCTCTATTTAGAGACGGAAATATATTTTTCGTCTCTATTTAGAGACGGAAAAAATTTCCGTCTCTATTTTCTGTCTCAAATTTTGGAGGGAATCGATCCCGCCATAAATAGAGACGAAAATTTTTCCATCTCTAAATAGAGACGGAAAACTGATTTCCGTCTCTAAATCGAGACGGAAAAATTTCCGTCTCTATTTTTCGTCTCTATTTTTCAGTTTTCTTGTAGTGCATGACTTTCTAAAGGAACCAATAATTAAATTTTAATTTAGTGGTACTTGTCCAATAATCAAAGTTCTTACTGCTTCTTATGTCTCAAGTTCCAATTCAACCACAACCTTTACAAAAAAAACATAAATACATTCTATTGATCAAAATGACAAATGCCGAAGTAGCTAAAGGTTGATTAGTTGCGATGTGTGCATGCATGTGCATCATTGAATCAAACGAGATCAGGTGCATTTATCTAATTCGATGATGGACACGAATACACACCCAAGTAATTCTCAAATAGATTAATATCCACATATATATTTTATAAATTAATTTCAAATCATTGTTTTTTTTTTTGAATAAAATATAAAGAAAGAAAATGTCCATTGAAATTGTAAAATCCGATGATTCCAAGATACTTTATAGCAGAGCACTTGGTGCTAAAAAACAAAGTTCCAATCATTGCATATACTTCGTCATTTTCTATGCCAATTATCCCTCGACAAAAATCGCCATTTCTCCTCCTCCTCCTTCATTGATTACTCCCGTTCTCTCTTTCTCTCTCTATGTTTAGAGCAATGCAGAGAAAATTCAGGCAAGTTTTATGTGCCCTAAAGGAGCGCAGCTCACTTAAGTATGCAAAAATTGCAACATTTGGTGGGTTTTGCGATCTTGATCTCATCATTGTTAAAGCTACAGCTCCTGATGATTTTCCATTGCCTGAAAGATACATAAACGAGCTCTTAAAGATCTTCTCCATTTGTCCTTCGTCGTTTCATTCCTTTTCTCTTAGCTTCACTCGTCGTTTTGGCCGAACTCGCTGTTGGAAAGTAGCCCTCAAGTGTCTCTTTCTTCTTCACCGCTTGCTCAGATCCTTGCCTCACCATTCCCCTTTCCGAACTGAACTTTTATGGGCTAAATCAAACGGTTTGCTCTCTCTATATCCCTGTCGATTCCGCGATGATTCGTCTTCGAATCCTGAGGATTATACTGTGTTTATTAGATCATATGCTCAATTACTCGACGAAGCCCTAGATTGCTTTGCCTTGGATGCCAAGGTACCCAACGAAGAAGAAGACGACGACATGGCCGTGAGCTTACCAGATAAAATGAAAGAATTGGGTAGAATTCTTGAAATTCTGCCTCAGCTTCAAAGCTTAATAGATAGAATTATGGAGTGTAGGCCTGGCAGAGCAGCAGCGAGAAGCTTCATTATTCAATCGGCTATGAAGCATATAATTCGAGATAGTTTTAGGTGTTATACGACATTCAGAAAAGAAATTGTTCTGGTTTTGGATAACTTAATCCAGATGCCATACAGAAGCTGTGTTTTATCCTTTGGAATTTACAAGAAAGCGGCCTCGCAAGCAGATCAGCTGAGTGAGTTCTATGATTTTTGTAAGTTGAAAGGATTATGTGGTGGTTATGAGTATCCATTAATAGAAAGAATTCCAGAGATTCATATTAGAGCTCTTGAGAGTTTCCTTAATGGCATTTGGCAATTAACAGATTCATCATCGTCAGCAACATCTCCATCTTCATGGCTGGATCAGTCTAATAAATCAATTTCAACTGAAGATTATGAAAGAGATAGTAATTATAAGCAATGTGTTAGAAAGGATTGTATGGTTCTAAGTACTAATTGGGTGAAATTTGAAGAAGAATTTGTGGAGAGAGAAGAGATGCAACCATTGATTAAGTTAGAAGATGATGGTGAAAATGATAGCTGGGAGGATTTACTTGATGCTTCACTTGATCTTTCCAATAATTTGTTTATGAACACTAAGAATGGCTTAAGAAATGGATATGAAGATGAGGTTTGTGGGACAAATAAGAATCAATGGCAAATTCAAGTGTATAATAATCCAAATGGATTCAATCCATTTTATCAGCCAAATTGCAATCAATGGTACCACTGATTATGCTTATGCGTGGAGATTTGAGAATTCATTTTAGAATGTTGGAGGGCCAAAAGGCATAAAATTGCCTCTATGATGAGTTGTTTTTGTAAAACCATGGAAATAATTAAGTGGTTTATTGAGCTAATAAGTTTTGGATGAAGATTTTGTTGATTTCTATTTGGTGACTATTTTATATGTTTAAAGAGATATTGTTCTATTGGTGGAATATCCTATTATCTTCTCCTCTTTTCCTTGTTTTTCAATGCAACATTAATAATGATGAATGCTAGTTTTGTTATCATTATGCAATTTAATTGCTTGGTTTTAGGGTAGGATTATTAGAAAAATATGACAATCGGACGGTGGACGATTAGTGTTGCTTTTCCTTTCTTTGTTTTTTTTTTTTAAAAAAAAAATCATAATTATTCTTATGGGATTTCTTGTTCTCTGTCTTTATATATCCACAGACAGAGGTAGTCTCAATGCTATATAATTACCTAATTAACTTGGAGGAATAACCCTTTTACAGCTAGGATTACAAATTACTAAAAATTATCAAATCATAGCATTTTCTCCCCATTTACCTAACCTAACCAATGAGTTGCGAAGAACCGTTAGAGCCCGCTAAGAAACACTTCCATAAATATGATAAAAAAGATACATCTTCATAGAGTTCCAAGCACCAAGGATTGGGCCAATTGGTCTCACTAATTCCTGTCGTATTTCTTGGATTTTATTTTTATGTCTCTGCTCTTTATTTTTTACTTTCCTTGTTAGCTTTTGATGTCCCTCTTTTAAAGAAGTTTTCTTCCAATCCAAATAAATAAAGTCTTGTGCTAAATGAATAGTAAGCGACCACTCCAATTCTCTAAATTCAAAGGACATTAACCATCTCATTATATCTCATGTCAAACAAACAAATTTGAAGATCGAAACCGCCATTAAAATTTCTTCATTTACTCATCTTATTCATTAATGGAATACCAAATTGTAAAATACTGCTAAACCCCACCTAGAGCATAAGATTTGTCTCTCCTGCAATTGCCAACTAAGAATTGCTGTTTTTCCGGGGAAATATTATCTACAAACTTAGCCAATATATACACTACACGTATGGCTAAACAACTACTGCAAGACCTCAATTCTTATTTTCTTTGACAGGACGCCCATGGGGCCTTTGGTAAATATCAGACTGGAGTAACTTGGTAGGTCCTAATTCGACCTTTCTTTCACCTAGCATTAATGTTCAAATTTTAACGTGTATGAAACGGTGAGCAGGGCAAGGAAATAGGTCACAAGCTTAGAACTGTGTCCTGGCTGAAAGTCCCCATTATAACTACAAGTTGCAACCCGTGAGGATGATTTTGCCAACCAAATGTTTATGCAGGAGAAATTCCGCTTTTTACATCTGGTGATTAAAAACAATTCTGGTAAAACTTTGGCTATGCATATATCGCCTCTGAAACTTTCGTATGATAGCATGATCCAACTAAATCAAAATTTGTATTTACAATCCGATCAAATGTTCAACGAGTTGCACTATGCTACAGAGGCAGACTACAATTATTGTACAACAGTTAATATTAATACATGCCATTTTCCATTTAATTTAAAGTTAAAAATGGTAACTACCAAAGACCATGTGCTATAGCAGGTAGTCTGGAACAATTTAAGAAAAATGAGCTTCAATGGAACATAGAAGTAATCACGCATCCTATTTCAATGCAACATATCTGCTAGTCTCCATCCACTCCATCCATAGTCAGCAAACTCTTATTTCCTGTGCCTCCGCTTTTGTTCTGCTCTTTGCCTCTTGTCATCCTCCCATTCTCGGTCATACATCCTAGAACCTGATTAAGGACTCGCAATTTCCAACAAATATCACTTCCAACTTTTTCTGTTTTTTTTTTGAAAAAAAAAATATTCCTAACATAGATAGCTGACCTAATATAAAATTATAAAAAATACAGAATATGGTTTCACTAGGCCCTATGCATTATGGATCAATGTCAACAATACTGATGCATACAGTAAGCATAGAATTCAAGCATATTACCAAGATCTTTCAGGTCTTAATAGACTTTTGCTAGTAAGACAAGCTTTCATGGAAAATAGTTGAATACAACAATCAAACCCAGGCAGCAATTATTTATTCACGCATTATCCACACAAGTTCTCATACAACATGCAGCATACCAAGGCCAGAAATATGCAAAATCATTCATAGATTATGCATTAATATGATTGCATATGCCTAGCTCATGAATGCATTCTTAAGAGTAAGTTTGAGGATACGGATCTGCATCACGACGAGTCATCTTGCTGGCTACTTCTTTACCATGGATTCGAATAGGAGGTTCCTCCAAATAACCTGCACGTTGGATCATGGCTCCCTTCCGGTCGCCCCTTTCTCGTCCATCATATGATTGTGACATACCAATAGAAAGAGGTGGAGGTGGTGGAGCAACTGGAGAATATTCACCAGCTTCCCCTGTTGGCAAATGCTCTCTTTTAAGTTTCCGCCTTTTAGAGGCTGCACCACCATCCATTTCCTCTTTCAAAATGTTCACTTTTTCTCTCTCCCTCTCCCTTTCCCTTTCCTCAACCTATTCAAGGCAAGTACAAAGAAATGTAAAAACGTTTTAGTTGTCAGGCACTGCAAGACAAATGCAGACGAAGTAATATTGATGCATCATGTTGGATTGATCACCAATTATATTTAGAAAAAATAATAACCAAAATAAAGCAATTATAAAATGTCAACAAGAAACCAATTCTAGGATGTCTGAACAAAGTACTAAAACAAACCATCAGCAAAAAATTAGAAGTGGACATTATGCAGTGATCAAATAGTTATGAAGACACAGAAAAAACGATTAAGATACCTCATTGAATATACAGACACTAAGGAAAAACCCCATTTTGATAAATGCAGTATTAGATAAAGACAGAATAAAGCTGCAGCCGAATTCCATATTTTTATTCAAAAACTAAAAAGAGGAAAAATAAAATATAAGAAACATAAATGACCTAGCAACAATAGGGTATCTAAGAACTCAACATGATCTTGTTTGAGATATTGATTTGAATCCCTATTTCATCACGCTGCTAGCCTTACATAGAATAACAATAGTTTGTGAAATAAAATCACAAAGTTAAGCCAGCAGTTCTATAGTGATTTAGGGTAATCAATGGCTCTTATTTTTCTATATGCCCTTTCAAGTACTATACAGTAACTATCTCACATAGAAAGGACAGTTCGGTATATTACAGGCCATCTGACAAAGATGACCTCTTGTCCTGTTTTGCAGCCTGGAACGAGATAAAATACTCCGCTACCCAGTGCTAATAAAGCTATTGAAAAAACTGTTCAAAAGCTTAGATCACAAACGAGAAAAGGAAAAAAAAAAATCTTCTAAGGTAGATTTGAGATACTTTCGGTAAAATTTTGATTTCATCTCAGCCATTTACAACCATTTTTACATGATGCATCAAGAATGATTTTCACGTGCTGGCTCAGAGACCATAAGCAATATGTCAAGAAATGAATGTCCTTAATTAGAACATTTATGCAAAATTTAGATCTGAATAATCATTGCACTCTGCCACCAGTCTGAAGAAAAATGATCAAGCTAACTAAAGGGGAAAATTGAAACCTGGACAAGCTAAATGAAAAGTGCACATGAAACTTTCATTTGCACAGTAGACTTCCAGTCAGTTTTTAGAATGGTTTCTACAGGAATATAATACGTATAGTACAAAAAGTTGAATGCATGCAATTGAAGTAATCAAACGTCCACACAAAGAGGGGGAGGTGAGGAAGACATTGCCCATTTCACTAGTCACCAAATGCTTATCAAATATCAAACAACATAGAACAATCCAAAATGAAAGTATAATAAGCAGCCAACAACTAATGCATACCTTTATTGATGGCCCCTCTCTCTCTTCTCGCTTTCTCTCTCTAAAATCATCTTCTCGTCTGCGTTTTGCATCATCTTGTGAGACCAAAGAATTTTCTTCAGAGCGTCTTCTTTCTTTCTCTTCATGCCTTGGAGAAAGTCTCTGAGTATGCCTGGTAGTCCCAAATCTTCTATCAGCATCTTCATCTCTTCTACCAGTATTAACAGACTGGGGAACCACATGAGGAGGCAAAGGTGGAGGTGGAGGGAGATTTTGCCCATAAAAACGATCATCAACATGAGATTTTTCTCCAGATATATCACCATACCGCAGTTTGCTTCTATCATCTTTATTTCGTTCATCTTTGCCTTTATCAGGTCTATCAAAACTTCTATCCACACCTCTCTCTTGCCCTCTCTCAACAGAACGCTCTCTTCCATATCTTTCCATTGACCGATCCCTTGGTCTTTCTGCTAACATGTCATCTCCACGAGACTTATCAGGACGCTCTGATCTGTCCCTATATTCCCTATCATATCTCTCAATACCTTTGTCCTTCGGCCTATCTAAAGGTTTATCTGTGCTCCTATGCATGCTTTGGTCATCATTTCCAATTTTGTCGATATCAACTAATCGAGTGTCTATGGACTTCTCTCTATCAGAGAATCTAAATTCACCCTCTAAATCTCTCAATTCATTATCACCTTTCCGGCGTTTGCTTAACCTGTCAGGATCTTCCACAGGGCTTGCTCTCTTCGGCAACTTATCACTTGACTTTGATGATGATGCCAAAGAACTATCATGTCTAGGAGAATGAACAAGTCGAGAAGGAGGCTTGTGCACATCACCAACTTCAGTGGCATCATCTTTTAGAGAAGATTTGGCAGCTCCTCCATCAGACTTTGATTCACTACCATGACCATCCAAGGTTCTGGTAGATGAAGTCGAACCTTTTGCTGATGCTGAAACTGCATTACCATTGGATATAACTGCTGATGAAACATTGGTACCATTCCCTTGCCTGTTTTCTGATGAATGAGATGGAATATCTTTGTCAACGGAAGAAGTGCCAGGAGTTCTGCCACCTGATTTTCCAGATTTCGTGTCATCTTTTGAAAGATCTTGCTTTGGTGTCTTAACTGATCCACCTGGCACTGACCGTTTTGCTGAGGCTTTCGACTGCTGAAGAAAAAGTGTGCATCAAAATACTACATATTACTGATAGTGATGACAAAAGTAGTAGTAGCACATAATGGAAAATTAAAACACAAGTTAATTTGTAGATCAAAGGCGATATTTTCCCCCCATACAAAAGACTTGAGAGCAAAAAGCAAAATAACAAAAACAAGATCATTAATCATCATTTCTATCAAATCATAAAACAGTTGCCTACTTGTATAATGATTAATGGAGTACAGGAGAAGTTAAATTTTGAAATTCTTGGTAGGGAGGTTGATACTCAATGTGCCAATAGATGATATTCATTTGATATTCATTCATAATGATTTAACAGAGGTAAAACCGAACTTATACATTGAGATTACATGAAGTTTTAATATTTTATTATTTTAAATATTACTTACAATAACTGATAAGCCAGATGTTGCTTTGCATTGGAGGAGTGTGAAGAGGTAAGGATGTAATCAATACTTATTTAAACTTAAAGCTAAGAATTATAAGTTCCCAAAAATTCCAAGGGAAACAGATTATCCCTTGCATACCTAAGGAAAATAAAAAATAGCTGTTATACCTTGTTGGGTACTCTGGATCATATCAAACATCTTCATGTAAAACAGCCACAATCAAGGCCTAATACATGCCCTTAAGCTTGGCAGACTGAGACTTTTAAAGCTATACATGAAACAACGGACCCCTCTTTCTGCAAAGAGATGGCAATGTCTCCTCCTCAAGGGTTACAAAAAAGCTAATGGAATATATTTTCACTCTCCAGCAGGATATCTCAGATAAGTCTAAACAAAATCTCCTTTTCCATCTACTGCATCTCAGAGAACACGGTAGGCAAAGAAGAGAATGCTATTTACGAAATGAAATCAGAAAAGGCTGGGAGTTCCATCTAGTCTGGAACTAAAAAACAGAGGCACCTAGAACATAACAACCCTCAATTCTCTACTGCCAGATGTGAGCAATAATAACATCTAAAAAGAAATATCTTTCACAGCTTCTAGACACCAAACTATATCCTTGCTACTGAGGAAAGAAATCCAAGGCATAGAGAGCGAAGAACAATGTGAAGATTTGACCGAAAAAATGATACAAGGTATACAGATAGATTCAATGAGGACATGTATTTTTTTAGTCCAAAATCTCAAAATACAGCAATGCAATACTGCCCAACTCGTTGCAGCCCCACCCAATTTCCTTTTATGAAGTGCAATTTCAAACACTGGATTATGTAGAAGCATAGTGGAAGAGATGTGGGGTCTTGAAAGAAACAATGAAAGACTAACTTGGAGTATAGTTGGACACTTACTCAAGGCATATGCAACAATTTAAAACAAATGTACAAGAAGAATATAAACAAGAAAGGTCTGTGCCATAACCAAGATTTATGTATTCATTTATATTTTTAGCCTCGACTCACAAGCAGCGATGCCTAGATGGTGATCAGGAGGCAATCTTTCTTATTCATGTCCATATAATTGCAAAAGATGTTAAACAAACAGGCATTAAATAATAACTTAGTGAAGTGCATCCACTAGATATACCAAAAAGCTGTATAATACCTCAGCTTCTGCAGAGTTCTTTTGAGCAGTTCTGCCTGTGCTTTCATCTATTACTCTATTTGTTGATTCATCAATTTGCTTTAGATTCTCAACTGCTCTTGATGTTCCACCTTGTCCAGCAGAAGAGGAAGCAGACAATTGAATTTCCGATCCATTCACCAATGATCCAACTTTTGCTTTCTGATGTCCAGGATCCGATTTCACATGCGAGTCGGTTCTATCAGACCTGCCATCACCAGGTTTGACTTTAGATGACTGTTCTCTGGCTGAATTCCCAGAATCTCCATGTTGAGTAACAGCAACTGCTCTTCCCCCAGCTGACTCAGTCTGAGAGACAACAGCAGCAGAGCTACTTTGTCCTACTGCTACACCAGACAGAGACTTTGTAGCAGCTGGAGGTTTTATTTCAAGATATCCCATGCCAAATTCCTCGTCTGTAACCCAACAAGGCTGCAAGCCAGAAGAAAATATCATTATATACACTAAAAGTAACTGGGTGCCATTTGAAGTTGCAATTCACCTTTCTAGCAGCCAAAGCTGCAGCAACACCAGTTGCCAACACCTTAAGATCCTCTCTTTCATCACTTTTGATTCTGGCTACCTGCATGGAAGGAGAAGAGAGTAAATGCATATGTTATGCTACCATAACACTTGAGATATAAATAAAAGGAAACAATAATAATTTCTTTACCCGTTTTTCAAGGTTAATCCCACTCCTTTTAGTAACTGGGAAAACACCAGAAATTTTAGTCAGCAATATAAGAGCATTTCGAATTTCCATGTACTCAGTCGATTCCAAGCACTGGATCAACAACCGCGAGATTCTTTGACTCCATTTCCAGTGCACCTATCAGCAAAGTGGCAAATAAATAACAACAGTTTCAGGCCCAGAAGCAAAATAATTAATATACAAGATAAGTGGCACATGAATAAGCCCAGATGAGAAAAGGAGAAGGGAAAAAAATAAAAAAAGGGGAGAGAGAGAGAGAGAGAGAGTAGAATGGAGAAGGCACAACTATTTTACCACTTCATGTTACATATAAATTAAGAAGAAATGCAAAACCATTGCTTGTGCAACTAGAAAAGGTGATAAAGCAGAAAATGCTATCGACCAAAAGACACAAGAGCAGCAGTCTCATGCCAAATGATAATAAAATATAGAACGCAGTGGTCCAAGAAAACCCAAATGGAGTATCCAAATTTGATTTTAAAAAACTTTTGAGTAGGTGATTAAGCAAAATTAATGAAATGAAAAACTAGATACCTACACATGAAGTCATAAAGCATAATATGAGATGAGTAGCAAACAAGAGAATCACTCTATACCAACTAATCAGTGCAGATAGAAATAAAGGCATGCACATATCTGTGCCCACATATTCTAAGCCAAATAATATAACAAAATGCTTTTCAGTTTTAACCCTACGTCATAGAAGGAAGAAAATAGGAACATATAGATCTAATCTAAATTTAAAACGGATCAGCCTACCTGGTTTACGAATCTATTCTAACTATCAAAAAATTCCTAGAATTTTGGGCGGCATGGGCATTATAATTCTTTCTACTTCTCGTATAATGACCGACCGTGAAGCTCGACTAGAAAAAATCGGTGGAGAAATCTTGTATTATATTTGGTAATCCATCTGACATCCGAATTCTATCCAGACTACCTATTTATTATTAATAATAATAATAATAATAATAAAGAAAAAAGAAGAAAGAAGAAAAATAGGTTCTAATACCATTCCTCTTCCATTAGTTAATACTTTATTAGTTAATTCTTCAAAAGGATTTGCAATGGAATGAAAGAACAAAAATGGATTCATGAAAGTTTAATTACTGAATAATACAATAATCACATAGCAAATACAATATTCGGAAATGACCTAACACAACAAAAATGACAAAATTAGAGAGGAGAGGATGAATTTGCAGGCATGAGTACACAAGCACATAGAGCAAAGGAGAGAATGAATGACGAGACAAGAAGAAAAAGAACATGATGAAGGAAGAAAACTAAGACCTCATGAAACTTGGTGAAAGGAAATAGAGAAAAAGCAGAAAACACAAATTAAAGAACAAGAATGCAAATTTTAAGCAAAGGGAACAGAGGAGGAGGCTGTTCTGCTATCATATATGCTTATATATGAAGAACAGAATCTCAAGAAACTCCGCTTTAAGCCTAAATCTTTTTCTTGTTCTCAAGATTTGCCACCATAAATAATCGATCTAACTGACAAAATCCTGAATCTAAATCTCTTAGGATTCTCGAGTGGATAATCTATGCTCTAGCAATTTCAGGACTTCAACAAAAGTTAAACATATATCCATATATAAGTTTGCAGCCACTTACAAACAAGTAATATGGTTAAGAAGACAAATGCTAGCCAAAATTCAGAAAAAAAACCATTTGAACAGATTAGACGCCACTGACAGATCAGAGCCGGCATCCTAATAAAACAAAACTTAAAACAGAAAGAAAACAAAATAGCATGCAACACTGAGAGTAGCGGGACAAGCAATTAATAAAACAAAATTTTATGTTATTTTAAAAACTGACCTTAATGAATTGGCCATATGTAACACGTTGGCTGTTAGGAAATCTATAATACACGGCAAAGCCTGGCATGTTTCCACACTCTCGTTCGTATATTGATTCATCACTCTGTAGACAAAGCATTAATCAATATGAATAACTAAAAAAGATGGGACAACAGCATGTTTTGCCACTGAAGTATCTGAATAGAGCAATTTGGCCTATGTACTTTTCCTTTATTGATTTTTTCCTCTGAACTATTTAAAATGAATAAATTTTTTGCCTATAATTTTCAAAATAGGTAATTTTTGCTCCTAAATTTATCGAGATGCACATATTTTACTCCTAAAGTGGACAATATATGGCATTATGTGATCAAGATACGGGCAAAATCACCCCATTTCGAATAGTTCAAGGGCAAAAATCGACCAGAAAAAAAACAATTTAGATGCAAAATCACCCTATTTTGAATAGTTCAAGGGTAAGAATCAGCTTAATCCCAAAAAAGATTATGCATGTTAGTAACAAAGGGAGAAGAGGACGGCAGGAAAATATTTCCAATGTCAATAAGCAATTCATTGGAACTAAAATCCTATTGTGTCCAAAAAAAAAAACCTACAAGGGAAGAAAATGCAAGAAAGAGTCACGAGGTCAAGTAGATCCATTACCTTCCAATAGTAAGCAATCTTTAGTGTCTCATATAAAAATTTCCCAAGTCTACCTGCTTCATATTCAGTGCAACAACAAATCATAGGTTGTAAGGTTTTGCAAATCAGAACATCGATGTGGTTTACTGTGTTGAAGAATGGTGTTCCAAGGGAATGAAGCGTATGCACAAACATAGCACAATAGACAGCATCAGGCATGCTGAAAGTACAACGTGGAAAAATACAGCGCTGAAGGAACTCCATGTTTATTTTCAATGTATCAGGGCAGGAACTCAACCACTTATCCTTTTCACGAGAAAGTCGTCTACGAACTGAAGCAACATTTTCTTCATGCTTTTGGAGTTCACTAGTCAGCCGATCAAGAGATTCTTGAATCCTCTCCTTGTCTTTCTTCCTTTTGGTGATCGCCGAACTTGAGTTATCAGAAAGTTCTTCCAAAGCTTTAAGAGCTGCATGCTGCTTTGCAATCTCAGACTGGTACCGGTTTCTTGGAACATACAAATCATACAATGTGAGGCCCCAAAAAGTTGCATAGAGATCAGGTGAAAGGCTATTCCAGGCCTTAGAAGGCAACATTGTTTTCACAGTCTCAAGAAGATCTGACCACCTGCATAAAATCAACATATAATCCTCCTTTGCAATAAGAATTTAATACCATTGCACACAGATTTGACACTCTTCCATATGTTCCCAACATGGAGTATATGAAAGGAGAAAAATCTGAGTGAGAACACTATCAATGCAAGTAAATTATCACAGATTCAAAGTCTTACATTATGGGCTTCTGAGGTGACCCAAGATCCAAAATCACTTTGCCAGAATGTTCAGTTTGTTCAGACTCCACAGTGCTCATAGCTTCATTGTCATCCAAAGGCCAGAAAACATCAGAATTACCCTCACACTTGAATAGCCTCATTACAGGGCGATAAATTAAAAAAGCAACCTACAGTGTGAAGCAAGGAAAACAATATAATTTACCCCGAAGCAGAACTTCAACCATGACGAGTTATAAATCCCAAAGTGAAAAAGCAAACAAAGGATCTTTCTAATGGTAAATGGAAATGATGAAGAAAAAGGGTGCCAAAAGTAGAACAAAAATAGATATTATTTGGAAGTTCATTTCATGCACACGCTACTAAATCATTGGATAAAGAAGAGATGAAGACCTCTGGATCAAGGTGGTAAAGGTGGACAAGATCATCAAGAGATGGAATCAGCTTAGCATAAGCAGAGGAAGGTGTCACAGCACTGCAAAGGAATTCTACACACTGAAGGAGAGTTCCATGGCATCTATCAAACTGTTCACTAACCATTTTTATGTAAGGTGCCTCTGCATTAATGACAACCCTGCAGTACAAATTACAATACATTCTTGAAAAACAGATTACAGGAGGTTTATGGGACGCAACTACTTAATCAGCAAGCAAGGGATTCAGAAAGAGGACAGCTTAAGGAAAAGCTTTCAAAAAAAAAAAATGAAAATGAAAGTATGCCTGAAGACTTTGAGAAGAGGAAATTTTATTTCTTTCTCAGTGTGTGTTTACTAGGATCAAAAGCAAAGCAACATATTTATATAGTTAATATCCTAGTCCAAATACAATCAACACAATACATGCATGATTAAAAAATAATAGCCTGAGAATCTGCTCGTCAACAATGCCATTTGACAAGGCAGAAATTAGTACGAACAAGTTTAGACATGAAGGTTCTGGGACCAATGTTGAACATAAAATAATTCGTCTCATGATGTTACTTAAGATGGTCTATTTTATGGACACGGAGCAAAAAACAACTTTGGTGATTAACAGGTAGACATCAATTCTATCAAGATATTAAAACAAAGTGCACTCAGATTTCCTATAGTGGATGAAGAAGAAAAGAAAAGTACTTGAAAATATAGAATAAAAACAAAATAAAAAATGCAGACATAAAAAGCGAGGATGAATTTTCCTCTTATATCAAAGCCTTGATACACTACAAAAAGCTGGCGATGCTAAAGATCTGGTCATTATTTCCATGTAACTATCTACCACAATTTGCTCCCACGCTAATTTTCAAGAAAAATTCAAGGAAGCACCAGAGGCAACAGCAAATTTTTGGCTGACACCTAATATCACAAGAGGCTAGTTCATTTAAAATTTGATTAACATGGGAAAAAATTATATACACCAAAAACCAAACCAATCAACATTCCTAACAGACAAGTTAACTCCCTAAGCACAGATACAAATGAGAACAATAATTTATTACTTCCTGGGGTCAAAGAAAATTGATAAAACAGTAGATCACTTTAGCTTACACAGAACGATGTTGAGCAATAAGTAACAACAACGGTACAGCCAGCCTTGGCTCATCCTTCGAAAGCAATGAATCCCTTAGCCTGTTAGTAGATTTAATCAAAGCCTGCACAAAGAGACCTAATATTGAGACCATAACGAGTAAACCACCAAATCAATTCATTATTTCAACTACCCAATGTGCAGCGTGCCTACCAATTTTAAATGTAAAAGAATCAGCAAAGCAATATACAATATTCATAAATTTAATTCCTTTCACTGAACTAAGGGACATATACTTCTTCTATATTAGTTTTATCCTCGATTTAAAGAACATCTAAACTAATCTAGGCATATATAACTCTAATAAATCATATAATTCAGAAGTTAACAGTAGTATCATAATCGCATAACTCAAAGGTCCAACAAATTTGGATCAGTTTAAAGCATTGCAAATTCAATGATAATTAAACTAAGCACGCAAGTTTTTATGGGAATTGATACGGTTAACTACTACATATATATATTGTTAATTCAAAAAGGCCAACAACAGTGGAAGTATGAGAACCTTGTTATTTCGTGTTACTCCAAAAGAAGTAGCCTGATACCGGAGAGTTTCACTCCCTGCCATTGCATCCAACTGTTCCTCTGTTAGGTTTTCCGTGTACTGAACATTAGCCATCTGTTGAATAAGCTCCTGGTAATCACAGAAATTTCAGCTATCAATCAGCCTTCTCTAGAACTGGTACCAGTTGTGATCTGTGTAACTTCCAGACTTGAAATAATATAATACCTGCAGAAGAACAAGCTCAATTCCCTGACCCTTCTTCAGCTGGTTTACAAGATATTGGAAGAGGCCCCTCAATTCCATAGATGGATACTTCTTGCAACTGAGAGCAAGCAAAATATCCTCGTAAAATACGGAATTACAGTGGTACAAAATAATAATAGCAAAATAACGAAAAATCAGAAAGAAAACCAAAAATTTGCACAACTTGGATATTTCAGGAAATCAATGCGTCATACAACCAGCACACCCTTCATAACCATATGTGCAAACAACTGAAAATCATTGAGAGACCAAATTCAGAAGAAGGCAGCAGTTTCATTAACAATCACTTCCTCGGCAAGGTCATTTGAATTATCAAAAATTTCACATTAAAAAAACAACTCAAAAGTAGATAGTATGAATGACAATGTACAAGCAGGAGGCTATGGGATATAAAAGGACACATCATGCTTGATTAGAAAACTTTAAAACAGAAATCCATGTGCACTCACATGTGGAAACAACAAAAGACACTCTACAAGGAAGCAGCTAAAATGACACATATTGCAGTTGATAATATATAGACGACATTGTGATTGACTGAAGACAATTTAGCATCTATCACTTTATAATATGATTTTCCAACCAGGACTGAAACCAAAAGGCATGTACAATTTACTAAAGATAACAACTGATTGTTGTACAGGGCCAGCTGATTGGATTCATCAAAAAAATGACCAGTAAGAGAATATCACACAGAAGTAGTTGTTTTCTGGCTCAAACCAGATGACTTTAAATATTCCTTGAAGCAAACATGGGAAGTTTTCTAAGTTCAGTTAGAACCAAAAACCTGCTATACCTCCAAAGAAGATATTATAGATGGTATTATGCAGAAACAATGCAAGTCGCACATTGCAATAGATCGATCATATTATAGTCAAAACTAATTGAATCAAACAATTATAGTCAACATTCAAACCATATGACTCTAAATATTCATTGAAGCAAACATTGGAAGTTTTCTGAGTTTAGCTAGAACCAAAAACCTGCTTATACCTCCAAAGGAGAAAATTAGATATGGGATTGTGCAGAAACAATGCAAGTTGCACATTGCAATAGATCAATCATATTATAGTAAACACTAATTGAATCTGATAAGATCAATATAAAAATATTATCTCTAACAAGAATCAAAAAGAAGGAAAAGGCACCTCATAGTAAGACTATACTTTTATTTAATAACATGTAGACAATGCCAGGCATACACAATAATTGTGAGGCAGCAGTCATTTAATAGCAAACCGATCACAAGCAAACACAGCAATTTGTTAACAAGCATGCTTCTATTAGGTACAGGTGCACCTCCTACACAAAGACTACGTAATCAGATCTCAACATCTCACCGAGAACCCTGAAGAAAGGAAAAGGAAAAAGACCACTTTAAAGTGGAGATCACCAAATCAAAGTATTAGGAAATAGATCCTCCAAACGCCAACAATAGTGCATCGCCAAGTCCAACAGAAGATCCACTCAGTATCTGTCAATCTCATTCTCTCATCCTCTCCAGTTCACAGTCCCAATTCCATTATTCAATCACCAAGGCCTTCACTGGATACACCTCACTTGAAGATTTCTCTCAATTCAAGGAATCTTAATAGCTCGCCGGCTCCAATTCACAAAACGAAAAACAGTCATCAAATACTGAGTTCTAGGAAGTGGACTTTTCTTTTCATAAGGGTCTCAACTCCGAAATTATATCACATGCTGTGATCCTTTAGAACAGCCGGGAGAATCTTCAATTAATGGACAACAACCATAAAAAAATACACCAAGCAAACACATTAACCATACCAACATTCTTGCAATGCTTCACTCATCAACATTGTCAGATTGATCTCAAGCCCACAACAATTCTTTATAAACTCACAGGATGGCATATGGCAAAAGAGCTGCACCTTCTTTGATCACAGAAGATAAATGCCAGATCAGAAATAATGGCATATGCCTTAGAAGCTGTGACAGAGCAAGGATGCTAATCAATCAAAAATAGGGTTCCAAAGTGGCAGCAATATGCCTGGAAATTACTTGCATGAGGTTCTGGATGACAAGAGGCTCATATTTGGAATTTCTTATTTATAATGTAGACACATGCACAATTAGACAATGTCGAGGAAGAACAAATGCCATTCACACAGAGCAACAGCATCATGAAGAAGAAAAGCAACCAGTGAGAATTGGCAATATGGCCTTGCAAACATGATTCAGAGCAGATGCCACTGACACCAACAACACCAAGGGGAGGAATAGTATACACTTGCTCAAATACAGAAAGGAACAAAATATGAAAAAAGGTAAAGGAGAACACCAATATAGCCTTGCAAATTATGAGAAAAGGAAAAGGAGAACAAATAGAAAGTCTGACATAAAGGCAAATTTGTTGGTGTTAAATGAAATATTTCACTTGAACCCCAAAACTGATAAGTTAGCAAATAGGAAGATGCTACGAAAGAATTAATTTCACTCTTGATATGAATGAAACCAACAGCCATAAAAAGTGGCAGACAAGCTTGATCAACAAGTGAACTATGACCACAAATCATTGCCAATGCTCAAAAGGGTAGAACTCGGCAACAATTCCATTATATTAAGTCCTCCTTCCCAACTACAGTCCATTTTGTCCCCAGAAAGTATAAAACAGACATGAAATACTTATTAGCAGCCACCCAGTCCTCATAAGCACTTAACCCTCAATAAGCCTCAGCCGCAAATTAGTTCAAGTTGGCCACATACTCCATTTAGATCAGCTTAGAGCAACTGTTCAACCAACTATTGCTACATCAAATTATTCTTTACCACCATCCACGTAATTTCTACTAACTCTAAGCTCTGATCTCTGAACCCACTACCTTGTGCATAAACACACGTCTTTAATTCTACAGCAAAAACGAAAACCATATCAATTAACCCAACCATGTACATTGGGCACCACCACCAGTATCTGACGACTCATCCACTCTATTCTTGTAATTACAAGAACATCTCCACAACATTCTTCCCAAGCTCTGCATAAACAATCTTTTTAAAGTAATTTCTCTCACAACTTGCAAGGTTTCTTGTCCATATCCCATCAACATAGAACCACATGAGCTTCACCAGTCAAACCCCATCCATGCATCCACTACCAAGTTCCTCCTATAATTAAGAAAACTAGACGCACATAAAATAGTACACGAGTTTCAGATCTTACAAGTAAAAATGCACAACACAATCTATTGCCCAACCAAATACTTATGGGCAAAGCATATATTGATTTCAGCCATAATTTCACACAAATTACAGGTGTTCTCTACATGGAAGACCTCCACCCCACTCCAATCACATCAAAAGAGGGAAAAAAAATACAAAAAATTAAAAAAAATTAAAAAAAAAAAACAGAAAAAAAAAATTAGAAAAAGCAAATATAGAAACACAAACCAAACTTTTATGGACTCCAATGAAAAACTACCCCAATGAATGTACACTTGAACAGCCCTGGCAACCATGAGAGCTTTGATAATATTTCCAAGCCTTGCATCAACAGAATTTGATATATATCCAGATTGCAAGCAACGCATGCATTGCACAATAGCTACCCAATGAATTCCAAATATGAAGAACCCGACGTACCTCGAAGTACCCAAGAGCCACCATGAAAACAAGCAAATACAGCTACACCCAATATGTAATGCTCAGTGAACTGTCATCTATTTAAATTCGGAGCACACCTCGTGAAACAACAGTGCCCATGTCCAGGACTTGTGACGGTAAAATTATATGGAAGACATCAGCTATATGGCAAAATCCACCCGCAAATTGCAGGAAAGACACTAATGGAAAAAAGAACCAAGATGAGAGAACATGCTGACAAGAATATATCAAACCCAGAACCAACCTCCTGATTTCAGCTTCCCATCTAACCTATCAAAGATACCAATCTCAAATCATTACAGGTGACCTCAAAATCTGATCGAATGGCCCAGCACCACAGATAAAATCAATCAGATCAACTCAAATGATTGAAAATCCATTCCACTTTCAACTATCCTTTTGGAATTCCCATCCAATTGCATCACTTCAACAAATGCCCTCCAACAATCAGAAAAATTTCCCATTTACCGAGGTCCTCATCAATCTTAAATGAACATTAACAAGCAACTTCTCATCTGTATTCCTCATGGCAAACTTGGAAAGGGATAAAACAAATACCACCTAAAGTTCTGACACAGCAATCCACTAACAACCCCCATAACAGATAGGCCTAAATTCAGGAGAGAGATCCTATATCTGATTCTGAAGGATAATTCACCTAACCATAATCCCATTCCAAAATTTAAAATGTTTTTGCCCCATCTTTAATCCCCATGAGACACCAAACATGAAAAAAATACCAAATACCATAACTGAGATGAATAAGTAGTGCAATTCTGACCAACCCTCTCCCTCAATCCAGAAAACCCAATCTTATAGTCCGTCAAAACTATCCCATAAAGCATCATATTGAAGCCTACTAAATTGCCAAGTCAAATGCTGATTGATCAGGTATTTCATATAAGAACTCAGAAAGATCAGCAATGTCCCACAACAACTCATCTTCAATTTTCCTGCTTCTGCTGTATTAAATCTGCAACCTGGAAACTGAAGTGAAGCATCCCAAGCAATATCTAGAAGTCTTCATAGAATCAAATTAATGATCAAGATATCTCCAGAACATTGTATGTCAATGTTTTTCGGTCAACTACCTAAAAGCTACTTAAAATCATGCAAAGGTTAGAAGCAATAATGGAAACCAGCAAACATATATAAATTAGGGTAACAATACATGGCTAAAAAACACTCATAACAGCATGCAAGAATTAAAGGGTCGATCGGATTAAGACCACTTGGTGCTGAACTGCTGAGCAATAATATCATACATTCAACCAATTCTAACCATTTGACAAATAAGACTAACTGCTCGAAGCACTAGAAGCCCAAAAACTTCTATAAATCAGAGTATCCTGGAAGAAATAATTATGTATAATAAGATATACAGAGATTTGCGAATAAGATAAGCACACATACAGGTGACCCCAAAATGAAGCCAATGATTGAAGCCAGTCTGACAAATTAAGACCATCATCTTTTAGCTTATCTCGACCTCCTTGTGCCAATCGTTCGATCACCACATATTCCAATATGTCATACTCAAGCTGCAGAAAATTTTTTGCATTTCATGATCATCACCGAAACAAAATATAACTTGTATAGACAAACAAATTATTATGAAAATAATTCAAAATAAATATTAAACTTTCCAAAAAGTTAAGAATTTTCAACCAAAAAATGCTGCATTCAGTGGAATACAAGAACATAAAATGGAAAAGTCAACTATAATAGAAAGCTTTACATAGAAAACTCAATTATAATAGAAACCTTTACATAAAACAAGATATCAACTTAGATTGCACAACAAAACATCAGAAGCAATATCACTTCTCGATACCGCTATCCGTAATACAAAATCTGGAAATCTATGATATCTTACCCTTCTTATATCTACCAGGATGACCTTTTAAAAATGCATTCGAGAACCTTTCTAGCCAACATTCGAAAGAAAGCACCTTAGTGTACTTAGATTGACAAGAATGCCCTAGCAATCCGAGAAACAAAAGGTCTCCCCAGTCAAGAGACATCATAGAAGAGTGCAAGAGAGCAATCAAATGAATTAACAGGGCATGCTCTCCTGCAAATTTTAATGATGGTGCATAGAACTATTTGCTCAGCACAACAGCTTCTCCTGATTTGTAAGCATCCTCCATGTCAAATAAGAACCAATGCTTATATATGAGCACAGGTTCGGTGTGTGGGCATTAGACCAGTGCAGTTAACAACAGAAGCACAGATCAATAGACTATTACAGTTAGTTTCTGTACTTTGTTTCTTGGTTTGAGAAAAGTACAGCTGAAAGAAAGGGGATTTTGATGATATGGGGTACAAACACAGAATGTGGAGCCCATGACCAATCATCCAATAACGTTCATCTTAATCTGATAAGTCTTTACGCTCCAATTCACTATATGTACAAAGAAATTCCAAGATCATCTTTGACAGATAGGAATTTCATGGGAAAACAAAGACCTAACAAATGGCAAGGTTGAAAAAACTACATAATTTGGCAGTAAAGGACAACAAATTTGAAACGCGGCTCAAGAAGAAGAAAGCAATTAGAAATTGCAAAAGAAAGTGCTCGCCTGTGTCAAATACTTGAAAGCATCTACAACAGGGGTAATCATATCCCTATAAGCCTCAATCTGCACAGGAAAATTCAAGAGAATAATTTCCCCTCCCCATGAAAGCCAGAACTCTCAACAAAAAAATATCAGTGCATCAAACAAATCACCTGGTGAACAATTGTTCGAAGTACAGTCATTGGATTAGCATGAGCTAATTTTGCAACCATCCGACCGAGCTGCTTCAAATTTTCCTTCGCCAGCCTCTTTAAAATCCTTCTGGTGTCCAACTACAAGATAATATAGAGTGCCGATGTAAGAATGACTGCTGAACTAAAGAGCAGGATATCATGTGCACAACTTTCAACATAAAAACAGCAAAGTGATATATTCTATGTACTTTTGCTGTTTGCCTTGCAGCCAAAACCATAGGATTCCGTTCATCATCTTTCTCCCATTCACCATATAATCGATAGCGCACCTAGAAATACAATACATACCCGCAAAACTGTCATGCAAGTCCAATATGTTACAAAATGGAAGAACCAACTAGCAATTACACAAAACTAACCTCATATGGGAGGAGACTCATCACTTCCCAAATCTCCTGTCCAACTGCTGGATTTGCAGGTATCAACTGCAAAGAAGGTAGTAGGCATGACCCTAATGCTTCCTCTACTCTTGACCTAGCTTCTCTTAAGTGAATGCGAGGATTTCCAGTAATAACATGTTGGCTATTTGTAACTCCAGAGTCTACTAGTTCATGTGCAGACAAGTAATAACCCCTCAATACCCTGCACACCTGTTCATGAGAAAACCAGATACAATCAATCCTGAAGAGCATCAGGATAAAAGAAAATAATGATGATGATGATTAATCATGTCAAAGAAATATATATATACAATAAGCAAATAAGAACCTTTTGAAGCAGTACTATATCGCGGTACAGATAAGGCCCAACAGTTCCAAGCATTTGAAAAAGCTCTTTGGGAAGATCAGTGAAAGACTTAAGGCCAAAGGAACTACTTCTATCCTCGGATTCAACACCAGCTCCTGAAGGAGATCCAAAATTTTGAAGATGCATTTGATGAATTGTATCATAAGCTGCTGAGATTGTCTTTTCAATGAGCCTGACCATATTAAAGACAATGTTATCAGAAACACAATGCACATTCTATAGTAGTTATGACAATAAGCTTAAAAAAATATAATGCTGAGACACTTTATGCAGTGGATAGAGCTGAAAATGGGCTCAAACAAATTATAATGTCGTGCATTTGATGCAAATCATGATCTTAGTGCATGTCCCATGCAATTAATTGGGCATTATGCCGCACAATCAAATATAAACTTTAATAGAGCAATGATGTAGAGCTCGTTTCAATGCATTACATTTACTTATCTAACAAATAAACATCAAGTCTGAACTCAAGTGTTTTGGCATAAATTTCATTTTGAGCACAGGTATACGAGAAAGAGGCAGATTGATAATTGGGGAAAATTCAATTACCTAAACAATCCATCACATATTTGAACATGTGCAGCATAATCAAATAATTGGATGCTGCTGTGCAGTTCCCATACAATTAATTGGGCATTATGCAGCATAATCAAATAAAAATTTTAATAAAGCACTGATGTAAAGTTCATTTCAATGCATTACATTTACTTATCTAACAAAAAAGCACTGAGTTACTCGAGTGCTTTGGCATAAATTTCATTTTGAGCACAGGTATACAATGAAGGAGGCAGATTGATAATTGGGGAGAATTCAATTACCTAAACAATCCATCGCATATTTGAACATGAGCAACTGGATTTAGTGTGGACAGGCGATCAAATAGTATGTAAGCATGATACCTGAGCAAGGAAATATAATATAGAACATCATACCAAATGAAGAAACTGCACCATAATTAATTAAGAAAAAAAATCATATAGAGCATTATACCACAACAAAAGAACTACCACTCATACTCAAATAAGGAAAACGACGTTGATGCAAGAAAAAGCTTAACAAGAATCAACAAACTACGTGTGCAGGACCATGATTGTAAAGGGAAAGAGTCTGCAGCTATGCATGATACACAGAACATTCATTACATATATCACTTTAGTATAGACCTACAATAAGTACCACAGCAAAATTTGGCACAGGGTCAATTAAGCTCACAGCGTCAATTATGCATGCAAAAATTCATTAATTTCACATTTTTGCCTAGTGGTTATCCATTTACAAAACATAAATTTTCAAAGCCATTCAAAACTGCCCAATGCCCTCTGATAATGTTCAAATATCAACTAATTGAACATATACAGCTTTACAGAGTCATAAGACAAATTGGCAAGCATTAGTGCAGCTGCAAAGAAGAAGAGAATTACAAAGAGGAAGAATTGAATACAGGTGATGAAAATTCTGAATCACCATTTAGGAAAAATTTTAACTTTCTATCTGCAGCATTTTACAAAACCACTAAAACTGAAGAACAAGTTGTAGCAGAGAAGACTAACAAACTCATAATCAGAATCTAGGTTGCTAATAACTCAAATTTTGCTAATTCAAAGGCTTGAAAGTTGATCAAATATGACATCATTAATTCCAAACTAAAGCTTGCCCAAAGTAATATAGCATTGAGTGTGGAGAAGCAAACAAAAACCAAATGCATAACAGTAGTAGGCATAGCAAAACAAATGAACTTCCATTGCCATTCCTAAAAAATAAAATTAATATTAAAACCTACCAGTCATCCACTGAAAGAAAACCACGAAGCAACCCCAAAGTTTGACTAGTTTCAAGTTCTGAAGACCTTTCTACAACAGACTCGCTTTCCATGTCTAAAGCAGTAAAAAGATCTATCGTAACATCTCCTTGCTTTTCATCATCCATAAGATCCTTTCCAGTAGCGGCCAGATTTATTTTTCCAATTTTGTTTGCCTGCAGAATTTTACCAGGAACACCATATGACCAATATCTGTGAGTAAACTCTGCCAAAGTAGGGGTGATAACGCTCCAAAAACCAAAAGAATAGTAGCTTATAAAACATGTAGATAAAGAGTGAGGAGAAAACTTGTAACTAAAACTCAGATTCAAAGATATTGTAGCTATTGCTGTTAGAAGTATATAGTCTAAACTCCTATCATATTACCTGAATTGTTGTTCAAATCGATAGGATTGGCAATACATATATGTATTAATTGAGGCATAATAGAGTGAATCAGTCGAACCACCAATTCTTTCTTATCAGGTAATAACTCTCCAAAGACCAAAAGAATAGTAACTTATAAAACATGTAGATAAAGAGTGAGCAGAAAACTTGTAACTAAAACTCAGATTCAAAGATATTGAAGCTACTGCTGTTAGAAATATATGGTCTGAACTCCAATCATACTAATCGTTGTTCAAATCTATAGGATTGGTAATACATATATATATATATTTTTTAATTGAGGCAGAATAGAGTAAATCAGTCAAACCACCAATTCTTTCTTATCAGGTAAACCCATATGTGAATCAGCTCCAGTACCAATAGATTCAAAACTCAAAAACACACTTATCTCAAAGTTACAGTAAAAGGAGCTCCATAACCTTCTCTCAAGTAATCTGAATAAGAACTAAAAACAATAAAGATAATATAAATGACAAATAAGCCCCTTCACATAACTGAGCAATGCAGAATAATTGATGCATCTTATTTTCCTCTCCCAACCCCCAATTTCTCCATCATCTCTTAATCCTTGAGCCAACAGTGTAAATTCAACTATAAAAGATACGTTTTCTTTAAACATAACCATCTTCCCTCTATATATCACTTAACAATTGCCCCTCTTCATCTCTGCTGAATAATGTTCCTCTATATTTTACCCCCTGCTGCTAATCACTTTTTTATTTCCCACTATGTCAAGAAACCACATTGCTTACTTTAAGAGCAAGCATCTTCAGGTTGCCAAATGATAACTCATTCACTGCCAAAATATGTCAATATGCTGCAATACAATTTAATTGTCTACATGGATAGGTCTGCTTTGATTGATCTCCAAAATTCGTAAGGAATCTTAAAATTTGATTAGATTATTGATTCACATAAAGATGATCATTATCCCCTACTAGAGACATATGTATATAGCAAGTCTATGGTTAAAAGAATTATACCTCATCCAATCTCTTAGCACAGAAAGAATTGTAATGCTCAAAGGCCTCATCATCTCTAGGAAGTAAATGAGCATATCTGCCACAAGTAAGAAATTTTGATCAGAGCAAGTCATGGCCAAAAGATACAAGGAAAATTCATATACTAAATTACTGTGCACATATTGTATTCATTTATTCATGCATATGATAGCCGCAGTTTTACAAATTATGTCCAGAAAAGGAAGCAACTATAGAAGCACATTGAATTCAGATTAAAAATTTGCATCAATAAAATTAAAGGGAAGTTAATAAAAGTTTGTGCTGCAAAAGTTCTGCAACCCTAAATAAACTGAATTCTAATTAAAATTCCAGTGAAGTATGCATTCAATTAGGTAAAATTATCACTCTGCTCTAAAGACATAAAGCTTGAGAAGGCTACTCACATGCTGTCAAGATCAATGAACTCTTCCTTCACCAACAACGCAGTAAGCTTATATAATCCAAAAGGTACTGGACTATTTACTTCCATACGCTGATAATATTGGAACTTAAAACCAAGAATTTGTGAAGCATGAGACTGCAGACACAATAAAAGTATAAGCAAACTCAAGGGTCTGTCATAACTTCAATATAAACCAAACAAAGATGCCACCGTCCTTAACTAAGATATCAAATACCTTGGGAAAGATAGGGATCAGTTCCAAAAAGATTGTGTTGTCAGGCTGAAGTTCAAAACAGTCCAAGACCTGATAGTTAGAAACAAGGCAACGAATAGTTAAGATTGGATCATCAAATTCTTAAAAAGATATAATAGAGAACATTATAAAAGAATAACAAGAGGAGACAACTCACAATATCAAAAACACGATTTGGATCCAGATCAAAATGCCCAATTAATGACTGCAGAGATAGCACAAGTCAGATAATAAAGTGACAAAATTAAGATAGCAGACAGCCAGCATAAAAATGGGATCAATTAAAACCTTAATGATGCCAATGGTTGCGGCTGAGGTACTTTCTTTCGTATCTTCATAGTCTTGACACAACAGGGTAACCTGCAGAAAATTAAATTTTATATGAAATCACTGTTTATGGAAAAACTTAAACAAAAAAAAATACCTGCCAATTAACATGCTGATCAAAACAAAAACTATATATAAAACTTAATGCACATGATACTCTGTAAGTAAAAGCAGAAAACAGTGAGATTTGACATGTAGCAACATGATAGATCAGTTTAAGGAATTCCTGAAAAAGGAATTTACACCACAGCACTTGTCATACAAAATATGGTAAAACCAATTTCAAATTATACATAAAGTTTAATAATTACAAGAAATAATAAGTAACAGAGAAGGAAGAGAGCAAAGGGGTAAAGCGAGAGAGACAACCCTCCATTGCTTCAAGTCCCACACCAAAAGGAATGGAAGCAAATTATCCATACAGATAAATTAGAAGAAGTGTGCCACATCGGATTGGGGGAATAAACAAATGAAATGATTTTATAAGTTGATAGGAACTTAGCAACAGCCACTAGTTCACAATGCTTCTATTTGATATTTTACAATTAATTTGTGGCTAATTATGCCTCAAAAAGTTCCCAATGTTTCATATTGGGGAAAAAGAATTATCAATTACCTCCAACAAAAAATCCATCCAAATATTTCATTTCAAAATAAAAGATTGACATGAATATATATCAATAGAGAATATCACCACAAACTAAACAAAAAAAATTGAAATTGAAGAATAAAACAGTTACATACCAGTTTGGCATACCCCTCACTTTCTTCTCGGAGAAGGTTAAATTTTGTTTGCTGATACAGAAGACGAGTGTTTACTCTGACCTGAAACCAACATCAAAAGAATAGGCAATTAGAATCACTGTACTTCAATTGATGACACAGACATGTAGAATCACTGGATGTATCACCAAGCTGAAAAAAAGGCAATTAAGATCTCGCTGCTCCCTAGGCTGTATATGTCACTGTATCCAGCTCGAATTCAAGGAACTAGAACCTAGCTGGCTTAGTCAGAAAGTGTGATTACGTTTGAAGTCTAGACTTTAGGAATTCATACTTGAGAGTTTGGACTCTTATCTTCGTAATTGATTGCCAACATGTAAAAAATTTGCAAGCCAGTGCCTTTGCGCTCTTCAAATGACCACAGTGCAGGGTGGTCTAAAATAATAAACGGTTTTACTTGCCATATCAGCACACACATGAACTATTTTAATTTCAGACTAGAAAAGGAAGCTCAAATCTTTTCTTTGGCGTTTATGTGCCTGTGAAGGATTTTGCTGGTCAGTATAACATGAAGATAAAATGTTGATACTAAGAATTTTTCTTAATTCGCAACCATGAGATACAAGAAGGAATGAATAGTTAACCAAAGAAAGACACCTTACAAAAACAACAATGCTGCACATGAAGCAACAAGCTAATCATTAAAATTCAACATCTTATTGTCCTAGTAAGTTATAAGATTTCAGAGATAGAGGAGACAAATTCAACTCATAAACGGTCCACATTCCATAAACCAAATGCGAATTCTAAAGGAATTACATAGATAAAGGAGACAAATTCAATAAAGACCAGAATATCAAGGAGTTTGTCCGCTCATGAAAATAGCAATAAATCCAGGTCAGTATGACACTCAAATTAAAGGCTAGTAATAAATGTGAAATCAAAGTACCTCTTTGCCCTTCAAATCCTGAGCTTTTATCTTTATCATTTCAGCCTCCCATAAAAATTCCTCCTGGAAGTGAAAAAGGTTTATCGTAACCATTCTTTCGTCTATTTCATACAAAATGAAAGTGGAACAACAACCATGATCAAGAGAGAAAACAAGAATAACCACAATAAAAACAGCTAAATCCTCTCATACAAACAAGAACTCACCTCACAACGCTCTTGGAAAAGCCTTAATGGGACCAATGTTGATTCCACTAGCCACTTTGCCTGTAAAGAAGCAAAAGGTCAATTTAAAGAATAAGCAGAATATCCAGAAACAACATCAAAAACCAAACATAATATAAAGGACCATATACATAAAACTATACCAACATTTATATCAAGCATAACAAAACACATTTCTATGAAGGATTCATGCCATCTGAACAATGAAATACAAGAAAAACTATAGGAGAATATGAACAAAAGATGCCCCTAAGCCACCCACTGATTAAAATATGCAATTGAGCAGTAGCAAGGTTTCTCCTCTAAAGAACTTTACAGAATATAACCTATATATTCAATTTAGAAGACATATACGCAGAATAGTGGCACCATCAGGCATGAAGCAACAGCCAATGCAGCCCACAATTAAAAAAAAAAAGGACCAAAAAATGCTTATAAAGTAAAGCAGACGGTGGAACTTAATCCCAACACTATCTCAGCTCAAAGATAAAATGGCACTCCATGGAAGTCCGAAAACCAACTGATTCACAAATAAAACAATACCAAATAACAAAGACCCACAACAAACCCATATGCTAGAAGAACAACAGATACTAAAGTAATAACTGATATGCTAATCCTTCATTATATAGATTCTGTCAATCTTTACAAATGTCTGAATGAGATAATTAAACCAGTATATGGCACAGATTCATCCCAGTCATGAAAATCGAGGTTTGAACTGAATTGTGAATACTAACCAGTTTTATGAGGCGAGAACGGTATTCTACTGGCATAGTGAGCTGAAAAATCAGTTCAAACACAAAATTCCAGTATATTAACTTGAGGAAGAGTGTAATACTGTTATGTAAATAAAGTAGCCGTCTAGACACCCTATACAAAACTCTTGAACGATAATCAACACAACACAAAACTCTTGAACGATAATCAACACATCGAATTAAAATTTCAGAAGGAAAAAGCTCACATCCTGAGCCATTTGGGTAACAATATCACCAAAAGTCGAGCCCAACTCTTCAGCAGAAACTGTATCCGAAAATTGTACAGAATCTAACACCGCTTTGCACTTTTGAAACGGCAATTCTCCCCGAACCTAACCATTTCCACATCCAAAAAAAAACTCAATAAACAGTTGTAAGCACGAACATAAACACAGAGACATGTTATTCAAACGCAATATACCATAGTCGAGCAGAGCTCGTAAAGGAAGCGAAGCATAGGTACGGGGTCAGGGACTTGAAAACTAGAGTTTCCGTTTTTCCATTCACGGATATACTCTTCGGTGACGTATATACAATCCATCGGAGGAAGAGAGATTTCGTTTAGGAATTAAGAAGTAAAAAAAAAAAAAATTGCAAACCCTAGAAATTAACAAAATGTGGGTAAGGAAAACGAAGGTTATGATTTAATATAGTGGATATTTCATGAGCGATAATAGGGGAATATGATTAGTATTAGGGTTTCCGGGAGTAGAAAAAGAGAAGGACGGTGGCCATCTGATTTCAGGCGAAGCCGCGAAGAGAACTTATGTGTCTCAAGAGGCCGATTACTTCGACTCCACGGTGGTTTTGTTCAAGGTAGGTTTGGGGTCGGGTCGAATAGTACCATTCACGGATGGACTGAACAGAAATGTAGAAATTGAAGTCCGTAACGTTCCAATTTCCAACTTCGAACTGTTTTTATATCTCAGGTTCCGGAAACCAAAATATTCTTCTAAATTGCAACCGAATAAATATTAAAAATCAAATGAGCATTATTCCATCGATTCGGTTTACTTCGATTATTGGATCGCTGGATCTATTTGTTCTGGACTGTTAATAATAAAATGTACAAAACTTAAATTCTACAATTACATTATTTTCAAGAAAATATAATAATTTAGGATGTGTTCGGTAAAATTGTAAATTTTTTATTTTTTATTTTAAAAATCTAAATACTAATTTTAGTTTTAGTTTTTTATTTTTTAAAAAACTGTTTTATATATTTAAAAATTTTATCATATTTTTTTAATTATTCATGTATATTTTTTTAATTATTCATGTACATTATAATAATGACTTCGGTGATAGTAGCGGCAGTGTCGTTGTGGTGGTAGCGGCAGCAGCATGGTGGTGGTAGAGGTGGAATTGGCATGGTGGTGGAGGAGGCGGCAGCAGCGTGGTGGCGGTAGAGGTGACAGCGGCATAGTGGTGGGGGCGACGACAGCGTGGTGATGGTAGAGGCGGCGGCAGCATGGTGGTGGCTGAGACAACAGCGGTTACATCGTGGTGGTAGCGGAGGCAGTGACAGCGTAGTGGTGGCGGAGGCAGCAACGACGTGGTAGTGGCGGTGGTGGTGGTGGAGGCAATGGTAGCGTGGTGGTGGTGGTAGTGATGGAGGCAGCAGCGGTGTAGTTGTTGATGTGGTGATAGAGGCAGTGGCAACGGTGTGGTGGTGGAGGTGGCTACAGTATGGTGGCCGTCACCGTGGTGGTGAAGATAACAGCGGTGTGATGGTGGAGATGGCAGCGGTGTGGTGGTCGTCGCCGTGTTGGTGGAGATGGCAGCGATGTGGTGGTGGAGATGGCAACGGCATAGCGGTGGCATGGTAGTGGTTATTGAGGCGACGTGGTGGTGGTGGCGGTGGTAGTGGAGGTCGTGGCGGCGGCGGTGGTGGTGGAGGCGGCAATGTGAAGGTGGCAATATGGGAGTATGGCGGTGTGGTGGCAGTATGGCGGTATGGTGGTAATAAAGATAAAGTAGCAAAATTATAAAAACTTCATTTTGAAAATTTTTATTTTTTATTTTAGATGTGAAAATCAGTTTTTTAAATTTTTGCAAAAATCGAAACGGGAATGAGTTTGCCAAATATATTTTGGTTTTATTTTTTAAAAAATAAACAAAAAATCGAAAATAAAAACCTCCGCGAACGTATCCTTAGATTATTAATGATATTATTTTTGTGTGCACATATTTTGTATAATAATTTATTCAAATAATTTGCACGTGTTGAATAATTTTTACAAGCAAGCGCTGCACGCATATATTATAAATCTTTTTATCTTCTAAAATTTAAATAGTAATAATAATAATAATAATAAATATTCCCTCTTTATTTTCTTATATTTTTTTAATTGATTTTAACTCTAATTTTCTAACTAGTTATTAAAAATTAGAGCATAATAAATTAATAATTAAGTTTCTAGTATCTTCCAATTTTCATTTTAAAATTTAATACAAAAACTTGCTAAAATATTTTACACCCATGACACATATAAATTAAACCATAAATTCTTATAAAAAAGTTTTAGAAGAACTACAAACAAAAATAAAGTGTTTGAATTGTTAAATAGAAAATCATTATAATCCATTTTAAATATTGCATGTAAACATAGTAATAGAGTTGAGATACATGCATAATTCTAATATGGATTGAGTTTTATATCCAAATAAAATTGAGTAATTTAATCTGACTGAAATTACCTGATCTTATCTCAAAAATAGTTTCAGTTATACTAGAGATATATGTCTCTAATTTTTAGAGTTTCTAATTTTTAAAATCTTTATAAATAGATAGGAGATCTCAAACTTTGGTAATGAAAAGCCGCAACGCTGCTTGTTCAAACTCACGCTCATTTTTTTTCTTAATCTTCAAGGGGATTTTAGAATTGAGTAATTCAATTTAACTGAGATTATTTGATCCTATCTCAGAAAAAGTTTGAGTTATACTAGAGATAGGTCTATAGTTTTTAAGATTTCTATAAAAATATAGGAGATCTCAAACTTTAGTAATGAAGAAAACATTAACACCGCAAAACTGCTCATTCACACTCATACTCGTTTTTTCTCTTAATCTTCCAAGGGCTTTTAGATTATGGAAAATATGTTGTTATCCCGCACGCGGATAAGAGCCAAACCAGTGACCAAAAACTAAGAAGATTCTTGTGACGCTTCTGTAGACACCGGATCCTGAGTCAGCTTAGATCGAAATTACCCAATGATAATAAGGTTTAATTGAGATTGAAAAATCAATTTTCAATTCTTAATTACTCCAATTAATCCTTTTGGCTCCAAAAAATTAATCATTCACTTCCAAACTAATTTCTTTTCACTTTTATGCATTTAAATTAATTTCTTTGTTTCCTCCATAAGTAAAGATAATTAATTTCATTGCTAAATCACTTTTTTAAGCAAATTTCCGAAAATTAAATCATCACTTCACTTTTATCGAATCCAAAACTCTTAAAGTAAATTTTCTAGGCTCAATTTCTATTTTCTTTTATTTTATTTATATTTAATTTATTCATGTATATTTTGTTGTTTGTATTGATTTATTTATTGTTTTCATTTATTTACTTGTTGTATTGAATTTATATTTGTTCTATTTAATTGTTTATATATGATTTTATTTTCATTCATGTGAATATTGATTTCTTTTGATTCTTAACATGTAAATAATTTAATTTATTTTGATTCCTCATTATTCTTAGCATGTAAATAATTAATTAATTTTTGTTAATCATTTTTGCCATGTAAATAGTTTATATTAATTATGAACACATCAATTAACCTTGTCATATATCATCATCCTTTTATTTACTAACTTTTATCATTCTTTTGTCATTGTTACATGTTATATTTATTGTTTATTCAATTATTTGTTTATTCTCATTATTTTTCATCATGTTCATAATTTTCATGTATTAATTCATTAACATGTTATATTTTATTTTAATCACATCATTTATTTAATTTTTCATAAAAATGCATTTTTCACATTTATTTTAATTGTTAACATATTAATTCGATTGTCATTTTGATATCATGCTATTTTATCTTATTTTATTCCATTTTATCTTTTATTTTTGATTTAATTATTTTAATTACTAACATTATTTTGTTTATGTTTTTATGTCAAAAATTATTTTTTGCTTGGGTATTTTTGTGAGCACACGGGGAGATTCAAAAGACTTGTTCGGATTATTTTTTTTTTATTTGTAATATTTTGTTTATTTGGTTTTTTTCATTTATTTTTGCCATGTATATTTTTCTTATAAAATTATTTATTTAGGCCCGCTAAAAAGAAAATCGCTAAATTATTTTTTATTAATTAACTTGGAATTTTTCCTAAATAAAGATGGGACCAATGTCCTTGTTTTTCTCCATCCAAAACAAAGCCATCACATCAAAATTGTTTTGTAATAAATATGCACGCGAGGACCAATATCCCCATTCTTAATGAATATCCCGATTTATGCATGGTTTGTACCGTATTTACAATGGGGATTGTATTCCGCCTCTAGTTTTATTGTAATATTTTACATGTACTTTATTTTACTTTTTCTTTTACCGCTTTTCTTAAATGTATGTTGTGCGCTTTAATTAATTGTATCGAAATGTATGAGAAAATGGATGAAAACTTAAATTCAAAACTTAATTGTAAAATAACCAAAGTATGAATAAATGAGAAGTCCCGAACCATCTCTTGTATTTGGGCTCAACGAGGCGAGAGGACCATTCCAGTGTTTCATTGGAATGGGATCTCCAAGACACCTCTTGTGTCCCACCAAAAGACTCAATTTACAATCCTAGGCTACATAGGGTTAGAGGGTCATTCCAATGTTCTATTGGGGTGAATGCCTCCAAGATCGCTTTGGTTTATCCAAAATGGATATTATGCGCCGTCTTAGGCTCACTGAGGCGAGACGAACTTTTTTAATGTTTTATTGGATGGCGACTCCAAGAAATCTCCTTGTTGCCCAAAATAGACGCACTTGTAAATACCTTACAAGTTTCCAATGAATCTCTCCCGAGAGCCCTAAAAGCGGGCCTTCGGGAAGCACCGAGGTTCGGCGCGCGTCACAGCTTCCGCAACGTTTTTTACGCTACAAGAGGTAGGTATCATTATTAATATTACCTCCATATATCATTTTATTTCCCTTCATTGATATCAGAGCCGAAGTTTTTGCGTCCTAGCATGTGGCTTAAAATTAATCTAAAATTTTATGCATAAAATTGGTAGATTTTATATGTACGAAACACAATAAATTGATTTTTTGTATTAATAATATATATGTGAATATATTGCGGCTCGAAAATTGTGTATGTGTACATTGCGATTCAAGGGGAAATTTTTTTTAATAATGTTTTTTTAAAAAAAAAAAATTAGAAAAATATTGTGTGCCATAAAATATTTAGAATTTTGGGGTTGTTTTAAAAAACGCAACGACTCATTGCGTTTTCAGAAGTGGGACCCACGGGACAGCAGTTTGACTTTCACTGAAAACGCAGTAGACTATTACATTTTTAGAAATACGGGTCCCACTAATAAAATATAATAAATATATTCAATATAAATTTTATATATTAACTTGTGTTATGATAATATAAGTGTACTCCCGTTCTTTTTCCTTTCTCTTAGGTCGCCGGTTCAAATATTGAAATAATTATTTTTTGCTATATTTTCGGAAGTATGTATCTCACGATAAAGATATAGTATGTATTTTCAAAAGTACGTATCTCACATAAAAAAAGCTAATTTTTTTAAAATTAGAAATAAAATTACTATATTTATTAAATATTAAAAATAAATTTGGACTGTAACCAAATAATATACATATATATATATAGCACAAGCAAATAAAATTCTGTTAGGATTGAGGAACTCATTATTTTTCTCTTGAAAATCAGATAAAGCATAATTGCGTATTCACTATTTTTCAATGAAGACAAAGGATCCTAAATTCCCCATCTGAATCACAAAACTACCCCATTGCCATTAGTTGATGGCTAGTTCAAAATTAAAAGTTCACGAAAATGTTAGTAAGGGTAAAAAAGATAATTCCGCCAATATCATACAAGGCAATAAAAGCTGGTCACTTTTTTCGCTTCATTAGTCTTTACATTTCACAGCAGGAGTATGTCCCTCTCCCTACTCTCTGATCTATGTTCTTCTTTTTTTTATTTTTACTATTTCAATGATTGATATTTTTCAGTACAATAGAGCCCTAACTTTTTCGAGAAACAAACACTCGCATCCTATACTTGCTCTTTAGGAGAAAAAGAGCAAAATTTCGGTGAAAGACAGCATAAGGTCGAAATTTCTGTTCCCTACTTGATTATTATTTTTAATAAATGATGAATATATTTAAATTTTATTAACAATCATTATAACTTGGGATCAATAGAATGGATGTTGGAAGAAAGAGACGAACAATCACTGTGCCCGAGAAATCTTTGCCTCCGTGGACATTGAATAGCATTGACACTGCTAGGAACCTGAAGCCCGGAGATCTAGCTGCACTGATTTTTGGATGCAAGCATAACACCATTGAGGAGTGTTTTGCCAATAATTTGTTTGGTTAGTTTTTTTTTTCTTATGTGTTTTGATAGAGTATTACTTTTACTGTTTAGGTTTCCCTACTATATCTTTACTCCAGATACTATATCATTAGAACACAAGTTAGTATTTGAAAATTATATTAATTATATTTTTATAGTGAGATACGCACTTCTGAAAATACAGCAAAAAATAATTATTTCAAATTTGAACCGGCGACCTAAGAGAAAGGAAAAATAACGGGAGTACACTTATATTATGGTAACGCAAGTTAATATATAAAATTTATATTGAATATATTTATTATATTTTATTAATGGGACCCGTATTTCTGAAAATGCAACAGACTGTTGCGTTTTCAGATCTGAAAACGCAACAGTCTGCTGCGTTTTCAGTGAAAGTCAAACTGCTGTCCCGTGAGTCCCACTTCTGAAAATGCAACGAGTCGTTGCGTTTTTGAAAGCAATCCCAAAATTTTAAATATTTTCTGACACACCCTATTTTTCTATTTTTTTTTAAAAAACATTATTAAAAAAACTTCCCCGATTCAAGGGGACAAACGTGAGTATTCAAAACGCAAAACTAAAAGTTGGTATTTTTAATTTTTGACCTCACTATTAGAATCACAAACCCCAAAAACCCCCCACCGCCCGAAATACAGATGCTAAAATCCACCGAAAAGCTGGTGCGTGGAATACATGCGCCACAAGACGTATGACGGGTGCACGTGGGCGGTGGCCTACATGCGCAAGACACGTGTCAACAATGATACGTCATTATTGACACGTGGCCCAATAGGAGAATGCCACATTGATGGCTGTGGCCATTCCATATTGCCGTGACATGTCACCTGGATGCCAGGTGGCCCAATGAGGGGAATGACTCGTGGGCGACTGTGGTGGTGCCACTTGTCTGGCCACATAATAACGATAACGTGTCATCGGTGGACACGTGGCCCAATGCAGGAATGGCACGTGGAAAACAGTGGTCTAGCCACATGTCATGACATGTGAACGGTGACGTGTCGCTATTAATATGTGGCCCAATGAGCCAGTGCCACGTGGATGACTAGTGTCAAGCTATGTGGATCTGACGTGTCACCTATTGCCACATGGGCGCCAGGTGAACCAACCAATGAATGCCACGTGTCATGATAGTGGTATGACGTGGCAACACGTGTTCGGACATGTGGGCTAATAGGTTAACGCCACGCGGCAGATGGACATTAAACGCGAGTGGTGGAGTGTGACTGCACGTAAGTGCATATGACCTCCCTCCACTGGCAGGTGAGCCCTATTCCGACCACCAAATCAGCTCTAGTTTTTTACAAATAAATTTTTCATATTTTTTCTAATTTTTTTGTCATTTTTTAAAATTTTTTAATGACCATAAAATAAATTTTTATTTTTTAATTACTAAAAATATTATAAAAACAGTATAGAAAATGTGTTTTCTGCCTTCGGATATTTTGAAAAAATTTTGAAGTTTTGTCCTTACTTATTGATTGAAATGTGTTTCAATCATATGAGTTTATACATGAGTGTATAAAAATTTATGTAATATGTTGCAGAAATATTGATAAGGACACCTGTGACGCGCGCGAACCCCAATCAGCATCCGTGTAGCTCTCAAGAGTCCGCTTTTAGGACCCGAGACCAGATGGGGGTTCATTAAAACTCATGAAAGCTGATCGCTTCGTAATGGACAGGAATTCGCCCCTATTCCATTGTTAGCTATTAACTTACGAGAGCGTCTATTGGGCACCACAAGGTAGGTATCACGGAGTCGCTACTTAATAAAATATTGAAAAATGAATTATAACCTTATGAGGCTAAAACCAGAGAAAGTTCGGGACCTTACTCTTATTAATACCTTTAGTTAATGTTTCATGACTGAGTTTTAGAGTTAATTATTTTATCTCTCTTCTCACACGATATATGCAAGTAAATTAAAGCGCATTGCAAGCACATAGAAAAACAGTAAATAAAGTGATAAATAAAATATAATTATAATTGTCCAAAAAATAAACGCGAAATCCATAACAGTGATAGAATGAAATACATATATAAATCGAGACATTCATTTAGATGAGAACAGTGGTTCACGTATGCATATTTTACGAAAAAAGTAAAGAATTTTCAAACTGATTTTAGGAAAAAATGAGCAAGTGATCCCATTTTGTTGAAAACAAGAACCCTTCTTTTGATGTGTTATTTTTGGGATGAAAATCAAGATATTGGTCCAGTTTTATTAACAAATATCCAATTTTAGTAGAAGCATTTTGTCTAGTGGTTCTTTTTAAGTGCGGTCGAAACATCTTTACTATTACAGACCTCAAAGGAATAGAAATAAAATGAAATAATAATAATACGTGTTCTAAATAAACGAATAATAAATAAATTCTAACTATTCACCTCGATCATGCTTCGCCTAGCCCAAAGACGAACAACATGCTCGTTGCGATCGTAATCGCAGTCATGACAGAAAATGATATTGGTCAGTAATAGATTAAATTAAACAAAATGATAAATAAATAATTGAATGAAATAAATTGGAAAAAATAATTAATCTAATACAGTAGAAATAGAATAAACTAAAAGAATTAACAAATTAATAAATATAAAACACAAATTACATAATTATAATGATCACTAACAATAAAAACGATAATAATAGTAATAATAATAATAATAACAATAAAATAGCAATAATAATAATAACAAATAATAACAGTAAAAATAATATTCACAACACGATAATAATAATGAAAACAATAATAAAAATAATATTCACACTACAATAATAATGATAATAATAATAATAACAATAAAAATAAAATTAATCAAAATAATAACACTAATAATAATAATAATAATAATAATAATAATAATACAACAATAATAATAACAATCACAATAATAATATTAACTATAACAATAAAAAATAATAACATTAATAATAATAATAATAATAATAATAATAATAATAAATAAATAAATAAATAAATAATAATAATAAACAATGGTACGCACCGGATTCTCTCGCCACAGCTGTCAGAGATCCACTGTCGATGACATTGCCCCCGCCGGAGCGAAGATCGGAGAGCCAAGATCCTCCTGCCGGTGGTCACACGTCAGAGGGATGCGCCGTTTGGCCAGAAACAACGCCAAAAGCTCGCGATTGACGACCGGATGGTACCGGGAGGTTCGTTTGGTCACCGGAAGTCCTCCACCGGTGGTCACGCGCCCAGAGTCATTGTGGTTTGGCCGGAATCGACGTCAGCAGCTTCATCACCTTTCTCGCCGATCTGCTCTACAGTGGCTAACAGATGCGAACGGCGGGGGCAGACGGACTGTCTCGCCTCTTGGGGTGGTCTGCCACCTCTTCCTTCCTCTCCCTCCTTTTCCTTTTTTCCTTTCAGTTTGCCTTGTCCTCCCAGGTCTGCTGTCCCTTGGCTTTCTTTTTTTTTCTTTCTTCTTTTTCCTCATTTTGGTCCAATCTTTTCTTCTTTAAAAATGCCAACACCCCCCCCCCCCCCCGCATCTTAAGTTATTCTCTCCTTTTATATCTAGGGTTCTAGGTTTTTTTTCTCTTTCCTTGATTTCCTCATTTTTATTTTATTTTATTTTGTTATTATTATTTTTTATTTATATATATATATTTTTATTTTTACCACCTCAAGACCCAGTATCTACAACACCCTTTCTTCCTAAAACTCCACATAAGTTGCTTTGAAAAATGTAAGAGTACAATCAATAAACAACATGAGAATACGTAGTAAGATTCGAGCTGATGATATTGATGCAATGGTGCATCATATAGTGCATGTGCAATAACAAATATAAAAGTGCATTTGGATTGGTGGTCTGAGTATGGAAGGGATGATAGAGTTTATGATTAAAGTGTTGATTGACTCTTTTGAATGTCATCCAAAATTGAGAAAATTATTAGAAACTACTTGGTTCATATGAGATAGATTTTATAGAAAATTTATTTTTTACTTTTTGGTTAGAGTTGCCAAAAAGAAAGTATTGAGGAGTAACATTAAATCTGTGATGACATTGAGGAATGGACGTAGAGTGCACCGTCCATGGATTAAGCGAACTAATGGTTTACCATATAAGTTGGTTGACATGGTCAAAGAAATAATCCCAACATCAAGAAACATTTTATGAAATCTGGACTTCTAGAATAAGTTGACATAAATGTCAATTTTTGTTAGCATTTTTTAGACGGGATTCATGTTTCCTATTGTTATTTTAGACATTAGTGTTTAAATAATGGATTGCTAGATTTTATTTATTGGTTGAATGAATGTGTTTATTCTTAGCATTTAACTTTATAATAAATGTATTTATTTTAATTGTTAACTGCCTTGCAATATTTTATGAGTAAAATAATTACATGTTTATTAAGTAGAGATTTAATGAACCAAAACCAATAAAATCCACTCATAAGTTTGAAAACTTAATAATCCAATAATTTAGATTTACTATGGATGAAATTTTAACGTGTAAGGTTGGATATTAGGACTTAGAGGGTAATTTGATACTATAAGTAGCCTTTTCGAATTTGAGCCTAATAAAAAATTTTACTAGTTTATTATTTTAGATGCATAGTAAATTACATGTATTGCCTTATCTCCCTTGAAAATGTGCAATATTGTTCCATTTGAGATCAAATGATTCTAATGGATACTGCTTCCAAGTCAATTGTCGCCGAGTTTAATAAATATATGAAGCTGAATGGTGACAATTGTGAAATCTAGAGTATAAAAATCTAGTATATGCTTGAAAAGTAAAAGGCTCTTAAACTCTTAAGTTCGGTCATGACTGAACCTGAGGATGACACTACAACCCAGTATAGGCAGGATTGAGATGCCTATGTGGCATGAAAAAAAATAATTCCACTGCTCGAATCATCTTGCTCAGTGCAATGGATAATGACACCACTAAATAGTTCCACAAGTATCAAAATGTAATGGATCTGTGGATCATTTTGCAAGAAAAGTCCAGATGTGTGTCTCTGACTAAGTTTTGATAATTAATCGTCAAATTTGATACATATCAGAAAATATCTAATCATTGGATGTGGAAACATCTAAGAGAGATGGAAAAGGATAAGTAAGCTTAATAAGGTTGGTTGTAAATTGACTGACGAGCAATAAGTCCAAGCTGTTATCTATTCCTAGCCCAAGAGTTGGGAGCATATGAAAATGTAACTAATTCATATGAACAAGCATTAAGACATTTGAGGATGTCACTTGTTATTTGGAGCCTGAAAAGAACCATCTGGCGACAATAAAGGTCAATGTCATAGTGCATATGGCACAGTCCCGTTCTGATAGAATGAGTTATAATCAAACCAAGAAAAGAAGCTTTAAAAGTAAGGACAAGAAAAAGGCTCAAGAGCCTAAAAAGCAAAAGGTAAAACAGAATCACGAAAGGTCCAAAGGCAAAAAGAAGGTAAACGTTTCAAGAGTGAAATGTTTCAATTGCCTACAGAAAGGACACTGTGCAAGAGGTTGCACTGTGCCCAAACTGATACACAATTTTGACTCAAGAGTAAGATTTATGTATCTAGTTATGAATTTCATCATTTGTAGGTGATAGATTCAGGAACAATGGACCATCTAATAAGGGATCGAGATGCCTTTGTTATGAATTTAGATTCTGTTCTTACTTTATTAAAACCTGGTTTTGATTCATATCATGAGGATGACAATGTATACTTATGCTTGAATGATGTTTATCATGGTTCTAGTTATGTGTTTAACGATTTTATTGTTATGGACATGAACCGTGACTGTTTGGATAAAACTAATTTTTCTTTTAATTTCTTCTTTTTCACATAGTTATGAGAACAATGTGAAATTATGGCATGCTAGATTAAATCATATTGGGCATAACCGAATGAGTCGGCTAGCCAAAGTAGGTTTAATGGGTGATTCGAATAAGGTTAAATTGCTTACGTGTGAGCATTGCCTAAAAAGAAAACTAGTTAGAAAATCATTTGAAAAAGGAACTAGAGCTGAATTTCCATCACAATTAATTTATTCTAACTTATATGGTCCAATGAATGTGAGGGCAAGGCATGAGACCTACTACTTCATCACATTTATATATGACCATGCTAGGTATGGTCATGTCTATTTGATCTTTCATAAGTCAGAAGCATTGAGTTACTTCAAGCCTTTTATAAACTTAGCCGAGAATCAATTAGACAAAAGGATTAAAGTTTTAAGAACTTACCGAGGTCAAAAATATCTTTTAGATGAATTTAAAGCTTTATGTGATGAAAGGGGAATTGAACATCAGTTGTCCATTTGCAGAAATCCATAATAAAATGGTGTTGCGGAAAGGAGAAATAGAACTCTCCTAGATATAGTTAGACCTATGATGGCAGAGGCAAATTTGCCAATATCCTATTAGAGAGATACTTTATTGACTGTCACATACGTTCTAAACCAAATGCCCTCCAAATCTGTCACAACTATACCTTATGAGTTGTGGAATGGTCGACAAGCTGACTTGAGCCATTTACGACCTTTGGGTTGTAATGCTTACACTCATGATACCTCAATTTGGTAAATTTGGACTAAGAGGTAAAAAAAGCATCTATGTGAGATATTCTGAAACATCAAAAGGATACATTTTCATGGGTGAGCAAAAGAATGTTGCAGTGACAGAATTTGAATCACGAGACGTCACATTTTGAGAGAATGAATTTTCAAAGTTGGGCAAAGTGAATCAAGATTTAACTTTCTATGAAACTCAGGAAGAGAAACTATTAGGATCACTCTATCCGAGTGGAAGGGAGTCAGAGGAAGAAAGTCAAGACCTTCATAACCCTGATTTTAGTAGGAGTATTCTTAACTACAGTGGAAGTATGGAACTTGGTCCCAGTTGGAGCATTCTGAATTATGATGATTATATGATACATGTTTATCAAGATTCATAACTGCGAAAATCCAAAAGGATAAGTGTTCTATGTCGATGATTTCAAATCAAAGACTCGAATGAAACCCTTTTGGTTACCACACAAGACGAAAAACAGTCTAAAAATATTCAATAGGCTCTTTCATGCCCAACTAAGGAAAAATGGATTAAAGTAATGGAAGAAAAAATGGCATCCATGAGATCATACCATGTTTGGGAACTGGTTGATATATCAGAAGGACACAAACCAATTGAGAATAATGGATTCTCAAAGTAAAGCGATAAGCTGACAGAAGTATCGAAAGATATAAGTCTCAGCTAGTCGCTAAGGGATTCACACAATAGAAAGGAATTAACTATGAGAAGACTTTCTCACCTGTTATAAGATTTACGTCAATAAAGCTAATTTTGGCCATAGTGGCGAGTCAAGACCCAGAGTTACATCAAATGGATGTGAAGACTGCTCTTCTTAATGGAGAATTAGATGATAAAATATATATGGAAAAACCTATAGGTTTCATAAAAAAAGGCAGCAAATATAAGGTTTACCGATTGATGAGTTCAATCTATGGCTTTAAATAGTTTTTAACACAATGGTACTTAAGATTTTATAACACAATCATGTCGAATGTGTTTAACATGATTGATGAAAACCATTGTATTTATAGAAAAAACTCTGAAAATAATTTTGTCATTTTGACATTGTATGCAAACAATATACTTAAAGCAGGAAATGACAAAGGGTACGTAAAAAAAATCAAAAATTAGTTATTGTCCAACTTTAAGATGAAAGATATGGGTCAAGCATATTACATCCTTGAAATTAAGATTTCATGAGATCGTTCGAGAAAGTTGTCTTTTTTCTCAAGAAAAATATATTAACAAAGTCCTTGAATGATTTAATATGCAAAACTTTAAACCCATAAATAATTCTATTGCCAAGAATAAGTTTCTTAGCAAAGATATATGTCCTAAGATGCTAAAAGAAATGGAATGTATGAGGAACGTTCTATATGCTAATGCCGTGGGTAGTCTTATATATACAATATTGTGTACAAAACCTGATATATACTATTAGGGGTGTGCATCACCCGACCCGACCCGACAAACCCGAAGGACCCGAACCGAACATGTAAATCGGGTAGGGTTGTTAGGGTTATATGGGTCGGGGCGGGTGTGAGAAAGTGGGTATGTTCGGGTTCGGGTCGGATCGAGTTAATCTTATTAAACCCGACCCGACCGAAATAGAGATATACAAAAGCAAAAAAAAAAAACCCAACTTCAGTTCACCTCTTTCCTTTTCCCGATTTCCTTTCTCTCAAAAATCAAAATCCCTAAAATCTCAAATCCCTTCTTCCCTTGCGCCGCTGCCCATCGCCACCGCATCACCGATCACCGTCGCGTCTCTCCATCACCTAGCGCCACCAAAGGTAAGCATGGTCTTTCCTCTTCTTGCTGGTTAACTCTTTAGAAATTCTTAACTCGTTGGATTTTTCTTGTTTCCTTGAAATAAAAATCTAAGGAATAAAAATCTGTGGATTTTGTTGAAATAAAAATCTAAGGAATATATTAACCGTTTTCTTTTTTCCTTGAAACAAAATGATTGGTTATTTAGCTTATCAAAGCTATTCTGAAATGCATTTGATCTAAAATAGTTAATTAGTCTATCCTCATGCCGAGTCTCCATAGATTAGACCTTGAATCTAATCATAAAAGCCATTAATTAGTAATTACCCATATTAGCGCTTGCTCCCTATATTATAACGTAAATTGCTTTGTTGTTAGAAATAGAAGATGAAGTTATTAGGTGATTAAACAAGTTGTTTATAAACTGCCAACCATTTATTCTATTAATGAAAGTATTAAATTTCTTTACTCTTTTATCAACTCTACTTTGCTGAAAGAATATATATATTTATGAAGTAAAAAGGAATAGGTGCAGAAGTCTTGGTATCTGCGTGATTGATACCATTAAAACAATCTCCAAAATAATGTATGTTTTATATTTATTGTTGATGATCATCAGAATTGTATAACAGATTTTATAATGACATGCTCTGCAAATTGTAATATATACTTGCAAGAATACAACATATTCCAAACGGAAAAATCTGCTGATGCTGCAACAATCTCTATATGAATTGATAATTATGTCATTGAGTTCTGTTACCATTACTAGCCTTCTAAAATATATTAAGATGGCCTTCTAAAATAACTGTTCACGCTGGTATTTTGTATATTTTCTAACATAGCACTATTTTACTCAAAACCTTTCTCTTTTTTATTATATTTTTTCATTTTCGTGCCTTTTTACTATTTTTATAATTTTGTTCATTTTCATTCCCTCAAATATAATATTGAATAATTTTTTTTGGTTCGTTTTTCTAATATCCCAATCATTTATCACTGTAGTTTACTTGTTGTTTAGTACCTCTCTTGCATATAATTATATGGTTAATGTAATTGAGTTGCTGTACATGTTAATTGTAATTATAAAATTAATTCATATTTCCATCCAGCAGTTATTGATAATTGTGAAATTAATGATATTTTTAGTGTGTTTTTATTTATTTATTTAAGATAATTTAGTATTTATTTGGTTGAATTATAGTTGAATTAGTTAATTTTATATTTTAGAGTTTAATTGTTGATTTTGGTATTTTTCAGGATTAAAATAAAGGAAAAAGGATTTAATTGAAAAGAATGCTAAGTTTTGGATCAATTTGGTAATTCTCATATTTGTGGAAGTCAAAGAATGGAACAAAGTGCATTTGCATAATGCACGGGAGTGCAAATTCTCACATGGCCAAGTGAGTGTTATTTGTTTAATGCACGGGAGTGCAAAATTTCACATGGCCGTGCATTTGCAATTAGAAAATTCAACACGACAGTGCATTTGGATGACTTTTTCATCAACTGCCAGCGTTTTCATAAATTCAATATCTACCAAATTTCCGAAGAAAAGAGAGAATCCTTTTCCCATTTACCGACCGAAAGAATTTTGGCAATAAAAAGTCAGAAAGAATACGAAAAAAAGGGGAAGTTTTCTGGAACGAAAAAGAAAGATTTATTTCTGCAACTGAAGATTTAGATTTTTCAGATAGTTTTAGAATTTAATTTATGCTGTTGTTATTTTAAATCTGAGAGAATAATTAGAGATAGGAGGAGGTTATTATTTCTTTTTGAAGTTTTGAGAATAGATCAGACGGAAAGAACATCAATTTTATTATTGTAAGAATTTCATTTTCAGATCTCAAATGGGTAATATCAACTTATCTCTATTTAATTCACTTTTTATTTCAATTATGAGTGAGTAGTTCTTTTTCTTGTTAAGGGATGCTTTGAATCCCTAATAACCATGTAAATGCTTTGTGTGGATTGATTTATGCACATGCTTCAGTTTTATCTTCTCTGAATAAATCTGTTTGTCATTGAAATTAATGCCAGTTTAAGATTGATCTACTGTGATAATCTTTGATTATATTCATTTCATGAACTTACACATACTCTGTTCTATTTCTATCGATTTTCACTGGTTTGATTAATCCGAGATGGTAGTTAAATCTGTGGATCTCTATTTTAATAGGTTCAGAATTGTAGAAGATAATTGAGCTTTGATATCTTAATCTGGGATGGTAGGATCATCTAAGCTTAGGACTTGAGACCTGTTTCGATGCTAACATATGTGCTGAATCCAGGGTGGTAGGTGCATATCTTAGAAAAGCTTGATCCGAAAGGCAGGCTATGGTATAGGCTAGGTTGTTCACTGATTTGCATATGTTATTGATAAGTTAAAGCATTTACATGGATCTGTTGGGGAGGATGAGTATTCCTTGACAAGATCTTTTAAGTTATTTCATCAAATCTGTATTGGTATTGAGTCTGTTTAATATTCTCTAATTAGTTATTTTATCAATTACAATATTTAATTTTCACCTTAAATAATTAATCACATCAAACAATTGGGAATTCTTTAGCATACATTTAATTGTTAAAATTTTACACAACACAGTCCCTTGGGTTCGATAACTTGTGGTCTTAATTATACATCACTATATTACTTGCCGATTCAGTACACTTGCTGAGGTCGCGTCAAGTTTTTGGCGCCGTTGCCGGGGAAATAGCGTTGTCAGTAAGTTTTGATTTTTATTTGTATGTGTTTTCATTTTTCTGATTTTATTATTTTTATTCTTTTCAGGTAGTTGTGGTGTATGAGCAGAGTTAGACAAGGATCATTAGCACCCTACGACCCTGAAATCGAGAGGACTTTGCGTCAGCACAGGAGAGCCAACAGAGACAACAACATGGAAAATGATCCTCTCCCTATTGATGAAATTCCTCCCAAGAACGAACACGTGCCAAGGGCACAAGAAGAGGTACCAAGAAATGATGGAGGAGAAGTCCCTAGGCAGCGAACGATAAGGGACTATGTTGTGCCAAGATGGACTCAAGACCATAGGACAATTGTGCTGCCAAGAGGAGTACAATTTGAACTGAAACCAGCAACTATCAACATGGTGCAAAGAAATCAATTTTCTGGAACAGAAGTGGAAGATCCTGCACAACACCTAGATTTATTTTTGGAGATTAGTGACACAGTGCAGATTCCTGGAGTGACACCTGATGCTGTAAGACTGAAATTATTTCCTTTCACCTTGATTGGAAAGGCAAGGGAGTGGTTGCAAATATTACCAAGACAGTCAATTACATCGTGGGATCAATTGCAAGAAAGGTTTCTGATGAGATTTTTCCCACTTAAAAAAATAGCAAATATTCGCAACAACATTTTTCAATTTAGCCAATTGAGTGATGAGCCTTTTTATGAGGCTTGGGAAAGATTCAGAAGATTGTTAAGAAGCTGTCCGCATCATGAAATACCAATTTACCATCTGATGCAACAATTTTATTCTGGTATTTCACCACAAACAAAATCTTTGCTGGATGCATCATCAGGAGGTTCTTTTATGAATAGAATACCAGAAGAAGCATTCCAGCTGCTGGATGAAATGGCAGCAAATGACGCTCAGTGGGCTAATCCTAGATCAGTCCCAAGAAGACAAGGAATACATAGTGTAGATGAAGTGTCAATGCTGAGGGCACAGGTGGAGTCAATGCAGAACGAGATGAAAAACTTAAGAGTGAAAAATGTAGCCTCTGTTTCTCAAGAAGATGAGTGGTATGAAAGTGGGCAATATGCTCAAGAGAGTACAGCAATGGGAAATGTTAATGCTGTAGGGGATTATCGGAGGAGTGACCCCTATAGTAACTCATATAACCCAGGCTGGAGAAATCACCCGAATTTTTCTTGGAAAGATGGAAATCAGAATGCTTCATCCTCTCACCCACCAGCAAGACCACCTTTCAACCAAAGTACTCAGCACAATCAAGGACATTCATACCAACCCCAAACATCCAACCAATACCAAATGCCATATCCACCCCATCACAACCATGGACAAAACTTCAATCAACCACAAGCTCAAACATACCATCCACCGGGATACCAACCTAGACCACCTATGCAAGAGAAAAAGCCAAACCTTGAGGATATGGTGGCTAGCTTCATAAACAGTCAGCAGCAATTCATGACAAATCAAGAAGCTAGGTGGAAATCTCAAGAGCAGTGGAACCGAAACCAAGATGCTTCTATGAGAAATATGGAAACTCAGTTAGGTCAGCTTGCAAATTCTGTATCCCAAAGGCAGCCAGGAACATTTCCATCAAATGTGGATCGAAATCCAAAAGAGGAAGCAAAAGCAATTACACTGCGAAGTGGAAAGGATATTACACAAAGAGAAGATCAAGGTAAAAATTCTTCCTCAGAAGAGAAGGAGCCAACACGGACGGTAAGTAATTCTAACTCTAATTTAGAAATGAATGAAAATGCTCATAAAAAGGACAAAGGTAAAAGTATAGTGAATCCAAGGGTAGAGGATCTCGATATAAATAGACTGCCATTTCCTGCTGTTGCTAGACAAGAAAAGAAAAATGAGCAAAAAGCTAGGTTTATAGAAATGTTTAAAAAATTACACATTAATTTACCATTTGCTGAAGCTTTAGCTCATATGCCCAACTATGCTAAATTTATGAAAGAACTATGTTCTAATAAAAAGAAATTAGAAGGGCATGGAACTGTTCAACTAACAGAAAATTGCAGTGCTATAATCATGAACAAGATCCCTGAGAAATTGGAAGATCCAGGTAGCTTCACTGTACCTTGTGCTATTGGTGAAAATTTTTATGGTAATGCTTTGTGTGATTTAGGTGCAAGCATAAATCTAATGCCTTATTTTATTTGCAGGAAGCTGAATCTTGGTGATCTTAAGGAGACGGGAATGAGACTCCAACTTGCGGATAGGTCGGTGAGGCGACCCAAGGGAGTGATAGAGGACCTGTTAGTGAAAGTGGGGAAATTTATTTTTCCAGTAGACTTTGTGGTGATGGAAATGGAAGAGGATAGGAAAGTACCACTTATTGTGGGGAGACCATTTTTAAACACAACAAAAGCTTTGATTGATGTGCATGGGCAAACCGTTACCCTGAGATTCAATGATGAAAAATTAGTTGTTGATATGAACAAAGCTCAAAGGTATCCATCAGATGATATAGAAGAATCTGCTTATTTTGTGGATACAATAGACAAGTGTGTAGAAGAGGTGAAAGAGGAAATGTTAGAAGCTGATTCGGTGAATGAGGATTTACTGCATTCTTTGGAGAATGAGAAATTGGAAGATGAGGAAGTGATTGCAGCTGTGGAGCAAGAGAGTGAAGAAGAAAGCACACAGGAAGAAGGACTGAACCTGGAAAAGGGGGATACACATTCTGAACTTAACCCTCTTCCTTCACATTTAAAATATATATTTTTAGAAGATAATGCAAAACCAGTAATTATTTCATCTTTATTGACAGGTTTGGAAGAAGAAATGCTTATTGAAGTACTCAAGAAGCATAAAGGAGCAATTGGCTGGTCAACTTCAGATTTAAAAGGAATCAGTCCCAGCTATTGTACACACCGGACACCTATGGAAACTGACTTCAAACCGGTGGTGCAACCACAAAGGCGGCTAAATCCAGCAATGCAAGAAGTGGTGAAAAAGGAGGTACTCAAGCTCCTTGATGCAGGTATTATCTATCCCATTTCTGATAGCAATTGGATAAGTCCAGTCCAATGTGTACCAAAGAAAGGAGGGATGACAGTTGTAGCCAACGAAAAAAATGAATTAATTCCCACACGCACAGTGACAGGGTGGAGAGTGTGCATAGACTATAGGAGGTTAAATAATGCAACCAGAAAGGATCATTTTCCTTTACCTTTTATTGACCAAATGTTGGAAAGATTGGCAGGAAATGGATTCTATTGTTTTTTAGATGGATATTCAGGTTACATGCAAATACCCATAGCTCCAGAAGATCAAGAGAAGACCACATTTACCTGTCCTTATGGCACCTTTGCATACAGGAGAATGCCATTCGGGCTGTGCAACGCACCGGCTACATTTCAGCGATGTATGATGGCAATTTTTCATGACTTCATAGAGAAATTTATGGAGGTATTCATGGACGACTTTACCATTTATGGGAGTGATTTTGAGAGCTGCCTTAAGCATTTAGATTTGGTGTTAGAAAGGTGTAAGAAGACCAACTTGGTGCTGAATTGGGAAAAATGCCATTTCATGGTAAGGGAAGGCATTGTACTTGGCCACAAAATTTCTGAGAAGGGGATAGAGGTTGATAAGGCCAAGGTAGAGGTGATAGAAAAGTTACCACCCCCAACTAGTGTGAAAGGCATTAGAAGTTTCTTGGGACATGCAGGATTTTACCGCCGGTTTATTAAAGATTTTTCAAAAATTGCTAAACCTTTATCCAATTTGTTGATGAAAGATGCTCTTTTTAATTTTGACGATGAATGTATGCTGGCTTTTCAGACTTTGAAACAGAAGCTCATTTCAGCCCCGGTGATTATTTATCCAGATTGGAATTTGCCTTTTGAATTAATGTGTGATGCTAGTGATTTTGCAGTTGGTGCAGTACTGGGGCAGCGAAGAGAGAAAGTATTTTGTGCGGTTTATTATGCAAGTCACATTTTGACAGGAGCTCAAATGAATTACACCACAACGGAGAAGGAACTTCTTGCAATCGTGTATGCATTCGAAAAATTCAGGCCATATTTGTTGGGAGCAAGAATTGTGGTGTGGTCTGACTATGCTGCCTTGAGACACCTATTTGCAAAGAAGGAATCCAAACCAAGACTGATCAGATGGGTACTTCTACTGCAAGAATTCGACATGGAAATTAAAGATAAAAAGGGAACAGAAAACTTTGTAGCAGACCATTTGTCAAGACTGGAAAATGCTCATATTGAGAAAGGGGAGATTTCAGATTTATTCCCTGATGAACATATTTGTGCTTTATTTGCATGTGAAATTTCTGTCCCTTGGTTCGCTAATATAGCCAACTTTCTTGCAGGAGGCTTTATGCCAAAAGACTTTACATGGCAACAAAGGAAGAAGCTGCGAGCTGATGCCAAATATTACATTTGGGACGAACCGTACTTATTCCGCTTGTGTGCCGATCAAGTAATAAGAAGGTGCATTTCAGATGGAGAAAAAGGAGAAATCATTAAGGCTTGTCATAGTGGGGAAGCTGGTGGCCATCATGGGCCAAATCGAACGGTAGCAAAAATTTTATTTTCTGGTTTTTATTGGCCTGCCATGTTTAAAGATGTTCAAAGTTTTGTGAAAACATGTGATAGATGTCAACGGGTAGGAAATATTTCTAAGAAAGATGAAATGCCGTTAACCAATATGCTTGAAGTGGAATTATTTGATGTGTGGGGGATAGATTTCATGGGGCCTTTTCCAATATCCTTTGGTTTTGAGTATATATTAGTAGCTGTGGATTATGTGAGTAAGTGGGTAGAAGCCATAGCTACTAAGACATGCGATGCCAAAATTGTACTAGAATTCCTTAGGAGGAACATTTTCACTAGGTTTAACACGCCAAAGGCCATAATTAGTGATGGGGGCAGGCACTTTGTTAATCATCAATTTACTGCCCTATTAAAGAAATTTGGTGTGAGGCACAAAATTACCACCCCATATCATGCTCAAGCAAATGGACAGGTTGAGGTTGCTAATAGAGAACTCAAAACAATCCTAGAAAAGACTGTAAATTCATCTAGGAAGGATTGGTATTTGAGGCTTGATGAAGCTTTATGGGCCTATAGAACCGCATTCAAAACGCCTATAGGGTTATCCCCGTTTAAGTTAGTCTATAGTAAGTCATGCCATCTCCCTATCGAACTTGAACACAAAGCTTATTGGGCAACCAAATTTCTTAATTTCGATGTTAAGAGTGCAGGTGAGAAGAGACTTCTCCAGATGAATGAATTGGAAGAAATACGCTTTTGGTCGTATCAACAAGCAGAGAAGTATAAGGAAAATACGAAGAGATGGCACGACAAGAAACTGATCAGAAAGGAATTCACTCCAGGTATGAAAGTCCTATTGTACAATAGTCGATTAAGATTGTTTCCTGGAAAATTGAAGTCGCGGTGGACGGGACCATTTGAAGTGGTAAGTGTGACTGACTTCGGAGCTATCACGATCAGAAAACAACCTGGGAGTGAGGAATTCAAGGTAAATGGCCATCGATTAAAACCATATTTTGAGAACCGCGCTGAATTGGTAGCGGTAATCATTATTTTCGAAGCTGAGTGAGGTAAATTCAAAGTCTAGCTGAGGACTCTTAAACTCAGAACTACATTTTCTACTCTATTTGTTTTAATTTTAAATTTTAGTCATTTTTATTTCTTGTGTGTTTTTAGTTAGTTTAAATTTTTATCAATAGATTCATGAACTACAAAGATACAAAGTTGAAGCAAATTGAATTGCAGAGTCTGGACATATGCATGATAAAAGTTTTTAAAGCAGGGCATTAGTTTGAGTTTTTTTTTTATAATGCATTAATAGATGGATGTGTGATTCAATTAAATTAAGGAGTTTAAAATAAAAAATCAAAAAAAAAATAAAAAATAAAAAAAAACAGAAGCATTGTAGGTTAATTCACCAATTCATTTTGCATTTGTTGAATTTTTAGCATTAGAATTTTTTAAGTCTCAGAGGTGAATTACTCAGCCGCGTGAGCAATTGCCCCGCCGCGTGAAAAAATGCCCAGTTGCGTAGAAACTGCCCTGGCCGAGTGAGGCCATGCGCAGCCACGCATAGAAACGAACCAGCCGCGCAAGGAACTGCGCGGCCGAGTGGGAATTTGCCCACCTGCGCAAGAGCCATGCGCGGCTGAGTGGGAAATTACCCACCTGCGCATGGCCCATGCGCAGCTGCGCATAAGAGATGCGCAGCCGCGCATCTTACATGCGCAGCCGCGCATGTGCTGCGCATCTCACTTGCGCAGCTGCGCAAGGCAAGGCAATGCCTTTGCGCAGCTGCGCAACTCCCCACTCCCTCCCTCACGCAGCCGCGCGTGTGTGCTGCCCCCTTGCCCTTTTATTTATTTGTTTCTATTTTATTTCCAAAAGCTCAGCCTTCTGTTTTGCTCTCTCTTCCATATCACCCGCGACAGTGCTTTTCTCACACACCATCACTACATAAACCTCCATTTGTCAAATTTCTTGCATCATTCCACTCCATTTCATTTTAAGTAAGTGTTTTTCTTTAACTATTGCTCCTTAATTTGATTAATCATTTCCAATTTTTACTTTATTCTTTGTTCTTAATGTACATGATTTGGGTTAATTTCAACATGCCATTTAAATCTCATTTTAAATTCTTTTGGCAAACTTGTTTCTTGTGTGCTTAATATGTATGCTCTAGTTGCTTGGTCTCAATTTTGGTAGCGAACGCACCTCAATTTGGCTTCCAAATTCACTGTCAAACATGTGCACACGACCTGCTCGATGAAATGCCCCAATCAATTTTGTCATCAATTTTGTTTATTGTTTCTCACTTCGTGCCTTCTTTCTACTTTGTGATTTTAATTTGCTATTGATAAATTTTCATTCACGAATTGGCGATCAAATGACATAAAAAAAATGAAAATAATAATAATAATAATAATAATAATAATAAAATTTACTTCTGCTTGTGTTTTCTCATTTACAAATTTTTGCCCAATTGTCTGCATTCCCATTCTTCTATTTCAATATTGCATCTGGTAGTTGCTTGCTATTATTCTGGTTAAATTTTATGTTGCCATTTTGCATGCTATTAATTTTTTTTATTTTCACAGTGGCACCTAAAAAGGCGAAGAACACTGAAGCCTCAAGCTCTTCTGGCACTCATATACCTTCTTATGTCAATCCAGAAAAATCTGACATGTATGAGTACTTTAGCACGTGCCAATATGTCCAACCAGCATTTCTCAGTCGTTTTTATCTGCATGTTCCTGTTGGAGACCTTTGGACAGAGATATTACCATTGATTCAGGGCATCGGCTGGGAACAATTTATGGAGCATAAGGTGCAGGTATTTCCAGATCTTGCTCGGGATTTATTATACTCTTTTGAGTGTCATTTTGATGGAGATATAAATGCTTCTGGCACTATTAAGTTTCGGTTGGGTAAGAAGGGTTATTCAATGTCCTTTAAGAAATTCTCACAGCATTTAGGATTCTCACCTGAAGCATTGGTGGAACTACCTAATGCCTCTACTGAAGAAAATTGGGAAAAAATTCGTGATCCATTAAATGCTGAGCCGTGGAGAGGTGGTAAGCTTAAAGTGCATGCACTTCGGGATCATGCTTTGAGAATTATTCACAGATTTCTATCTCGAAGTATATATAATAATCTTCAAAGCCTCAGTTCACTTAATGCTTCACAGATTATGTTACTTAGGTGTATGGTGGATGGTATTCCTATTAATGGCTCTTTGCTTATAGCACAGCGGATTCAGGATTTATAAAAGTGTTCTTCAAATACTTCTGCTGTTTCCATCGGTTGGATAGCAACCGTTCTGGCTGAGGCTGTTAATTATACTCGTTCTTTTGGCGATCCATGTTGTGCATTTTTCTAATGATGCAACATACCGCAAGTATACGGTGTACCGCAATAGTACTTTAGATATCAATCCCACAGGGAACGTGTTACACACTATTACTAATTGATTTTAATCTTGTTTACAATTATAAAATGATAGAGAAGTGGTTCTAATTTAATCTAATATGTAAACTTATTAAACCTAGTTAATGATAGTCAAAAGAAGATAAAATAAATCATGAAGAATTAAAAATAATGAACTTGATTCCATCATTTAGATTAACATCTTTCATCTTTTCTTGCAAGCCAAGTTAGAATAAACTTTTAACTCACTCTCTCGACATGAATTAAAATGCCTAAAACATACAATTAAAATTCTAACTCACAATTTTCATTAATGAATTAGAGGTTTCTAATTACATATTTTAAGAATAAACACTAACCTATAGCAATTATCTCAATATACCAATCTCTCAAATATACCTTGATAATGAATCTCTATTAAATGTCGGATAAAGCAAACTCTCGAATTACTTTAACTTGTAAAGATCATGCAAAAGATATTAATAGAGAATCTACAATGAAAGATTATGAAAGTAGATAGAAATAGAAAGAATTATAATATACAAGTTCATTAAAATAATATTCATAAAAATAGTGGAGAAGAATTAAAAATAAGAGAATAAGATAGAAGCCTTTCAACCCTTTTTCCCAATCTCTTGAAATAGATTTTTCTCCTCCTTGATCTTCTTCTTCAAATCATAGAACTAAATAATGAAATTTAACTAAAGAAGAACTGTTTACAAAATACAGAAAATTCCTTAACTAAAAAATTCCATCATCCTAAAATTATAATTAAACTACATATTTATAGATATTAATCTAAGAATTGTGTCCCTTGAAGATGTCTCTTAGGAATTGTTGCAAACTTTGGTGAAAAGATGTGACTTTTGAAGTGATTTTTGGCTGAAAACCGTCCAACGGTCGCCTCTGTCGCGCTCGCAACGGTATCGCGCTCGCGACAGAACGTGCTTGCCCATTTCTTCCTTCTTTCCTCTCTTCGGTTTTCTTTTCCCTCTCTGGCCAGTCACGTCGCGTGACTCCCTATCACGGCGTGATTCTTCTTCGCGTGTGGCGTGACTGGCGCTCACGTCGCGTGACTTCTTCCCTTCTTTCTCTTCTCTTTCCTTTTCCCTTCCTTTCCTGGCCTCTCTGTGGCGTCACGTCGCGTGACCATTGCTCACGCCGTGACTCTTCTTCTTTCAGTCCTTCCCTTCTTTTCTTTCTCTTTTTCTTCTTTCTCTTCTTCAGTCACGTCTCGTGACCTTGGCTCACGGCGTGACTCGTCTCTTCTCAGCTTCTTTCTCTTCTTTTCCTCCTTCCTCGTCTTTCCTCTTAGCAAGTCACGGCGTGATCAGTTCCTCTCTCACGATCATCTCATTCTATTTACTTCTTCATTTGCTCTTTTCTTCATTTTTCACCTACAAATGACAGTAAACACACAAACATGCACTCTAATACAAATAATCATAAACTAATATATCACATCAAATTATACACACAATTACATAATTAATTACACAAACTCACACAAAATAAATACTAAATTATAGTTCAATTTAGCTCCTATCAATCCACTTGATGGTGACATAGCTTATATTGATAATGTCATGCTTAAACGCATGAAGATTTGGAAAACAAAGCCAAGATGTCACTGGACAACTCGAGAGGAATATCTGAGAGAAAATGGCATACATATTGATGAGATTCCGGGAGCGCCAAATGATAACAGAGGTGATGATGAGCCAGCAGCGGTTCCACCAGCTGAGACAGCTATGCCATCTGATTTAGAAGATCACCTTAACCGTCTTAGCAGCAGGATGGACCACCAGCAGATCCGCTTGGATAGGATGCAGGGGAGGATGGATACCATGCAGGATACTATTGTTGAGGTTAAGCAGACCATGGAGAAGTTCGTGCATGATTTCTGGACACGTTTTCCTCCACCACCACTCCCACCACCTTAGATGGCTTACTACATTTGCTGTGGACAGCAAAAATTTTTGAAGGGGGTAGAGCTTGTTCAGTTAAGCTCAATTTTGGTTCAGGAAGTAGACACATCTTACCACTTTATTGTTCATGAATCTATATTCTGTTTATTTATTTTGATGTTTTTATTTTTATTTTTATTTTTAATTTGATGTTTTATAAGTTTTGTAATAACTTTTACCCTTAGCGTAATGAATGAGAGTTGCTTTACAATTTTCTAGTTTTGCTTAGAAATAACATTAGTTTTTTTTATTACCATTTAGTTTACACTAAAACTTAGTTTGCCCCTGTTATTCCTCAAATATTGAACATATTGAACTTAAAATTTAGAATGTGCAATTAAGGACTTTTGCTTAGCACGAGAACAAACATGTTGTTTGATGAATTTTTAGCTAGATTAACATTCAATTTGGCTTAAATTTGTTAGTTTCTACTTTTTGAGCACATAAGACCCGTTTTTAATTTCTTTAAATTAAAAAATATTTATATGAAAAAAAAAACAATGCATAAAATAGTTGAGCAAGGAATTTTAGAGCACTAGAACCTTCCTCATCACCCTTCAAAGCATACAAACAACTCAATTCAACTTAGAAAGTGATCTAGGCAATATTTTCTTGTTTAACCATATTTTGACCTATTTTCCTACCCTTTTTATACATTGATCCTTGTTAGCCTAGTTGAGCTTAATGAGATATGCTAAAAGCGTGTCAAAATGTTATTTTTTTGATATACCTGTACAAATTACCATATAGCCTAAAAAGCCTTTTGCCTACCTTTTATAGAGTTGCCACTCTAGGATTGTGTAGATTAACAGGAATGGATTTATGGGTATAGTAAGACAATTTCATTTTCAAGGATTATGGCTAAAGTCAAATAATAGTGGAAATTATACCTTGTAACTATCCAGAGTATCATTGTATTGCCGAAAAAAAAAAAGTTGAAATTACAAATAACATGCATGGCAAAATCTTAAGTGTGGGGTACTTACAAGGGAAAATAATTATGATTTCTTTCTAGAAGGGGTATAAATTGTGAAAGTGAGAGATTTTAATTAGTTTCTCTCATAAGAGCTGTGAATTATCAAAGGTTAAGCAAGTTAAGTTCTTTATTGATAAGTTAATGGGAGACACTTTAGAATTGTTAGTCTATTTTATCTTAGAGTGGCTATTTTATTGTTGATCTTTTATCCATTCTTTGATAACTAATACCTTAACCCCATTACAACCTTTGAAAGACCTAAGTGATTCTAAGTTTTGTTTTTAAGTTGTTAAGCGGAGATGACTTTCGGGTTCCGGTGCTAAAGGAGAGGCCTATGGTGTTTCTAGAGTTTCAAGTGCGAAACTATTTGTACACTTGAGTGTACATTCATTCTGAGCTTGGTTATGAGTTGCATTGGTGTTTTGATTTTTAAATACTTAAAATGTTTTGGTCTTGCACACACACAAAGAAACTAACTTATTTTGCCTTGTTTGAATTTATTGTGGTTGAAATTTTGTTAAGTGCTCTTGTTAAATTGCTAAGCATGATTCTGAATTGCATGATTCTTTATTTCAGTTTGATTATTTTGAGGAGTTGGATTGTTCTAATTTGCTCGGGGCGAGCAAAGTCTAAGTGTGGGGTATTTGATAATTGTGAAATTAATGATATTTTTAGTGTGTTTTTATTTATTTATTTAAGATAATTTAGTATTTATTTGGTTGAATTATAGTTGAATTAGTTAATTTTATATTTTAGAGTTTAATTGTTGATTTTGGTATTTTTCAGGATTAAAATAAAGGAAAAAGGATTTAATTGAAAAGAATGCTAAGTTTTGGATCAATTTGGTAATTCTCATATTTGTGGAAGTCAAAGAATGGAACAAAGTGCATTTGCATAATGCACGGGAGTGCAAATTCTCACATGGCCAAGTGAGTGTTATTTGTTTAATGCACGGGAGTGCAAAATTTCACATGGCCGTGCATTTGCAATTAGAAAATTCAACACGACAGTGCATTTGGATGACTTTTTCATCAACTGCCAGCGTTTTCATAAATTCAAGATCTACCAAATTTCCGAAGAAAAGAGAGAATCCTTTTCCCATTTACCGACCGAAAGAATTTTGGCAATAAAAAGTCAGAAAGAATACGAAAAAAAGGGGGAGTTTTCTAGAACGAAAAAGAAAGATTTATTTCTGCAACTGAAGATTTAGATTTTTCAGATAGTTTTAGAATTTAATTTATGCTGTTGTTATTTTAAATCTAAGAGAATAATCAGAGATAGGAGGAGGTTATTATTTCTTTTTGAAGTTTTGAGAATAGATCAGACGGAAAGAACATCAATTTTATTATTGTAAGAATTTCATTTTCAGATCTCAAATGGGTAATATCAACTTATCTCTATTTAATTCAGTTTTTATTTCAATTATGAGTGAGTAGTTCTTTTTCTTGTTAAGGGATGCTTTGAATCCCTAATAACCATGTAAATGTTTTGTGTGGATTGATTTATGCATATGCTTCAGTTTTATCTTCTCTGAATAAATCTGTTTGTCATTGAAATTAATGCCAGTTTAAGATTGATCTACTGTGATAATCTTTGATTATATTCATTTCATGAACTTACACATACTCTGTTCTATTTCTATCGATTTTCACTGGTTTGATTAATCCGAGATGGTAGTTAAATATGTGGATCTCTATTTTAATAGGTTCAGAATTGTAGAAGATAATTGAGCTTTGATATCTTAATCCGGGATGGTAGGATCATCTAAGCTTAGGACTTGAGACCTGTTTCGATGCTAACATATGTGCTGAATCCAGGGTGGTAGGTGCATATCTTAGAAAAGCTTGATCCGAAAGGCAGGCTATGGTATAGGCTAGGTTGTTCACTGATTTGCATATGTTATTGATAAGTTAAAGCATTTACATGGATCTGCTGGGGAGGATGAGTATTCCTTGACAAGATCTTTTAAGTTATTTCATCAAATCTGTATTGGTATTGAGTCTATTTAATATTCTCTAATTAGTTATTTTATCAATTACAGTATTTAATTTTCACCTTAAATAATTAATCACATCAAACAATTGGGAATTCTTTAGCATACATTTAATTGTTAAAATTTTACACAACACAGTCCCTTGGGTTCGATAACTTGTGGTCTTAATTATACATCACTATATTACTTGCCGATTCAGTACACTTGCTGAGGTCGCGTCAGTTATTTCCTGTTTGTCAATAACACAAATATATAGTAATTTTCATTTATATACTTCCTATTGATTTGATGAGATGGCTTCTACTTATATTTACTTAAATTTGTTACTGCAATAATAGTAATTGATCGTTTGTGTACTGAAATATGTAGATGTCTCAATCAAATAAAATTGATTTGGAAGAGGAGATTGCATCAGCAGATTCTTTTAAGGTTCCCACGCAGCATGAGCAGTAGCCTATTACACGTGAGGGTTCAAGCACTCCTGCAGCGCCATCCAAAAAAAGGAAGGCACCTCCACAATGATCTATAGTTTGGGAGCATTTCACCCAAATTTATGACGTAGAAGGAGTCAGAAAAGGCAAGTGTAAATATTGTAGTAAAGAATTTTATTGTGATCCAAAGAAGCATGGTACCAGTACACTTATGAACCATATGAATAATTGCAAAATGCACCCACATAGTGTAGAAACAAGACAATCACAATTGTCTTTACAGCCGTCTGTTGCTGCTGGTAGTTCTAGTAGTGGTACACTTACTAATTGGAAATTTGATCAAGAGTATAGTAAAAAATGTCTTGCTTTGATGATAATACTTGATGAACTTCCTTTTAGCTTTGTTGAGGGAGAAGGCTTTAGAAAATTTGTTGCTAGTTTATGTCCTTGGTTTAAAATGCCTTCTAGATGGACTGTAACTCGTGATGCTAACCAACTGTTTGCTGATGAGAAAAAAAGTTTGAAAGCATTTATTAGGGAAAATGCTCAATCTATTTGCATAACTACCGATACATGGATTTTAGTGCAAAATATCAATTATATGTGTTTGACTGTTCATTTTATTGACAATGATTGGAAATTACAAAAGAAAATTGTCAATTTTTGTCCAGTGGGTAGTCATAAGGGAGAGATGCTTGCTATGGATTTGGAGAAATGTTTTAAGGAGTGGGGTGTTTTTGATAAAGTGTTTTGTATTACTGCTGATAATGCAAAAGCAAATGATAAAATGGTTGCAACTTTGAAAAATAAATTCAATTCAAAAGGAATTTGTTTTTCAGAAGGAAAATATGTTCATGTTAGGTGTATTGCTCACATTTTGAATATTGTTGTTCAAGATGGGTTGAAAGATGTTGATGTTGCTGTGAAAAGAGTTAGAAATGCATGCAAATTTATTAGATCCTCACCTGCCAGATTGAAGAGATTTAAAGAATGTTGTGTGACTGAAGGGTTTGAGTGTTCCAAGTCTTTGTGTTTGGATGTGCCAACTAGATGGAACTCCACATATTTAATGTTAAGCACTGCCCTTCAATATGAAAAGATTTTTGATGTTTATGAAACATTAGATCCATTCTTTAAAATTAAATTGGATTCACACGTGTCTTCTGGGTTGGGTGGTGCACCTACGTGGGTTGATTGGCGGGTAGTAGAAAGAATTACAAATATGTTGAAACAGTTTTATGTTGCTACCTTGCGAATTTCTGGTTCCACTTATGTCACATCTAATACATATTGGACTGAAATTAGTGATTTGTATGCCAACTTGTCTGATTGGAAAGTTAGCAATGATGTTGAGGTGATGGAAATGGGGATAAAAATGCAAAATAAATTTGATAAGTATTGGGGAGATTATGACAAAATGAATAAACTCATATACATAGCTTCTGTGCTTGATCCTAGAGAGAAATTTGAGTATATGGAAGATGTTTTTGTTACAATTTATGGGGATCAAAAGGGAAAACATTTGTTTGAAGGTGTAAAAATTGCCATGAATGAGTTATTTGATGAGTATAGGAGAAAATTGCAACCTGATTGTAGTTCTGGAGTTGATAGCCGATCAAGCTCACTTTCAACCACATCTGATGCTGGAGAAAGAGGAATTTTAAAGCAAAGAATTAAGCGTGTAAGAGTAGAAAATGGGGTTGCAGGAGATAGAAAAACTGGGTTGGATTTGTACTTACACGAAGCTGTGTATGATGATGAGAAAGGAGATTTTGACTTGTTGAAATGGTGGAAATTGAATTCTGAGCGATTTCCTATCTTATCTCGCATGGCTAGAGATATCTTGGCAGTCCCAATTTCTACAGTAGCCTCAGAGTCTGCATTTAGCACTAGTGGGAGAGTGCTTGATCCATTTAGGAGTTCATTAACTCCTAAAATTGTTGAAACGTTGATTTGCACTTAAGATTGGCTTCGAGGTTCTAATGAACATATTAAGATTGAAGAAGATTTGGATGTGATTGAAAAGCTTGAAGATGGTATGTATTTTTTTTCATGTTTAATATTTTATATTTTTTTGTAATTAAGTATTTATTTTCTAATTCTTTATCCATTTTATAGAGTTGAAAAAATTTAATCAAAATGAGCTTTCTAGTCAAGAGACAACATCAACTCCAAATCAAGGAACACCAACAAATTTGGAGAGCATAACCATCGATGAATGAATACTTGGTAGTATGGTAAATTTAATTCATATACAATTTAAATTTTTTTTTTATTTGGTATTTGTTTCTAATTTTATATTTTATTGTTTTTTATAATATATAATTAGGTTGTTCGTGAAAAAAATTGAAGACCGAAGAATGGCTACTTCCATGGATTTTGATGTTTATTGTTATTAAGTATTATGTAATAGGATTTTAATTTTTAAGAATTTTATAATTTTTAGTTTATTGTAATTTTTATATGTTTTATTAGGGTAAAATGTTATATTAGTTTAATAGGATTTTAAATTTTATGTTATTTAATGTAGTTTTAGGATGTTAATTAACTTTAATTATATTTTATTTTGTTTTATATATATATATATATATATAATTTTCGGGTTTTTCGGGTTTTTAGGGTCAGGGCCCGACAAATGTCGGGTTGGTCGGTTCGGGCCCCTATTTCTAAATAAGGTCAGGTCGGGGGGGATTTTGGTGCCTTCCTCGGGTTTGGGTTGTTCGGGTTCGGGTCGGGTTGACCCGAACCCGCCCGTTGCACACCCCTATATACTATGCAGTGGGCATGGTAGGTAGGTATCAATTTAACCCAGACAAGGCACATTGAAAAATAGTTAAAATGATACTTAAATACCTCAAAGGTACAACAGACTATCATCTCTGTTATGAAGACAAGGATTTGCAATTGGGAGCATATAGAGATGTTGATTGGGCAGGAGATGTGAATGAGAGAAAATCCACTTCAGGTTTCTTATTCTTGCTTGGCATAAGTGCCATCTCATAGAGTAGCAAGAAATTTATCGCTTTCTCAGCTGCAATACAAGAGACAGTTTGGCTAAAATGGTTTGTGAGTCATTTAAAACTAACTGCCTCAGAGAAACCAGTGACAGTCAGTCGTCGATAGCTTATAGTAGGGCTAAGCATTATGACATTAAGTATCAATATATGAGAGATATTGTTGCACAAGGATAAGTGAACTTATAGTGCATTTCTACGCATACAGATCCATTGAGTAAACTTGTATTGAGAGATGTGTTTTGAAAGACACACACTACAAGAAAATTCTTCGAAGTAAATCACTGAATGTCATAATATGGGTAATACACAAGTAAAAAATAAAAACAAAATGATGCTGCCACTGAAAGTATTAGAAAAGATGTGAAACCATATGTAACGCCCCAATTACCCCTTGGGAGGATAATGGAGATGCCACACCCACAACACTCATACAAACCAATAATCTTAAACTATAATGGAAAACATGCTATAAGCGGAAGAAAACATCAATAAACAAATCATACTTGTATTAATAAACTCTTAAAATATTCATAGTATAAAATGATAACATTTTGAATATTACAGGATTAAAAGCCTTAAATCATCTATTATAAAGCATTCTCTTTACATATACATTGAAATAATCACAACAAAAAGAATCTTATACAAAAGTAAAACTCCACCCAAGCTCTTAGTGGCTAGCAAATGCACGACTCACAAAACCGAACCAATCCTGCAAACCTACAAGGGAAAATACCTATGCTAAGTGATAACGCTTAGTGGGGATATACAAAAGCAAACGACTTCATACGAAGTCACAACAATACATATACATATAAACAACACATAATTCTAAATAATATATCAATAATCTATGGCATATACATCCGCATAAGCAAAAATAATAATAATTATATTACTATCATTTACTTATACCTTTCGTGCCACGAATATCATGTACGTGCACACTTTACATAACACATGCCTTTATCATATACATTTACTAAAGCATATACATATCCTCTAGCTTTATCATTTATTTAATACTATAAGCGATAACTTATCACACATCTCATATATATATATATATATGCATAAACATGCACATTCATATACATATGATAGATCACAACTTTACTTGCTCATACACAAACATACAATAATTATAGCCTGAATTCACATTAATGGTGGATACGGGTGCTCTAAATACTGACTAGAAGTATCAAATATCTAGAGACCGAAGTCTCGAATTATATAGATACTTGAAGGTACCAAGCTCTAGACTTAAACGGGCCAACTCTAGCAGCTGCAAACTCTAGCCCTTTATAAGCATGCTTATCTATCCACTACTATGAATCCTTCAGGCTTTACATAAAATAATATTTACTACTACATATAGTTTACATTTACACAAATATCCAAACCATTTGCATAACAACTCAATTCATGTAATAGCTAAGCAAACTATCAAGCATATGATTCAAATATTCATTAATGCAAACATATATATAACTTACTAAGCAAGTTCATACATTATCCAATGCAATACTACACACAAACAAGGCCAAAAGACTTATATTCAAACTCTGGGCAGTGTCGCGTTCACGACAGAACCCAGCACACTCAGCCATAACGCTCGCGGGCAATGTCGAACTCGCGACTGAAAGCTAAAGTAGCTTCTATTACGCCCGAGACGGAGCTCGCTCTCACGACAAAGCTCGGCAAAGCAAAACAACTACTGAACTGGCACTCGCGACGAAGCTCAGTAGCGCAAACCTCGCCCAAGGAGCATTATGTCGTGCTCGCGATAGAACCGAACTAAATGTTCAACCTCCTAACTACACAACTGTCATGCACATACTTTCACATACCAACCTATACTCACATGAATAACTTCCAAATCCATGTCATATACACTACTAAGCTCCATTCCAACGTTAACACAATCAAATACCAATATATGACTATCAAACATTATAATCATAACAAGTACTTAACATGCAAAATCTATAACATAGTCAACATGTAACAAAAGCAAGGTTAACTTTAACCACTAAAAGAGCTACTGAACTACTTCAAAGTTCAACAACTTTACCATCCATTAAAACATGCATCTAATAGCAGAAATTCAACTAGCAAAGCCTCAACAATCAACACATAAACTCAACTATGCATCTCTAAGAAATTAAGTGCAGACTCAACTCAACACAAATACATTCAACAGGACAATCACACACGATCCCAACCTAAAGAAAGCAGCTTGAACCTCTACTCTTTAAAATCAAACCTTCTTTTTGCCTTTCTCTTTCCTTCTATTCGCAGCTTATTGCACAACTAAATCAAATACACACACTTAAGCCGTATACACAATCTCAAACCAAGAATAGAAACGAGTAGAAGATGAAGATCCAAAAACCATTTATCCATACGTACCTTCTCAATAAACCACTTCAAACCAATCTAATACAAACTCTGAGTTCAAATTGCTGAAATGAGGAACAAAGAAATCAAGAGAGAAGAAGAGGTGGCAAGTTGGATCACATACAATGAGTAGGGGCAGATTTGACTCCACTCACCCCTATTTATTACATGTGTGATCCAATGTGGCACTTTCTCCTTTTGCCACATAAGCTCCTCTTGACAAGTGTCCCACTAAAAGCAAACCTCCTAATAACTCCTCCGCAATTATCCCTTTTAATCCCTCCAATCAACTTCTTTTACTTCATTACTTTTAATTACTTTCAATTACACCCTCATAAATATTATAACTCAAACTAATACAATAATTATCACTATAATTCCTACTAGGATACAATTTGGGTCGTTACACCATAAACCTAAACAGAAATTAATCATCAACCAAATAAGATCACATGCAAGAGTATCAATTAATAAAAATATCAACAACCACAACCAAATAGCCTGAATTGATTTTGTGAAGGTAGAAATCTAACTCTTGCCTCTACCGCCTCTGACAGTCGGTGCTTATTCAGCGCCATTTCCTTTATATCCATTGACACCAACCGCCATAGTAACCACCATAGCCGCTAGAATCAAGGATGAAACCTCAGAATTGATTTTTTTGTTTATGAACAAAACAAAAAACCTATAACCAAGAATGGAATTAGAAAACAAAATACACCTGGAACCAGATAATAAAAAAAAGAAAAAAAATGAAAGAAGAGGAGATTGGACCTGCAAAGCAAGCTGCCAAAAGGCTTTCTTGACCTCAGATTCAGAGGCACTAGGCTGGATCCTATGGGTCTTATAAGGATCTATCACAAAAGCAGATGGAGAAGAAAAAGAAATGCAAAAAAACCCGACTCTATCTTTGACCATCTCATTCTTTTTTTTTTTTTCTATTCTTGATATAAAACTAAGAAGACAAAAAACTAGCGCAACCATTGCCTCCAATCATAACCACAGAAGCAGCCGCCATAATCACAAATCAAAGAAATACCCAAAACACAATCTGAATGAGGCAGATCTATTCAAAAAGTTAGGGTTTTGCCCTATTTATAAATAATGGCATATATGTAAATAACTATAAAACCAAGGATATTTATGGTATATATGTTCGGGTCGGGGAACCCACGGGGCGGATGCTCCATTCCCCGTCCTCCCCCCGAATTCAAAGTTGGGAAATTTTTTTCTGTCCCCGCCCAAGTGGGGGAAAAATTCGGGAATTCCCCATCCCGTTCGAGCCGGATCTCCACCGGGGTATGGTATTCCCCGCCTCGTGATCATCCCTCCTATCAAGCATAACATAAGTAGAATTTCACCTCATGGGACAATCCAACCACAATCCTGTAGAATACTCAAGACCTACTCGATTAACACATTCAACAAACTTAATTTTTTTAACTTCTGACCCATTCACATATTTCACCCCCTCCCTGATAGATATAATTGATTTGTCAATCAATTTCAAACCCTCTTCAACAATAAGATTTAGAATATGAACTCCACAATGCACATTGAAAAACTCACAATTACAATACAAATAACCATGCAAATTAAGTTGATCTCTCAAAAACTCTTGCAAATTATCATTATTTCTTACATTATCTAAAGTAATGGTAAAAAATTTCTTCTCTATTCCCCAAAATTTTAACTTGTCATAAACATTTTCATCTAATAAAGAAGCAGTGTGCGGAGGAGAAAAATGACACAAATTCAATATTTTACAGCATAACTCTCAATCCTTGTCCACATAATGAGCAGTTAGGCAAAAGTAACCCTCATAAATGCATGATGTCCATACATCACAGGTCAAACAAATCCTACCCGGTACTTCGGCTGAAGTATTCTTCAGAATATCTAATTCTCTCTTATGTATCTTTAAGCAATATGATTTTGTTGTATTCCTGCATACCGGCTTCACATCTTGGTTCAAGTATATATGAAGAGTTCTATTAGCTTCATATTCAGCAAAAGTAAAAGTGTACCCATGCCTAATTATAGCTAAAGCTAAGCTCTCTTTGTATGCATCTCGGTCTATCTTGTTCTTTGGTTCATTAGACAAAATATTAAATTTAGGACATACTTTCAGGTGATATCTTAAACTAGAAGTCCTATGAGGAATCAACAATATATTCTTTCAAGCAATGCTTACACTCTCCTCTATATCTTCCATCATTATACTGACTTGATGATATGCAATCGAATTCATTCCATATAAAAGACACTCGTTGTCTTTTGGAAGTGGCTTCTGTAGAAGTGTCAATGTTCTCTGACGCGACCTCAGCAAGTGTACTGAATCGACAAGTAATATAATGGAGTATTTTTAAGACTCCGAGTTATCATACCCAAGAGACTGTGTATGCAAGTAATAAAAATCAAATGTATGCTAAAGAATTCCCAATTGTTTGAATTGATTGAATTAACTACTGATTAAAAAAACAAAGAATTTAAATAACCAAAATAAACAAACAGAAATAATCAAATTAAATTGACGGCAATAATTGCAATAAACAAAATGACGGAAAAATTAACAAGATAAGAATTCAAAAATAGACAAACGTTGCTCAGGTTCACTCGTCCACCCCATACCCAGATATGAATAAAATTAATCCAAGAATTATTTATGAAAGAAATCGAGATAACCCTCTTAACCCAGGCTTCCCAAACGGAGTCAGCCACTCAAATTATATGACATCCCAAACCGGAGTCAGCCACATAATCAGCCTATGCACGGGTCTAAAATCCTAAGTTTGATTTATTTTCCCAATACGGAGTCAAATAACCCAAAACTTAATCATTTCACTCACCATTCTAGTCTTAAATCACAAAATCCTGCACTTCTAGATTCCCAATCGGAGTCGTCCAAAAGACACAGCAAGAATGATAAAAACTGAATATAGATAACCATGGTATTCAATCCATACAACTCAATAACCAACAAATATAATGAAATAAATCATTCATCAAAACTGGAAATTAACTTGATACAATAAATTCCATGAATCAATAATAAATACCAGTGAAATAAACCATTCAATCATATATTTAAATTCAAAAGATGTTCAGAATTCACATCATGGGTAGGGGATTCAGAGATCCCCCAAACAACTAAAAAAACTACTCACAATCCATTACAAAATCAAAAGGAAAGAGGAAAGAATAAACCCAGAAATTCATTGAGGTGTAGATCCCGTTTGAACCCTTAGTTTTTCAATCTCCTTCTTCAAATCTTCAATGGAGAAAATCTGAAAATTCTCTGAATGTAAAAACTATTCTTGAAACTAAACTAGGTATTTTTAATGTAAAACTCTTGAATTGCAAAATCCAATCTCAAGATAAAAATCCAAAATCTTATTTAAGAACAATCGAAAACTATCCCAAAAGTCTATATCTAAAACCCTAATTTAAAAAATAGATTCAAAACTAGCATCCGCCCCTTCAAAATCAGAAACTTCTCTTTTTAAATCGCGAGGGGTCACGGTGGTAACCAGATTGGTTGCCACCGTGAGGTGTTGAGAAGGTAAATCTGGATTGCATGTGGGATAGGGGTCACGGTGGTAACCAAGATAGGTTGCCACCGTGACATGCTCAAATTTTTGCTTCTATCCAGGAATTTCCTATGTCGCGGTGGCAACCACATTACCTTGCCACCGTGAGGTAACTTCTCACTTGATTCTGTCTTGGGGCGAACTAGGTCACAGTGGTGATGACATTGGTTACCACCGTGACCCATAACAAGTCTGCATTCTGCCCAATAGATACACATGTCACGGTGGTAATGACTTTGGTTACCACCGTGACCTAGTGTATTCCTGCATTCTGTTTTAACTCCTTTGTATGTCACGGTGGTAACCAAATTCATCACCACCGTGTGGTACCTAAAGAATTCTGCACACAAATTCAACTTAATTAAAAACTAACAAAAATTACATAAAAACTCTAATTTCATTAACATTGACATAATTAATCTAAAGTAAGCATATCACGACCATAAACACTACTAAACACCATAAATCATATGAAAACACTACCAAATCTAAATACTAAATTGAAGTTATCAAAATACTCCACACTTAGACTTTGCTCGTCCTCGAGTAAATGAATTATCCACATTCCTAAAATTTCAAACTCTAACTCGGAATACGAAAACTTAACAACAATCATAGCACCAAGCAGAATGGTCTTAGTTACAAATCCTCAAATTAATTTATATCAAGTAATTTTCCGTGCGTGTGTGCTAGGCTCAAAACCAATTTTCTCTTTTCAAAACAAAACAACCAATGCATTCCAGCAATTGAGCAAAGAAATTAAATATGCAAATGAATTTGCATACAGGTTTCGCGCTTAAAACTCAGGATAATCATACGTCTCTCCTTTAGCACCGGACCACAAGGGTCATCTCCACTTAAACAACTCAAACTAAGATCAGGATCAAAAGGTCTTATTCCAGGATTGTAATGTTAGGTCACGATATTGGCTAACAAGAAAGGTTAAAGAATTCAAACAAAGAATTAGCCACTCTACCTAAAATTTCAACTACCCAAAACTGAACAAGATTGTCCACGTCCTACCTTCAATTCACCCATAATTTCCAATGTCGTCTAACTTTCCCAATCATGAAATGCATTAAACCTCAAGAAAACAAAGTGATGAGCTTTCTTAAGGAATTTCTCTTTCAACCTCAAATATCCATGAATATGAATACGTCTTCTTCTAATTAAGGGTAGCCCACACTTGAATTTTTCTATAATCAACTAACTCCAAGATTACAATAATCAACCAACTTCTTTTCCTTTTTTTTCTTTTGTTTTTTTGTTTTTTTTCTTATATATATATATATATATATATTTTCAACTGGGGTACCCAAAGTCTAGATTTTCTTATACCCATTTTTTTTCTAATAAGGGAAAGTTTAACACCATACTAAATAATATCCACAAAATTCAACAATTCTTTTCACACTTCCACTATTTCAACAATAGATACCCTTGTTCAACTTTCAATGATATTACAACCCAATCCTAGAGTGGCCAATTCTTAGAAAAGGGTAGGCAAAGGCATTTAGGCTAAATGGTAAAATAATAGTGTAACAAGAAAATTGCGTAGTACACTTTTAGCATACTAAATCAGCTCAACGAGACTAGTAATGGAAATAACATAAACAGGTAGGTCTAAAGCTGTTTAAAAGTGGTTATCAAAGAAACAAATTGCCTTAATCATGTCCTAAACTTGTTTAAGTTGTTATCATGTTTCGAAGGGTGATGAGGAAGGTTCTAACCATCCTAAAATTCCTTCACTAAAAAACTCTTACGCACTGGATTTTTCAAATTTTTACAAACAAGCCTATAGTGCATAAAAGATTGGAAATCACAAGATATATGACTGATTAAGATTCAATTTGCTTCTAAAACTTCCAACTACTCATTTGCCAAGATCAGTTTTTAAGATAGACTATTCTCCAATTAAAGTTCAAAACATTCACAATAGGAATAACTGAGGTTAAGCCAAGCTGAGATAAAGATATTTAGGCAATGACAATAAAGTACAAAGAAACTAAAACAGAAATAAACATGCATCAAACATCAACGGCTGTTAATTACATATATATATATATATGAAGTTAATTTCTCCTACCCCCCACACAAAAACTTGTTGTCCACAGCAAGTAATAACGTTATATATTAAGAAGAAAAATAAAAATAAACAAAAATCAAAACAAAAGATAAAGAATCTCCCTAATCATGGATCTGATGGTGGTGGTGGTGGTGGGAAATGGGTATCAAACCGTGCAGACCAGGCGGAAAATCCCTGGATCAGCTGGTCCATCTGAGACTGCATGTCTGCCTGAGACACTGAGATGGTGCCCACAGATGTGGCAAGGGTGTCCACTGATGCAGCGATGATGTCCATGCGTGCCATCGGAGCGTCGTACTGCTGCGATGATAATTGCGCAGGCTCTGGTGCTGGAGGTGCCTCCGGATCGTCCTCGTGCTCATAGGGAAAGCCTCCTAGACCCCGCTGGACTCCCTAAAGATACTCGGCGCGGGTGGTCAATCTGTATCCATGTCCAGTCGCCGCGTTGTCCACTACGACTTTCATGTTCTTCAACAGCTTCTTATCAATAGTCGTAGTGGAGGAAAGTGACTTGGGTCTCCTCAAGGGGTGATGCACAGCCTTAGCAATTACTGTAACCAACCCACCCAAAGCAATCTTCTTCACCTTTTTGGGGTGTCATTGCATCTCTTCCAACTTATGCCACAGATGGGGTGCCCCATTAATTTGCATACCCCGCACCATACAAGCGAGAAACAATGCTTCCGATAAATTTACATGCCTTGGTGAGTCCACATGACTCAAAAAAGATAGTGAGAAAAATCGATGGAGGATCCGCATGGCATGAGTGTCGAGATGGTAGGCCTTGGTCTTGCCCGATACATATTGCATGGCTGTCACAGAGTCTCGAATGATTGCCCAGGCGGCATCCTTGTCATAATCCGCAAAACAGTCTGGGGTAAGGGCAGGAAAACCTAGCATTTCAGAAAAGTCGACAAAAGAGCGCTCGTACTTTGTACCCTCCAGAAAAAATGTTACTCTTCCCGGATCTTGAGAAGGGTCTCGGCTGATCCTACATTGCACAGTTGACACGAAATCTCTTGTCAACCCCGGATAGACTTTCTCGTTAATCGCAAAAAGCCGCTCCCAACCAATATTCGAGATTAGCCGCTGTATGTCATTTTTTATGCCCAGCTTTTCCAACAAATCAAAATCCAAATAGCTCGTTGGAATGTACGAGCATTTGGAAAACAGAGCATATGCAGGTTTCTGACTGGTCGGAACCCAAGAAGGCACATGGGATATATCAACAGTCAGCTGGCTGGATGTTTGTCCAGATGAACTAGAGGCTAAAGCAGAGCTTTTGCGCTTAGGAGCCACTGCACAACATGGAAAAACCAATTTTAATAGCATGCGATGGGCATCAACAGCAATGGATATTAAATAAAGCATAATGTCAAGCTCCTGCTAACTTGTTAAATAATCTTTCAATTCCAAATGAATAACATAAAAGATGCAATAATGCAAGAAGAATGCAAATGACAAAAGCACAATTCAGCAAAAATGATGAGCAACTTCAGTATTAAACCCAGAATCACTAGTAGCAAAACTCAATAGAAGGTTAAGAGAATTTGAGCTATTATCAAAAGGCAAAAATGATAAATGAGAACATCAAACTCATTTGAACATTATTGCGAAAGAATCTTTGCATTTCAAATTGGTAGGAATTGGAAAAAACAGGAAAACCATTTATTCAGAAATTTAGTCAAACACCTGGTATGCATGTAGTTAACTGACTAAATTGAAGCTCACAAATCATATTAACAACCCACAATTGCAAAACGAGGCATTACAGTATAGAGCAAACAATTAAAACCTAAAAATTTCCATTCTTAACCAAGAATTTGAAGAAAAATGTCAACTTAAATCATGCACACAGCCAATCTGCCCTAACATCCCAACCCAAACTCGTTCATGGATTCAACATCAGAGATTGAAATTGAGAAGGAAGATAAGAATTGAGAACACCCCCAACATAAATTCAGAGCATAAACATAGGTAAATCCTAAGTGGTGAGAAATATGGGGACTTCTAACATACTGCGAGGGTAGAGAACGAGAACAGGGAAAAGAACACACGAAAAGAAAATAAATGCAAAATAGAAAGAAAAAAAGAGAAAAATTACTTACTTGGTGTAGGTTGGCAGAAATCGAAGCCTAAAAGAAAGATTGGAAGTTCGAAATAGCAGATGAAGCGAAGTATTTAAATTTTTGAGAGTGAGATGAGCGGGTGAGTGAGAAACAAAACACGAAAACTGGAATTTTAAAACAAATGGGCGCGTGGGTCACGGTGGTAACCAAATAGATTGCCACCGTGAGGTACCTAAAACTTGTAATCCAGAATTGAACTGCCCCTTGGTCACGGTGACAACCAAATTCTTTGTCACCGTGACATACGAAAAATTCAAAACAGAATGGAAGTGTCAACATGTCACGGTGGTAACTAGATTTCATTGCCACCGTGACATGTGCAAACTCAAAACAGAATGCGACTCACCTGTTGGTCACGGTGGTAACCCAAAACCATTGCCACCGTGACATACGAAAAATTCCAATCCAGAATGGCTTCCTCATTTGGTCACGGTGGCAACCAAATTTCATTGCCACCGTGACATATGCACATCCCAATTCCAGAATGCATTCTCCCTTGGTCACGGTGGTGACCAATATCCATTACTACCGTGACCACCTGCAAACATGCAAAACACATTTCATCAATCACTCAAAACTTCAGCTATTAAAACCTTGAACAGGCTCCCTTTAACAACATAATTTTCTTATGATAACAAACCAGCCAATCTCAACAAAAATAAACAGTATTAACTACCTAAAGAGAAGAACTATAAACATAAAATAACATAATTGGAGAAGAAGTTTTGCATTTAACAAGTCCGCAGCTGGACTTTTAAAAACCATTAAGGATCCGCAAGGTGGACTATCGCTAAAGCCCCATCATATTTGGATTCAAAATAAGGCTTCACACGGTATCCATTGACCTTGAACTCATTTTCACCATTCGGGTGCTTCAATGTGATCACTCCAAACTGATCAGCTTTCACAACCTCATACGGCCCCTTCCACCGCGATTTTAACTTTCCAGGAAACAAACGCAACCTGCTATCATATAAAAGTACTTTCATACCTAGAGTGAATTCTTTTGGGACTAATCGCTTGTCATGCCATTTCTTTGTGTTTGCCTTATACTTCTCTGCTTGTTGGTACGATCAGTAGCGTATCTCTTCCAATTCGTTCATCTGGAGAAGTCTCTTCTCACCTGCACTCTTAATATCAAAATTTAAAAACTTGGTTGCCCAATAAGCCTTGTGTTCTAATTCGACAGGGAAATGACAAGATTTGCCAAAAACAAGCCTAAATGGGGATAATCCTATAGATGTTTTGAAAGCAGTTCGGTAGGCCCACAAAGCTTCATCCAACCTTAAATACCAATCCTTTTTAGATGAATTTACAGTCTTTTCTAGGATGGCCTTAAGTTCCCGATTGGACACTTCAACCTGCCCATTAGCTTGAGCATGATAAGGGGTGGTCACCTTATGCCTAACTCCAAATTTTTTGCAATAAAGCCTTAAATTGGTGGTTAACAAAATGTTTACTACCATCACTAATAATTGCTCTAGGGGCTCCAAATCGAGTGAATATATTTTTTCTCAAAAATTCCAGAACAACCTTGGCATCACATGTTGTAGTGGCTATTGCTTCTACCCATTTACTCAAATAGTCCACTGCTACCAAAATATACTCATACCCATAAGAAACCGGAAAAGGTCTCATAAAGTCTATCCCCCACAAATCAAACAATTCTACCTCTAGCAAATTGGTTAAAGGCATCTCATCTCTCTTAGAAATGTTACCTACTCTCTGACACCTATCACAGGTTTTCACAAAAACTTGCACATCTTTAAACATAGTAGGCCAATAAAAACCAGAGGATAAAATTTTCGATACCGTCCTATTTGGTGCATGGTGCCCACCAGCTTCCCCACTATAACATGCCTTGATGATCGCTCCCGTCTCCTCATCCGAGATACATCTCCTCAGCACTTAATCAACACACAGGCGAAACAAATAGGGGTCATCCCAAATGTAGTGTTTGACATTAGCTTTCAGTTTCTTCTTTTGCTGCCAAGTAAAATCTTTAGGCATAAAACCTCCTGCAAGAAAATTTGCTATATTAGCAAACCAAGTAACAGAAGTGTCACAAGCAAATAAAGCACAAATGTGTTCATCAGGAAATAAATCTAAAATTTCCCCCTTTTCAATGTGGTCATTTTCCATTCTTGACAAATGGTTTGCCACGAAGTTTTCAGCGCCCTTCTTATCCTTAATTTCTAAATCGAACTCTTGCAATAGCAACACCCAACGAATCAGCCTCGGTTTGGATTCCTTCTTGGCAAACAAATACCTCAAGGCTACATGGTCCGACCACACTACAACTTTTGCAGTCAACAAATATGGCCTGAACTTCTTAAACGCATACACAATTGCAATAAGTTCTTTCTCTGTGGTGGTGTAATTAACTTGTGCTCCTGTCAAAGTGTGACTAGCATAACAAATTGCACAGAATATCTTATCCCGAAGCTGTCCCAGTACTGCTCCCACTGCATAGTCACTAGCATCACACATTAGTTCAAACGGCATAGTTCAATCCGGAGATATAATCACCGGAGCTGAAATAAGCTGTTGCTTTAACATTTCAAAAGCTAGCAAGCATTCATTATCAAAATTAAAAATAGCATCTTTCATGAGTAAATTAGACAGGGGTTTAGCAATTTTTGAAAAATCTTTAATAAAACGCCAGTAAAACCCTGCATGTCCTAAAAAACTCCTTATGCCCTTAACACTCGTCGGAGGCGGTAATTTCTCTATTACTTCAACTTTTGCCTTATCCACTTCTATCCCTCTCTCTGAAATTTTATGCCCTAACACAATGCCCTCTCTCACCATAAAATGGCATTTTTCCCAATTTAAAACTAGGTTAGTCTTTTCACACCTCCCTAGCACTAAATCAAGATGCTTTAGACAGCTCATAAAATCAGCCCCATATATAGTGAAATCATCCATGAATACCTCCATAAATTTCTCTATAAAATCATGGAAAATAGCCATCATACACCGCTGAAACGTAGCCGGTGCATTACATAACCCAAAGGGCATTCTTCTATATGCAAATGTGCCATATGGGCAGGTAAAGGCTGTTTCTTCTTGATCCTCAGGGGCTATAGGAAACTGCAAATATCCCGAATACCCATCTAAAAAACAGTAGAACCTATTACCTGCTAACCTCTCTAGCATCTGATAAATAAACGGCAAAGGGAAATGGTCTTTTCTAGTGGCAGTATTTAATCTCCTATAATCAATACACACTCTCCAACCCGTAACTGTACGAGTTGGAATCAGTTCATTCTTTACCACTGTCATCCCCCCTTTTTTAGGCACACACTGCACTGGGCTAACCCATTTACTATCAGAAATAGGGTAGATTATACCTGCATCGAGGAGTTTGAGTACCTCCTTCTTTACTACCTCTTGCATGGCCGGGTTGAGTCTTCTCTGAGGCTGAGCTACCGGCTTGCATTCCTCCTCCATTGGAATCATGTGTGTGCAGTAACTTGGGTCAATCCCCTTTAAATCTGAGGTTTTCCATCCAGTGGCTCCCATGTGCTTCTTCAGCACCTCTAGCAGCAACTGTTCTTCATCACCTGACAACAAAGAAGATATGATTACTGGTTTCTGATCTTTCTCTAAAAATATATATTTCAAATTAGAGGGGAGAGGTTTAAGTTCAGAATTTAAATCCCCCTTTTTGGGGTTAAACTCTCCATTCTGTGATTCATCCTTTCTATCTTCTGTCTACACAATTTCTATGGCTTCTCCCCTCATATCTTCTTCCACTTCGTCACCTTCCACTGAATGTAACAAATACAAATTCTCTGGATCAGCTCCAACCAATTTTTCCTGCACTTCTTCCACACACTCGTCTATTACGTCTACAAAATACACAGACTCCTCCATATCCCCAGATGGATGCTTTTGAGCCTTGTTCATATCCACTACTAACTCCTCATTATTGAAACGCAGGGTGACCGTTTGACCATGAACATCGATCAATGCCTTTACTGTGTTTAAAAACGGCCTCCCCACTATCAGTGGCGCCTTCCTATGCTCTTCCATCTCCATCACCACAAAGTCCACTGGGAAGATAAATTTCCCCACTTTCACTAACAGATCTTCTATCACTCCCTTGGGCCGCCTCACTGACCTATCTGCAAGTTGAAGTCTCATTCCCGTCTCCTTGAGGTCCCCAAGATTAAGCTTCCTGCAAATAGAATAAGGCATCAAATTTATGCTGGCACCCAAATCACATAAAGCATTACCATAAAAATCTTCACTAATAGCACAGGGTAAAGTAAAGCTACCTGGATCTTCCAATTTCTCAGGGAGCTTGTTCATAATTATAGCACTGCAATTTTCTGTAAGTTGTACAGTTCCATGCCCTTCTAATATCTTTTTATTAGAACATAATTCTTTCATAAATTTAGCATAGTTAGGCATATGAGCTAAAGTTTCAGCAAATGGTAAATTAATGTGCAGTTTCTTAAACATCTCTAGAAACCTAGCCTTTTGCTCATTTTTCTTTTCCTGTTTAGCAATTTCAGGAAATGACAGTCTATTTATATCAAGATCCTCTACCCTCGGATTCACTAAACTTTTACCCTTATCACTTTTAGGAGCATCTTCATTAACTTCTACTCTAGAGTTAGAATTACTTACCGTCCGTGTCGGCTCCTCCTTTTCTGATGATGAAGAATTTTTACCTTGGTCTTCGCTCGGTACCACTTCCTTACCACTTCTCAGTGTGATTACTTTAGCTTCCTCTTTTAGATTCTGGTCCACATTCGAAGGAAATGTTCCCGGTTGTCTTTGAGACATGGAATTTGCTAGCTGTCCCACTTGAGTCTCTAAATTCCTCATGGAAGCATCTTGGTTCCGGTTCCATTGCTCTTGATATTTTCACCTTGACTCTTGATTAGCCATGAACTGCTGCTGGCTATTTACAAACTGTTGTTGACTGTTTATGAAAGTAGCCAACATGTCTTCCAGATTTGCCTTCTTTTCTTGCACAGGTGGCCTCGGTTGGTATCCCGGTGGGTGGTATTATTGCCCTTGGTTGTGATGGGGCGAATATGGCTGTTGATACAGCTGCCCTTGGTTCTGATGAGTGTTTTGGTTGAAGGGAGGTCTAACTTGTGGTTGAGAGGATGAAACATTTGGATTTCCATCATTCCAAGAGAAGTTTGGATGATTTCTCCATCCCGGATTATATGTGTTGCTGTAGGGGTCATTTCTTCTGTAATCTCCTATGACATTTATATCTCCTATTGCCCCACTCTCTTGACCAACTTGCCCACTTTCATACCATCCACTCTCTTGAGCCACAGAAGCTACATTCTGCACTTTCAGACTACTCATCTCCTTCCTCATGGACTCAATCTGTGCCTTCAGCATCGATACCTCATCCACAGCGTGTATCCCTTGTCTTTTCAGAACTGACCTAGGATTAGACCATTGGGCATCATTCGCCGCCATTTCATCTAACAAATTAAAAGCTTCCTCTGGTAGTCTATTCATGAATGACCCTCCTGATGAAGCATCCAATAAAGATCTTGTCTGTGGTGTAACCCTAGAATAAAATGTTGTCATCAGGTGGTATATGGCTATCTCATGGTGTGGACAGCTTCTCAATAGCCTTCTAAACCTTTCCCACGCTTCATGAAATGGCTCCTCACTCATTTGACTAAAACCCAAGATACTGTTACGGATGTTCACAGTCTTTGTCGGAGGGAAGAATCTCATCAAAAATCTCTCTTGTAACTGGTCCCATGATCTAATCGACTGTCTAGGTAGCATTTGCAACCATTCACGTGCTTTTCCAATCAATGTGAAAGGGAACAAATTTAATCTTACCGAGTCAGATGACACTCTAGGAATCTGAACCGTATCACTGACCTCTAAGAATATATCTAAGTGCTGTGCGGGATCTTCCACTTCTGAACCCATAAACTGATTCCTCTGTACCATATTGATGGTGGTTGGTTTAAGCTCAAACTGCACTCCCCTTGGCAGCACAATCGTCTGATTATCCTCATTCCATCTTGGTACTGCATAATCCCTTATTGTCCTCTGCCTCGGGACCTCTTCTCTATTATTCCCAAGATTTTCATCTTGTGCCCTCGGTACTTGTTCGTTCTCGGGAGGAACTTCACTAATAGCAAGAGGATTGTCTTCCATGTTATTATTTCTGTTGGCTCTCCTTCGTTGATGCAAAGTCCTCTCAATTTCAGGATCGTAGGGTGCTATTTGTTCCTGTCTCAATCTGCTCATGCACCACAACAACTACCTGAAAAGAATAAACAAAAACAAAAATAAAAGAAAAAGAAAAACACATACAAATAATAATCAAAACTTAACACAATGCCAGTCCCCGGCAATGGCGCCAAAAACTTGACGCGACCTCAGCAAGTGTACTGAATCGACAAGTAATATAATGGAGTATTTTTAAGACTCCGAGTTATCGTACCCAAGAGACTGTGTATGCAAGTAATGAAAATCAAATGTATGCTAAAGAATTCCCAATTATTTGAATTGATTGAATTAAGTACTGATTAAAAAAATAAAGAATTTAAATAACCAAAATAAACAAACAGAAATAATCAAATTAAATTAACGGCAATAATTGCAATAAACAAAATGACGGAAAAATTAACAAGATAAGAATTCAAAAATAGACAAACGTTGCTCAGGTTCACTCGTCCACCCCATACCCAGATATGAATAAAATTAATCCAAGAATTATTTATGAAAGAAATCGGGATAACCCTCTTAACCCAGGCTTTCCAAACGGAGTCAGCCACTCAAATTATATGACATCCCAAACCGGAGTCAGCCACATAATCAGTCTATGCACGGGTCTAAAATCCTAAGTTTGATTTATTTTCCCAATACGGAGTCAAATAACCCAAAACTTAATCATCTCACTCACCATTCTAGTCTTAAATCATAAAATCCTGTACTTCTAGATTCCCAATCGGAGTCGTCCAAAAGACACAGCAAGAATGATAAAAACTGAATATAGATAACCATGGTATTCAATCCATACAACTCAATAACCAACAAAGATAATGAAATAAATCATTCATCAAAACTGGAAATTGACTTGATACAATAAATTCCATGAATCAATAATAAATACCAGTGAAATAAACCATTCAATCATATATTTAAATTCAAAAGATGTTAAGAATTCACATCATGGATAGGGGATTTAGAGATCCCCAAAACAACTAAAAAAACTACTCACAATCCATTACAAAATCAAAAGGAAAGAGGAAAGAATAAACCCAGAAATCATTGAGGTGTAGATCCCGTTTGAACCCTTAGTTTTTCAATCTCCTTCTTCAAATCTTCAATGGAGAAAATCTGAAAATTCTCTGAATGTAAAAACTATTCTTGAAACTAAACTAGGTATTTTTAATGTAAAACTCTTGAATTGCAAAATCCAATCTCAAGATAAAAATCCGAAATCTTAATTAAGAACAATCGAAAACTATCCCAAAAGTCTATCTCTAAAACCCTAATTTGAAAAATAGATTCAAAACTAGCAGCCGCCCCTTCAAAATCAGAAACTTCTCTTTTTAAATCGCGAGGGGTCACGGTGGTAACCAGATTGGTTGCCACCGTGAGGTGTTGAGAAGGTAAATCTGGATTGCATGTGGGATAGGGGTCACGGTGGTAACCAAGATAGGTTGCCACCGTGACATGCTCAAATTTTTGCTTCTGTCCAGGAATTTCCTATGTCACGGTGGCAACCACATTACCTTGCCACCGTGAGGTAACTTCTCACTTGATTCTGTCTTGGGGCGAACTAGGTCACGGTGGTGATGACATTGGTTACCACCATGACCCATAACAAGTCTGCATTCTGCCCAATAGATACACATGTCACGGTGGTAATGACTTTGGTTACCACCGTGACCTAGTGTATTCCTGCATTCTGTTTTAACTCCTTTGTATGTCACGGTGGTAACCAAATTCATCACCACCGTGAGGTACCTAAAGAATTATGCACACAAATTCAACTTAATTAAAAACTAACAAAAATTACATAAAAACTCTAATTTCATTAACATTGACATAATTAATCTAAAGTAAGCATATCACGACCATAAACACTACTAAACACCATAAATCATACGAAAACACTACCAAATCTAAATACTAAATTGAAGTTATCACTCTCATCCATACTACCAAACTAGGATCCATTGTACAAAAAAAAAAACAAAGAAAAAAAAACAAGCAAAATAAATGTGTCTGAAATTGTTAGATAAAAAAATAAAATTCTATGGAAATAAGTAATTTTTTTGTGTGCAAAACATTTACACAGACACACACATAAATATGAAACAAGCTTAGATTATAAACCAACTAAAAAAGGTAAACTTTTCCTTATATAAGATAAGAAACAACAAAAGAAAACGGACATGTATAAAATTACAATAAAAAGTAACTACATAACTGGAACATATCAAATGCATAGCTCAAGAAAGCAACATACGTAAAAAGTGAAACATATATAAATTTCACTAAAATGTTTATAAAATCAATGCCTTCCACCGGATAATGATTAGATAAGAAGACATTAGCAGTATTTGGAAAAAAACTTTACCTTAGCAATGGAAAGAAAATAGAACTGCGTTATGCAAGTAGAAAGACATTGAATGCGTTTAACTAAGACCACAAATATGGTGTTTTCACAAAATTAAGTTTAGTAATAATGTAATAATATGTGATTAGGTTGATAATGATAGGTACTCAATATATAAAATTGCATCTATTTTTTAATAGGGGATAATGGGGACTTAATTGTAAAATAGAACCAAAATTTTTAGCTATAATGCTATATTATATGATAGTTGTTTGTTTTCTCAAAAACAAAGATTCCACAGAACCATCTGTTCAGATTTTGGTTCATAAGTTATGAGAGTTCAAATTTCATGCCATATCTTATATCCCAAAAGAAACTCTAATCGTATTCTAAGCTTTCAAATTCCTAGACATAACAGAACATGCAGAAAAAAAAAATTTAGTAGCTTTTGATAAAAACAAAAGGGTTTTGAAGAGATACAAAATTAAATATGAACATGCATTTACCATTTACCATTTTCCTTTTACAACAGCTTTAATTCCCATATATGATGAAAATAAAATAAATAAAGGTAGGAATGGCAGATTTATCTTCCACATCAAGGACACTTCCAAAACATATAAGAGTATAGAATTCCAGAAAAATATTAACAACCTCAATAGAAATCTCCAATTTAAATGATCTTCAAGCATATATGGGAAGCAAAGAAACAAAATTTTTCATTTATATAAAGGTTACTAGTGGGTCAGTAAAATGAAGGCAATTACACCTAAAACGCAGATCAAATAGTTTCATTGAAACAAATTGTTGTAAAATTAATGGATCTAACTCAAAACGCAAAAAATTCTAACCAATTAAAGATAAAAGCTTTAATTCCCTTAAAAAACAAATAAATTGGCAATTAGAAGCAAAAATGGCATTTAAAAGCAAAAAGAAAACGACAAAGAGTACAACTTTTAAAAAGAAAAGGTCGAGCTACAGTTGAACATTATCCATATCCCTGCATTTTCCTAAGAAAAATAATTAAAAAAAATAATTAATTAATTTCTCCCTCTTATCTATATCTCTAGTCTCTGTGTACAATATAGAATCGAACTCTTTTAACCATACCAAACCCATATACCAGACACTTACTCAAATTATATAAACATAGAAACAGAAACTCTAATAAAAGAAAGAGTAGCAGAAGGTAAAGAAATTAGAAGAAAGTTGAAAAAAAAGCTTAGAATCTTATAAGATAACAGGACTGGCAGCTTGTTGGCGACGGAGGTTTGAACGCCGATCGGCCAAGAAAAACTAACGAGCTGGAGGGCGGTGACGAGTGGATGGTGGAGAGGGAGAGAGTCAGTGAGGGTGGAAAGGCACATAGTGGGAGGACTGGATGGAGAGAGAGAGGGGGGGGGGGGGGGGGCACAGAGAAACAGAATTGAGGAAGTCTGGGCAAATCCCTGAGGCCTGTTGGGCATAGAGGGTAGACCCAAACGGGTCAAGTTTTTGGTGGGTTGATTTTGGGATTAATTTCTTCGGTGGTCATCGAATTTTGGGCCTTATAACCAAATGGTTATAATAAAATAATTTGTAACACAAAAGTTATCAAACTTTTATTTTATTTCAATTAAAGTAAAAATAACTAAAAATTAATTTTTTGTCACCGGAAAGCCAAATAAATATGTTACATCATCAGTAATATTCTAAAACGCACCCAGTCAGCATGCCATGTAATCTGCGTACATGGAGAAGTTGACGCATCAATAAATATATGTGTCAGCAAATTTTTTTTCCTTATTATACAGGTTGGTATAACATGTATACTTAATGATATGTAAATTTCTCCATGTAAACGGGTTACATGACATACTAACTGGTGTATTATAAAAAATAACTGATAAAATAACATATTTACATGATCCTGCAGTGACGAAAAATTAAATTTTCAGTTATTTTTACCTTGATTGAAATAAAATAAAAGTTTGATGACTTTTATATTACAAATTATTTTATTATGATCATTTGGTTATAAGCTCTAAAATTCGATGACCACACGTGAAATTAACCCGTTGATTTTGGGTGCATCCAAATGGGTAGAGTTTTAACTAGATTGGGTTGGGGTAAGTTTTTTCTTGATAGGTTGGGCAGAGTTTTTGGGTTTGGGCCAAGTTTTACAAGCCCATTTGGCAATTATTTTATAATTATCTTTTGCAAATAATAATAATAATAATAATAATAATAATAAGGTTGTTAATTTTAGTCTAATAATAACATAATAAAAGGTTATTTTGATTTTAGTTATATATGCTTGTATTTGTATATCAATAAATATGAAAAACTTAAAAGATCAAAATAAATGTGAAAATGTAAAACATATTTTATTAATATTTGACAAATTGATCATAATATTTAATTTTTAGTAAAAATTACATAAAAATCTCATCCAAATTGATTAAGAATTATAATTGTGTTGTGAATTCATTGGTGGCCAAACTATATGGTTGGGGTGGGAAGGATTAATTTTACTTTCATAATTATAATAAAACTTAATATTTTTCGGTTAATAATTTAGGGTGCGTTCGGAGAGATTTTTGTTTTCGGTTTTTTATTTTTTTTAAAAAAATAAAATCAAAACACGTTCGGCAACATATTTTCCGTTTCGACTTTTGCAAAAATTTAAAAAACTGATTTTCACATTTAAAACAGAAAATAAAAATCTTCAAAATGAGGTTTTTAGGATTTTGCTATTTTATCTTTATTATCACCACACCGCCACCACTGCTGCCGCCGCTGCTGTTGCCACCACCACGCCGCCTCCATCACTACCGCTGCCGCCTCCACCACCACCACGCCGCCGCCGTCTTCTCTGCCTCCTCCACCACTGCCACGTCGTCGCCACACCGCTGCCACCTCTATCGCCACACCGTTGCCATCTCCCCCGCCACGACGACGGCCACCACACTGTTGCTGCCTTCACCACCACCATGCTACCACCGCCTCTATCACCGCTACCACCGCCTCTATCACCACCACCACCACCACCACCACATCGCTGCTGCCTCCACCACCACCACCACACCGCTGTCGCCGCCTCCACCACCACCACGTTGCCGCCTCCACCACCACCACGCTGTCACCGCCTCCATGTCCTCAGCCACCACCATGCTATCGCCGCCTCCACCACCGCCACCACCACCACGCCGCCGCCTCTACCACCACCACGCTGTCGCTGCCTCCACCACTACACTGCTATCGCCTCAGCCAACACCACGCTGCTGCTGCCTCCACCAGCACTATGTTGTCGCCGCCCCCACCACTACACCGTTGTCACCTCTGCCACCACCATGCTGCCACCGTCTCCACCACCGCTGCCACCGTCTCCACCACTACTGCCACTACTGCCGCCTCTACCACGCCGCTGCCACCTCCGCCACCACTACACCGCCACCGCCACCGCTACCACCACAACGACACCACCGCAACGACACCGCCGTTGCTGTCACTGCTACTACCAAAGTCATTATTATAATATAATGAATAATTAAAAAATATATATGAATAATTAAAAAAATATGATAAAATTTTTAAATATATAAAACAGTTTTTTAAAAAATAAATAACAAAAACTAAAAATAGTTTTTAGATTTTAAAAACAAAAAACTAAAAACCTACAATTTTACCGAACACACCCTTAAATAATGAAGGTTAATTTAGTTTTTAATTCACTCCATTTCATACATTTATATATAGTATAAATGCGTTCATCTAAATATTATTCCTAAAAAGTATTATTAATATCGGGCAAAAATAAATTATACCAATCAAACTTAAAAAAAATACAAATATAATACAGCAACAATTTCTTTTTTTATTTTAGGGGTTGTTTGGCTAGCCTTTTAGGAAGCTAAAATTGACTTTTAAGCTTCATGAGCCACTTTTGGATGCATTGGGCAAAATTTTAAAAACGGCTTCAGCTCATTAGAAGTCCCTTTGGAAGAAACCATTCCAATCTTAATTTCTGTTTGAAGTGCTTCTCAGAAAAATAAGAGAAGTTGTTTTCCTTTTTAATGAAATTTTTAGAGTTCCAATTCTATCCTAATAGTGTGCACAAGAAATTAAAAATTTCATCCATGTCCCCTTTTAATTATTTTTCTTTTAATTTCTTTTCATTTTTTTTTTTTGCCAATGTTCGGATTTCTTTTTTAATTTTTTTCTTTCTTCCAAAATTCTCTTCCCAACTTCTAAAGCAGCCAATTGTGCAACCTAACAAACATGAGAAAAAGAAACTTAACAAACATGTGTCGAGTTAAAAGCTTGCAAAGGGAAATGGTTAGATTAAATAAGATCACTCTATTATCAACGATAATGGAACTAGTTGAAGCACATTATGGTAAGCCCAGGGCATGTCAAACAAAAACAAAACAGAGAGATTTGTTAATGATATGGGTTGTGGGGTTAATTTCAAACATGTTCATTGAATTTATATTCAAATAATACATAATTTTTATTTTCTTAAAAATCACTAAACTTATAATACTTATACTGAAAAGTCACTTTTGCCGTTTTCTGGTAATGGAACTATCAGAAAATTCAGCTGGCACATATACTCATCACCCCTGCATACGTGGCATGCCACTTAGAAAAATTGACATGTATGTATGCCATGTTTTATATGTACATTTTAAAACATGTCATGTTGATGTGTCTAAATTTCCATGTGACATGCATACATGTCATTTTTTTTAAGTGGCATGTCACGTGTCAAGCCACGTGTACAGAGGTACTGAGTGTACACGTCAGCTGGACTTTCCGATGGTTTTATCGTCGAAAAAAGTTAAAGTGATTTTTTTATATAAATATTTTAAGTTCAATGATTTTTAAGAGAACAATTTTTTTTTATTATATTAATTTTATATGAGTATAAGTTCACTGAATATGGATGAAATTAACCCTGAATTGTGGTAAGAGTTAAGAACGGCATTCAAAATCAAGAACTAACAGCAAGCTAATGAGTAACGAAAGAGTAGACGGATGAAAAGTAAGTTAATTAAATTTAGCCTATCTTCAATCAATTAAAGATGTAAATTTTAGACACAAATTATTTTTCAATGAAAAAGCAAACCAAAGTATCTCCTTGGTAGCTGCTAATTTTTTAATGTAATATGTAACGAGTGCACTAACCGTTTCACAAGTAATAAAATTATGAGTAGAATATCATTTTCAACGAGAATCAATTATGTGCAATGCAAATAAAATAATTCATGTAAAAGTTATCAAAGTAATTAATTAAAATATTTAATTTAACTACTAACCACTTTAGATTAAGACTAAAAAAACTAACAAATGCACAATTGAATAGGAATTAATTTAAATTAAGACAAAAACCTTATGCTAAAAGTTTTAAGGTACTTTTTTACCCCCTTAGTATACAATTTCACATGTAAACCTTTAATTAAAAGTGATTAATGAGGTGGTAGGATTTTAACTAAAGTCTATTGTTCTGATTAAAGTACCAAATTTCTCTATGAATCTAGATGTTGTTTAGACTAATCTACATTAATGAGCATAAGGTCTAACCCCTTTTTGATGTGTTATTCCTATTAGGGTACAAACCACACTTAAATATAGAGTCCCTTTCGAACAACCGAAATCTAAGCATCATGCAAAACAATATCAAATCAAACATTCAACCTTAACTTTTCAACTAAAACTATCATCAAGGCAAAATATTATGGTGCCACAAGATAGTGTTAAGCATGAAATAGATTGCAAAAACTCATTTAGAATCACTTCATTAATTAAAAATTAAACATGTTTCCACATATTTTGGGAATAAACTCTCCCCTAAAAAAAGAAAACTACTCACTACTGATATTTCTAATCATAAAACAAAACATAGATGCAAAGAGAGTAGAAAGAAGAAGTAAAAATGATCAAACTAATAAGGAGCTTCTCGAATCTTGAATTATTCTCAGGCTTCTCAAATATCCCCGTCTTCGTTTTCTTCTTCGAGAGTAAACAAAAATGGTTTTTTTTTTCTCAAATGTCTCATTTTTCTTCTTCTAAAAAAGTAAAGAAAAATAGTTTCTTGAAAGACAGGATGGTTGTAGAGAAAATGAGGGGCTGATCGCTCTCCTATTTTAAAAATGTTGAAAAAAGAGTAATGCAAGGTTATCTAACATTTATCCCAAGACAAAGTTACCCAATAGCTTGCCAACCCTTTTTACCTAAACTAACTAAGCATAGATAAGGGTCTAATAAAGTTCATTTCCCACACCAACAAGAGTTCAAACAAATTCAAGTGTCTAAAAATGTGAGTGTGTAAAAGGCCGAAACATTACAATTCACTATCAAAAATCAAAACACGTGTTACAATGGAAAGAGAATATAACAATAATAGATATGTAATTACTATATGCTTATTCAATCAAATGTGTTCCTAAAATACGAAAAAAAATGGCAAATTACTGTCCAAATGATTAAAATATTATTATCACAAATTATTGAATTTTAATAATTCATAATTAATATAGTTATCAATAACCACACAAACGCAACTAAAAAACTAGTTGTATTAGTAAATAAAATCCATTAATACAAGAAAAATTAATAATTAAAGGAGAAAATTTAATGATCAAATAAGCAAGTCGAACTACTTTTTCGATTAGGAGGTGCTATTCCTTGTAAATTTTTCTGTCCCTTCCTCTAAAGATTTTGGTGCTGACGCACCTATTTGGCTTGGATCTGTCTTGAGTATGTCTTCTATCAATTCTACTTATTCTATTTTGCAGCATCATGTTGTGGGAAATGAGCAAAATCATTGGAGTTCCTGTTGGATTTGGAGAGGTGAAACTTTTCCTTTGGATTTTATTACATGGTCGGCTTCTATTCTAAGCAATGTTTAGAGATGCAGACGCCTGTTTACTGCCATTGATACTTAATGTGACGTGAGCAATGCTGGCTTTTAGCCAAAAACAGTGGGCACATTATGCGGGACTGCCCAGGAGCCAGGGTAATTTCGAATCAGTTATTGCTTCCTTCGATGGCCCAACGTTTTTTCTCATTGCCTCTAGAGAAATGGATTAAAGTGAATTTAGCTGATAATTTTTCTACTTGTACTGATGTTCCTTGGCTATTGAGGTTTGGCCATGTGTGTTGGTTCCTTTGGGTTTGGAGGAATGATTTTATTTTTAATAATCATACACTTCCTTGAAATGCCAACGTGAAGACTATTTTAGTTAAATTCAGGCTTATCATGCAGCCTACGAGTCAACTGACTCTACCAGTAGGGGATCCCATCATTTAGTTCATTCTTAGGTTAATTGGAAGTCTGGTAATGTGAGAAATGTTGTCCTAAATTCTGATGGTGCATTTAGAAGATGTGTGCAACAAGTTACGTGGGAGGTATTTTGCGGGATTGCAATGGAAAGTAGTTTGGGGCTTTTCAGGTTAGTTTGGAAAGTATAATGCATTTCATGCTGAACTTTGGGGAGTGTATTTGGGGCCTAAAGAAGTTTGGTAAAGGAATTGGCAAGATATTTTTTTTCAGATCGACAATCACAGCGTAGTTAATGTGCTTCTAGGCTTCTCTTGTAATCAACCTTCTCATAATTGTAATTCGCATTAAAGAGTTATTGGATCAGGATTGGAGGATGCAGAACACCCCTGTGCATCGGGAATTAACGCAACAACTTATATCACGGCAAATTGGGCATTCGACCAAGTCTCTTTTACCATTAATAATATCCTTTTAGGTGATGCAATAGGCTGCCTTTCCAAGAGCTTTAGCTCTGTAATCATTATTTGTTTTTCTTCCCACAAATAGGAGCTCGGTTATGGGCCACACAAACTCAACAATTTTTGTTGGATTTAGTCATCGGTAGGTAGCAGTAGCATTAGCATAGGATCGCAGCTGGTTAATTTGCTTTGTGGGTCAAAGTCTCAAAGATGACCCAATCTAATATTTTTCTACCTTCCAAGTTATTGTCGGGTACTTATATTGGACTAAGGTTTGATTTTGGATGTATAGTCAACAACTCACAGCTAACCTGTTTAGAAACTTTGATCACTAACAAATTGGATCATATAATTTTTTATATTTAACTTGACGAACTAACATGTAGTACTTTGAATTTCAGTCCATATTTTACTTTATATATTCAAAATTTTTGGTTCAATGTAAAGTGAATCGGGATCAAGATCAAAATTGGATTGCAATCAACAATTTTCGAATTCTAAATCAAGATCATGATAAATGTATATGTGTATTATTATTATACAATAGAAGAAAGTCTTGTTATATTATTGGTGAGAAGTTTTAGACATATTTAATCTCGTATGTATGAATTGTGACATTGGTTATGGTATACATAAAATTTAGTACAGCTCCTCAAAATTGTTCAGATTTTTTTACTTAATTTCTGTACTCCTTTCCTTTTTTTTTTTAATTATTATTTTTTTTTGGTTAACATTAGCCCTTAAAAAATAGCAGTTATAAAATTATTTTTTTTACGGATCAATATATTATTGGCTTAATGAAGTGCACCCCACGTAGAAAAGCATATCCTTAGCCTTAATTCTCTCTCTTTTTTTTTTTCCGGTAGAACAAGAGAAAGAACAAAAAAACTACTTAGGCCATAGACGAGAGGGGAAGCAACGCCAATACAGTCTTTAACAAGCAAGGAGACAAGGTAAGGAGAAAGATGTGCAGAACAGTAATCTAGTTTGGAGAATTCAGAACACGATGGGCAAGCCAATCGTCATAAGGATTAGCGTCTCTATATATATGATTAAGTTCTACTTTCCAGTCTCTTTTCAACAATTTGAAGAGCATTCTAGCCGGAAAAAAGAGACAAAAACTCCCAATTAAAGGCCTTAAAGCATCTGAGCAATATCAAAATTGTCAAAATTCCAGTAAAATCCATCTAAAGCCAAGATCCCAAAGGAATTGGAAACTATCAAAACCACCCCAAATGTCAGCATAAAGAATAGAGCATTTACCCAAATTATGCATGACCGCAGCAATACAATTGCCATTATATCATAAAGGGGCTAATTGGAACAAAAATAATCTTTTTAGGGAGCTAGTGGAAAAAATAAAATAAAAAGCCTTTTTAAGGGGAAAAAAAAAAGTGCGGGTGCTAAATGAAAATTCAAGCAAGGCGCTCTTACATTCCATAAAATATTTTTTATTTTTATTTTTTTGGGATTATTATTATTATTACTCATGATTAAAGTGATACCTTATACCATCATTATGTATCCTTACTGGTTAAGTTTAAAATTGGCATGACGAATTAATAAATCTATATAAAATTTCTCATTAGTAACAAATTCGAAAAATGAAAAAAAAAATAACAGAAATTAAAAAGGTTGAAAATAAAATGTAAAAAGCTGAAAAAAGAAAGAAAAAATTCCACATTATCTCGAGTGTTTAATTTCTTTTGTTAATATTAATATGCCGTAGTAGATTTGGTTAAACACATACAAGATTCAAGAACTTGTATTATTATTATTATTATTAATATTTAGGACTAATTTTTTCCAGCTGTACAAGTTATATGCAAATTCAAAATGAATACATGTGAGCAGAACGTGGATGCTGCTAAATCTTATTCGAATCTAATAATACCCCCGCCTTAACTAGTGAGACAAAATTATGATTATTCCGTAAATTCTACTAATCTTTATATACAGGAAAGTAGAAACTTTTAGCGTGATTTTAGGAGTCTTTATAGATTAAATTTTTTCATTTTAATTTATTTATCTTTCTTTTTTTTTTTGAAGAAATAAAAAACTATGTATTTTTAAAATTATTGTTTATCTTAAACAATATTATTTGATTGATTAGATAGTTTAAAATAAAGTCATTCAATACCTATAGACTTCTAATGAAACCATGTATAAATATAAGGTAGGCTTATCCTTAATTTCCCATCTTCCCACCCCTCTCGATTTATGTTTTTTCTTTTTTCTTCTTTTCTTCATTTTTCATATTTTTGCTTATTATTATTATTAAGGTACTTTTGCTGAACAGTTTTGTTTTTTATAACTTCATTTATTCTAATTCATACTGTTTGGGGATGTTTTGTTATGAATTTGTGATTAAGTTGAAATTGGTTGTAGGTCTCTAAAATTCGGTGACTAATTATAATGAATATGTTTCGAAATTTTGATTTGCATGATATGATTATTTAAGGACTAACAATGGATTTTTAGCGTAATATTTTAATTTCAACTTAATGTCTGTTACTCTTTCTTCATCATTTACTTTTTTTTTTTTCTGCCTTATGTTTTCCGTTATTTTACATAATTTTATAGTTTTTTTTAAGTTGATTTTGTGTTAGTTTGCGTTTAAGTGTTGAACTTGGTGAGTAGTCTCTTAGCTTCAATGGATTTATTCGCTTTTTATTTACGTTAATAGTTTATCATTCTTTCTTTTTGGTTTTGTTAACAATATATTTTTTTACTTTTTATTCATTCCATTTATTTCAATCATTATTTACTTTTTCCAACATTACATTTGTGTTAGGAATCTTTGAGAAAATGATCAAAACATTTGAAAATAATGAACTAAAATATGAAAATGTCAAATTTTTAATTAATTTGAACCATATATATATTTAAAATAAAGTCCAAATCTTTGTTTTTCATTATTTAGAATTAGTTAATTTTTTGCGCTATAAAAGGTATATACAATCTCCTCTTTAATGATATAATGTATTATATCCTGGCTCACATTACTATTGTATACTTTTCTTCAACATTTAAAAGCCATCACAAATTCATAATAAATGTTACAAACATTTATTCTAATGTCTAAAATAGGAAATATAAATCCTATATAAGAAAAACGTTTACTAAAATTGACACTATGTCAACTGTGCTATAAAGTCTAGATTGCAAAATCTTTCTTGTTTCAGGGATTATTTATTTGATCATCTTATCAACTTTTTAGGCAACTAAAAAAGTTCGTTTGTGAAGGCATAGACGATACAACCACATATTTAATGTTACTTCTTAACATTCCACTCCTAACAATTTTAAATAAAAATTGGATAATAGATTTTTTATAAAATTTATCTCACATGAACCAGCTACCTTTCATTAAATTCAATATTAAGTTTGTGATGGTATCATCCATGGTTTCATGAACGAACTTATTAGTTATCTAAAAAGTTGATCATAGTAATGTGAGCTAAGATATAACACATTATATCAATAAATAAGAGATTGTATATACCTTTGGTAATGCGGAAAATTAAAATGGCATAAGCAAAAGAGAAAGCAATGATCTAGTTTGTGTCACTGGCAAAACTCTTATCCAATGACAACGAATGTGGCATAACAACAACTATTCTACAACTTAAAAGCCCATTAAAGATTTGGAATATAAGAAGGAGAATATATAATTTCTAAAATTTATTGTGTTGTGTGTTCAGGCTGTTAATCTGACTTCTTATCTTCTATTTATAGTGTTATTTTATTAAAAACCAATATCTAGTATAACTCAAATTCTTTTGAGATAAGATATGATTAGTGTTATTTTATTAAAAACTAATATCTAGTATAACTCAAATTCCTTTGAGATAAGATATGATGAGTCTGTTAAAATGAGATTATTCTGTTGAGATAAATATACTTATATTTTTATTTGAATATTCAAATCTAGTTAGATTTAAAATTTTATCTAAATCAAATTTGATATGAAACTCTATTCATATCCATAATAATGACCATATCCAAATTCTATAAATATATATATCCTAATATAAAAGTTAGAGTTAAACACTAAAATAAACTGCTAAATTACATATTCTAATTTTTCAAAGTTTAGAATAAAAATCTTTAAGGTCTTGAAAAAAAAAATCAATGATTAGAAAATATTTATTAAATTTGTTTTTTTTTTTAAATTATATTTAATATGAATAATGTAATTATATGCATATTCAAACGTGAATAACTACCAATTATTAATTATATAAACTAACTAAATTTTCATTAAAATAATGATATAAATTAACTAAATTTTGATTAAATATTTGAATGAAAAATAACTATCATAAATTATTAAATTTTATAAATTTGTTATTAATATAATTATTCACGCGGCTAAACCACTAGTTCCCATCAAAACGCAAGTAAATGCGCGTTTAGAACGCGTACATGTGGAAGAAAGAGAAACTAAATTAATCTAAAGATAAAAATGGTTGAAGTCCCACACCGACCCCTAGGTTGACGGTTCCTTCAATTCTCAACTGTCAAAGTTTTGATCGATTCCAATATATAAAAAAAGTGAAAAAAAAAAAAAATCAACGGTCAAATATTCAAAACCTCAATCAAGAAAAGACCCTTCCCTTCCCTGCCATGCCATAACTATTACCAATTCTGATTATTTTATTTCTTAGCTTACCTTATTTTGAATGTTGAACAAGCGTGTGCATGTGACACAAATTCAATGCTTATCATTTTCATATATAACCCTATACTCCTCTCCCTTTCCATTATTCCTCCAACTTACCAAAAATCAAATCAAGTTTCATACAATTTCTTTCTAAATCATTACTTTTCTTATTATGATTTCTAGCTGGAAAAGAAGAATGGCTGCCAGGCGGGCTGGAAAACGTCTACCGGAGAGCGAAACCGGCGAGATGGAGCTGGCAACTCCCAAGGATTTCCGGTGTCCTATATCTTTAGAGTTGATGAAAGATCCGGTGACTTTGTCAACTGGGATTACTTATGATCGTGAGAATATTGAGAAATGGATAGAGGGTGGAAATGTGACTTGTCCTATCACTAACCAGACGTTGGATAGTCTTGAACCTATACCCAATCACGCTATACGCAAAATGATTCAGAATTGGTGTGTGGAGAATAGGTCTTTTGGGATTGAGAGAATTCCTACGCCCAGAATTCCTGTGAATTCTGCTCAAGTTTTGGATATTCAATCCAAGATTAGGAGTGCTGTTAAAGGGAATGATGAAGTTGGGTGCACAAATTTGGTGGCAAAGATTAAGGCTTTAATGACGGAAAGTGAAAGAAACAAGAGATGCATTGTGAATAATGGGACAGCAAGTGTATTATCAGCTGCTTTTCTTGATTTTTCAAGATCAAATTTCCATGAAAAATCTCAAGTTTTGAAGGAAATTTTGTCTAGTTTGACATTAATGCTTCCTCTAGATGGAGAGGCCAAGAGCTATATGGGTTCATCTTCTTCAATGGATTGCTTAGTCTGGTTCTTGAAAGGTGGAGATTTATCTGGAAGAAGAAATGCTGTTTTGGTGCTTAAAGAAGTGGTTTCTTCAGATCAAAAAAAGGTGGAGACTTTATCAGAAATTGAAGGAGCCATTGAAGCATTAGTGAAGCTAATCAAAGAACCCATTTGCCCAACTGCAACAAAAGCTTCATTACTAACCATTTATTACATGGTCATCACATCAAACGTTAAGCCAATTTCAAAATTAGCAGACATGGGGATAGTCTCATTGGTACTAGAAATTCTTGTGGATTCCGAAAGAAGCATATGCGAAAAGGCGTTAGGGGTTCTTGATGGAATGTGCAGCTGTGAAGAAGGAAGAATCAAAGTGTATGATCATTCTTTAAGTGTTCCAGTTATAGTGAAGAAAATTCACAGAGTATCAGAATTGGCAACAGAATTTTCTGTGTCAATTTTATGGAAGATTTGCAAGAATGAGAAGAGAGAAGGAGGAGGTGTTCTTGTTGAAGGTCTTCAAGTTGGAGCTTTTCAAAAACTGTTGCTGCTATTGCAGGTTGGTTGTGGAGAAAGAACAAAGGAGAAAGCTACTGAATTGCTGAAGTTGTTGAATCCTCATAGGGAGAGATTGGAGTGTATTGATTCTTCAGATTTCAAGGATCTCAAAAGGCCATTTTGATTGTTCAAAGGGACTTTAATTTTCCTTTAATTTCTTCTTCTGAAAATTTTCACAGAGAACGGTCAACAATTGAATATATTTTTCTGTTTTATATATGTACAAAAAATTAGTTAATTGATATTACCATTCAGATCTTCCGTTTATTTCTTGCATTAAAGTCTCAATCTTGGGTTTGAATAAGTCAGTCATATTAGTTAATTGTGAGGAGTTTCTTGTTATGATGATCAAATAAAAAATAATTGCAATTTAATCTTAATTATACGTTTATAAGCTATTTATGCATGGTCATATATTTTTTCCTCTTCTTATAATTAAAAAATATGGAAATTGCCTGTAGAGAGAAAAGGAAATATATTAATACACAGCAACTAATGCGCATAGGGTCCAGTCTCTGGTCTCTCTGCTTGCACCAACCTTATTTAATATTTTGATGGTAGGAGTTTTAGATTGCCCAAAAAAAAAGTATGATATTAGAACATATTTTATCTGAAGCATGATTTTAGTGGCGGATTGCTTTTTGTTAATATAGCACGTGTAAGTGGCATTCAGGTATCAATAATTGAGCATGTTGTGAACCCACCCGTAGTTGTCGCTTCGAAACACAGGAATTGGAACACGTTTCTTTTACAGTAGAATTTACAAACCGCCCAATCAAAGTAGGCTTTGCACTTTATTCTGATCTTCTGCGCAAGGTGCCGGATTTTATTTTATTTTTTCTTTTCTTCTTGGTACAAGAGGTGTTATTGGGCTCGAATTTGAGATATCACAATGTTGATTATATACGGTAGGCAAGTATGTGAAATCTTATCAATATCATTAAATTAAGATTTATTTATAAAACACAAACTGAATTATTCATTTGTTCAATAGGGAATTATATTATATGAGAGTTAAAGTCGCAATAATAGCATACCCAAGGCGACAACTTTAATATGAAGCTAAAATCGGTTGGTATTTTACTTGAATAATAATAATAATAATAATAATGATAATTAGAGGTGAGCAATCGGTCTATTAATAACTTTATTAATCAGTCTATTAATTTCGATTAATTGGTATATCGATTTCGGTTTTTAACCAATTTTTTCTGATCGATTTGCTGATTAATCATTAAAAAATTTTAACGTATAAATTTAATAAATTATATAATTTGTAATGTTGTTTTTAATAGCTTTAAAAATGAAAAATACAAAATCAAAAGGAGAATAAAATTTACATAATTAATTATAAGAATTGAATATTTTCAATATAAAACTATCAATAGAGTGCTAATTATACACATATAATAAATAAATAATTATAATAGAAAGATAATTTCAATATTTATTTACCTAATGTTGGAGTCGGGATGCGCCCGTTACTTCTCGGGTTGATCTGGAATATATTTACCAGTCCGAAAATCCTACTAAAGTGGAAAGAGTTCCATAATTAGAGAAAATCAAAGGTTTATGTCCCTTGATTTTCTTCTCCCTCATAACCTTCCCTTTAATTATAATTAAAGGGAGTAACTCCCCTAATGGGAGTTAGTGCTCCTATTTATGGAGCATTTTTCTCCTTTGGGAGATGGATGCCTATAAATAGGAGGCTCCTCCTTTGAGGAAAGGAGAGATGAAGTTCTTCCCGATACCGAAATTCTGTCGGTTTCACCCCTCGCCGATTTTTGCACTCCAAGTGGTTTTTAGACTGTGAACGAGCTGCTGTCATTCCGCTTGTGGATATCAGCCAGACCAGTGACGCCAGAAGGGATCCTTATAATCGCTTCTGCCAAAGTATCTGCGTTACAAGAGGTAGATAGTATATAATCCGTTTATGTTACCTCCATATATGTATGTGGCATGTTGGTATATAAATCCTTCATTGGTATCAGAGCCTGGTTTTTTGACATCCTGGCATGTGGCTAAAACTGGATCTAAAATTTTATGTGTAAAATTGGTAGATATAGGATGCTTGAACCCGATATATATTTATTTCGTATTAAAATATATATTTGTATATATTTTTCGGGTCTAAAAATTCGTGTATGTATACCCTAAATTGAGGGGATAAATATGGGTATTCAAAACGCTAGACTTAAAATTGAGATTTGTAATTTTTGACCATACCATTGAAATCACAGACCCCGAAAACCCCCCACCGAAAAAAATTCGAAGACCAGAATCCGTCGGGAAGGCGGCGCGTGACTTGCACGCGCCACCAAACGAAGGGCGCGTGCGCGTGGGCGGTGGCCCACACGCGTGCAACACGGGTCCACAGCTGTGGACACGTGGCCCAATGGGATTCGGCCACGTGGCAAACCCAGGTCACGCCACATGGCAGACAGGGTCCACCAGCTGCCACGTAGGCACCACGTGGACCACTTCGGGGGTACACGTGGACGAATGGGATCGTGCCACGTGTCGTGCCAAGTCAGCGAGTGACGTGTCAACACTGCCACGTGGCCCAATGGACCGATGCCACGTGGCTGACGTGTGTCATGCCACGTGGACGTTGACGTGTCCACCTCTGCCATGTGGCAGACAGGTGGACCAACCATAACGTGACATGTGGCACCTTAGGGTTGTGCCACGTGGCAGGGCAGATGGGCAGCGCGTGTGAGCGCGTGCAGACTCATCCGACCACCAAATCAGCTCCGATTTTTTGCGAAACAGTTTTTCAAAATTTTTCTTATTTTTTGGTCATTTGTCCAGAATTTTTTGATGACCAGAAAATAAATTCTTATTTTTAAATTATTAAAAATATTATAAAAATTATGAAAAATGTGTTTTCTGCCTTTAAATTATTTTGAAAAATATTTTTGAAAATTTTTGTGGATCTGTCCTTATTGTTGGTTGAAATGAGTTTCAATCATATATGTTTATACTTTAGTGTATTAACTATCTTTTTACTTCTATGATGTGTTACAGAAATGATGATGATAAGGACTCCGATTGTTCCTCGCACTCCGTTTGAGATTGCTTTAAGAAATGCAAAAGTGCGTTTAGTAAGCAACATAAGAATGCGAAGGAAGATCCGAGCTGATGATATTGATGCAATAGTGCATCACATAATGTTTATGCATGAAGAAATGCAGGAGTGCATTTGGTTAGGTGGTTTAAGTATGGGAAAGGATGATAGAGTTCTGATCAAAGCGTTGACTGACTCCTTTGTGTATCATCCAGAACTCAGGGAGTTATTGAAAACTACCTGGTATATTGGAGATAGAATTTATAGAAAATCTATCATCCACTTTTTAGCTAGAGTTGCCAAAAGAGGAGTGTTGAGGAGCAACACCACATTTGTGATGAAATTGAGAAGTGGATGTAATGTGCATCGTCTATGGCTTCATCAACGAACTTATGAGTTACCTGATCAATTAATGAAGATGGTCAAAGAATCAGTCCCAGTGTCAAGAAAGATTTTGTAAAAATCTAGACTTATAAATTAGTTGACATGAGTGTCAATCTTGGTTAGCGTTTGATTTTATTAAAAGAGGATTTATGTTTCCTATTGTTATTTTGACATGAGTGTCATATTTTGGATTATTGGATTTTTTTTTATATTGGTTGAATGAATGAGTTTATTTATTATGATAGCATTTAACTTTATAATAAATGTGCTTATTTAACGGTTAATTGCCTTGCATTATTTTATGAGTAAAATGATTGCATGTTTATTAAGTGGAGGCTTAATAAATTTAAACCAATAGTATCCCCTTCTTAAGTTTGAGAACTTAATAATCTAATAATTTAGATTTACTATGCATGAAATTTTGACTTGTAAGGTTGGACATTAGGACTTAGAGGGTAATTGGATACTATTAGTAGTCTTTTCGAATTGAAGCCTGATAGAAAATTTTACTGAGTTATTATTTCAGATGCATAGTAAATAGCATGTATTGCCTTATATCCTTTAAAATTGTGCATTTTTGTTCCATTTGAGATCAAAGGATCCTAATGGATACTGCTTCCAAATCAATTATCGTAGAACTTCATACAAGTATTAAGATGAATGGTGATAATTGTGAATTCTGGAGTATGAAAATCCAGTGTGTGCTTGAAGAACAAGAGGTTTTTAGACCCTTAAGTTTGGTTATGTCTGAACCTAAGAATGGCACTACATCACAGTATAGGCGAGACCATAATGCCTATGTGGCATAGAAAAAGAAGACTTTCACTGCTCATGTCATCTTGCTAAGTGCAATAGATGATATCATTAAGTAGTTCAACAAGTATCAAAAAGCAATGGATCCGTGAATTGCTTTGCAAGAAAAGTTTAGAGGTGTGTCTCTAACTAAGTTTTTTGATCATTGATGATCAAATTTGATACTTATCAGAAGAAGTCTGATTGTTCGATGCAAAAACGTCTATGAGAGATGAAAATGATTAGTAAGCTTAGTGAGATTGGTCATAAGTTGACTGATGAGCAATAGGTCCTAACTGTTATCCGTTCCTTACCCAAAAGTTAGGAGCATATAAAGATGCAACTAACTCAAATGGACAAGCATTGAGACATTTGAGGATGTCGCTTGTCATTTGAAGCTTGAATAGGATTATTTGGCACTGATTAAGGTTAATGTCATTGTGCATATAGCACAGTATTATTCTGGTGAAATGAGTTCTAACTAGAACAAGATAAGAAACTTCAAAAGTAGGATAAGGAAAAAGGCTCAATAGCCCTAAAAAGCAAAGAAAGAACAGAATTTTAAGAGGTCCAACGGCAAAAAGACGATAAATGTTTCAAGAGTGACATGTTTTAATTGCCAACGGAAAGGTCACTATGCAAGAGATTGCACTGTGCCCAAACAGATACAATATTTTGACTCAAGAGTGAGTGAAATTTGTGTATCCAACTCAGAATTTCATTTTTTGTGAGTGATAGATTCAAGAGCAAAGGATCATGTAATAAGGGATCAAGATACCTTTGTTAAGAGTTCTGTTTCTGTTCTTACTTTATTGAAATTTGTTTTCAATTTATGTTTTGAGGATAACGGTATATGCTTACACTTAAATGATGATTATAATGGTTCTGGTTAAATGCTGAATGATTTCATTGTTATGGATGTGTACCATGACTATTTGAGAAAAATAATGAGAAAATCATTCGATAAAGGAACTAGAGCCAAATTTCTATTGCAGTTAGTTCATTCTGATGAATGTGGTTAAATGAATGTGAGGACAAGGCATGGGGCCTACTATTTCATCACCTTTTATGGATGACTATACTAGGTATGGTCATTTCAATTTGATTGCTCACTAGCCTGAAGTATTGTGTTGCTTCAAGACTTTTATGAACTTAGTTGAGAATCAATTGGACATAAGGATTAAAGTTTTGAGAACTGACCGAGGTCAAGAAAATTTTTCATATGAATCTAAAGTTTTATGTGATGAAAAAGGGATTGAACATCAGTTGTTCATTCTAGAAATTCACAACAAAACGGTGTTACGCAAAGGAGAAATAGGACTCTCCTAGATATGGTTAGATCTATGATGGCAGAGGCAGATTTGCCAATCTCCTATCGGGGAGATAATTTAATGATTGCCACATATGTTCTTAAACCAAGTGCCTTCTATCTCTATCACATCTATAACTTATGAGTTGTGAACTGGTCGACAAGCTGACTTAAGCCATTTACGACCTTAGGGTTGTGCTGCTTACGTCCATGATACTTCATGTAAAATTGGTTAATTGGGACCAAGAGATAAAAAGAGTATCTATGTGAGATATTCTGAAGTATCAAAATGATACATTTTCATGGGTGAGCAAGAAAATGGCACAGTGATAGAATTCAGATCACAAGTCATTATATTCTTAGAGAATAAATTTCTAAAGTTGGGCGAAGTGAATTAAGATTTCACTTTATATTAATTTCAGGGAAAGAATATCAGGATCACTCCATCCGAGTGGGAGGAATTAGAGGAAAAAGGCCAAGGCTTTCATCCTCCAAATGATCTGGATGTTCGAGATCCTGATTTAAATGGGAGTGTTCTTGGCTCCAGTGGGAGTAAAGTATATGGTATTCCTAACTCCAGTGGGAGTAAGGTAACATGATTCCAGTGGGAACATTATGCGCCGACGATTTGAGATCTAAGGCTCGAACAGAGTCCTTTTAGTTACCCCACAAGATGAGGAAAAGCCTAAAAATATTCGAGAGGCTCTTCCATGCCCATCTAAGGAAAGTGGATTAAAGCAATGGAAGAAAAGGCATCAGTGAGATCAAACTGAGTTTGAGAACTTGTTGATCTGTCAAAAGGACACAAATTGAGAATAAATGTATTTTCAAAGTAAAGCGAAAGATTGATAGAGGTATCGAAATATATAAGACTCGGCTAGTCGCTAAGGGGTTTATACAATAGGAAGAGATTGACTATGAGTAGACCTTCTCATCTGTTGTAAGATTGACGTTCACACGGTTAATTCACAATATAGTGGCGAGTTTGAACCTAGAGTTTCATCAAATGGATGGAAAGACTGCTTTTCTTAATGGAGAAATGGATGGAACAACCTATAGGTTTCATCAGAAAAGGCAGCAAATATAAGGTTTGCTGATTGATGAGTTCAATCTATTGCCTTAAGCAGTCTGCTATATAATGGTATATGAGACTTCTTCATACGATCATGTCGAATGTGTTCAACATAATTGGTAAGGACCATTGTGTCTATAACAAAAGGTCTAAAAGTAATTTTGTCATTTTAACATTGTATGTGGACGACATACTAATAGCTGAAAATGACAAAAGGTACGTAAATAAAATCAAAAAATGGTTATTGTCCAACTTTGATATGGGTCTAGCATATTATATTCTTGAAGTTAAGATTTTAAGAGATCATTCGAGAAGGTTGTTGTTCTTTTCTTAAGAGAAATATATCAACAAAGACATTGAATGATTGAATATGCAAAACTGCAAGTCCATTGATACCCCTGTTGCTAAGAATCAGTTTCTCAGCAAAGAGATATGTCGTAAGATACCGAAGGAGATGAAACATATGAGGAATGTTCCATATGCCAGTGCTGTGGATAATCTTATGTATGCAATATTGCATACAAGATATGATATATGCTATGCAGTGGGCATAGTAAGCAGATATCAATTTAACCTAGGTGAAGCACATTGGAAAGCAGTTGAAAGGATACTTAACTACCTCAAAAGTACAGCTGATTATTCTCTGTATTTTTGAGACAAGGGTATGCAATTAAGAGAATGCAGAGATATTGTTTGGGCAGGAGATGTGGATTAGAGCAAATCCACTTTAGGTTTTTTATTTTTGCTTGGCAAGGGTGCCATCTCATGGAGTAGCAAGAAACATACCTGTGTAGCCCTATCAACAATGGAAGCTGAATTTGTCGCTTTCTCAGCTGTAGTATAAGAGACAGTTTGGCAAAAATGGTTTGTGAGCCATTTAAGAGTAACTGCCTCGGAGGTATTAGTGACAGTCTATAGTGACAGTCGGTCGTTGATAGCTTATATGAAGCTAAGCATATCGACATTTAAGTAACAATATACGAGAAATATTGTTGCACGAGGAGAAGTGAACTTACAGTACGTTTCTACGCATGCAGATCCGTTGAGTAAACCTGTAATAAGGGATGTGTTTGGAGGAACACATTAGATCTTGAGGTTTGCGTAGAATTTAATTGGTACTGTTATACTTTAATATAATCCCTTAACATTACTATTTGCGAATAATAACTAAAGTTCATTGTTGGCAATACATGAGTATGAATATTTATGTGTAAATATTTACTGTTATTGATATGAGATTGAGCATGTCGGACAGAGAAGTAGCCCACTCACAAGGGTGTTTACCTTAGTTTTATCAATGAGTTGGCAAAAACTAAGATGAGGCGAATTTTGAACATATGAGATTGCTCGAGAGCCTGTTCAAAATAAAAGTGCCGTCTTGCAGAAAATATAAGATTTGTCTTGTTAAGGTGCGAGATAAAAACATACATAAAGTTGTATGCTTTGGATTGAGATCTAAATAAGTATTGTATAAAGTCCGATGGTAAGTTATATGTAACTACCATGTTCTGTCTAAAAAATCCAGAAGTAGTCCTTAAGTAAGTGGACTAAAGTTGGATGTTTCAGTGCACGCAACCTTACGCTTCTGTATGGTGTTATATATACATTTTAAATGTAAGACATGCGCTTCTTTAAGGGAAGGAATGAACACCATAACACATGTTTTATATCATGTGTGCTTATGTGACCAAGGGATGGGAAGTCAATATTATTGATCTCAACTTTCCCTATTGTGAGACCCTACCATATTTCGACCCTTAGAACCCTTAACTTATCCCTGAAGTATGATTCAGTATGGCTACCTTAGTTAGTTTCCAAGAGGCCATGAAATAATTTCGGTCTGGCGGACCTGACTAGAAAAGCGAGCTGAATCTTGATGGATGGCATATAGTAAGAGGGGAAGATAGCCTTTTGATCACATTCAATTATTTCGTGGTTCACCGGCATGCCTATTGTGGTTTCTATGAGTAGAGACATAATAGTGAACACGAAAATTATTTTATGAAATCATGAGTTAAAACAATGGATGTGAGAAGGCGGTCTAGGGTTTTGGCATACATGTATAAGAGGATCTTATCTTTTCGAGACGCTGTATATCCCTAACAGGTGTATAGCACTAGTGCTCTCGATGTATGCTGGTCACACGGTCTAGCTGCCTGTATAACTGGAGAAGCCGACTGAAAATCGTTCAGTCATGTGCGAGTGGGAGATGTTGGAGTCGGGATGCACCCATGACTTCTCGGGTTGATCTGAAATATATTTACCAGTCCGAAAATCCTACTAAAGTGGAAAGAGTTCCATAATTAGAGAAAATCAAAGGTTTATGTCCCTTGATTTTCTTCTCCCTCATAACCTTCCCTTTATTATAATTAAAGGGAGTAACTCCCCTAATGGGATTTAGTGCTCCTATTTATGGAGCATTTTTCTCCTTTGGGAGATGGATGCCTATAAATAGGAGGCTCCTCCTCTGAGGAAAGGAGAGATGAAGTTCTTTCCGATACCAAAACTCTGTCGGTTTCACCCCTCGCCGGTTTTTGCACTCCAAGTGGTTTTTAGACTGTGAACGAGTTGCTGTCATCCCGCTTGTGGATATCAGCCAGACCAGTGACGCAAGAAGGGATCCTTGTAATTGCTTCCGCCAAAGTATCTGCGCTACAAGAGATAGGTAGCATATAAGCCGTTTATGTTACCTCCATATATGTATGTGGCATGTTGGTATATAAATCCTTCACCTAAAAATGTGCATTATAATAATGTTTTAGAAAGTCATCTATTATAATATTTATAAATTACAAAAATATTAAAAATGTTAACGGTATAAATTAAAATATAATATATAAAATATATATATATATCGGTTAACTATTCATCAATGGTTAACTGCCGATTTTTAAAAGTAAAAATCGTAATCCTAAATTTTCGGTTTAATTAGTCTAAAATCGATTTGATTTCAATTCGATTTATCCGTTATCTAAAATTTCGATTTTTTTTTCACCCCCCTAATGACAATAATAATAATTCTCGTAATATTGTTGTTTGGGTTATTCTCAGCCATGGACAATGTTGCGGATTCTAGTGGAAACGATGGACGAACCCAGAAATACAAAAATTCTAGAATCTACTTGAGCATTTCATGTGCAGAATCACTACCACATTTGACTATGATGAGCTTAGGAAATGATACACCGGCCTGCGTTGAGTGCTGTACGATATTGTTCGCTTTGAATTTGAACTCTCACGGTTTTACTTTTAGAGTGTAGCCCAAAAAGGTCTCATGCAGGGAGAAGGTGTTCATACCCTTTGTAAGGTCCACTTTTACCAAATTGATATTCCTAGCTATCTTACATGCGGTGCATGTTATTGAACATTTAATGCTATTTTTTTTATGCATTCTTATAGCATATTGATACTAATCCGGAGAAAGTATCCATTTCTATTGCACTTTTTCTTCCTCTGGTTTGCTAATTTAGGTATCGGGGACTTCGCTAAAATTCTGGTGTTTTATCTTTACAGATTCAGTTAAAGGATTATCGCTTGTTCACCAAATTATCACATATTAAATTTGAATGAAAGTTTTCGTACAGTCAATTTAATAATTAATTTTTTGTAAAAAAAAATAATTATTAATTTATGATAATTAGAGGGTAATCACAAATCAAACATTATTAATGTTGGTGGTAATCAATTATTATAAAATGAACAATAAGATCAAATTCTTTCCTTTGAAGATTGTAAACGTATAGGAGACTTTCTAGAGCAAAATTATTATTCTAGGCTGATTATTGCACACACTGATCTATTTTTTTTCCCCTCCTCTATTACATGTAATTAATCTCACACACAAAAAATTAATGATGATTATTTACACATAGCATAAAGTTAAGATTTTAACTTTATAAATAACTATCCAATTTTCCTATTTTATTTTATAAAGAGTAAGAAACTCATTGCTTTAGCATTTTACTAACTTGTCCTTCCAAAATAAAGAGTGATTAATTAATAATAAGTAAGTTGGTGGGAAAGTTAAGTTTTGGATTATTACTTTTACTTTGAAAATTGAACTTGTAGTAAAGACATAATTGAAATAAAATATCGAAATATAATGTTTTTTTTAAAAGAAAAAGTGAATATTTATTTATAAATAGAAAAAATAATAAATTATGATGATTATCTACAGCTTCTGAAACCTAACAAAGGTTATAATTCTATTACTAGGATTTATTGGACATTAAGTACTTGTTATTCTGAAAGCTAATAAAGGTTGTAATGTAAGTCTTTTTCGGTTAGGTTTTAAATTTTGTAATTGATTCTGAAAGTTGAAAGATTAATTGTTATTGGAAAGAAAGACCAATGAAAATGCATAATAATAATAATAATAATAATTTGGCTAATTATTGGAATTGCATTTTTCCTTTCTCATCCGAAGTTGATATTAAATTTCTATAATAATAGAGAAAATTCAACTGCCGACCACACATAATTAGTCGCTAAAAAATAAAACATATATATACACGTGATTTGTGAGTGCCCATTTGACCCCCAAAATATAATAAGATTGGTTATTCTATCAGAAATTGTAACATCTAGGATCTAGCAAAGGTTAAAGGTCAAAAACTATCAGCCAATTAGAATAATGATGAGAGATCAAACGTATTATTAATATTTGTAGATGTATAAAGTAATGAAGGCGAATACTGAAATTTGAAGAAATCAAAATTCTTAATTATATAACACTGACAAAGGTTTAGCTTAATAATATTGGTCTTGTCTCAGCTTAAGTTAGAGAGCTCTTGCACTTAAAAATATTACTCCCTCCGTCCCACTTTAAAAGGCTGTTTTCCCTTTTTTATTTGTCCCACTCCAAATGTTTTTTTCGCAATTTAAGAAAGAAATTTACTTATTTATCCCTATTTATTATATAATTTATTAAATATATATCACTTATTTTTTCTTTTCCCAATGTAATAAATAAGGACAATCTTGTCATTTTATATTATTTTTTTATGAAATTGATGTATTTCAATTATTTTCTTAATTACCGTGAAAAAATGATAATAGCCTTTTAAAGTGGGACGGAGGGAGTATCAAATATGCTTACAAAATATTATGCCCTTTTCTAATTTATTACTAATTCAGATTTAATTTATCTCATACGACCTATATTATAATTTCATTATCTTAAAATCATATGATAATTAGGGTTCTACAATTCTCCTTCTTTATATGAATGTTAATTTAATTTGAATAATAAAGGATTAAATTGTTTTAAAAAAAAAAATTTCGCCCATTCTGTACACTTATATATAGTGTAGATGAGTAATCTTTTAAACCTGCACAAGTTAACATGAGATTTGGGCTGAGCATGAAATTAATTGGATGGGCCTCTAAGATATTGGGCCGCCTCAATCTGAATGTATTAGAAGTCTTTTAAACCTGCACAAGTTAACATGAGATTTGGGCTGGGCATGAAATTAATTGGATGGGCCTCTAAGAAATTGGGCTGCCTAAAGCCTCAATCTGAATGTATCAGGATAAAATGAGTTTCACTATTTTTGTATTTCTAATTTTTCGTCATTATGCAACCACATTGAAGCAAAACGTTTTAAAAACTTAAATACGATGTCCAATAATAAGGTGAAGCAAATTTAATATTAGCTGTAAGATTTTGAAATTAATTAACCACACTAGATTTTTTAGTTCTTTTTGTTCATAACTTATTATAATTCTGATCAATTAAAATAACAGCCAGATTTTTAACCGTTTAAACTGCATGTGATTTCCAATTTTTGAGTTCTTACCTGTAAGAATGTTGACATGCAACAATGTTCAATTGAAAAATAACTTTGCATAATTTAAGATTATCTGTCTAATAAATTAATTATTTTCATCCCAAGCCATATAAGTTTGGATATTTTTTTTTTTTGATGAATTAATTTAAAAAATGGTCATCTTATATTTGTAATGAATTCAAATATCTAGTCTTTTGGCCCCAGCATTTTAAAAAATTAAACAAGAAGAGTGGACCACAGAGAGTTATATGAAATGGCAACATCAGATTCAGCAAACACATGGAAAAATCTGGAACATTGGGCCCGCTATTGTCCCATGCCTCAAAGCTCCAAAGAGAGATGGGGATAGTGAAGCTTACCATTGCATGTGCCTCTCTTTATCATTAATCAGAGTTTATCTACTCACTCTACAAATTTCCTCTTTTCCCAATTTCTATATGATACTCTAGACTTTATAGCCGTCAGATCACACTTAAAAAAAGATAGTAGTCGAACTCATCAACGGAACTTTTTTCTATCTAACACACGGATGAACATGCATATATAAGAGATAGAGATGATAAACTCGAATTCATGATTTTGAAGAAAATTGGAATATTTATTTGCGAGCATAATACTATAATTCGAAGAGATAAAGATTGGTAGAAGCCGTGATGTCTTTAAATTATTAGAATAAATAGCTGACATGCACTATGCAAATAGAATGTTTATCAACTGTAGAAAGCAATAAAAAAGATGGAAATTTAATTGATGATGCAAATAGCATAGGTGATCCCACACAAAATGTTTATTATAAAGTTTGTCTACTACCAATAACAACCTCAAAATGTTAATTCAATACCTTAAATTAAGGCTGAATATCTGCCTCAAATTGGCTATAAACAATTCTAATTGACTTAACAAGTCAACATTACTTTTATAATAGAGAATAAAATAATAATAATCACCACTTTAGAATAAGACACGACAGATGCATCCACCACGTAATCTTTTTTTAATACGTAGTAGCTCTTGGTCACCATCTCCAAATGAAGAATAAGCAACAAGGATTTTGCAGCTGGCAAGCATATTATGACCACTCCAAATCTTACACGTGGCATTAGGTAATTTCTTAACAGAGAAAACGACATTGTTCTATCACACATTCGGGGGAGCAAGTAGCAAAGGGGGTGAGCTGTCCATACCATCTCAGTGTAGTTACATCATAAAACAATGTGATTCATATCAGATGTCATGCCCATGTATGAGTTGAGAACCAATCAATGATTGTGTATGGCTTGCTCAATCCACATATAGAGTGGGACCCTTTCTTTTATCTTCTAAGGATCACGTATTGATGACGCCTAGAACTGATACATGAAAAGAAATTACAGACTAATCTGATTAAAAATAGCTATGTATGCAAAATAATCATTTTGAAAATATAACAAATTGTAATATAACTAGTCCAGTCCACAAGAGTTCTAGACAAGAAAAATCCCTACAGCTAATAATGCAAATAATATCATATGACTTCACATGCATAGCCTAAAAGGAACTGCACTTTCATCATTAGCAATTTGGATAGAAGTGGAAATAGGCAAATTTCATAGATTCAAATCACATGCAATATCTCGTTGACAATGCACAAAATCTGAAACATAATTGAAGTTAAAGAAAGCACTTCACTGCTCACTCAATAGATGGGGTTGTTTGGCATCTGCTTCATGAAATAGAATCATATTCAACCATTGGCTCCAACAAATGCTTTTTGCTGCGAATCTTATACAACAAAAAAGGAAGCTGAATCGAATGCAAATCAGATTCCAACAAGACATGAAAGATATGAAAAGATGACAAATAAAGATAATTTCATTCTCTGACTATCTACCTATTTGCAAGTTCTAGCCTCTTAAAAACACCAGAATTATGTCAATCTTTTCGGCCTACATAGGAAAAGGCAAACCTTAAGAGAGCACGCAACAGCAGAAAGAATTAACATAACAGATCCATCAGATGCATCATTATCATCACTTTCCCAAGTTTTCATTTATCGCCCATCTGATGATGTAAATGAATCAGCAAAGCCAGATGGCCTGGTAGGTATACTGGTCTGGGTATTATCCCCGCTAGTAGTAAATGATGAAGACGATCCATCTATATTGCTTCCCTCAAACGCTTGCCACTTTTTCAGTGCCTGAGGCAAGGTCATTTCGAGGTCAATTCCATATATATCGTCAGAATCTGGTTCTGCTGGTCTCCAAAGCTCAACAAGGGATGAAACAACATTGACCACATGGCCCATATCCGGCCTCTGCTGCGGTTCCCTTGCTGTACAGTGCCCAGCTAGCTCAGCTACTGTGCTAATGCTGGCAAGAGTTTCCTCATTGAGCTCAATAGTTGGATCAATACTCTTGCGAAATGTGTCCTTGTTAACATACATCCTACGAAACCATGTAACTAGGTGCAAGCTGTCCTCGGGCTGGCTATCATCAAGAGCTTTTCTTCCTGTGATCAACTCCATTAGTATAACACCAAAACTAAACACATCGATCTTGGTAGTCACTCGTCCAGTCACTGCAAAGTAATTAGAAATATTCCAATCAACTGTGGTAATCCCATCTTTAAGTAGAATAACAAGAAAAAAAATTTCATGGCAAAACCCATGTTAAACACTTAAAATTTAAAAGTAATGCCGAATGAGAATAGATGGACTGTGCTTATCCTCAAATTGTTATGCAGGATATATTATCATTCCCTGACTCTGAATTTATTTTCAGACATTGAATTGTCCTAAGCAAGAGCAACTTGTTTGTCCACATGTAAATACTTTCTTGAAGAACTTGTTTGTCCATATTGGAAGAGAATCAGATATGCCAATAAAAATCATTCATGAAAAGAGTTTAAGCATATTAAAGTAAAAGAAAGAGAATTGTGAAGGTTGATAAGTGGCTCCATCCTTCCACATGATATATAGGTACCTTTTACTTTTCTCTGCTAATCCTTCTCAAAAAATGATGCTTGTCTAATTGCTTACAGCATAAAATCTTTACTCATTCCCTCTCCACTTTGGGGTCACAAAAAGTGACATGAACAAAATACTACTCTAGTCTAATATATAAATAAATTAATTATAAAATTTTAACAATAAGTTACCTGCATATTCTGGTGCAAGATACCCAAAAGTTCCAGCTAGTCTTGTTTCGATTGAGGCTTTCCCTTCTGGAGCAAGACGGACAAGCCCAAAATCTGCAACTTTTGCTCGCATATCATCTCCAAGAAGAATGTTAGAAGGCTTCAGATCCCTATGAATAAAGCTTTGATGAGCTAGTCCATGTAGATATTCAACACCTCTGGCAACATCCAAGGCAATGGCCAATCTTCTAGTCCATTCAAGAGGTTTCAAACTCTCTTCCTTCCAATTGAAGAGAAATCTACTAAGAGTTCCTTGAGGCATAAATTCATACACAAGAAGTCTTTCATTTCCATCCAAGCAATATCCAAGAAGTGCAACCAAGTGGCGATGCCGGACCTTATTGAGCACTGCAATCTCAGACTTGAATTCTGTCAGACCCTTTTCACTCATCACTCCTGATTCCATTCTCTTCACAGCAATCTTTGTCCCGTCATGCAGTTCTCCCTTGTAAACTGTCCCAAAACCACCACTTCCCAACACATTCTCCTCACTGAAATTATTAGTCACATTTCTCAAAACTTGAATTGAGATAACCATATTTCCAGCCTCAACCACATGAAGGTCACTAGGTGCGCTACTTTCAGTGAAGCTCACAGCACTACCATTGGCACTTGATTCAGCAACAGTAATTTTCACTGCATCCTGATCCCCAGAATGGCGAGGATGAATGACCATCATATTAGGACTCTGTACCTTACTATACCGTTTCTGTTTCTTACTATAATAAAATACACCCAATCCAACCAAACATAATCCACAAACAGCCCCAATTACAGAACCCACAATTTTCACTGTATTAGAATTCTTACTACCACTTCCATCCGAACCCGTACCACTGGGTGTACTTGGCGAGTCCCCAGGAGTTGTACCAGGAGGAGAGAGGCTACTCTTATCCTTTCCAATATCAGGGTTTCCATCAGTGACCAATTGCACGTTTTTGAAACTAGGTACCTTACCATATAGCCTATTATTTGCAACATTCAACAAAGAGAGACTAGGCAGAGTTGCAAGTTCATTTGGTATGGTACCAGTAATCATATTATTTGACAAGATTAACTTTTGCAATTTAGGCAACAAGGAAAAATTGGAAGAAATTGTACCATTGAGCCCCATATTCTGGAAATTGATAACAGAAATGTTTCCATCAGGTAAACAAGAAATCCCTTTCCACCCTGCACAGGGGTCATTTCCTTCCCAACTGTCAGCTAAACTAGCAGGGTATCCAAATTCTTTCACCGTTGATAACAAAACATCAACACGAGGATCACAGTCACCACCAGGAACACTGGTGCAAAATCTATTAGAACCAGAGCTCATATCAACACTAACAGAACGAGGAAACTTTGGTGTTGGTCCCTGAAGCCGATTATTAGTCAAATTGACAGCAGCAAGAGAGGGAAGGTTAACAAGTGAAGCTGGGACAATACCAGTGAAGTGATTATCCCTAAAACTCGCTTTCACCAGCCCTTTGAGATCTGTAAACTCAGGCAATGGACCAGTGAACTGATTCCCATGTAACCAAATCTCTGTCAAACCAATCATATGTTGTAACACAGCAATAGAACCATTTAACCCGGAACTACTTTTTTGGCCATTAAGCCATAGTGAAGTAATCGACGAAGACCTTGAAAAGTTCCCCGGCAATTCACCCTCCAAAGAATTCATCGCCAAATGCAGACTTTGCAATCCAGGAAACACATCATTGTTAAGAAATTCAGGAATTTTCCCAATTAAATTAGCCCCATTAGCAGAGAAATCACTCAAAGTGGACGCCTTTTGAAGACTAGACGGTATTTCCCACGGCTGAAACGGGTTATAATCAAGACTCAACTTCGACAACGAGTTCAATCCGTCGAAAAAATCCGACGGAAACGAAGAGAAGCCGTTATCATGTAAAAGCACCTCATCTAACGAGCTTAACCCAGAAAGACTGGGTACTGAACCCGTTAAATTGTTATACATTACCTCGAATTTTTTTAACTGCGTCAGATTTTTGAGGTCCGGTGGAAGAGTACCCACTAGATTTTGACGGCCGATTTGGATGGCCGTGACCTGGGTTTTGCTTGAATCGCATGAAACATGGCTCCACAGACATGGGTCAGAACCAGACCACCCTAAATTTGACGGGTTGCCGAGATTTTCACGGAGTTTAAGCATCACGGCTGCGTCGCCGTTTTGCTGGCACTTTGCTAGAGAGAGAAAGTAAAGCAATATTAGAGGAAAAATTTGAGGTCCCGGGCGCCAATTCTTCATGTTCTGGAAGGAATTGAGGGAAAATTTTGAAAATTTTCTGGGAGAAGTGTACTGTAGAGAGAAAGTGATGGAAAATGGAGGAAAATTCAAAAGTGGGCTTTGTAGGGTTTATGCGGCATGAAGAAAGTATTTGTATTACTGAGAGAAACAAAAATCGGCGCTTATTTTCAACGGAGGGAAGGGGAAAAATCGGTGATTGGCGGATGAGGCGGCGGAGAAAGAGGGACTAAGCAATGTCGAAATAAAAAAAAAAAAATTAAACCCTGGATACAGACACTTGATTCTAGAGAGAGGAAAGAGAATGGTATTTTGGTGTTTTATTTTCCGTTTTAGGATTTTGTTTATTATTTTATTACAAGGAAGGAAGAGGGTAACAGTTGGCAGTGCGTGTGGGTCCCACTTAAGAATAATTATTAAAAGTATTATTATTAATTAATAGTTTAATACAGAAATATGGTCTAGAACTATAGATGCTATGTTTACATGTACGCACGTAATGAATGGGTGGGTTTGTTTGGCTTGTGAGTAGGGTTAGGTTTTGTTACCGAATACGCTTGTTTTTATTTTCTGAAAATATTAATGAATCTGATATTATCATATTATAAACCCTAACAGCTGGATTACCACTTACATGGGAAAGAAATTAGTCGCTTGTGGAAATTGAAAAATATAAGTTTTTCCCCAATTTGAATGTTATTTAATTCCGTAATGTGATATCTTGCCAAATGGAGTATTGAGATCCAAATATTAATGTCAAATCCAACCAAATTAGGTGACAAATATTGGTGTCATCTGAAAAGATTTCGCTATGTGATAATAATACTGATATTATATGATTGGTTTAGACAATAATATGTTTTTTTTAATTTTAATGGAAAAAATATTTCAAAAATTCAATGGTATTCCTAATCAATTTGAAAAATTCATTTTAACCCAACTCAAAATTATGTTTTAAATACAATATAAAATTATTTTCTTTTGCAAATCAAATAATAGTAACTTATAATAAACATTTAACAGACATAAACGGATGGATTCAAGAAATGAAGTTGTTATAATTAATGTACTTGAGAAGGAAAGAGAGAAATTTCGTTGTGGCCACGTTTTTTTGGAACATTATTGTTGGATATATTAAGCTGGTTAAATTAGGCATTGGTCCATTTTCACTTGGCCTATAATGTTTTGATGAAAAAAAAGATATCACAGGTAGCTAGATTAGCTGGCTCCTATCATAATCCAAATTCAAGATTTTCCTAATCTTTATACAAATCAGCTAATTGCTCATTAGAATTAAACATATATGCAAATTTAAATATTGAGTAAAAGTTTGGTTCATAAAGCTACCTAATTATAATAAAATTAAAGGAAGATAATATTTCCGTTCGTTTGTTTTAAGAAAAAAAAATTATTTCGTCCTTATCCAAACGAATAAAGTAATTAAACAATAAAGTAGTATCAATTATATGAGATATTAGCTTTATAAGGGATATAAATTCATTTTCTTTACCCAAAAAAACCAATATGCATACTTCAATTGCATATGCAAGTATATATATATACCTTATGATCAATTGATGAAGCATTGTAAAGTGTTTTTATTAATCTTTTTTTTATAATCTTTATTCACGAAGATAAGTTTACTGTTTCTAAATTCTGTTCTACGGTAACTATAAATATTTAATATTTTATTTAATAATTTCCTGTGAATTTTCTATAACATTCTTCTCATATATATGTAACTAGTTTTGGTCCATTGTCACCTGTTTTCATTCACTATTTTTTTTATAGCTGTAGTTAAAATTAATTGCATAAGGATTGTTATTTTTCTAAAAACATTATTTCACGTAGGATCTTCTTTCCAACATTTGTTATTATTGAAATTTAAAGGGTAATTCATAATTACATGCACATGCACCGGCCAACTTCCCATTGCAAATCATTAGGTTTAAGAGTGGAAAGTTTTTAAAAAAATAAAACAAAAAGAAAAAAAAAGAAGCATCCAACATTATGCACAGCAGAACAATGATAACATAAATAGCATTAATATTCAACACACATACTTATAAATGTGCGTGAAATAATATTATTGATGACAATTTAAATTTTCAAGTTGTCAATTGGAGCAAATCACTTGAAAAATACAAAATTCGTTGGATTTCCGACGAGAGATTTCGATTGTCAAGTTAGAAAATTGATAAGAATGGAATAAAATATTGTGATATTGAAAAAAATTCCATAGAGATTCAATATACTTTGATTCATCCTTTTATAGAGTTTACCATCCATATTGAAATAGGAAACAAATTCTAAATATGAGAAAACTCTTCTGAATTCCTGATTTGTGCTTAATTCTTTATTTACAGGGATCTGATTTGTAACATCCCAAAAAAGAGTCTAGCAGGAATTGCATGGTTAATCGGGTAATTAAGGATATAATTGTAATTGGACAAGCATGGATTAAATTGATTAAGAACTTAATTGAAGAGAAAGATAAAGTGTTTGACTGAAGAATTTATTTTAGTGATTAATTGGATATTTACCAAGGACTAAAGGGAATAAAGCCAAGGATTTGTTAAAGTGGACCAATGAAGTGTTGACACCTAGACAAGGTGGTTGAGAGCATTAATTGGAGAAAAGAAAGAAAGGAAGAGAGAGGGAAGGCAAAAATCAGATTTTTGCTTGTTGGTTCCTGCGTTGCTCCTCTTCCCTGCGTGACTCTCTCTTCTCCTTCTTTCTTCTTCAATTTCTGCTCTCGCTTCTTCTTCGTTGGTGCTTCTTCAAGAGCTTTGGTTTGGTTTTGAAGGGGTAAGTGGTTGGTTTCGGGTTTTGAGTTTCTTCTTCTTCTTGTTTTCTGTTTTGAGCTAGTAATTGTGTTATTGGATTAAGAGATTTGCTGGGATTGAATGTTCTTGCAAGAAGTTGCTGACAAGAGAAAAGAAAAAGGAAAGAGAAGGTTTGAGCTTGAAGAAGAGAGTGGATTTTGAAGCTACTTAAGATTTGAGAGTTTTTCCCTATAATTGTGTATTGGTTTTGAGTGTTAAATTCTGAAAATTTGATTTGTAAAGCATGTTTATGTGTGTATTGAAGGTAGTGATAATGGTGCTTTGCATGTGAGTTTAGTTCTATGTGTTTAAAGTTAATTTGAGTGTGTTGTAAGTTAGTTGATCATATTGTTCAATTGTTATATATGGCATGTTGTGATTGTATAATGTTATTGGCACGAGTACTAGCTTGTTTTGAATGCAATTATGAATTGGATTGAGGTTGTATGCTTGATTGTGTGGTTTGGTGTAGCTGGTTGTGAGAGGGGCTGGTAAGTTCAGAGCAAAGGTAGAGAATCACGACTCTGTCGCGAGCGCGACAGAGTGCGTGATTATCGATCTTCTCTTGAGGCGCTCTCTTTCGCGAGCGCGATCTAGGTCGCGAGCCCGAAGAGAGCTCGATTGGTGAGCATTAGCCGGGCTATTCTCCGTAGCGGGCACGCCTGCGCGCTCGTACGCAATGAGGACCTGTCTGTCTTCTGTTGCAAGCGGGACAGAGGGCTACCAGCTCCCTCTCGCGAGTGTAGGACTTGTCGCGAGCGCGACTTTAGAAGGAATTCGCCTTTGTCACAGGCGCGACGGGTTATCGCGAGCGCGACCCTCCCTTGTGTTTCAAAAATGTTTTATTTATTGTACTTTGCATGGTTTCTCACTCTTGTTTGGGTTATGATTTTAATGCTTTGTGCTTAATATGCTTATCTTAATATGTATTATGTTAAGGATTGTGATTATTCGGTTAATGTAAAGTTGAGTGTCATGAATAGTGAGTACGTTTGAGCCTGAATGGTCATAGTAGTGGATAGATAAGCATATTTATAAAAAGCTAGTGATTGCAGCTGCTAGTATTTGACCCTGTTTGGATCTAGTGTTTGATACCTCCAAGTATCCAAAGTTTTTATCAAAATATTTTGAGATTTCGGTTTCTAGTGTTTGATACTGTTCGCAGTATCTAGTGTACTCGTATCCACTACCCATATAAATTCAAGCTAGTGTAGAGAGATTGTTACTGGGTTATATAGTTAGTGATGTGTATTTGTAATTGAATAATTATTGTAAGTAGTGTTTTACTTTTATTCCTTTCTCTGATAGTCGTGGATTAGTGAGTATGTTATGTCGTTATTTGATTATTATTGGAATGGTTTTGTATATTGACACATTTGATCTTTGCATGTTCCTATATGCTTTTGTGAGCTTATATTATTATATGTATATGTTTCTATTCCTCCCCATTAAGTGTTATCGCTTAGCACGGGTGTTTTTTCGTGTAGGTGGCAGGTTCGTTCTTAGTGTTGGACATCTGCAGGTCGGCCACTAGGAGTTAGAGTGATTTTTTTTATTTTTGATCCAGTATTTTGTACAGTTTAGTATATGTTTTGTACATAATTTTTGTATAAGTTAATCGTATATTGTATGAGGATATTTTTGTAAAATGTGAATTTAATTATTATATGATATTATTATTTTATCATATTGATTTATTGCTTCCGCTTCTGTTATTTATTGTACGTTTGTGTGTTTTTGTGTGTAGCGCTCCGATATCCTCCCAAGGGGTATCGGGGTGTTACATGATTAATGAGATTAGAATTTTCTGAAAATCTCCGCAAATAATGATAACTTTTCAAATATCATGCTCATTCCGGACTGTTAAGATAAACCGGGCGGTTGATGTGGAGAATATTCAGATGAGCTTGGTTACTGAACTCAGGGATAGAGTGTCTGGTATGTGACATTTATGCCAGATATTTGGGAGGCAATTCAAATTTAAAGAAGTAACTGCCAGGCGCATGGCTCATTAAAGAGGTCTTAATGGCAAGACAAGATGGCACCTTGTTTGATGCATTTTTTATGACTGGAGCAGTTATAAAAGGAGTATAACGCTTCGAACTCCATGCCAGGAGTTATGATGACTGATGCAACCACTCATTTACGGTCACGTGTTCATTTTCTAGTCGTTCATATTTCTTATATGTATCCTGTAACACCACAATACCCCTTGGGAGGATATCGGGTCACTACGCACTCACATATGCATACATGTACATACTTTGATATTATAAGGTGTTACGGTTCTGATATTTTTATATCCGCTCTTTAAAAAGCCTCTCAAACTTCTCAGTTGTCATAGTTGTTCCGGGGGCCAGTGTATTTGGCAAGGCTCGTGGTGCTTGTGCAGGGGTGGTGCTTGTGCAGGGATTTGAGCAGTGGCAGGTGTTTGGATTACGGGGGTGCTAGAGGAATGGGTGTAGGGGCTGCACTTGGTGCCTGAGCGGCCATAACTGATAGGGTTGTCAGGAGAGTCTGGGTTGTTTGAGGAGATAGATCGGAGATCGCTGGGATAGTAATAGTTTGGGGTGTTACTGGTGTATTAGTTTTTGTTTGCAGGAAAAGCTGTTGTACTAGTAGTGGTGAGATTCATTCTGGTTGAGTTGGCGCTGGGTGATGGAATGTCTGGCCAAAAAGACGAATTAGGAGTTGGGGGACAGGTTCAGGTTGATTCGCTGGTCGGACAACCAAAATAGGTAAGTCGGAAAAGAGATCCATAGTCGCTAGAAAATCTCAGGTTCCAAGCTACTGCACCAAATGATGATAGTCTAAATTTTCGAGTTGTCAACCGAAGCAAGTCACCTGAAAAACATAAATCCGGCGGGTTTCTGATAAGGAAGACTCTGACGGTCAAGTCAGAAAATTGACAAGAATGGAATAAATATTGTGATACTGAGAAAAATTCCAAAGAGATAACATACCTTGATTTCTCCTTTTATAGTATTTACCATCCATATTGGAATAGGAAATAAATTCTAAATAGGAGAGAACTCTTATGAAATTCTAATTTGTGCTTAATTCCTAATTTACAGGAATTTGATTAAGTAGCTCCAGATAACTTCCGTTATAATGAGATTAAAATATTCTGAATATTCTGAAAATCTCTGCAAATAATGATAACTTTCCAAATATCATGCTGATTTCGGGCTGTTGATATAAACCGAGCGGTTAATGTGGAGAATATTCAGATGAGCTCAATTACCGGACTCAGGGATAGAGTGTCCGGTTATCAATTATTGATTGTTATATGATCTATTATATTATATTGTTTCTTTATTATTATTATTATTATTGTTATTAAATCAAAATTATTTAAGTTTTTCGTCTTGGCTTGATTAAATTTTATCTATGTAAATAACTTAAATCATTATTTTACTCAATAAACTAAATAACTTATAACACCACACATATAAGCTCATGCTTTAAGTCTATAGAACAAGGTCCAGGATGCTTAGTGTAACACCTTATACCTGTATTCTGATACAAGTATAAAGCGTCACATGGCAGTTTAACTCTGATTCTTATCTTATAGTTATCTAGATACTTATGTTAAAAGTTGTACGATTATTTAGTGGGTAAAATTTTTTTCCAAAACACAACACAATATCCATATACATGTAACAATATTAATAATCCATACATACCTTTTCAAATTCTTAACTATACATACGCACCTGTCTAGTCATATAACTATAATTTATTACATTCAACTCGGACATATACATGCCATGACTCTTAGGGTCAACGCTTAGGTCTACAAGTAAGGCTCATTATATATATCGACATGGTCGTCCTCTCTACTACTCATACTCATCATCTATCATTAAAATGGCTAATTGTTGTTTATTTTCTGATAAGCCTTACTGCCACCACTCATTTATAGTGACTTTACCAATAGTCAAGTAAGTAAAGGCTTGTCCAAATTAAGGGTGTACATTGGGCGGGTTCAGGTTAAACTCAAACCGACCTGAGCGCCGAAATATGCATAAAATTCTAATCCAAACAGACTCTAATTAATATTAGGGGCCCAATTCAATGAATCTCAATCCGAACGGACTCTAAATAATATTAGGGGCCCGATTCAATAAATCAAAAATTTTTGGGGCTCGACTGGATAAACTCGAATAATTCGATAAACCTTCATCTGCAAAACCCTACTCCACCCCAAATTGTGCTATTTACTCCATTAAGAGGCAAATAAATCATGAAAATCGAGAAAGAAAAGTTTCAAACTTCACATCCTTCCCTTTTACCAAAATAATAACACTCCAACGGCATAAACCCATCATCAAAAAGCAAAATATCATAAACTAAAGCAAAAAATTTCAGATCTCAGGAAAAAAAAAGATCTTCCCCCTTATTGTTAGATCTAGATTTTTTTTTTTGTGTAGTCTTCCTTCTCTCCTTTGTCTGTCTCTCTGCTTCTCGCTAAGAGAAAGGCGGGACAGGCATGCGGCGAAGATGGATGTCGAAGAGAGAGATATGGAAGCAAATCCAGATCTCTCTCAAGAAAGAGGGGGTAAAGATGGAAAAAGAAAAAAAAATCACATATAGTATTTCTATTGAGCCGGGAAAGGTTTTAACTCGACTAGACCAGAAATACACCATTTTCGCCAACCCGACCCGATAAACGCCAACAACTCTACTCGAATGCAATTTTGGGACTGGGTTATTCGGGTTCAACGAGTCAGATCGGGTTTTGCATACCCCTTCCCTAAATGTAACACTTTTGAACTCGACTTAAAGAGAAAGATTTGTTGTATTTAATTAATATTTAAAATTTTTATATTGAATCGAGTCTCACATTAAATTGATTATTTTCGTGAAGTACAGTCCAAGAAATAAGTCTATTTTGAGACTTAAAATCAAGAACTAATTTCCTAACATTTCTCTTGGTTAATTTAGTTAATTTACATGTTTTTAAATTTCAATAAATTGATATTAATTTTCAGATTTAGTGATTTTTTCATTTTTATTGTCCATCACGATCATTCAAATTTTAATGAAATTTGGTTTGTCATTTCCGGACTTATAATCAAATCAATTTGAAAAATTTTGCGCCACCTAAATTAAATTATCAAAGAGGTGTAAATTTTCAAAGAGATTTACATGGGTAAAAGATGGCCCGTAAATTTTGATCCAACATATCTATTTGAACCATAAGTGTTATTTTCTTTAAAAAAAAAAAAATCGTTTTTGCATTTTCACAACTCTAATTTAAGTTTAGAGTGCTCATTTTAAAACATTCAATCTTATTCATTTTTCTTTTATTTTCGGGAATCACCATTAAAAAAATGACTCATTTTGAACTATCTGGCTTGATCGACATCCAATCCAATCAAAGGCGTCTTGCCCTGATATTCTTGAAATCATAAATAATTATTCTGAAAATCCATTAAAGTGAAAATCTACTTTTACCCACTAATAATATCTTTCTATATAACCCTTTATATAATAATATCTTTCTATATAACCCTTTATACAGATGTGATTCTGAAATTGAGATTATTCACTTACAACTTTTTTTTTTTTTTTTTCAGGGATTAGAACCTTTTTTTAGTAGATTATTTATTTACAACTTTAATGAGGGGCAAATGTTCCTTTGATATTAATGATCATTTTATACTGTGGCTCCCTCAATTTTCAATTTTGGGTTAGTCCATGAACTGAATTGCTTTTCAATCACAATGTGTATAGTGATATTTATACTATTAATATATAGATAAAAAAAAATATATATCTTTTAAGTCATGAACACCGCGAACAAGCCGATGCATTATAATTTAAAATTGTATTATTTAATTGCATTTATTTGCGTTTAGAAAATGCAAATAAATGTAACGAATAAATAATTAACCATTAGTTAAAAAAATAAATAATTTAACAAAAAAAAACACATGCTTGTATAGTTTTAATCAGACATAAATCACGTTGATTTCGGGTTTGGGAATTTGGGGAGGGATAGTATGGTTGCAGCTTTACTAGCAATAATATTATTATTATTATGTGGTAACTTTTTTTTAAAAAAATTTATTGGGGATATTTGGCAGCTTTGCCAACAATATCTGACAATATTAAGTTTTGGAACTGACATTTCTGATATATCCACAGCTTTACTGTCTTACATTTATGCCAATATTATTTCTTAATCATTATGAATAATATTATAAAGGAAAATACAGTTAGCAAAAAAATTTTAGCTACAACTTCAAATGATTTTAAATTTACCAAAAATAATGTAGACGCATTATTTATTTATTTATTTTTTATATTTACGAAATCTACATGTTAATTCCTGATTTTTTTAGCATTTATATTTTTTTTATTAAATTCACATAACTTTTACAAATATATAATATTATCTCTTACATGTAATAAAAAAATATAAGTATAAAAAGAATTCGGAAGGCTAATGAAATTTTTATCAACATAAAAAATAAAGTGTGTAAATTGCTAAATTTTGATGGATAATAAGCCTTTTTTTTAATAATTTTATGTGCTAAAAAAATTATTTGCAAAATTAATGTATAATTTTTTATCAACTACAAATGTGTTTTTATATATACTTTTCCATTTATAAATTTATAATCAACCTAATTTTCTTTTTTTTTTTTGGTGGAGATTATAATCAACAGACTGATTAGAGTCAATTCCAACTCTAGTTTCTAGGCCCAGGCTCAGCCCAAAAGTCAGTGTAGCCGGCCTTCATTGGCTCTGCAGTAGTACAAAGGCCCATAAATAATCGTTTCATTTATGGCAGACAAAGAATCATAAAACATAAAGTAAGGCAATGTGATTTATCCTTTTTACTTTTCATAGGGAATATAATTTAATTTTCTCTAAAAAAAAAAGAAAAAGGATCATGTCATTCCTTTTATAGGTTCGTGTGCTCAGTGGTAGGCCTGTGCATCGATCGGATTCGGGTCAATCCGACCCGAATAATCTGAAATTCGATTTTTCATGAATTTTAACACTCGAATTGACCCTAATTTCTTGTAGGGTCTCGAACCGAATAACTCGAAATATTTCGGGTACTGAACTGAATAATGCTAATTACCCGAATTTTATTATTATTTTTTTAAAAAAATTAAACCTAATTAAACAATAATATAAAAACTATTAAATACATAATTAACATATAAATACCTATTGAATACCTAATCAACATAGTCAACATATAATATGAAAAATACATAATTAACATATAACATAATAACCATATAATATGAAAAATATCTAGTTAAATATCTAATTAACATGTTCACCATCATAAAATGTTCAAATATTACAACAAATTAATAACAACATTCTTGATCTTTAATTAATGACGATATTACAATTGAATTATTCATTGAATGCCACCATTTTCGATCTTTGATTACTTCACAAACCACCCATTTTATATAAATTTTGAGAAATAATAAAATATGAAATTAACAAATAGAAAATTAAATAAAATTTAAATTATACTTAATTAAAGTTACCATAATATAAAGTACCCAACCGCTGTGAACATGGAATGTCATAATGTTCTTCACGATTGATGAAAGATGTTTTATAATAATCAAGCAATAAAATATATGAAGCTACAGAAGACATTGATATTTAAAGTACAATTAATTAACTATATAACATAGGTAATTAATTAATTAATTAATTATTGTTGGAACTAGATCCATGTTATTATTAGGATTAAATAACACGCAACAATAACATTTAATCAGAAATGACTGAGTATATATATACAAGAAATGCTATATATAGGATTTGCCTGATCAACTTTTCCAGGAAACAAATGGCTATCTATGGGTGCATGCATGTGTTTTTCATTGTCCCTTAGAATTGGACCAAATATTGCTTCTGTTTCTCAATATGTGCATCAATCAGTAAAGATAAAAAAAAAAAACAAAAAGAATGCTGATTGAGAAGAGATTACATAACTTAATTTTGTAGCAAAATTTTGTCACAGTATTAGACTAAATTAATTAAATAGGTCTGGTAGGACTTGTAACAGACATACACTCTCCTCATAACCTGAATTAAAGTCGGAAATCCCTCTTAAATTAGATCCAAATTGATTTAGATTTGCACCATTATCCAACCATATGCACTTCATACTAAAACAATTTAAATTATAACTTAAAATCTTATTCAAGCATTTCATCTAATACTTGGACGGCAAACATCATATTTGGATTGTTCTTCTATGTTAAAGATTATAAATACTCAAATCTAACACAAATTACTAATTCAAATACAAACACATTCAAACTCAATTTTTTACACCAAAAATCACGTAGAGACAAACTCAAATTCTTACACCAAAATCAATTTCTTATAGTTATAAAAGATGATGAGATGAATCATACTAATTGCCTTCAAGGAAAAAAAAACAGAAAGATTGAAGAAGAAGAAGAAGAAGAAGAAGAACTTACTTCCGTTGAGGCTACCGGCAACGAAGACAAGCTACGGTGATAGTTGGAGGCAGTGGCTAAGTGCCTAAGTGCGGTGGCAACGACCGGCGACAGTGATGAAGTAGAGGTGTGCTCGGGCAGAATAGAGGGCAGAGCAATTTTTAGGGATTTTGGTGCATGAGAAAAGGAGAAAATGAGAGGGCAGATTGATTTTCCCTTTTATATGTGAGATGGTTCGATTTGTTCGGGCGGGTCAGTTTTAAATGTTTTTCACCCGAACCGATCCAAACCCAAAATTTTACAAATTCTAACAGACGAACCGAATAACCCTAACAACCCTACTCGAATAGATATTTCGGTTCGGATTGTTCGGTTCGTGTAGACACCGGGTCCTGAGTCAGCCTAAATCGAAGTTACCCAATGATGATAATTGCCTTCACAGGCTTAAAAAGTTAAAAGTGATGGTTTTCTCGTCAAATTTGCATTTTAGAGTGAAAAATGAGAAAATAATAAAAAATATTTAAAAAAATTAATTTTGAAAAATGGGGGTTTAAAATTATGGTGTTTTTAGTCAATTTAAAATTTAAAAAAATAGGAAAAAATAAAAAAAAAATAAAAAAATTTTCGGACCACGAGTGTCGGGCGCGGCAGCGCGCAGGCGCCCAGCACGCAGACGCCCAGGCGCCAAGCGCGCTGCGCGTCGCTAAAGAGCGACGCGCAGCGTTGCGCGTCGCACCGTGCGCTGAGGCGCGCGATTTTCGCGCCTCTGCGCGCGGATTTCGCGCGCCTCGCCGCGTGAGTCCCCGTCGCTCTATAGCGACGGGCGGCGTCCCTCTATAGCGACGGGCTTCCTGGCCGTCGGTACAGGGTCTGATGCCCTATTTCCCTCTTTTCAGCCTTTTTTCCGATTTTTTCACCAAAAAATCCGTTTTTTATTTCATTTTTTTGGAGTTTTTGACTTCAAATTAAATTCTAAAATATTTTTTTAGGTAATTAAATAATAAAACTTGATTTTATCATTAAAAATAAAATAATTTTGTGTTAAAATAGGTTTTTTTCCTTAATTAAATGGGGGGCAACCTATTTTATTCTATAAAGAGTTTATAATGAAATCAAAAGGGGGTCTCCACACATTTTTTAGACCTAATTTTCCAGAATTTTTCTTCTTCTATTTTCTCTTCAAAATTTCAGATTAATCTTTTTAATTAATAAGGTTTAATTGAAATTGAAAGATCAATTTTCAATTGTTAATTATTCCAATTAATTTCTTTGTTTTTCCTCCATAAACACAAGAAATTAATCATTATTTTGACATCAATTTCTTTTTAATCTTAAGCATACAAATCAATTCCTTTGTTTTTCTCCATAAACAAAGAGAATTAATTTTATTGCTAAATTATTCTTTCAAGCAATTTTCCGGAAAATCATCACTTTTAATTCATCAAATCCAATATTCTGAGGGTAAATATTCTTGGCTCCATTTCTATTTTATTTTATTTTTATTTAATTTATTCATATATATTTTATTGTTTTTATTGATTTATTTATTGTTTTCATCTATTCATTTGTTGTATTGATCTTATATTTGTTCCATTTAATTGTTTATATATGATTTGATTTTTATTCATGTGAATATTGTTTTTTTTTAATTCCTAACATGTAAATAATTTATTTTGATTCCTCATTATTTTTAACATGCAAATAATTAATTAATTTAAATTAATCTTTTTACCATGTAAATAGTTTATATTAATTATGAACACATCAATTAACCTTGTTATATATCATTATTATTTTCATCATTCTTTTGTTTACTAATTTTTATTATTCTTTTTATCATTGTTACATGATTGATTTATTATTATTTGTTTATTTATTAATTTATTAATCTTTTCTTTATCATTTTATATATTCTTTGATTCGTTTATCTTCATCATCATTGTTATCATGTGTATATTTTCATGTACTAATTAATTAACATGTTTTATTTTATTTTCATCACATCATTTAATCATTTATCACATATAATCCATGTTTCTCATTTTATTTTGGTTTGTTAATATTTTTGATTCCATTATCATTCTTTTCATATCATCTTATTTTATTTTAATTTGTTATTCATTATTTTGTATGTTTAATTGATTTAATTACTAACATTATTTTATTTGTATTTTGTTTTTATGTCTTAAACTCATTTTTCGCTTGGGCGTTTTTGCGAGCACATCGGGAGGTCCAAAAAGGCTCGTTTGGTTCATATATTTATTTTCTTTATTTGTAATATTTTATTTAATTTTGCCATATAATTTTCTTGTAAAATTATTTATTTAGGCTCGCTAGAAAGAAAATCACAAAAACGTTTCTATTAATTAACTTGACATTTTTTTCTAAATAAAAGGGGACCAATGTCCTAGTTTTTCATACCCAAATAAATCATCACATCAAAACTTTTTCATAATAAATATGCATGCGAGGACCAATGTTCTCACTATTAAATGAATAACCCGTTTTATGCATGTATTTCACTTTTATAAATGGGAGTTGTATTCCGCTCCTAGTGTTATTGTAATTTATTTTTAAATGCTTTATTTTGGATTTTGCTTACATTTACCGCTTTTGATATGAATGATTGCGCCTTTAATTTAAATTGCATTGTGTGGAAAGTTGATGAAACAATGAATTCAAAACTTAATTATAATATTAATCAAGGTATAAATAAATGAGAAGTCCCGAACCAGCTCTGGTCTTTGGGCTCAAGAGGCTAGAGGTTTACCCTCCAAGACACCTCTTGTGTCACGAGGCTTTAGCGTTAATCCTAGGCTCCTTAGGGCGAGAGGTTTACCTTCCCCCTTTGGCTGGCCCAAAATGGATACTAAGCGCAGTCTTAGGCTCTCCGAGGCGAGAGAAACTTTCCCAATATTCTATTGGGTGGCGACTCCATGAAACCTCCTTGTTGCTCAACATAGACGCACTTGCGATTTATTGCAAGCTGTCAACGGACCCACAATGCCCCGATCACCCACGTGCGGGCGGTCCGAAAGGGCGGCGCTCGGAATCCGGCGCGCGTCACATTGGCGACTCCACTGGGGAAATTCTCGAGACTTCGATTCGAAAGTACCTTGATTAAAAATCATAATTGAGTTTTAATTTAAAAATTTCATCTTCTTTCAAAACTGCATTGCATCTCATTAGAGCCTTAGATCTATGCTAGTTTGGTCCCTCTTTTAGCCCCGGTGCGTTCCCGAAGCACGACCCTATTTTCACTCAATTTAGGGAAGTGTTAAGGATAATTACCAGCCCAAGCCTCGTACCATCAAGGTATATCAAATGGTGACCCGATCGGTCGTTACGCTCGTGATGAGCTAGACCCGTCGGCAGGGATCATGCTTGGGTAGCCCTAAAGTAACACCACCCATGACCAAAGCTCATATAATGGAAATAGATACTTCCCTTAGGTGATATGAACCGTAATACCTTGCTTGCTATATGGATCATTTTGTATTGAACAAGCCCATATAATTTGATTGGTCACCTAATCAAAGGCTTTCATGCCCCGATAGGCCCATGTCAACTTGTTCGGGCTGCCTAAATACATAACGATCATAACCCATGCGCTTGCACATTAGATAAGAGATGTTATGATGCCGGTTTTCCACCGAGCACCATACGCATCCATTGGGTTCCCCGCTAATCCATGGATTAAGCCCACCTAGGAAAGAGACCGCATTACCTCGTGTGTGGGAGTAATAAGGTTGGAAGGATCTACTTGCTTGCATGTGATTGTAAATATTGCATAGCTCACTATCATGCATTGTATATATTATTCATGCATCATCCTAACAATCTAATTTTTTCAGCCATCATAGATTCATCTAAGTGGACTAGAGGTTCCGACGGTCGGCTAGTAAGGACAAATCTGCTTTTTGAGTTGCCGGAACTAGTGTCTGACTGGGATTCTGAGTCATCCTCATCAATCAGTGAAGCCTCTGTAGAACCACCAATGGCAGAAGAAACTGGAGCACTGACCACTCAAGACCTAGCTAGGAGGCTAGAGGACTTCGAACGGAGAGTGCTAGACATGATGGGTGCCATGGCTGAAAGGATTGCCCATCCGCCTGCTGCCCCACAGCCGCCTGCTGCTCTACAGCCACAGGCAGCCCCTCCTTGGGGGCAAGCCGAACCACCTGCTGGTGGGGAGGCTCCCTTCGTTGGAGCTGCTGCTCGCCAACCCGACAATGAGCACAGAGCTGCTGCACCCATCGAGCCAAGAGGGGAAAGGATTCACAATCCCAATGATGATTTCCTGATGGAGGAAGAAGAAGAGGTGCCGATAGTCCACCAAGCTGCAAGGCCCAGAGCACCCAGAGTAGAGGATGAAGCTTTAAGAGGTATGAGACAGCAAATTGAAGCTATCACCTGCATGCTCTCAGCTGGAAAGGGGGTCAACCCAGAAGATAGAGATCTGGGGGATGAAGAGTTGCTACCCCAAAGATTCAAGATGCCTGAGCTGCCGAAATTTGATGGCACCTCTGACCCATCCGCTCACATCAAGCAGTACACCTTGGTCATGAAAGGCACAGGGCTGAGCAAGAAGCAGAAGGTGGGATATTTCTGCCTTAGTCTGGTGGGCCCGGCAGTTAACTGGTACCACAGGTTGGATAGGAGGTCCAAAGAGGACTGGGACCTTTTGACCGAAGAGTTCATGAAGCAGTACGACTGCAGCACTAGGATGGAGGTCACCCTAAAAGACCTCGAGCTTCTACAGCAGAAGAATGATGAGTCATTCCATGAGTACCTTACAAGATGGAGAAATAGGGTCATGGAGATGAAGAGGAAGCCTGACACTGCAGACCAGATCAGGCTGTTTATCAGAAACTCATGCCCTTACTTAAGGGACTTGCTCAGTTTTAAGGGGCTCAAGGACTGGGAGTCGCTTAAGGATATCGCTATAGAAGCTGAGGCGGCTTACCTGGCAAAAAAAGCAAGCCAAAATAACTTCGCTGGGAAAGGCTATGGGAACCAGTCGGGATTCAAATCAGGAGGTGCCGGGAGCAGCAACAGCAGAAACAGTAGGACGGCAGAGGTCTCAGCTACTGGAGTTGGGTAGGGTCAGAGATACTACTCCAACTTAGGCCGCTCTCTATCCTGGGTACTGGAGAGACTAATGAAAGAAGGCAAGTTGCAGCCATTACCATCTAGACCAGCCTTGAGTCAGGGACAGCCGGGACATAGAGGTGATCAGTACTGCGCTTACCACCAGCACACCGGCCATTTGACTGACCATTGCCGTATTCTGAGAAACAAAATCCAGGATCTCATTGACACCAATCAGATCGCAGATCCTGAGAAGAGAGAGAAAAAGAAGAAAGCAGGTTATAATGCAGTCCCTCCACCACGAACATGATCGTGTCTTGTGGCCCACTAGTGATATTGCTTTTAGATGCTTTTAGATCTTTTTATTTCTAGAACATTTTATGCTACAATTTTCTGTTTGTAATAAAGAGAACAATTTTTTGCTTATTTGAATAATGTTTCTATTGATTTCATTTCGCATGATCATAACAAATTAACTTTGGCATTAATTCAAATAATATGACTGCAGTTAATCTCGAAAACTTTGGGGAACCCAAAGAAAATTTTGATAGCATCTGACATAGCTCCTGTAGAGAGGGAAATTAAAAATAATAAAAAAAAAACTAGTTGCAACTAGGGGACTGGATGGAAACTCACTAAGAGCACTAGAACCTTTCTGATTACCCGTCAAAGCGATCCCTGGATAAGACGGAACCTAGAAAATGATTTAGGCAACATTTTCTTTGTATAGCTCTCTAAATGACCATTTCCTACCCTTACTTCACAATCGCTTGCTACCCCATTGAGCCTTTATGTGGGTATGCTAAATGCGTGCCAATTTTGTTGTTACACATGTTAAAACTATCCCCTCGCCTAAAATGATTTTGGCTTCCCCTTAGAAGAGTGGCCTCTCTAGCAGGGATGGATGAACGTTTTAACAATTAACAATTTCTTTGTGGGTTATCAAAATTGCCTTGTTAAGGATGAGTTTACACTTTGGGAAGAGAGTTTCAGTCATGCGCCAAAGACATGAGCTCCTAAAAAAAAGTAGAGCTCAAAATAATAACCACTTGACGAGTTTTGATGATTACCTTTTTAACTGTCAATCTGATCTTAAATGAGCTAAAATGTTATCAAATCCAAATTCAAGAATACCTTTGTATATACAACTGAGCTGAGAATGGTTCATCCACCAGTCGAGAAAATATTGCGGCCATTTTTCTCTAGCGACCTGATCCTCCTTTGATAGCCATCTACCTAAGCCTAACATTACAACCAAAGTAAGACCTTTTGATTCTTAGTTCAGTCTTATCCAATTAGAGAAGATGACCTTCTAATAAGGTTTGGTACGTAAGAAGAGGCATATGGTGTTTCTTGAGCTTCAAGCGAGGAGCCACGAGTGCATTCATACATTCGAGTTAAGTCTCATCCCCAAAGTTGCATCTAGAATTCGCATTCAAAGAAAAAGATTAAGAGATGAGAGAAAATCTTCAATCATAAAACCCGAGAGGGCTGATTGATAACAGGAGTTTGATGCTTTCAAGATCTATCTCGAGATTAGCTAAAGTCTTGTATTTTTTAAAGTCAATGCCAAAATAATGATCATGCTTAATGAAATCAAATTGAAACACATGCATTTCTGCAATGATGTGATCAGAGCAGTTCTCTTTGTGTGACCAAAGTCGCCTATTGTCCACCGCTCAAGCGCTTCAGTCGATTCATCCTGCTATCAAATGAGAAGAATCAAGCTCATGCAACCACGTCCTAAGACTCCCGAAAGGTTCTTTCCAACAACTTCAGCAATCTTCAAAAAAAAAAAAAGAAGAGAAGAGCCGTTAGAGTGAAAACCGTAACTGGCGCTCTAAGCAAAAACTAGGCAAAAGGATAGGGTGAAAACCTGAAAACAGGCAGTCTGTCCTTCAAAAAAAAAAGAAGAAAGAGAAAAGCCGCTGGATTGGGTTGGGTCCATTCCAGGCAAAAAATAAGGCACAGGGTTATGTGAAAATCCACAAAGGACGCATCTCCCACTAAGAAAAGCTAGTGTGAAAATCCACAAGGGACGCACTACCTTCAAATAATGACCACATGTACCGGATGAGAATCTCGCAATCTCGAAGGGCATGAAATTCAAAAGCAGCTCAAAAGGCATCGATCCTATCACAAATTGTAGCTAGCCCGGCTATCATCTCCAAGTCCACATAGATAAATTTTTATCCTGCATTCCTGCATGACTCATGCATTTCACTTGCATGCTCACTATTTTTCCTGCATATTTTAGTTTCCCTATTTTGCAGAAAGAGAGATTTGATGCGAACACCGACCAAAGCCGAGTGATGACATCAGTCCAAGCAATCAACCAAAGACTTCTCAGGGAGCAGCAAACTGAAGACCTCTCAGGGGGCAAACAATAAATGAACCGAAAACTTCTCAGGGAGCAGCAAACTGAAGACCTCTCAGGGGGCAAACAATAAATGAACCGAAGACTTCTCAGGGAGCAGCAAACTGAAGACCTCTCAGGGGGCAAACAATAAATGAACCGAAGACTTCTCAGGGAGCAGCAAACTGAAGACCTCTCAGGGGGCAAACAAACAATCAATGAATTGAAGACCTCTCAGGGGGCAATGAACTGAAGACCTCTCAGGGGGCAATGAACCGAAGACCTCTCAGGGGGCAAACGATCAACAAACTGAAGACCTCTCAGGGGGCAATGAACCGAAGACCTCTCAGGGGGCAAACGATCAATGAACTCAAGACCTCTCAGGGGGCAATGAACTGAAGACCTCTCAGGGGGCAAACAAATGATCAATGAACTGAAGACCTCTCAGGGGGCAATGAACTGAAGACCTCTCAGGGGGCAAACGATCAATGAACTCAAGACCTCTCAGGGGGCAATGAACTGAAGACCTCTCAGGGGGCAAACGATCAATGAACTGAAGACCTCTCAGGGGGCAATGAACTGAAGACCTCTCAGGGGGCAAACAAACGATCGATGAACCGAAGACCTCTCAGGGGGCAATCAACCGAAGGGCTCACAAATAGCACCACTTCAACAAACGAAAACACACCATGATAATAACCACCATCTAGAATTCTCCAGTTCGGAAAGACGGCTGACTCAGGTACTTGTCTCTTTCCTTTTCTTCTTTGAGTTTAGGCTCACCTAGACACTAGTGTACTAGATTCCCCTAAACTGGGGGCAACAGTAGACACCGGGTCCTGAGTCAGCCTAGATCGAAGTTACCCAATAATGATAATTGCCTTCACAGGCTTAAAAAGTTAAAAGTGATGGTTTTCTCGTCAAATTTGCATTTTAGAGTGAAAAATTAGAAAATAATAAAAAATATTTAAAAAAAATTAATTTTGAAAAATGGGGGCTTAAAATTATGGTATTTTTAGTCAATATAAAATTTAAAAAAATAGGAAAAAATAAAAAAAAAATAAAAAAATTTTCGGACCACGAGTGTCGGGCGCGGCAGCGCGCAGGCGCGCTGGCGGCCAGCTCGCAGGCGCCAGGTACCAAGCACGCAGACGCCCAGGCGCCCAGCGCGCTGGGCGCGATTTGGCGACGCGCAGCGTCGCCAATGCCGTGCGTAGCTAAAGAGCGACGCGCAGCGTTGCGCGCCGCACCGTGCGCTGAGGCGCGCGATTTCCGCGCCTCTGCGCGCGGATTTCGCGCGCCTCGCCGCGTGAGTCCCCGTCGCTCTATAGCGACGGGCGGCGTCCCTCTATAGCGATGGGCTTCCTGGCCGTCGGTACAGGGTCTGATGCCCTATTTCCCTCTTTTCAGCATTTTTTCCGATTTTTTCACCCAAAAATCCGTTTTTTATCCCATTTTTTTGGGGTTTTTGACTTCAAATTAAATTCTAAAATATTTTTTTAGGTAATTAAATAATAAAACTTGATTTTATCATTAAAAATAAAATAATTTTGTGTTAAAATAGGTTTTTTTCCTTAATTAAATGGGGGGCAACCTATTTTATTCTATAAAGAGTTTATGATGAAATCAAAAGGGGGTCTCCACACATTTTTTAGACCTAATTTTCCAGAATTCTTCTTCTTCTATTTTCTCTTCAAAATTTCAGATTTCTCTTTTTAATTAATAAGGTTTAATTGAAATTGAAAGATCAATTTTCAATTGTTAATTATTCCAATTAATTTCTTTATTTTTCCTCCATAAACACAAGAAATTAATCATCATTTTGACATCAATTTCTTTTTAATCTTAAGCATACAAATCAATTCCTTTGTTTTTCTCCATAAACAAAGAGAATTAATTTTATTGCTAAATTATTCTTTCAAGCAATTTTCCGGAAAATCATCACTTTTCCTTCATCAAATCCAATATTCTGAGGGTAAATATTCTTGGCTCCATTTCTATTTTATTTTATTTTTATTTAATTTATTCATATATATTTTATTGTTTTTATTGATTTATTTATTGTTTTCATCTATTCATTTGTTGTATTGATCTTATATTTGTTCCATTTAATTGTTTATATATGATTTGATTTTTATTCATGTGAATATTGTTTTTTTTTTAATTCCTAACATGTAAATAATTTATTTTGATTTCTCATTATTTTTAACATGCAAATAATTAATTAATTTAAATTAATCTTTTTGCCATGTAAATAGTTTATATTAATTATAAACACATCAATTAACCTTGTTATATATCATTATTATTTTCATCATTCTTTTGTTTACTAATTTTTATTATTCTTTTTATCATTGTTACATGATTGATTTATTATTATTTGTTTATTTATTAATTTATTATTCTTTTCTTTATCATTTTATATATTCTTTGATTCGTTTATCTTCATCATCATTGTTATCATGTGTATATTTTCATGTACTAATTAATTAACATGTTTTATTTTATTTTCATCACATCATTTAATCATTTATCACATATAATCCATGTTTCTCATTTTATTTTGGTTTGTTAATATTTTTGATTCCATTATCATTCTTTTCATATCATCTTATTTTATTTTAATTTGTTATTCATTATTTTGTATGTTTAATTGATTTAATTACTAACATTATTTTATTTGTATTTTGTTTTTATGTCTAAACTCATTTTTCGCTTGGGCGTTTTTGCGAGCACATCGGGAGGTCCAAAAAGACTCGTTTGGTTCATATATTTATTTTCTTTATTTGTAATATTTTATTTAATTTTGCCATATAATTTTCTTGTAAAATTATTTATTTAGGCTCGCTAGAAAGAAAATCACAAAAACGTTTCTATTAATTAACTTGACATTTTTTTCTAAATAAAAGGGGACCAATGTCCTAGTTTTTCATACCCAAATAAATCATCACATCAAAACTTTTTCATAATAAATATGCACGCGAGGACCAATATTCTCACTATTAAATGAATAACCCGTTTTATGCATGTATTTCACTTTTATAAATGGGAGTTGTATTCCGCTCCTAGTGTTATTGTAATTTATTTTTAAATGCTTTATTTTGGATTTTGCTTACATTTACCGCTTTTGATATGAATGATTGCGCCTTTAATTTAAATTGCATTGTGTGGAAAGTTGATGAAACAATGAATTCAAAACTTAATTATAATATTAATCAAGGTATAAATAAATGAGAAGTCCCGAACCAGCTCTGGTCTTTGGGCTCAAGAGGCTAGAGGTTTACCCTCCAAGACACCTCTTGTGTCACGAGGCTTTAGCGTTAATCCTAGGCTCCTTAGGGCGAGAGGTTTACCTTCCCCCTTTGGCTGGCCCAAAATGGATACTAAGCGCAGTCTTAGGCTCTCCGAGGCGAGAGAAACTTTCTCAATGTTCTATTGGGTGGCGACTCCATGAAACCTCCTTGTTGCTCAACATAGACGCACTTGCGATTTATTGCAAGCTGTCAACGGACCCACAATGCCCCGATCGCCCACGTGCGGGCGGTCCGAAAGGGCGGCGCTCGGGATCCGGCGCTCGTCACAGTTCGATTCGGATTTTGCACACCCCTACTCAGTGGGTAAGAATTTTCTTAATATCATCCACATCTATTAATGGGTTCGGATATCCGTCCACTTGCAAAAATATTTCGGAATTGAACATTAAAATTTAAAATTTATGTGCAAGTTCCAATTCGGTCTCAACCCGCATAGATGCGTAGATCTAGATTCATTCATATAAGTCTCGAACAAGTTCAATCTGACCTACGAATCATAATATATTTATACGTTATGCATGTTATGTATAAATTTTCATTAATTGCATAATTTGAAACATCTAAAAATATACACAAAAAATCAAATTTTATAAATTATATATCACAATTTACACATTTATTAACATATTAAATAGTATATTTTATAATTTTATGTAATATAATATATTATTTTATAAATTAAAATTAATTTTTTATATAAATATTTTTAACGGTTTAGGCCTGTGCAAAGGCCGTCTTCCATCTATGCAGCTTGGAATGGGCTTTGACAAAAAAAATTCCAAACTCTGTTAGGTTTGGCCCAAGCCCGAAAATGAATAGATCTAATATCATTCCACACCAAATCATAACTTGAAAAAACAAAGAAAATTTTGAAAAAGAAAGAAAGAAAAAAAGAAAAAATCTCTAAAATAAAACCTCAAAATATAAAGAGAATTTGTACGCTTTGAAGCCTACGCTTTACACTTTATAGAAAGAAAAATGCCTTTACTTTCGGATACTATTTTGGTAAAGACAATGTGAAGCATGCTTTAAATCACATTAAAATGCTTATGCTCATAACATTATTTTTGTGATCCAAAATGGATAATTGACATTGGGTTTGCACAAATCCACCTATAAATCAACCCACCCCCTACCAAAAAAAAATCGGTCCATCTCTATCTCTAGCTCTAGCTCTCTTTCTTTGTGTCCGTAAACCTTAAAAAAAAAATCTATCAAAGACATAAATGATAATTCTTTGGATATATATATATATATGATGACAATCCAAAATTCCTGAACTCGTAGCTTGAAATAGTCACCTGAAAATAAAGAATTTCGGCGTGTTTCCGATCTTGGATACTCCGATGGTCAAGTCAAAAAAATTGACGATAATTATGGTGTTATAATTGTAAAAGAATCAAGAAGAAAAATATACCTGGATTCCCCCTTTTTATAGAGTTAGGAATCAGTGTTGGAGTAGAAATCCATTTTTGCGTGGGACAGGTATTCCCAATGGAGCTGGAGCTAGAGCTGGAAGCTGGGAGTCCTAACTAGAGCATAACTTGGATTCTGAATAGATAAGAATACTTCCTGATCAGATAAGGGTAACTCCCATTTGGATAAGGTTGAATTACTGATTAGATAAGATTGATCACATAGAAAATGCATTACAAGGTGATGGAAGTCCTTGAAGGATTCCAACAATCCTGATGATCCCAAAGGACAAGCTCTTTCCAAGCTTATGGATGATACCGAGCTGTTATTGAGAGATTTTAGACCAGCTCGGCTGTCCGGGTTCAAGAGCAAGAAGAAATCGAACCTCATGAAGGGTGATAAGGTGAAACCGAACTCATTGAATAAGACAAGACCGAACTCCTCATAGGGTGTCCGGTTATCATCAGTCCCCCCCCAAGTGCTTCATCCTTGCATGGAACATCCGATTCTCTGTCAAGTGTATAGCTGACTGATTATCACAATGTAGCCATACTGAGTAATCAACAGGTTGATGAAGATCCTTCATGAGTTGCATCAACCAAGTACACTCATGTGTTGCAGTAGCTGCTGCTCGATACTTGATAGTGATACCGTCGGTTGTCTTTTACTACACTAAGAAATAGGTCCTGAACCAAGGCTAAACATATAACCTATACTTGAGCGCCTTGTATCATAATCTCCAGCATAATCAGCATCGCAATATCTAGCTATCTTGTTTTCTCTTTCTTTCTTGTAGAATATACCATAATCAATGGTACCTCGAACATACTGTAGAATTCTTCGTATAGCTTCCAATTGAGGCTTCTTTGGCTTCTGCATAAATCGGCTTAGTAAACTTACTGCATATGCTATATCCGGCCTTGTAAGAGTGAGATAGATTAGGCTGCCAACCAATTGCTTGTACATCGTGGCATCTTCCAAGTCTTTTCCTTCAACAGAGCATAGCTTTGTATGTACCTCCACTGGAGTTGAGATGGGCTTGCACTCGTGCATTCCATACTTCTCCAGAAGATCTTTGGCATACTTCTATTGACATAGGAAAATTCCATCATTCATTCGTTCAACTTCAAGACCAAGAAAATGCTTCAGTACTCCCAATGATTTTATTTGAAATCGTACTGATAAATTGGCCTTAATTTGATAAATCTCGGCTTCATCATCTCCTGTGATGATAAGATCATTCACATAGACTAGTATTATCGCCAACTTTCCATCTCGTGCTCTCACAAATAAGCTGGAGTCTGCTGGTGCCATCGTGTAGTCACTTTGAATCAAGAATTCTGCTATCTTTCCATACCAAGCTCTTGGTGCTTGCTTTAATCCATAGAGTGCCTTCTTAAGCTTGCATATAAAGTCTGGATAAGCCTTGCTTTCGAAACCTTGAGGTTGCTCCATGTATATTTCTTGATCCAATTCTCCATGTAGGAAAGCATTCTTCACGTCCATCTGCCAAAGCTTCCAATTCTTGCAAGCAGTTAAGGCTAATAAGACACTTACTATTGTAATCTTCACTACTGGACTGAAAGTCTCATTATAGTCTAGTCCATACTTCTATGAAAATCCTCGAGCCACCAATCGAGCCTTGTACCTTTCTATCGATCCATCTGGACGAGTCTTCAACTTGTAAATCCATTTGCACGATATGGGCTTTACATCTTTGTGTTTCGGCACCAAATCCCAAGTCTCATTTTTCATTAGAGCATCAATTTCTTCTTCCATAGCCTTTCTCCATTTTTTGCTAGAAGATGCGTCCTCATACGTCACAGGCTCGTTAGTATTTTCAATAACTGCTGCATTGGCATATTTGGGATTTTTCTTCATTTTTCTCTGAGTTCTTCTCAGTTGTGGCCCATATACGATGTCTTTACCTTCCTGTTTTGGCAATTCCTCTAGTTGACTTGATCTTGCTTCTTCAAGAATTTGTTGATGTACTCCAATTTGTTAAGGAGATTTTGCCTTCTCTAGATATTTTTCCTTCTAAGGCATCTTTTCCCTCTCAGAGGACTTGTCCTTACTCATTTCTTCATCTGGCTCTACGTCTTGAGTGTTTTCATCAACTTTTTCTTCCTCTTCATCTTGTTCAATCCTTTCGTGTAGCTTATCTTCAATTTCTTTTGAGTCGGGCAAGAGTACAGATTGAGGTGACCACCAAGATGAGGTTTCATCAAATATCACATTTCTTGAAACATAACATTTTCCTGTAGTAGAATCACAACACTTCCACCCTTTTCTTTGGTTATCATAAACCACAAATATGCATCATATAGCTTTCCTATCAAACTTAATACGTAGATGGTTAGGTATAAAAGTATAGCATACACAACCAAAAATACGAAAATGACTTAGAGTGGGTTTAATATTCCAAAGTTTCTCGAAGGGTGAAACATTTCCAAGTGGAGCTAATGGTAATCTATTAATCAAGTGTGCCGCCGTCTTCATGCACTCTGCCCAAAACCTTGGTGGAACATTCTTTGCATGCAACATGCTTCTACATGTTTCTGCAAGATGTCTATTCTTTCTTTCTGCTACTCCATTTTATTGCGGTGTATTTAGATAAGTCAGCTGTCGTCGTATCTTACAATCTTGTAGATACTTCCAAAACTCATATGAATTATATTCACCTCCATTGTCAGTACGAATGCATCGAACTCTTCTATCGAGCTCCTTTTCAACAATCTCCTTGAACTCCTTGAACTTGTTCAATGTTTTTGACTTCTCCTTCAAAAAATAAACCATGCATACCTTGAGAAGTCATCGATGAAGGTTATCATGTATTGGAAGCCACTTGTTGATGATTACTTCACAGGGCCAAATGCACCTGAATGAACCAATTCGAGAGGCTCATTTGCACGATACCTAGAATCTTCAAAAAGAAGCCGATGTGCTTTTCCATATTAGCATCCGGCACATAATACGTCTTATCGAATATCTAGTTGAGGAAGACCATTGAGCATAGACTTGTTCATTATCATTTTTAACTTATGATAGTTGATATGCCCGAAGCGTGCGTGCCATAAATCTGCCGTCTCATTTTTTATAGTCTTGTCTGCATACACTGTTTGTGTCGAGATAACATAGACAGACTCTAGCTTTCGTCCTTCCATGAGAGGTGGACTCGTTGACTTGAAACTTTGGTATACTTTCACATCCTGTGGCCCGAACACCACATAATTCCCTGATGATGTCGATTGTGATATTGATGTCGAGTTCTTCTTCATCCCAGGCACATGATACACATTTTCCAATTCCACCTTTCTTGAATTGTATCGAGGCACTACCATCGTCTTCCCAATGTGAGTGATAGGTAATATTGAGTTATTTGCTGTGACAACAACTTGCTCACCCTTGTACTCTGTCATGCTCGATAATTTTTCTTTATCTCCTATCATATGGTTAGGGCATCCGAAGTCTACCATCCAATCATTATTATAGTTGATATACTTATCACTAACCATGGCTAATGCTTGTACTTCCTTTGTGATGGATGGTGCAGCGTCATCGGATTTGCTTGTAATCGACTTAACAATCGTATAAGAAGCTTGAAAATCCCATTCATCTTGATTTTCTCCTCGGGGTTGAGAAGATTGAGCAACATTTCTTTCTGCTTTCTTGGACCAACAGTCTCGAACGAAATGACCTCGTTTGCCACAATTGTAACATTGGCCATTCTTGCGACTACTTGCTTTGTCATCCCTTTCGTTGTTGTGGTGAGCTCCCCCTTATTGCATATTTGTCCCTTGTTGTCGCTTTTGCCATCCTTGCTTTGGCTTGCCACCATCTTTTGTTCTTGCCGCTCTAAAGTCTTAACCCTTTTTGTTACTGAAAAGAGCTTTCTTAGCTTCTTTAATAGAGACTTTAGACATTTGCTTATTTAGAGCCTCTTGATTAGCCAAGACGCTTTCCATCTCATTTAGAGTTGGATCTTTTGCCCATCCTCGAGTTGCGGTAACGAGTGCATTAAACTCAGATCGCAACCCATCAATTATGATCCTCCTCATCTGCATCTCCGTGATTTTATTTTGAGGATCTAATTTTGAAATTTCTTAGCATAAAGATTTTACTATAGTAAAGAATTCACTCACCGTCATGTCTAGCTACGAGATTGACAATAATTCATTCTCGAGTTGTTGTAACTTAGCATCATTCATCTTAGCGAATAATATTACCAGATTGTCCCACGCCTCCTTGGGTGTCTTCGCATCCTTGATGCGCTGCAACAAGTCATCCTTCATGGATATTAATAAAGCCTACAATGCTTTACCGGCTCAAACTTTCCATTTTTTAAGTTCTTCTTCATTTGTTGGAGGTGTTGTTTCACTACCTCCAACGATCTCCCATAAACCTTGACCAAGTAGGTAAAATTGCATATGCATTGTAATGGCCCTGATACCGGGTTAGCTGGAAATAGTATTTCCCGATAGTAAATAGTGACATCAGGGTGAATATTACCTCCCGGAGTCGAAAAATATTTTATTTTATTAATGGAGAATATAAGTCACGATAAGTTCGAGGTTAAAATTTAGAGTGAAATCGAGGACAAATAGGGTCTCAAAAGTCAAAAATAAAAAAAAGTCACGGCTCTGGTATGAATAGTAACGAGGTTGACTGAGAGTTTGACTGGGCCATAGAATAGTCTACGGATCTCAGAAAAATAATTTAAAAATATGGACGTACTCGTAGTGATGAGTAAAATTATATGGTAATAAAAAATTAATTTTTGGTGATACTAAAAAATTGAGTTATCGGAATGGTAAATAATTATCAGACCGATAAATGATTTTCGATTGACCCCAAAATATTATTGGAGTTTAATGAACATATGTTAAGATTTATGGAGTCATTTTTTATGAGGAGTTAAGCTTAGACAATAAGAAAAAGATATGATTTCGGTTTGAATAGTACTCAAGGTTGACCGGAGGTTTGACCGAGACTTTAAAAATAGTAAATAATATCCAAAAATTGCAGGAACTTCCAGATAGGCTTTAAATAATATGTAGAATTTTTTGGTAGTGAAAATAAAATTTTCCAAGAATACTGATAATTATTGAACCGGACCGAAAACGGACTCTAATTGAATTGAAATTTTGTGTACTGCCTAATTTTCATATGATATGAATTATGGAATCAAATTGAAGTTGGGAAGTGAGAGAATTAAATTGAGGTGGTATAATTGGATAATTATCTAATTAATGAGCTAATGAATAGACTAACCTACTCTCACCTACCTATTTAATGTTAGAAATCTGTAGATTTGGGGGAAATCCTTCACGTTTTTGTTCTCTCTTCCTTTCCTCTTCAAAACCGTGGCCTTGTTCTTCCTTTTCTCTTTCTTTTTCTTTCATTTTCCTTCACAAATCTATCAAATTCAAGCTCCTCAACTGAAATTGAACTTCTTTTCAGTTTAATAGTGAGTGTTAGAGTGCTTTTGAGTAAGAAAAAGTAAAGAAATTAAGGGATTTCAAGTGAGGAGTTTAAGTGGAGGTAAGTAAAATTGAAGGAATTATTTTAATTTTATTGTTTAAATTAGTAATTTAGGATATGTATAAGTTATTTATGTTGTTGGAATTGATTATTGAAATATGAAATTGATGGATTTTACCTTGATGATTTTGGCCAACATAGAGGAAGAAAGAGGAGAGGGTAGTTCCAAAGGAAAAGGGAAGGAGAAGGAAGTTTAGGAGGCTAAAGCTAGTGAAAAAGGTTTGTGATTACCTAATCTAATTATTTTCGTGTGAATAATTAGGGTTTGTATTATGCCTAAATAGCGATTTGTGAAAATGCACGTGTTATTGTAATTGAAGTGATAATTGAGATTGAAGAGGCTAAATAAGTCAATTAGGACGATTAATTTGAAATAAATCCAAGTGTAAGGCTTGGACATAATCGACCACAATGGTATGCTTAAGTATATTAAGGTATACTTAGTGATTAAGTGAAATTAAATGGTATAGATATGTAAATTGGAGCTTAATCTTGTGAAATGAGTGATAAATGGATGAAAAGAAAATTGTTAGGGTATAAAATTAGTATCGGCTGAATGGGTTAAGAAGAGGAATATGATGTGTGATAAGGTATACATGTTATATGAGTGTCAAATTGAATAAATGAGTGAATTAGAAGTGAAGAAGAAAGTTAATGTAAAGTAATACATGAAAATAAAATGATTGACTTAAGAGCCTTTAAAATGACAAATGAAATACTAAAATGAAATTGAAAGAAATTATAAGGTGAAATGATCACCTTGGCCGAATGCTACCCTAGTGTGTACTAGGGTATATTTTATTCATATTTGAAGATTAATGACTTAAAATGAATTTAAACATGAAAACAAGTGTCCATAAATTTATTTGCAATTTATGGAATATATATGAATATTTTTTAGTGTGATATTCTGTTATGCTCAAAGTGAAAATAAAGGTAAATAATGAAATAGTTGAAATTGTAATCATATGGAATGAATTTATAGCCATTGAATGGCTTATGTACACTTATTTTGTGAAATAATTATATAATGAGCATTGTGCCTAATTGATCATAATAGTGATCGATTAGGGTATTGAAATGAAAGTAAAGTGATTGAAGTAAAAATGAAATGTAAAACGTAAGTGAAAGTGTAAAGTATTAAAATGCATTGATAAGTGATACGATACATGTTACAAGTAAAATGAAAGTATTAAAAGTACAAAAGTGGATTTGAAAGTCTATTGAGAAAGTTGGCCCTTAATAGTGTGTGGTAGTGATCTAGTCGAGGATATAATGGCTAGCCATAGGGACATTGCATTGTTATGGAGCATGACGACTCCATTCGATAGGCCAATGACGGACTACCACATTGAAAAGTGATCAAGTATTATGTTTAGTGATATTGTTGAGTGTTCTTTCTGGGTCACTCTTTATTATTGTGGACTATGGCATCCACACCCTGTTTATCTGGTTCACGGATTTCTACCAGAGTGATACTAGGGGCATAATGGTAATTAAAGTGATAAAGTAAAATGATAATGTAAATTGAGTTGATAATTGTAAAAGTGAGATAAAAAGGTAAAAGTGAAATAAAAATGAGTGTTTAAAAGAAAAAGGACTTAATTGACAAGAAATGAAAAGTTTAGGGTAAAAAGGTAATTTACCCCAAGTGATAACCTAAATGGGTAATAATAGTAAAATGATTTGGAAATGTAAAAAAAAGTATAGTGGAAATGACTAATAAATGGAAAAAGGACCTAAACGAAAGAAGATAAAAAGTTTTAGGACTAAAGCGTAATTTACTGTAAAGATAATTAGTCGTAAGACTAATTGGTAAATTATAAGTTAAAAAGTGAATAAATACATAAATATAGTTAATAAATGGAAAGATTGTAAGTAGAAGTTAAATGGAGGATCCTATCGTAATTTGACAAAGTTTAAGGGTAAAACAGTAATTGCTCGTAAAGTAAGTTAATAAGTGACATGTAAGTGAAAAGTGAAATTTAAATGACAAGTATCCAAAGAATCCTAAATTCAAGAACTAAAATGTAATTTTCCATAAAAATGCTTAAACAAGGACCAATATGTAATTTATAAGCCAAATGATGATTTAAGATGAAAAGAAAAATTAACTAGTGGTAAAAGTGAAATTATGAGATAAGAATGGCAAATTTGTAATTAATTGGAAGGTTTGGGATCAAAGCAAAAGTTTACCATATTGATGGTATCCAGTAGAATAAACTAAAAGTAAAATAAAAATACTATTTAATTAAGTGAAGTAACGAAATTAATGCCAAAATAGTAAGCAAATGATTAGTGAAAGGCCAAAATTGTAAATCCGGTGTAAGAATAGATAATTAAGTTAAATGACAAGATTAATGAGTGAAAATAATCAAAGAAATGATAGATTGATCTAATTGTAATGAAATGACTTAATACTGATTAATAAGTAGAATATACATGCGTGTAAGAATGTGAGGGTTAAAGAGTAAAGTGCCTATTAAATAAGTACATCAGTGAGAAATAACACTGATTAAGGGTTAGAATGTGAACTAATGAACTTAAGGAATTAGTTAAAGTTAATTGCATTATAGAAGTATATGAAGTGAATGTATTATAATGTAAGATGTACTGATTTAAGAAAATGAAGTGAAAGTTAATTGAAATGAGAGAAATCAGCAGATAAGATAGTTAAAGTAAGTGTTAAAGAAACGATAAGAAAAAGAATAGGTTAAAGGATTGAAGTGGACAGTGTAATAGTAAGATCATAATAGTGAAATATAGAAATAGTGTGAAATCGTAAGAAAAGAAATAAGAAAAGACTAGATAGCATTATGACATTCTTGAGCCTGAATGTGAGGACCAAAGTGTGTGCATGTGTATATGTGCTTAAGTTAATACTGGAAATTATTAGATTCGTAATTATCACTGAGTATATTTAATGCTCAGCATGTATTTTATTTGACTGCGTGTAGGTACCAAGTGAAGCGTCTGTGGAGCGTGCGACCCGGACTAGACCGGTCGATTGAAGTTAAGAATATATTGCTATTGTTCTTGGAATGTATGTAAGGTTATATGTTAGCGAAGTAGTTATATAATATGATAGATGTTATTGTATTGGAGTATAGTTATATGGATTAGACTGGAATGTGTAATAAGTTATAATTATTGTGCCCTTGAGTTGGGCTATATTTTGGCTGAATTGCAGGCTTTGGGTAGTTACTATTATAGTCATTATGCTGCCCAATTTTGAATAAGTGAATAGTAAATAAAACAGTTTCAAGTCAATCAATAAGTTTTAATATGGCTAAGTGAATTGTTAGTGGCATGTACATTGAAATGGATTATGTATATACAAGGGTTCAGCATTGATGTTTATGTATATGTATATGTAACAGTTTAGAAGCGATCGTATACTGTGTATGGTTCACATGGTGAATGTTATAGCTTATGATTGAATGATGTGATACGATAAAATGGGATAATTGAACTGGATCAAATGAAATATAATAGTGACATAAAAGTGTTAAAGGATAGATGATTCGATAAATTTATAAAATAAATAAATAAATATTACCGCAATCATTATAGGACTGAAATTAAACATTGCATTGTATATATTGTACGGAAGCGATAAGGGTGTTACATGCATACTCCAAGTACTATAATTCTTATTGTTTAATTTTTCAAGACCACTTACCGAAGTAGTCATATCCGTCATAGTGACTTGGTAATTAATTTAATTAACCAAGTAAGCTTGGTCCCAGACCAATATACTTCACAGTCCCAGACTGCGCACTAGCAGCACTTGCACGTAACACGATCCTCATCTTTCTTTTCTTTTTTTTTTCTTGTTATTTTTTCTCGAAACCTTGATTGGTTAAAATTGAGATATTAATTTAAGGTAGTAGTAGAAGATTTATAGCTAAAATTTGTTGAAATTAAATATTAATAGATGATGGAGTAATTTGTAAACCTGCTAAACCCGAAGCATTTAAACAAAGCTAATGATATAAGGGCACGCCTAATATAACTTGGGTATATATGCACACACAAAGGTGAGAGATTTTTCTGTTTTCCTTGCATGATCTCTTAGAGCATGATCTCTTAGAGATGCCAAATAAAATGCTTATTGTAAATTTTCATTGCTATATGATGTAGGTGTCAGTAGTATCACATAAACAGTAAAAGTTCCTTTGGCCAAATGAGTGGAGACGCCTATCTTTTTCTTCTTTTCTTCTTTTAGGTCACCTTCTAAATTAGCAAGATAACAATTATCGCAATCACGCGTATCAAAATAACAATGTCCATTTTTTCGAAAAGAATGGACTGGTCTGCCTTCTTGGTCACAAGAAATCTTGAAACACTTGTAAATCACAATACAAAGCAGCTTCCACAACACGAGTACGTCTTATTATTAGATATTTCCACCAAACAAACAATAGTGAATCAATACACTCACACCCTGCATAATTAGTTAATAAAAAACAACTTATTAAATTAATAAAAGAAAAAACGGAATTATACGTAATTAGTGATTAATTAAGTGGTAGTATTATTTTACTTACTTATCATATTGGAAGTTAACTTTTCCAGCATCAGGGTCAGCAATGATCGCAAAAGTTTCTTGAGATAAATCAATGGTGCCATGACAACCTGAAGCGCACTAATCCACGATTTTCACAACTACTGAGTTACCAGTGCAGGCTTTACCATCTACACACTTCACTCTATAGTTTGATCCACAAGCTGCTCCTTTTCCCCAAAATGCATCGTTTGCTGCTGCTATCATTACTCCTTCATTTATGTACCCATAATATGCCGATGCTGCATCTCATAATTAATTATAATTAATAATACACATACGAAAAAAAATACTTGTCTACGCTATGTCTTCACGCTAATGATAAACTTTGATGAATGAATTTTAATCCACAAAAACCTTCTGAATAAAGTTCATATAAAGTTTGCTGGGTCGAAAAAGTTGTGGCATTTTGATAATTGTGGGTTTACGCTGCATTAACATGACTTAAACTATTAACAAGTATAAAATCTTTCTTATATCACAATCTCTCCAATAAATTTATGATTTGTGTGTCTAGTTTTATGGAAGTAAACGTATGGAGGAATGTAAAAAGTAGCAGTTCCACGATCTGTCGCAGTTTCTTGAGGGAAGAGGCAGATCGATAATATTAGCAACGCTACTGTTACTATAGAGAAGATGTATGTGTGCCTAATTGTAGCTACTAGCCATTGTACAGAGATATACTCCACTACTAGCTAGTTCTTTGACTAAAAATGGTATGTCATGCAATTTTTTATTTTTTTATTTTTAAATATATGGTATCTCAATTGGGTTAACCGATATAAATAGACCCATAAAAAAGCACAAAATACTTTTTTTCAAGTATTTAAAAATATTTTATTTTTAGAACTCGATTCTGAAACGGGAATTCATAATGCATGTTGTTAATTTGTTTGCATATTTACCTTGAATTAACCGTGATCTATACGTCCTATTTTAATTTCATTTGTTAGGGATTATCATGCCCTCTAGTAATCTTCGAGTCAAGGAAAACAAAAAAATAAAAAGAAGAAGAAAATCATCATTTGTTTGGAAATTTCTTATTGATAAAGCGCGGAATGTCTTTATCGAGAAGAAAGAAGGAGAGCTGGCTAGTTTGTGGTGGAAGATCCGATCGGATGAGTGAATCCTGCAAGAGAAAGCGCCCGGTCGGACCAGGCGTAAGCACTCCGAAGCTTAATTTAGTAGTTTTAGAGAGAGAATACTTAGAGATAGAATGTTGGAGATTCAGTACCTGGTGCCATCGTTGGTTGGGCTATTTATAAGAGATAGTTGAGGTGCACTTGAGTACCTGGGACGTGATAACTGGCAGTCAGAGTAGGTGTGCGGCGAAGTGACAGGGAGCAGTTGATGGGCATGGGCACTGCCTTGTGTCAGATGGCTGATGGAACTGGCGGTCACATCAGCCGATCGGGCGTGCGCGTTGCCTAGGAGTTCACGCCTGATACTCTCTGCTATTGGGCCTTGGGCCTTGCCAATGGACTGGACCAATTAGATGGGCCTTTATGCAAATGATATTTGCAGGGTTATCACTTGTTCCCCCTCAAACTGGTCTGATCGAGCGTAGATTTGCCTCGAGGTGCCCCGTTCGGGGAGTACTTTCTTCGAATTGTTCTGATCGGGAGACATACGTTGGCGGGATTTTTGAATTTTGCACGGCACCTTTTCTGATGAGGCGTGCCTGTTTGCACAGCTATCATCATTCAATGCTGCGCGTGCTCCGAGGGTGACGCTTCATTCTTCGTACAGCCATTATGCTTTTAGGACACGTGGCATACTGCTAGTGGTGAGACGGTTGGCGTGCCCCTGAAGTTTTAGCCTATAAATAGGTGGCTTCTGTGCAGCTTTTCACTCATTTTTACAATCCCTAGCGAAACTCTGCCAAATTTTCTTCTTGCTTCTTTCAGCCTTCACATTCTGGTGGCTTTTGCTCTCTGTTCCCTGAAGTTTTTCAAAGACCCTACAATTAAGTAAGTAATCCCTTCTCGTTTCCCTTTGATTTTCCTCTGTTTTTCATTCCATTGCGCTTCTGCATTCATCTTGATTTATCCCATTAGAGACCAGAAGCTTGCATCGAAAATGGCTTCGAGTAGTAGGCAGTCGATAGATAGAACCTTCATGGAGGAGTATAGGGATAAGGCGGCGGTTGATCGTTTTTCCTGGCTAAGTCCTAGAGAAGTGGCCAAGATCCCTTCCCAGTATGACCTTCCAGAGGATGTGCACGTAATGCCTTGCCTTGAATCCATGGCAGTGACGGAGGGGCCCTTCTGCAACCAGGGAAATGAATGGTTCATCTGCCATCTACCGAGCTTGGAGCAGGGATGAGGTTTCCCTTTGGCGCATTCGAGGTGGCGGTGTTGAGAGGGTATGGGATCGCCCCCAACCAGCTTCATCCGAACGGATGGAGATTGGTGGCTTGCTTCAAGATCTTGTGCCGGATAGAGGGAGTAGCCCCGACCTTGGATCTCTTCACCCATTTCTTCTATGTGTCGGGTCGGAGTGATGGCACATAGTGCTTCTTCACCAGCCGACCGAAGAGGAAGCTTTTTGCAGTCCCCTCCTCGATGAAAGGGTACAAGGAAAAGTACTTTCTTGTGGGGATGATCGGCGAATTCGGAGTGCCGCTAACCCCATCGGAAGGAGCCATCATACTGAAGGATCAGGCGGCTGGACAACCCTTGTACGAGGCCGATATCAAGTTGATGGACGCCGTGATGAGACAAGGAGGTCCCTATAATTCCGACTTCCTGTTGGGGATCGTGTTCAGGTCTTCAAGCTCTGAAGCTATTGAAAACGAAGAACGTGAGCATTGGGATTGGTGCAGAGGGGGCAGCATAAATTATCAATCATGCATTGCATCTGCATTGAGTATTTATTTTTCTATAAATAACACTTATCTTGCTTATCTATGCGACGCAGTTGCGATGGCTGGTGGGGATCACATGACAAGGCAGCTTGCCGTGCGGGCTAAGGCTAAAAGAGATGCCGAGCGTGCCGCGAAGGAGCAGAGGAAGAAGAGGAAGATCCTACCGATTTCGGAAGTGCGTGCCACGCTGGCTCCAGCTCCTCGCGCCGCTGCCCCGATCGCCGCGGTGCCTATTTTTGTTGCTGCACCTGCTACCGCAGCCGCCACCTCGGTGACAGCTGCTGTAGTTTCATCCTCACGCCCGATTTCGAACATCTCAAAGGGCCAGCAATCTCAAAGGCAGCAGTTAATACTGTGGGATGAGTCTGATGAGGAGGAGGTGCCAGGGGCTGTCCGTCTTCCCAGCATTCTGTCCCTGAGGGAGATAGCGCAAGGAAAAGTTGCCCGTTTGGATGAGGCTGCCCACAGGTAGGCCGAGGAATCCGCTTGGAAGAAGGCCACTGACCTGGTAGCCGAGGTAAATGCTCGGGTGGCGGCTAGGGGCAAAGCTATTGTGCAAAGTGAGCCGGCCCGGCGAGCCGACAGGCGACTCGTGGCTTTGAAGGAGTTCTTAAAGGAGAACTTTGGCGACGACTGGTCGGCAAGCAACAAAGCGGTTGCTAGCCATCTTTGCTGAGAGATTCTTCAGGAGGATGACTTCAAGGCCATGGGAGATCCCAACTCGCTTGCTCGGGAGCTCAGTATGTTTAACCAGCAAAGCCTGGAGGTAAGATTTGTTGTCCTGATTTTTGTTGCCTAAAAAATGGCAAGGCCCCCCTTTTGCTAACGTTGGTATTTTCTTCTTCTTATAGCTGATCAGGAGGGGTCAGCGTATGCACGGCATGGCAAGCCTTTTGGAGGCCAAGTCAAAAGATGCTGCTAAGAAGAGGGGGGAGGCAATTGCTCAATGCGATGCTGCACAAAAAGAAAACTCTGCCCTTCGCCTTCAGGTGTCGAAACTGCAGAAGGAGACCTCCACTCTCCGTGGGGAGGTGGTAGATGCGAGGAGGGAAGCATCTCGGCACGCCCAGGAGCTAAAGTCTCGGCTAGGCGAGGTTGACCGGCTGAAGGGTGAGGTCTCATGCCTGACGGTTGATAGTGCCCAATGCCAGAAATTTGAAGAGGAGGCGACCAGACTGAGCGCTAAGTGCAAACTCCTAGGCACTGAGAGGGGTAAGGCCTTGGCAGAGTGCAACAGTCTCCAAGCCGAGCAGGATTCGCTGAAGGCTACTTTGGAGGAGAAGGAAGCCTTCTGGAGGAAGAAACTTGAAGAGGAGCTTGACTCTCAAAAAGAGTAGCTTCTTGATCAGCTGGGAGAAGCTCAAGGGAACCGGGAGCCATTTCCCTAGGGTTAATCTCGACTGGATGGAGGATCTTAGCATTTTGCTCGATCCACAATCTAGTGATGATGAAGAGGAGGTTCCTAGAGAGGAGGCGACCGACAGAGCGACCTCACTTACTGAAGATCCTTCGCCAACTGGAGTTCAGCCAGACGCGCCCTCCGAAGTTGAGGCTGGCGCTACTTTGCCTGAGGTGGCTGCCGAGCCTTCTAAGCCTATTGCCATCCCAGCTGTGGAGCCTGCTGCCGAGCCGAGCATGGAGGCAGTTGATGTAGAAATTGTAGATATATAGAGAGATAGATTAGAAATTGTATACTTTATTTTTGTATTCGTGTAAGTTGTGCAATATACAATTTTCTCAATAAATGACATTTTTCGCGTAAATTGCAAATTTCCACAGTTATGCATTCATGAATCTTCAATAACTTGTAAAATTGCATAAAATTTGCTAAGTTCGGATGTAGCTTTGCTAAAATGCATATAACTTGCTAATGTGAAACATGTTAATGAATCTCATATACTTCCTGAATTGGAATAAATTCTCAAGTCCAGTGACCGATTTGCCCAATCTGGTTTAGGATGCACGATTAGTCAGCCATTTGGAATGACTCTTGAGTCAGACTTCGAATCAAGCGAATAGTTTCGTTCGTCAAGTTAGTGCCTGATTTGCATTCCGGTTCGTGACCGTTGCATAACACTTATCTTGGAAGAAACATTTACCTTAATGTTACGACAATTCTCACATCTCAGATTCGGGATGGGCGTCGAATCTAGCGAATTAATCAGCACAAGCGAGGCGCGTTTCGCATTTTTAGATCGGGAGTATAGCCGATCCTAATGGAAGGGATCGACATAAGGTTCGTAGTTCTCGTATCTTTGGATCGAAAGTATAGCCGATCCTAACGGTTGAACTGTCGGGCACTTGTCCTTTTACGCATCTTGGGATCGGCAGTTGCGTCGATTCTAATGGTTGGACTATCTTCAAGGAAATGGATTCCAACTTTTGCATTTTTGGCTCGGGATGAGCGTCGAGCCTAGCGTATAAGTTATGCCATGTATGCTCTACAAAAGGATGAAAAAGAACCTTTTTACACGGAGATGAAAAGGAACCTCTTTCATTGATTGAATATCATTGGATCCGGATACATTATTACAAGTGGTACTTTTTAAGTACTTCAACATTCCAGCTCCGGGGGATGTCTTGCCCTTCTATTGTTTTGAGCCTGTATGTGCTCGGGCTTAAGACTTTGGAGATCTCATAAGGCCCTTCCTAGTTTGGCATTAGCTTCCCAACTCCTGCATTACCCGAGCCTTTATCTGCCTTTCTAAGCACCAGGTCACCTACATTGAAAGCTCTAGACTTCACCTTAGTGTTGTGGTATCTGGCGATCCTTTGCTTGTAGGAGGCGATTTTGACATAGGCATCCTCCCTCCTTTCTTCTAACAGATCTAGATCTTGGCACCTTCCTTGGATGTTCATCTGCTCGGAGTAGAATGCCGATCTGTGGGATAGGAGGCCGACCTCTACAGATATCATTGCTTCGGAGCCGTAGACAAGAGAGAATGACGTTTGCTGAGTGCTTGTCCTCGATAAAGTTCTGTAAGAACACAGGACACTCTGCAGTTCTTCAGTCCAGTTGCCTTTCGCCTCACCTAGTCGTTTCTTCAACCCTTCTAGAATGGTCCGGTTGGAGACCTCCGTCATTCCATTGCTTTGAGGGTGAGTGACTGAGGTGAATCTCAAATTGATGTTGAGGCCTTGGCAAAAATCTCTGAAGATTGAGCTGTCGAACTGCTTGCCATTATATAAAATGAAAACGTTAGGTAAGCCATACATGCAGATGATATTCCTCCATACAAAGTTCTTGACCTTCTCTGCTGTGATCGCTGCCAGAGGCTCTGCTTCGATCCATTTGGAGAAGTGGTCAACTGCCACGATGAGAAACTTCATCTGCCTTTTTGCTTGCGGAAAAGGTCCCAGGATATCCAAGCCCCATTAATCAAACGGCCACGCGACCCCGATCGGCTATTGGTCATTTTCGTGCTGTCTTATGACCCTTCCATGAACTTGGCATTGCGGGCATTTCCTTACTTTCTCCTGAGCATCTCTGAAAAATGCTCGGCCAGAAGTACCATGTTTGAAGTACCTTCCTTGCTAATGCTCTGCTAGCTTCGTGCGCCCCGCAGATGCCTTCATGGACCTCCCTGAGGATGTAGTCTCCTTCTTCCTCCATCACACATTTGAGCCATGGATGGCTGAAAACTTTTTTGTACAGATCACCGTTAATTATGGAGTAATTGAGGGATTTGCGAGATACCTTTCGAGCTTCGGTTTTATCCTCCTGCAGCTGTCCTGTCTGTAGGTACTGCTTGATCGAGCTCATTCAGGTTTCTTCCCATTGATTAATCTCCATCATTTCTGGCTCGTCTAAGGAGGAGGAGGTTTGGTCGATGACAATGATATTTGCTTCTATTATTCCTTGCTCGAAAGCAGATATTTTTGTCAGCCGATCGACTTTAGATGTTTGATCTCTCGGCACCTTCTGGAGGTTCCATTTTGATCCAGATTCTTCAAGTATTTTGATAGCGGCCTTGACCTTTGCCAAATACTGGATCATGCTGGCTTCTCTGGCTTCGAAGGTGCCTAAGACTTGGCTTGTCATGAGTTGAGAGTCGCTTTTAATGGTCACTGACTCTGACTGGATGGCATGAAGGGGTCTCAATCCTTAAAAAAGTGCCTCGTACTTTGCCACGTTATTAGAAGTTTTAAAATTAAGCTTTATTGCATACCTTATTGCAATGCCCAAGGGGCCCGTTATTACAATGCCCACGCCTCCTCGAGTGTCATTTGCTGCGCCGTTTACTATCATTTCCCAACTTAGGCATTTGGGCTGACCTTGGGGTTCTTCACCAGTGAATTCAGCAACAAAATCTGCTAGAGCTTGAGCCTTTATTACCGTTCTGGGCTCATACCTCACATCCTACGACTGCAGCTTGATCGCCCATCCCACCATCTTGCCTTCCAGGTCCGATGTCTGAAAAATTTTCCTGATCAGATAACCCGAATGGACCACTATCGTGTGCGCCTCGAAGTACTACCTTAACTTTCTTGCGCATATCATAAGGGCGATGATGAGCTGCTCGACTGGTCCTTTCTTTAAGTCCGCACCCTTGAGTACTTGGCTGACGTAGTACACCGACAGTTGATGGGTCCCTTCTTCTCTTACTAGGACACCTGTAACGGCTTCACCAGAGGTGGACAAATAAAGGCACAAGTTTTCAAGTTTTCACCTGGTATCGGTCGGCTGAGCAGTGGCCGGTTAGTGAGGAATTTCTTTAACTTTTCGAAGGCTTGCTGGCAGTCTTCCCCCCAATTTAATGTCTCACTCTTCCTTAGCTTTTTGAAGAAAGGAGTACATCGGTTGGCTGATGAGGAGATGAATCATCCTAGGGCAGTGATTCTCCCGTTCAGCTTCTGGACGTCTTTTATGCTTCTGGGGGGTTGCATCTCGAGGATGGCTTTTATTTTCTCCGGATTAGCTTCGATCCCCCTCTGAGAAACCATTAAGCCTAAAAAATTTCCTGAGGGGACTCCGAAGATGCACTTTTCGGGATTGAGCTTCATCCGAAATTTATTTAATGTGCAAAAAACTTTGGCCAGATCGGCGGGATATTTTTCAGGGCTCATGCTTTTGACGATCATGCCGTCCACATATACCTCTAAATTTTGCCCGATCTGGTCTCTGAAAATTTTATTCATGAGATGCTGATACGTGGCACCAGCATTCTTTAGACCGAACGGCATCACCCTATAGCAAAAGGTTCCGTCGTCTGTGATGAAACTGATTTTTTCCTGATCTACAAGCCACATCAGGATCTAGTGGTAACCAGCGTACGCGTCGAGGAGGGAGTAAATGGCATAGCCTACAGTGGCGTCCACCAATTGGTCCATACTTGGCAGGGGGTAGCTATTTTTGGGACATGCTTTATTGAGATCCGTGAAGTCCACGCACATTCGCAGCTTCCCTAACTTCTTTTTTACTAGGACCACGTTAGCGAGCCACTCGGGATAGTCTATCTCTCGAATTTTTTCGGTCTTTAGTAGCCTATTCACCTCCTCAGATATGAATTTCCTCCGATCGAGCGCATGCCTCCGAAGCTTTTGCCTGACCGAGGGATGAGTTGGGTCCACATTTAATTTGTGGCTGATCACTTTTGGATCTATGCTGGGAATATCCTCTGGCTTCTAGGCGAAGGACGCTTGATTTATCATCAAGACCCGCATGATAGCGTTTTCTGTTTTTGTGTCCATGCTGGTCCTGACTTAAACGTTTTTTCCTTTTGACAACACCCTTGTCTTCACCTCTTCAGCAGGGTCCATTCTTGGTCTCTCCACCTGCTCAGGCTACTCCAGACCTGGCTCTACAACCATGGCCTCCCTCTGTTGCTTTATCATGGTGACGTATGCTTCTCGTGATGCCTTTTGATCGCCTCTCAGGATGGCGACGCCCCCTTTGGTTGGGATTTTCATCACCATGTACCGTACCTTGGTGACAGCTCCGGTTTGGAAAAGCAGCGGCCTACCGAAAATGGCATTATAGGCAAAAGTCATGTCAATCACCATAAAAGTTACCTTACATTCATGAGCGATTGCCTCTTGGCCAAGTTCGACGGATCCCACCACCGGGATAGTAGCATTGCCGAGCCCAATCAATGGTGTGGCGTTCGGTTTCAACTCTTCGATCGGGAGCCCCATTGCTCGGTAGGCCTGAAGGATAAGCACGTTGACAGCACTACCGTTATCCACTAGGATTCTTTTGACATTGAAGTTGTTAATCCGAGCTCTTACAATGAGAGCGTCCTCATGTGAAAACATGATGTCTCGTGCGTCTTCGCTGGATATGGTGACTGAGGCTAGCTGTCCGGCCTGGTGGGAGAGGTTAACACCCTTTCCCTTTCTTTTTCTGGAGAGGTCTTCTCCATAGGATGATCCTCTGGTGATCACATATATTATCCCGGTGTACGGCCTGCGCGGGTTGGCATTCCTCGGGTTTCTATGCTCATTATCATTGTCTGAGCCAAAATCATCCCTCCGAGGCTTCAACTGTCTACAGGGACTCTCCCCTCTAGCCGGGCCTATGAATTTGTTGAGGGACCCCCTTCGTATCAGCCTTTCGATCTCTTTTTTAGCGAGGTACACTCGTCAGTCAGGTGACCGACCTCTCTGTAAAACTCACAATATTTCTTGGGGTCCCTCCTAATTCTGCTCCTTTCGGACAGCTTCCTGGGCCAGTTGACCTTGCTGTGCTTTTCTTTGATCCACATCAGCACTGTGGCCGGGTTGGCATTGAGTGGAGTGAAGGTTCTGAGCGGGCGATCATCCGAGCATTCAGCCCTGTCCCGTCCGGGCTCCTTCCTTTTGCCCAGATTCCTGAAAGTTGCAGCTCGGTCTGGGCTTCTTGTTGTCCATTCGAATCGGAAAGCTCTATTGAATGAGCGACCGTTTGGGTGCTGTAGCCGATCCATTACATTGGTCCTTCTTCCCCTGTTGGACCTTAGGGCGTCATCCAGTTGGATGTGCTGCCTAGCCCTCTCCATTAGATCGGCAAAGCTGGTTGGGGGTCTTGTTGTTATTGATTCAAACAAAGGGCGGTCAGCGATGCCCCCAGCTAAGGCGTTAGTCGCCATCTCAACACTGACATTCCTCACCTCAGACATGGTAGTTTGGAACCTGTCGATGTAGTCTCGAAGACTTTTATCGGATCTCTGATAGAGGTTGCACATCTCACCAATTTTGGTGCACGCGTCTGCATGATAAATCTCGTGGTGAACTGCTCCTTGAGTTGTTTGAAGGAGGTAATTGATTCCTATGGCAGCTCATGGAACCAATTAACAGCGTCTCCTCCCAAGGTGGCGGAAAAGATTCTGCAGGCTATCCTCTCGTCGTAGGTGTAGACCTGCACTTTAGTCAGATATTCTGCTAAATGAGTGGTGGGATCAGTTTTACCTGTATATTTGTCCATCACCACGTCTCTCCACCTGGGAGGTAGCTCGAAGTCTGTGATCTCCCTGCAAAATGGGGAGGCAGTATTCCTGCATGTGTTCCCCTCAAACGTGCCTTTCTTGGGACACTACAAGAAATCTGAGAAATAGAGACGGAAAATAGAGACGGAATTCCGTCTCTAATTGAAAATAGAGACGGAAATAGAGATGGAAATTTTCCGTCTCTATTTCGTCGGTCTCTAAAAATTAGAGACCAAAATGTTCCGTCTCTATTTTTAGAGACGGAATGGACGTTTCCGTCTCTAAAAATAGAGACGGAATAACTTATTCCGTCTCTATTTTTAGAGACGGAAGGAGCATTTCGGTCTCTAAAAATAGAGACGGAAAGAACGATTCCGTCTCTATTTTTAGAGACGGAAACTCAATTCCGTCTCTAAAAATAGAGACGGAAAAACTTTTTCCGTCTCTATTTTTAGAGACGGAAAATCAATTCCGTCTCTATTTTTTTTTGGAATTTTTTTTAATATATTAAAATAAATAATATTAAATTTAAATATTCCTTAATTTTATATAATGAATTTTCATCTCTAATTTATTGAATTTTTTTCATATATTAAAAATAAATAATATTAAATTTAAATTATTCTTAATTTTATATAATGAAAAAAATTAAATAAACAATAAATAATTATGAAAATATTGTATTATTGAATGTATTAATATATGAAAAGTGTAGTGAGATTACAAATAAAAAAAGATAAAAATTCTAAAAATAATAACTAAGATGGAGGAGAATGCAGACAATCAGCAAACGGTGTTTGCGGGTCAGCAGGTAATATACGGCTAATGAAGTCCTCCAGCATATTGATACGGTCCATTAGTACGCCAACCATACCGCGTAGCTCAATGACCTCATTAGTACGCCGACCGTCTTCAACTTCTGTCCATATTACTCATTAATATTAAACTGCTTAGAAAAAATCATAAAGTCGAAGTTAGTATTTAATCCCTAATTAGTTTTACATAATGATTCATTTCCATAAATTAAAATCACAAATATTTTATAAAAAAACGGACAGAGTTCCCCCTATACGGGTCCCTATCCCCCTGTCAAACATGAGCAATTTTAACATTTCGGTAAAATATCAACCAATCGCAACTCCACAACAAACTCATTGTAATAAGAAATTTACATTTGTAATTTCTATGGTACTGTAAATATAACTTTCCCATATTAGTTGCAACCTCCATTTCAGATGATCAAATCACAAAAAGAGAGCCGGTAATAATGGTCATAATTAATACTGCATTGCTATACAGTTTCATATGAAGTGCACACAGCAGGCCTATTGAATTTGAAACGTGTGCTGTTGCATCAAGCAATAAAAATAGAAACAAGGTAGACAGGGAATTACCACAGACATACATACGATTGCAAGTTGCACAATCTTCTGATTGAAAGATATCCATCATCCATGTTCTATCCAGCAGACACAGGCAAAAGAAAAGAAAAGAAAAGAAAAGAAAAGAAAACTCAATAGCCCTAGTACTTGACAAACCTCAGCAGCCAACATTCTTGGAACCATAGTTTGAATCTGGCCTAAGCTTTGTTCCAAATTGTTCCTCGATCTTTGACATCTTGAGACTATCGCATCTCGAGTAATTACCTCAAGTAACACAAAGAGCACTATCACAACAAACTTTTGGCTATATTTACACTAATAAAACTGCATCAAACAATACAAAAGAATCAAATGATTCAGTCATGAATATCCCAGAAAACAAACCATAATCCAGGAAAATCTACCTGGAAATATATAACTGAACAAGTTTACAAAGAAGCTAACAAAATAACTTTACAATTTCGTTTCAATGGCAGAAATAGCTACACCGTAATAACTTATCAATTTTCAATATCTAATTGTCAATAAGCTAAAGGAGTTATTTAATAGCAAATAAAACCAGAACCATATATCAGCATTCCCTAATATACATAATTTGCCAATTAGACATTAAACTTCAGTACACATAACACAAAAATTCCATAGCATGGTTATCTTATATAAAATCATATGGAAAGGTAGATTTGATTTACTCCAACCAATTGCTCAATTAACACAGAAAATTTATCAATCAATTCAGTAAACATTAACCACGCATATACTGTAAATATAAATCGTACCTTAACAATTTAATTTATAAATAAATCTTTTGGAAAAGGTAAGTTTGGTGGCCACTAACCGATTTTTCTGATATTTTTGGCTCATTTTACCATCGCCAGAGACTCGCCGGAAGCTAGCCGGAGCTCCACCGAAGACACCGAAATCACAGGGAGGAAGCTTGGAGCGCCGGGGTTGGTTTTCCGGTGGTCACGCGCCGTGAAGATCGTTCATTTCGCCGGAATCGACGCCGAAAGCTTCGGTCTTCTCCCTCTCCGATCTGCTCATCACCGGCAATTTAGGAGGATCCACGGCCACCGGAAGCTTCGTCTTGCCGCTGTGAGTCCAGTCGTGCCGTTCGTGTCGCCTCTCGCTGTCGGAGTTCGCCGGAGAAGCTCGCGATTTTTCCTCCCTCTCCTGGAACGCCGACGTCGCGATGGAGGGGAAAAGGACGCCGAGATCGGTGTTGCGAGGAGCCGCTGCTCGCCGTTGACCACCGCCAGCTGCTCTGCCCCCCTTCCGCCGTGCTCCGCCCCCTCTCCCTCTCTTCGGTTTCTTTCCCCCGCTTCCTCACCGATTTTGTCCCTCTTACTTTTTATTTCTTTTCCTTCTCATAAATCCTCTAACTTAATCCTACTAATTCTAACTTAATATCCCTAAAATAGAGACGGAAATTGATTTTCCGTCTCTATTTAGAGACCGCACGATTATATCGTCTCTAAATAGAGACGGAAATCAATTACCGTCTCTATTTTTAGAGACGGAATAATTTTTACGGTCTCTATTTAGAGACCGCAAATATTACTCCGTCTCTAAATAGAGACCGAAAACTTTTCGTCTCTATTTAGAGACGGAATTTATTTTCCGTCTCTAAATTTAGAGACGGAAACTAATTCCGTCTCTAAATTTAGAGACGGAAATTGCTTTCCGTCTCTAAATTTAGAGACCGAAATATTTTTCCGTCTCTAAATAGAGACGAAATTGTTTCGGTCTCTATTTAGAGACGGAAATATATTTTTCGTCTCTATTTAGAGACGGAAAAAATTTCCGTCTCTATTTTCGGTCTCAAATTTTGGAGGGAATCGATCCCGCCATAAATAGAGACGAAAATTTTTCCGTCTCTAAATAGAGACGGAAAATTATTTCCGTCTCTATTTAGAGACGGAAAATATTTTCCGTCTCTATTTAGAGACGGAAAACTGATTTTCGTCTCTATTTAGAGACGGAAAAATTTCCGTCTCTATTTTTCGTCTCTATTTTCCAGTTTTCTTGTAGTGGGAGCTGAAAAGCCAAACTGCCTGAGCTTTTGTTTAAAGCATTGGTCTTCCTTGCTCATGGCGGTGGCGGTAGACTCGCCTTTGGCCTTTCTTGAGTGGCTGCAGTTTGAGGTGCACATAAAGGACAAATAATCCCCTATAAAGGGGGTGGAGGACTTGCTGGGGCAGTAGGGGGAGTCCCTACTTGAGGACATTGTTCCCTTCCTTTTATCGTACCTTCCTGGGGTCTTGACGACGCCCCTTAGACTGTCTTGAACTTGTGGCTCATTTATGGAAATCCCCTTGTTTCTCCTCCATCTAAAGTCTTCGTCCATGAGTTCGTCCATGAGGTAGTCCTTATGGGCTCTTTCAGAGGTTCTTGGCATCTTGTCTTTTTTGAGTGTTTAGACGATACTCTTAGTGAAGTCACTAAAAAGAGCACGCATGTCCGTAACGGTGATAGGGGTATTTTTCGATTGCTTTAGAATGCCATCGTCGAATGCGGGAAGAAGGTTGGTCCTGGTTGGGGACCTGGGAGGTACCTCCCTCCTCCGTGAGGTCCATGATTTGGCGCGGCTGCCACCGTCGTGATCATGTTCCATGGGGGATGCGTCATTATTGGATCTTGAGTTAGCCATGCCTCTCAACAAAAAGTACCAAATGATAAAGCGCGTAATGTCTTTATCGAGAAGAAAGAATGAGAGCTGGCTGGTTTGTGGCGAAAGATCTGATCGGATGAGTGAATCCTGCAAGAGAAAGCGCCCGGTCCGATCAGGCGTAAGCACTCCGAATCTTAAGTTAGTAGCTTTAGAGAGAGAATGCTTAGAGATAGAATGTTAGAGATTCAATATCTGGTGCCATCGTTGGTTGGGCTATTTATAAGAGATAGTTGAGGTGCACTTGAGTGCCTGGGACGTGATAACTGGCAGTCAGAGTAGGTGTGCGGCGAAGTGACAGGGAGCAGTTGATGGGCATGGACGCTGCCTTGTGTCAGACGGCTGATGCAACTGGCGGTCACATCAGCCGATCGGACGTGCGTGTTGCCTAGGAGTTCACGCCTGATACTCTTTGCTATTGGGACTTAGGTCTTGCCAATGGACTGGGCCGACCAGATGGGTCTTTATGCAAATGATATTTGCAGGGTTATCACTTATTAAAACCAAAATGTGTGCCTTAATTCATAAATCAATCAAGTAAATAATATAATGTGATATTAAAATTTTAATTTTAATAATCAAATGCATTTATAAATATTAATATTTTTTTACATGTTATGATACTATTTACTAAATTTGTAAATCAATGCCTAAAATGAGTAGGTGTGAAATTTATGTCACGTTAAATGTAATTTAAAATGGAAAATCTAGAGATTGAATTTTATATTTGAGTTTTACTGTCTATCAGCATATAATTGAGGTCCAATGCTAAATATTAATAATAAATTAGGACCTTAGGTGTACCAAAGGAAAAAATATTGAAATTGCATGTCAGTGGTAAAACGTTGTCTTGGCCTTTACGTCGGAGTTGTGCATGTTGGACAATCAGTTTTTTTTTTTTAGGTTGACAAATATTATATTATTCTATGTTAATATTTTTTAGAATCATCACCGGAAACCGGTTATAGTTAATTTTGTATAAAAAAAAATTTGAAATAAAAAATTATTTTATTATTTTTGCGTAATTTAGCATAAGTTAAGTGAGTATTAGTGAAATCGAACTTGACCATGACTGATTAATTATTTATTATTTTGCCACTGTGAAATGTAAAATCCTTATTTAAATGAGATTCATAAAAAATTAAATTAATGATAAAATGTTACTTATAAATATCAACTGTTATTTTATTTATTTATTAAGCAATTTATTATATCTATCAATTTTCTATTAGTTTTCATGTATCATTATAAATAAGTGGAACAGTTATAACAGACAATGTGTGGCTACCAGTTGATTGATGGAGATGAAACGGGGAATCTCTTGGTCATTTTCTGTGAATATTATAACCATGATATCATACACTACCTCATTACGAGTGAGTTAAATACATCAATTCAAATCCAATGCATTTCATTTGCTATTTTAAATTGAATCAAGATGAATTTATAATTAAGTATATTTCCTGTTGGTTATATGAATGGAAGAGTATATTTTCGTACATTAAATGTATCATATGTTAACAAATATAAACCGATATATCAAAAAAAATTATGAACCATTTGTCTAATGATTCAAATTTATTAACACATGGTACGTTAAACGTAGGTTTGATTTCACTAACGGTCACTCAACTTATCACTTATCGCGCAAAACTAACCGATTTTTTTTTTCTTACTTAAATGTCACTGAACTTTTAAAATTTTTGCAAAAAAGTCATGTTGACCGGAATCCGGTGAGAACTATCGCCGGATTGATGACATGACATGTCATATCAGAAACTACATGTCGTTTAACAATATTTCCAATAAATGCTACATCTAAATAAATTTCACTCACGATCACTAAACTTATCATTTATCGCGCAAAAGTAAACAATTTTCTTTTTTTCTAACTTAAATGTTACTGAACTTCTAAAATTTTTGCAAAAAAGTCATATATTTACTATTCGTTGTCACGTGTCATATGTCATGTCATCAATCCGATAAGAGTTTTCGCCGGATTCCGGTCAACATGACTTTTTTGAAAAAATGTTAGAAGTTCAGTGAAATTTAAGATAAAAAAAAAATCGGTTACTTTTGTGCGATAAGTGATAAGTTGAGTGATAATGAGTGAAATTGACCCGTTAAACGTACCAAAAATATCACCGGAATCAAAGATTTTTTATATAAGTTTTTCTCAATTAACCAGCTTTTGAAATTAATTAACTTATGCCAAAATTTAATTTTTCAATATTGTTTTGCAATATTTCAATATGATTTGACATTATAAATCTTTTACATGTAAATGGCGCTAGTCGTCTGGGATTCATTAAATATTCTACAACAACCTAATATAAAAATGAGTCATTATCTTATAACAATCTAGACAATCTTAATTACTTTATAACATGGCTATCGAAATTTGATACGCAAATGTAGTAAAGTTAATGGAACATTTTAAAATTTTTTTAAAAGAATGTAAATTTGTAAATAAAAAATTAATACAAATTCGTGTGAAATTTTACAATTTTATATTGAATATTATTAGAAGGAAGACATTAATTACAATCAGATTTCTAAGCATGCTTAGAGAATATGCCTTTCGGATATTTCCAAAATTTGGGCATTTTCATGGGTGAAAATTGTTTGATTCATTAAGAGAATTAGCTTAAACTATAGGAGGAGAAAATGAAATTAGATTATGAAATCAATGTCTTGGGATTTTTGTATTTGTAATGTAGGTATATTGTCCATCGCATACGTTATATATCCGCTTCTATATTGCTGACAAGAATAAAAATCATATATCTATTAATTTATTATTGATGTTGTAAATAAATAATTTGTGAATATCCTTCCAATTCTCCAACTTTTCAACTCTCAAACTCTTCAACTTTCCAACCCTCCAAATTCCCCAACTCTTCAACTTATGTAACTCATGCATTTAGTTTGTAACTTGTATATGTGAGTCCCAAATATATGATCTAGAGGTGGGGTGAATAGATCATTTCATAATTTTTTCGTGATCTGGATATATTAGAACACATACAGTTGATATGCAAAATACCATCATCATAATAAATCCATTTCATACAATTTACTTTAAATAATTTTTTAATTATCCTTTACCATTAAAAACTATACATATGGACGAAATTATTAGTGGCAAAAAATCAGATTTTCATTGGATAAATTAATTTAGAAAAATCAATTTCATCCCGTTATTCCAGAACACATGTGATTTTCTGACTCTGTTCTATAAAACATAGAACAAATACAGAACAGTTAATTTCAGCATAAAAATTATAGAGCACAAAATAAAAAGAGAGTAAGGGATAGAGAATTTAACACCGCGGTTTACAGAGGTTCGGCCCTTGCCTACATCCTCTCCTTAAGACAATCCGTCTTAAGAGTTTCTCTCTTTCTAATGTGACTCTATTTACGGGCAAAAGTCAAAAGCCTGTTACAAGTAGCTATCCCAAGTTTTTCTTCCCAAGTGAAAACTCTAAAAATACTTAATCATTTTTCCAAAGTAAAATGATCAAAACACTTAACCCTTTTTCCCAAGTAAAAGAACCTAAACACTTGCTAGTTTATTTTCCTAGGTTCTAGCAACCTAACCTCACCATATTATCTCATAAATTTGATAAGCCTCACTAACATGATTACAATATAAAAACTATAATTATATTGAGGAGATGTGATCGTGAATGCACATGAAGGAATGAAAAACTTATAAGATAAAACCCAATTAGAACAAAAACGTTTTTCACTCACTTGAATAACAACTCAACAAAAACTCATTTTATAGATCATGAAAATATAGCTGTTGGGTGTGAACATTCACTTCAAAATGTTTGAAGAGATTTTGGACAAAGAAATCTGATTTCATTATTTTCTCAGTCAAAGAAAATCATTTGAAAAGAATTAATGCATCATTCTCTAACGTGGAAAAGATATGTTTAAAAGAAGGCTTTATTTCCTAAAATCAGCTTTGATAAATCAGAAATTTCCTTTCCTATAATTGTGAAAAATCAGTTTTGAAAAATATAATCCATTCTCTTTTCTTAGATAAAAACTAATCTGAAAAATATATTCCAGATTTTATTTCTTTCTTTTTGCCAATAATCATGTATATGAAAATTTTAATTTTTGGAAAGAAATAAATTTAAATAAGTTAAGATTTGATTTTGGAAAGATATTTGGATGCAGTAAATTATAAAATCCAATTGGAATAATATTCCAGAATTATTTCTTTCCTTTTTCAAAGAGACATGCATATGAAAAATTAATTTTAGGAAAGAAATAAATTTGATTTGAATGAAGATGTGATTTGTAAACTATTTTAAATGCATAAAATAAGGTAATTAACGTGTTGTGAGTGTGTGGATTCCTCAAAAATGATTTTACAAATTTTATTTCTTAATAAACCTTTATTGCTGTAAGTCTGCTCTGATGGTTGTAGAACACGAACGCGTCTGTTCTATATTTAATAGAGCACTCTGCATCAGATTCTGAAACTTAGGCCTGCACAATATAAGTTAGAAAAAGCCCAATTTGATTAAGTATAAATGTTTTGTAATACATCAAAATCTGTGAATTAGCCTTTGAGCCAACATTCTCCCCCTTTTTTATGATGACAAAACATTTATTTATTTGAGCTAAAGCTCCCCCTAAATATATGCTCAAAAATAATTAATCACTGAATATATGCTCAAAAAACAATTTAAACAAGAAGATAATCAAATAATGAAGCATAAATATTCAGATATTAATTTCATGCAATGAAGATCAACAATATATCACATATGTGTTTCTTCTCCTACACATAAGATATGTATATCTTCTCCCCCTTTTTGTCATCAACAAAAAGTGTAAGAATAGATCACATATATAAACCACTTCCTGCATAAGGTAATTAGCATATCAGCCCTGTATTAATAATCTTGCATTTTATTATTATCACACATATTTAGAAATTCAAGCTCACTGCATGTATCAAGGAATCTCATTCTGCACATTATGTATTTCACTTTATCACAACAATCTCATATCACATTATGTATTTCTGAATTTTAAGCACATTTTGCATTTATTAAGCACAAATAATTAATTTTGCATAGTCACTTTCACAAGAACAATTAATCATCACATCAGCATAATCAAGATCAAGCATATCAAGATCAAATAATCATCAAATCTGCATAATCAATCCATTATTTCCACTATTAACCAACCTGCATCATCAAACAATCATCCTACATAAACAAATTATCTGATCAGGATAATCTGCATAATCAATATCAAGACCAAGATCAAATAATTATTTTATCATTCTCCCCCTGAATGTATGCATTTGAAAATAATTTTGATCAATTATCAACCTGCATGATTACATTATATTGCATACCATATATTATGATATATTAGCCCTGTGAAAAATACTGCAATATAGATAATCATATATTATTTCTCAATTCTTATAATCAAGTCAAGCATGATCAAAAAATTAAGTTTAGTGCATTCTGCATAATCAATTAATTAGAATATATCTTATCAATCCTGCAACAATCACATCACATATCATATCTTGCATATATTTGATCAAGTCTCTCAACTCAATCAATTTTGCAGAATTATTTTCATAAAATAAAATGATCATTCATACTCATAATTCTGCATAATTACCTTTCTTAAGATCAAAAACTACATAGCAATTAAAATTAAGTTGCTGCATGAATTAAAAATCTGCTGCATAAAAATAATCATCAAAATCTGCTCACTTAATTATGCATAACTTGTATAATATCTGCACACTGCACATTTATTTATACCAAATCTGCATACTCTGCATATACATAAAATTCTGCACAATTTGCACATGCATAAATACTGCACAAAATTTCTGCACATCTGCACAAATACAAATACTGCACAAAAATTCTGCACTTCTGCACATGCATACACATTCAATTCTGCACAAAAGAAATTCTGCATGTATATAATTTCTGCTCAATAAATAATCTGCTGCACAATTTAATCAAGATCAAATACATACAATTTCTGCATAATTAATAATTTTCTGCACAATTTAATTAATTAATCAAGATCAAATAATCAAGAATTAATCAAGATCAAATAATCAAGATCACTTTCACATCATAGCAAATTATATATTACAGTGATGATCAATTTATTAGTTCAACCTGCATTATAAAAAATTAAGATAGTCTGCTGCATAATAATGATTAATTAATCAAGATCAAATGAATCAAGATCAAAATATTAATCAAGATCAACGGCAAACTCATTCATTTTGCACAATGATAATTTTCTGTGTAATTCAAAATGAATATTTCACAAGATCAAATCAATATGATGCATAATTCAAAATTGATAGCATTTTGCACAATTTAAATCAATTCAGCAAGATAATAAAAATCAAGCATTCTCACAAATTAAGCATATGTTTAATTCAACCTGCATAATGTCATCATTTTCACAATTCAACTTGCACAAGCATAAATCAATCATCTTCAAGCATATCAACAATCAAGCATACAAGATCACACAAAACTAAATGATCATCAATTCTGCATAATAATCAAAATATTTTGCTTCAAAAAAAATTAAGATCAGATAAGCATTCTAACTAAATATTCAAGATTAAGCATAATCGAAGAAGCAATTCATATTATTAATTATGCATAATATCAGTCTGCACAAAAGCAATTTTGTATAATCTCAATATCTTTTAGCTCAACATGCAAAAATTAAGTCTACTGCATAATTCAATTTGCTGCTCAATTAAAAAGTTAAATTTGCACACTTCAAATCAGTTCTGCAGCATTTTGTACAAATCAAGCACATTTGATTTCATAACATTATAATCATATATGCATATATTTATTTTTGCTGCATAATAACAAATCTGCATAACATATATTTTGCATTAAAATCAAAAATCTGCAGCATAATGTCAATACTCACACAAAATTCTGCACACAAAAATTCTGCATATATATCATAAAAAATTCTGCACAATTGCACAACCAAAATTCTGCATATACACATTCTGCAATTAAAATATCACAACTCTGCATATATCAATTCTTCCACATCTGCACATTTAATTTCATAAATATCATCACAACTCTGTATAATCAAATTAAAATCAATCAAGCATATAATATCATCATAACTCTGCACAAATCAATTTTGCATCAATTCCCAAATTTTTTTTTTCACCTGCATAATATTCAGTTCAAAAAATTTTGCATGCACTTTCAATCCAAATAATCAAAACACATTTTAAGAAACAAATGCTGCAACAAATTAAAGTATCAACTCCTTTTTTTTTAAATATCAGTTGCAATATATCAGCACATGATCAAAGTAATAAATAATATATCACATGATCAAAATAAATCAGTAGCACAAAGATAATCATTCTTCTCCCCCTTTTTTTTATTTTTATTTGTTCACCACAAAAAGAGTTGATGATATGTAAGTAAGAGATTAACCAAAACCAACCACTCAAAATGATCAAGACATATCACAAAAATAGCAAAATAATAAATCAAAAATATTATCAGCACTTCAATCCCATTTCAAAGTATCCAAGAATATTTGTCATCTTAGTTCTAAAGAAGTCTTTTAACAGAGAAGGATAAATAGCAGAATCATAAAAATACCTTGCCATTGAATTCTTTCTAATCAATCTGCCACTGATCTTTTTATTGCTTTCAGTTATGCCCAATCTGCTGATTTTGGGATGAGAACTTACGAATTTCTTTCACTTTCAGTATCGAAATTTATTTGGGTTGCTACAATTTCTCCTTTTCTTCATTCACACAACTGAGTAGTACAACCCAATACTCTGTTGCCCGACAATCGACCCGACTCATCAAATGATGGAATCTAAGCCGCATAATCAGCAAACCGACAAATTACGCTTTTTCTTTACTGAAAAATTCAAAATTGAGACAAAACTATGATTGGGCAAGAGAGAGAAGTTGAGAATTTTGATCTTTTTAGGGCCAATATTGTTGGCTTGGCGATTTTCACTCTTGAGATTTTAAAAGAGAGGAATGGAAAAACGAGATTAGAATAAAGACAAGTTTTTGTTGTAAAAGTGAGAAGTTATTTAGAAAGAGAAAGATTAACCAAAACAAAAGATATTAACTTCCTTTCTTTTAAAAAAATTGAAAATATTCCCTTATATATAAAAGACAAAAGTTTATTCTTTTAGAAATCAAAATATCAAAATTGGAAAGTTTAAAAAATATGAAATTGACCAAAATTTTAAAAGCAAGTTTTTTCTTTTGAACCGAAAAACATGTGCACCAATATATGATAAAATAAAAGATAAACTCCCTTAAAAACAATGTCCATTAAAGTGAAAGTTAAAATATAATAAAGAAGAAACTCCATAACTGACACTTTTAAAGAGAAATAGAGCACGTAAGATGTCTGCAACTCAATTTAAAATATGTACCATAAAACACAATACAGAAAAATAATTAGAGCATGCCAAATATATTTAAATACAAGATAAACTAAATAGAGAATATGATTACCTTTAGAATGAATTTTCTAATATATCCGTACCTGATTCTCTTCTTATCTTGTAAAATTTCTCTTCTTTTAATGGTTTAACAATTATATCAGCAAGTTGGCATTCTGTTGGGATACAAAGCATATTTTCTCTTTGAACAATATCCCTTATGAAATGGTGTCTGATCTCAATTTTATCTTTAAGTGTATCACTGGATAAAAAAGATTCCATCTTTGTTTTGATTTATTTGTAGTCCAAAGAAGAAAATTAATTCTCCCATCATACTCATCTCAGATCTTTATTGAATTTTCAATTCCTTGCACATAGAGATGTTAGTAGCTCCAAATAAAATATCATTCATATAAATTTTCACAGGCATAATATAAGTGCTTTATAACCAAAGTTTTATCAACTTTACCCTTTGAAAAACCATATCCTATTAAGAAAATCATATCAAGTTCTAATAACCTATTTTAAATCATATAAAGCTTTTATTAATTTAAAAACATGATTTGGATATTCTGGATTTTCAAAACGTTGTCCTACATAAACTTTTCATTTAAATTTCCATTTAAAAATGCACTTTTAGTATCCATTTGATAAAACTTAATTTTCTTAAAACATGCAATACACAATATATAAATAGCTTCTAAACATGCAACATGTGCAAATGCTTTATCAAAATCAATACCTTCTTCTTGATTGTAGTTTTGAGCCACAAGTTTTGCTTTATCTCTTATCATATTTCATTGTTCATCCAACTTGTTTCTTATTTCTTTCAAATTGACTTAATTCTTCTTGCATTGCAAGAATCCAGTTGTTGTCATCTTAAGCTTCCTCTGAATTTCTTCATTTTTGTTACAGCCAAATGTATGGAAATAATTGATGCTTGGCTTCCTTATTTTCCACAGCTCATATAGAGTTTTTATTTAGAATAACTCTAATTAAAACTCTGTTGATAATATAGTTTGATATGCTTACAACTTCAACCCAAAAATATTTTGGCGGATTACTTTCCTTTAACATGATTTGTGCCATCTCCTGATTCGATATCTTCAACTTTTGCAACCTTCTTCTATGCATAATTGGCTTATACTGAGCATATTATATTTCAATCCGAGACATTCTTAATAGTTGGGTTGGATCCAATGTTTCCAACTCCAATTATTTTGCCTTTATTTTTGTCACCAAAACTGACAGTCCCTCCATCTTTGATAGAGAGTTTAGCAAACTTCTTCTCATTTCTTGAGCAACCATTATCAAGATAATATTTGTTGTTCTTATTGCTCTTTAGACAAACCTGCAAGATAATTTTTAGGTACCCACTTTATCTTGGGTCCTTGGGGTTAGTTTTTGCATTAAATATTTCATTTCTAGCTTCATGGTTCTTTCCTTTTCCATTTTTCTTTTAAAAATAGTTCCTTGCAATGTGCTCATTTTCACCACAAAAAAAAATACAATAAACTTTAGGTAAAGATGCAAATGAATGATCAATTAAACTATTTTCATCTTTTATCACAGCCTTGAATAAATCTCTTAATACCAATATTTAAATCAGCAAATTTCATTTCAAGCTTCACACAATCACATGATTTAATGGTAATCTTATTTTCCAGTTCATTCCAATCCTCAAGCAACTCTAGATATATTTTTTTTACGCTCTTCTTGAGAATATTTTAATAATTCCTTTTTAAATTATCATGTGACTTTATCAAACTTTCATGATATTTAATGCATGATGAGCAATCAAAATATTAAAATTCGTTTTCTTTATCTTATCATATTTTATATGGAGTTCCTGAAAAAATTTTACTCATTTCTTCTAGATTTGAATTAGATTCACTTACTTAGATTTTCCACGATTAATGTCGTGTTTTGTTCCTCATCAGACCGGTATCTTCTGGGTTTTGATCTAATTGTGAATCTTCATTGGAATTATAAATATTGCTCCATGTTGCCACGATTGCTTTCTTCTTGAGCTTTTTGTCTTTCTTTTTCAGGAGATAATCTTCTGAAATCTTTCATGTATCATTCCTTTTCTATAGACCCTCTGAAATTTTTCAGAGATCATAGCAAGTCTTCATCAGAAGAATTTTCACTAGAATCATCAGCTAGAGCAACTCCTTTTTGCTTCTTTTCTTTCTCCTGACTTTATAGTCTTTCCAAGTCTTTTCATGGAACTTGTAATATTGACAAACCTGTAGCTCATTTCAGAAATATTAGATTTCATTTTAAAAGATTCATAATCATACATTAACACATGCAAATGAGAATCTTTGACTTGATTAGTTCCTTCATAGGTAGCTACTAATTTATCCCAAATCTCCTTGCCAGTGTCACAAGCTGAAACTCAATTAAACTCATTAGCTTCCAAAGCACAATACAGTAAACTCATAGCTATTGAATTTCTTTAGATATTTAAAATGTCAGTTTCAAAATACTCATTTTGTCCCTTAAGAATTTCAGTGCCATTCTCGATTTTGGTTGGTGGTTTGAATTCGTTGGTCACCATCCTCCTGCTTCCCATGTATTATATTTGAATGAAGTGCCTCATTCTTACTTTTCAAAATGAAAAGTTATATTCGCAAAATTGAGGATGATTGTCCTACAGCAAAAGTTGTGTTCAGGCAATTTATTCCAGCCATCTTTGGATCTCTCTAGGTTGTTAGACCTGTAAATAAAGAGACCTGCTCTGATACCAAATGTGAGTCCGAAATATATGATCTAGAGGGGGGGTGAATAGATCATTTCATAATTTTTTCGTGATCTGGATATATTAGAACACATACAGTTGATATGCAAAATACTATCATCATAATAAATCCATTTCATACAATTTACTTTAAATAATTTTTTAATTATCCTTTACCATTAAAAACTATACATATGGACGAAATTATTAGTGGCAAAAAATCAGATTTTCATTGGATAAATTAATTTAGAAAAATCAATTTCATCCCGTTTTTCCAGAACACATGTGATTTTCTGACTTTGTTCTATAGAACATAGAACAGATACAGAACAGTTAATTTCAGCATAAAAATTATAGAGCACAAAATAAAAAGAGAGTAAGGGATAGAGAATTTAACACCGCGGTTTATAGAGGTTCGGCCCTTGCCTACATCCTCTCCTTAAGACAATCCGTCTTAAGAGTTTCTCTCTTTCTAATGTGACTCTATTTACGGGCAAGAGTCAAAAGTCTGTTACAAGTAGCTATCCCAAGTTTTTCTTCCCAAGTGAAAACTCTAAAAATACTTAATCATTTTTCCAAAGTAAAATGATCAAAACACTTAGCCCTTTTTCCCAAGTAAAAGAACCTAAACACTTGCTAGTTTATTTTCCTAGGTTCTAGCAACCTAACCTCACCATATTATCTCACAAATTTGATAAGCCTCACTAACATGATTACAATATAAAAACTATAATCATATTGAGGAGATGTGATCGTGAATGCACATGAAGGAATGAAAAACTTATAAGATAAAACCCAATTAGAACAAAAACGTTTTTCACTCATTTGAATAACAACTCAACAAAAACCCATTTTATAGATCATGAAAATATAGCTGTTGGGTGTGAACATTCACTTCAAAATGTTTGAAGAGATTTTGGACAAAGAAATCTGATTTCATTATTTTCTTAGTCAAAGAAAATCATTTGAAAAGAATTAATGCATCATTCTCTAACGTGGAAAAGATATGTTTAAAAGAAGGCTTTATTTCCTAAAATCAGCTTTGATAAATCAGAAATTTCCTTTCCTATAATTGTGAAAAATCAGTTTTGAAAAATATAATCCATTCTCTTTTCTTAGATAAAAACTAATCTGAAAAATATATTCCAGATTTTATTTCTTTCTTTTTGCCAATAATCATGTATATGAAAATTTTAATTTTTGGAAAGAAATAAATTTAAATAAGTTAAGATTTGATTTTGGAAAGATATTTGGATGCAGTAAATTATAAAATCCAATTGGAATAATATTCCAGAATTATTTCTTTCCTTTTTCAAAGAGACATGCATATGAAAAATTAATTTTAGGAAAGAAATAAATTTGATTTGAATGAAGATGTGATTTGTAAAATATTTTAAATGCATAAAATAAGGTAATTAACATGCTGTGAGTGTGTAGATTCCTCAAAAATGATTTTACAAATTTTATTTCCTAATAAACCTTTATTGCTGTAAGTCTGCTCTGATGGTTGTAGAACACAAACGCGTCTGTTCTATATTTAATAGAGCACTCTGCATCAGATTCTGAAACTTAGGCCTGCACAATATAAGTTAGAAAAAGCCCAATTTGATTAAGTATAAATGTTTTGTAATACATCATAATCTGTGAATTAGCCTTTGAGCCAACAGTATATTTATGTTTTCTTATGTAATTTATGTTACTAAGCCCTATAAATAGAAGCTTCTTTCATAGAATAAAATGATGGTTGAGTGGGGATATGTGAGAAAGAGCTCAGTTACTTGTATATTGATATTCACAATAATATATACAACAGAGAAGAACAGAGTTAGAGTCCTAATAGGACTATATACGACAGTAAAGGTAAATGTAGTACAGCTATATAGAAGAGTCCAAAAATACTAGGGAAAGTGGACCCTTATCCTCTATTACTCCCTCTCAAGCTGAAGAGGGAGAGAACGAACTCGCAGCTTGTCTTTGAGCAAAAGAAACCGACCCTTAGGTAATGGTTTGGTAAAAATATCAGCGGCTTGATCAATTGTGGAAATATATCAAACAACCAATGCTTTGGATTTCACCTTGTCACGAATAAAATAGAAATCAATCTCTAAATGTTTACTGTTATTGTGAAAAATAGGATTAGCAGTGAGATAAACTGCACTTAAATTATCACACCAAAGCACAGGAGGTTTAGGCAATCGAAAGCCAATTTCATGAAAAATCATTTGCAGCCAGCTAACTTCAGAGATGGCGGATGCAATTGCCCGATATTCAGCTTCTGTGGAAGATCGAGAAACCGTTCATTGTTTCCTTGAGGACCAGGAAAGTAAACAGGAGCCAAGAAAAATAGCAAAACCGGAAGTGGACTTACGATCATCAAGGCAACCCCCCCAATCAGCATCCGAATAGCAAAAAAGCTGAGATAAATCGGTTTGGGAAATGAAGAGACCATGAGCTAGAGTACCCTTCAAATACCTCAAAATTCGTTTAACTGCAGTCCAATGCTTGATAGTAGGGGCATGCATGAATTGAGAGACACGGTTAACAGCAAAGGTAATATCCGGCCTAGTAAAAGTAAGGTATTGTAGACTTCCAACAATACTACGATAATGACTAGGGTCTGGATATGGATCACTATCAGCAAGCCTCAATTTATCATTGGGAGTAGCAGGTGAAGAGATGGGCTTACAATCAGCCATATGTGCTTTGTCTAGGACACCTTGCATGTATTTAGACTGAGTGAGATGAAGATTGTTTGCTGAACAAAGAGCCTCAATGCCAAGGAAATAGGAAATTTTACCCAAATTGCGAATAGCAAATTGATGTTCAAGAAAAGTGACTAGTTTGTTAAGGAGAGAAGAGTCATTTCCCGTTAACAAAATATCATCCACATATATTAGACAGTAAAGGGTAGTGTGACCTGAAAGATAATAATAAAGAGAGCAATCTGTCTTGGATCCAACAAAGCCAAAGGATTGCAAGGTGGATGTCAATTTCTCATGCCACATGCGCGGGGCCTGTTTAAGGCCATAGAGTGACTTCTTTAATTTACAAACAAACTGAGGACAGGAAGGATCCACAAACCCAGGAGGCTACTGCATATACACCTCTTCATGTAAATCACCATGCAAAAATGCATTAGACACGTCTAGTTGAAGAATCTGCCAGTTAAGTGAAACCGCCAATGTTAGAATAAGCCTAATTGTAGTGGGTTTAACAACAGGGCTGAAGGTTTCAATAAAGTCAAGACCGGGTCGTTGATGAAACCCTTTAGCCACTAAGCGGGCCTTGTGTCGCTCAATAGAACCATTTGGTAAGGTCTTCGTCTTAAACACCCATTTGCAGCCAATAACATTGGCCAAGGGAGGAGGCAAGACCAATTTCCACGTGCCATTTGAAATTAAGGCATGATATTCATCTGCCATAGCTTTGCGCCAACAAGATTGTTTAGAAGCCTGAAAAAAGGTGGTTGGGTCTGCTGCTGAAACTGGTGAGACAAATGATTTTGGTTTTAATGAGCCAGTTTGAGAGCGTGTGACCATCCTGGAAGGAGGCGGAGCAGCAGAAGAAGAAGATAACGGGGCAGATACCATAGCGGGACAGTCCTTATGCAAGGGCAAAGAAATCTGTTGTTCATTAGGTGGGGCAGTTGGTACAGATGGCGAATTCATGGTAGGAGAAGATAGGCATGGAGGTAAGTGGGGAGCAGATAGGGTGGGTGTCATGGCTGGTTGTGGCGACGCACTAGAGTGGGGAGCATGTGGGATAGGTATTGGGGCTTGTTGTGGTGACACATTAGGGGTAAGTGGCGGGTGGAGAAGGTTAAAGGTGACAGCTGGTGTTTGGAGAAGTGGTGGAGCAGTGGATTGGATACTAGGAGCATGAATATTCAAAGCCTCAAATGAAAAATCCTGTTCATTAAAAATAACATGACGTGAGATAAACAATTTACAAGCAACAGGATCATAACACTTATACCCTTTATGCATTCTACTATATCCCAAAAAGACACATTTAGTAGAGCGAGGAGATAATTTATGAGGAGAATAAGGACGAAACCAAGGATAACATAAACATCCAAATATACGAAATATACTATAATCCGGCATGTGACCAAATAGTTTGTTGAATGGGACATCAAAGGAAAGAGCGGATGTAGGTGTGCGATTAATGACATATGCTGCAGTATCAAAGGCATATGTCCAAAATGTAGCAGGTAATTTCGCAAAAGTTAACATAGCAAGACCGAATTCAGCTATTTGACGGTGTTTTCGTTCAGCACAGCCATTTTGTTCAGGGGTATAAGGACACGAAGAGCGTTGAGTGATGCCATTGTCAACTAAGTATTTAGTAAGGGCACAGTATTCACCGCCCCAGTCAGCTTGAAAGGATTTAATTGGTAGATTAAAAAACTTTTCGACAACAGATCGAAACTTAATAAAAGTGGACAAAACATCAGATTTATTCTTGAGAAAGTATATCCAGGTATATTTGCTATAATGGTCAAAAAAGATAACATAGTATGAATAGCCATCATGTGATTTAATTTTAGCAGGGCCCCATACATCAGAACAAATCAATTCAAGTGGTTGAGAAGCAGAAAAATGAGAATGAGAAAACGACAATTTATGGCTTTTACTAACTGAACAAGAATGACAAACAGAATTAAAGGTCTTATTGGAAGCAACAATTAAATTTGAGGCTAACAATTTTTTAACAGTAGGAAAAGCAACATGCCCCAACCGAGCATGCCAAGTCGTAACCGAAGCCAAATGAGCCTAGACAGGTGGTGAAGTTGACACTGGAAGATAGTATAAACCATCCTTACTCTGGCCTTTGAGCAATACTGCCTTCGTTGCCAAATCCTTAATCAAAAAATAGTTAGCAAAAAATTCAACAGAGATATTATTAGAAGCAATCAAAGAGCGAATAGAAATTAAATTTTGAGAAGCTGAGGGAACATACAAAACATCTTTGAAAGTGAAGGATTTACCATGAAGATAACATTGAAAGGATCCAGTATAATGAATTGAGAGTTTAGATCCATTACCTTTAGTGACTTCCTCAGGGCCATGATATTCAGAATGAAGTGAAAGATTTTCCAGATTTGAGGTTAGGTGATGAGAAGCTCTGGTATTCATTATCCAATGCTGGGTGGAAGTCGTGGAGGCAAGGTGAGATGCTGGTGGTGGGTTATTCCGCTTATCTTTGTTTAATTTAGGAGAAGGACAAACACGGGACAAGTGTCCTTGTCCCTTATAATTATGACAGATTATGGAGCTAGTGTCTAAAGGTGTAGATACGGTGCCAGAAGAAGAGGAATTTGATTGAGTTTGGTTACCAAAATAGGTGGAAGATCTACCGCCCCTGTTATGTCTTCCACAACCACGGCCTCTATAATTGTTAAAATTCTTGTTGGCAAATTGAGCAGTGGGAGAGAAGCTATCACCATGGGAATCCCAAGCCAACTGGGCTTATTTAATAAGCAGTAGCCCATACAAATTATCAAAACTGATAGACTCCATACGAGCCTCCAAATTTCTCACAAAAGGTCTATAGGCTGACCCTAATCCAGCAATAACACAATCAATAAAGTCCTCATCAGCCATAGGACTTTGCAAGGCAACTAACTGATCAAACAAATGCTTAGCTTTCTGCATATACTCTGTGATACTATCATTCTCACGCTTAAGAGTCAGCAATTGGTGTCTAAAATTGCGAACATGAGGACGGGATCCAACTGAATAAGCAGAATGCAATTTTTCCCAAGCTTGTTTTGCTGTTGTAGCTTCTATGATTTGCGGCAACATATTCTCAGATATAGAGGAGAAAATCCAGGATAACACTTGATGATCTTGCTATTCCCATTGACTAAATTCTGCAGAGTCAGGAGCAGGTGCAACGCCATCTACATGGGAGAATAATCGACAACCTTTTAAAGCAAGTGTTAGTTGTGTTTTTCAGAGTAAGAAATTTGTTGAGTTGAGTTTAATGGAGAGATTATGGGACAAATTGGGAGAAAAAGAAGGGACTGGTGCTAATGTCATCGTAGAAGGTGAAGGAGGAGTTGAAGAAATGGTTGTATTGCTTTCAGTAGACATTTGATTTTGGTGGTTAAACCTTCAGCAGCTCTGATACCATGTGAGAAAGAGCTCAGCTACTTGTATATTGATATTCACAATAATATATACAACAGAGAAGAACAGAGTTAGAGTCCTAATAGGACTATATACGACAGTAAAGGTAAATGTAGTACAGCTATATAGAAGAGTCCAAAAATACTAGGGAAAGTGGACCCTTATCCTCTATTAGGATAGAATACTTACCTTTCTCTCAATTTCTCTAAACTCATTCTATTGTCTTTATTTTTATAATCTATTCATATACTATTCTATATAGTTTTTCATATTTTATAACACGTTATCAGCACGAATTCGCTCTACGGGCTTGGGAATACAATTTTAACTGAAAATGAAGCATCCAATCAAGACAAAGCGAGGGCAATGATATTTCTTCGTCATCATCTACATGAAGGGTTAAAAACTAAATACCTGACAGTGAAAGATCCGCTTGAATTGTGGGATAATTTAAAAGAGCGATATGACCACCAACGAACGGTAATATTACCTAAAGCTCGTTATGAATGGATACACTTGCGATTTCAAGATTTTAAAACTGTAAGTGAATATAATTCTGCTATTTTTAGAATTAGTTCGCAGTTAAAGTTATGTGGAGAAAAGATTACTGATGAGGATTTATTAGAGAAAACTTTTTCAACCTTTCATGCTTCAAATGTGCTCCTGTAGCAGCAATATAGAGAAAAGGGTTTCAAAAAGTATTCTGAATTAATCTTATGCTTACTGGTAGCTAAACAAAATAATGAGCTATTAATGAAAAATTATGAGATTCGTCATACAGGATATGCTCCAGTCCCTGAAGTGAATGTAGCAAAATACAACCATAGCCATGGCCGCGGTCGTGATCGCGGTCGTAGTCGTGGAAGAGGACAAGGACGAAATAATTACCGTCATTATAGTGGCAATAATGGCAATAATTTTTCCCACCACCTGAAGTGGAACAATAATGGAGAAAAAGGGAAAAATAAGGTCGACCATAATAGCTCTTCAAAAATTAAAGAAAATTAATGTTATCGATGTGGAATGAAAGGCCATTGGTCCCGTACCTGTCGTACGGCTGACCATCTTGTTAAACTTTATCAAGCCTCCATTAAAAGAAAAAAAAATGTGGAAACAAATTCAGTTGACCAAAATAATGATGTTGAGGCAAATTTGGCTTATAAAGATGATGACGATTTTGGAGACCTTGCAGATATTACTCATTTGGATGCTTCAGATTTTTTCCAAGAGTCATTAAGAATAATGAAGAAAATAAAAGATAAGAAAGTTTGAAATTATTATCTTATTTCTATATTTCAATAGTGTATTTATTTAAGTGTTTTATTTAAGTTTTTTTTTCCTTATTTGAGTGGTTATATATATATAAATATATTTAAATATTTGCTATATTCTAATTATATGTTATGTTTTTTTTATTTATTTTCAATGAAAGAATGGATGTTTCAAATTCTTTATTTGAGCCCATACTCAATAATGAAGATGTTTGCCTTGTTGATAGTGCTGCAACACATACTATTCTAAAAAAAATAAAAAATATTTCTATCATTTGATATTAAAAGATGCTAATGTTAATACAATATCGGGTAATACAAAGTTAATTCAAGACTCTAGAAGAGCTACTATATTATTACCTGAAGGAACAAAACTTACTATAAATGATGCATTATTTTCTTCCAAGTCTCGAAGAAATTTGTTAAGTTTTAAAGATATTCGTTCCAATGGATATCATGTTGAGACTGAAAATGAGAATGATATTGAATAGTTGTATATTACAAATAATGCATCAGGTAATAAACGTATTTTAGAGAGATTGCCAACATTATCTTCTGGCTTGTATTATACAAAAATTAATACAATTGAGACATATGCTACAGTAAATCAGAAGTTTACTGATCCAAAAATATTTATAATTTGGCATGACCGGTTAGGCCATCCCGGTTCTATAATGATGCGTAAAATTATTAAGAATTCACATGGACATTCATTGAAGAACCAGAAGATTCCTCAATTCAAAGAATTCTCATGTGCTGCTTGTTCTCAAGGAAAATTGATTATTAGACCATCACCAACTAAAATTGGAACCGAATCCCCTGCATTCTTAGAACGTATTCAGGGTGATATTTGTGGGTCTATTCAACCACCATGTGGACCATTTAAGTATTTTATGATATTAATTGATGCATCTATAAGATGGTCACATGTGTGTTTATTATCAACTCGCAACTTGGCATTTGCAAGATTGCTTGCTCAAAAATTCGATTGAGAGCACAGTTTCCAGATTACATAATCAAGTCAATTCGTCTTGATAATGCTGGTGAATTTATGTCTCAGGCTTTTAATAATTATTGCATGTCAATTGGAATAACAATTGAAAGGCCTGTTGCACATGTTCATACACAAAATGGTTTAGCAGAATCATTTATTAAACGCCTCCAGTTAATAGCTAGACCATTACTTATGAGAACAAAACTCCCCATTTCTGCTTGGGGGCATGCTATTTTACATGCAACAGCACTTGTGCGCATTAGGCCAATAAGTTATTATAAATTCTCTCAATTACAATTAGCTTTTGGTCAAGAACCTAATATTGCTCATCTTAGAATTTTTGGTTGTGCAGTATATGTGCCAATTGCTCCACCACGACGCACAAAGATGGGTCCTCAAAGGAGGTTAGGAATATATGTTGGGTATGAATCTCCTTCAATAATTAAATATCTTGAACCATTAACTGGAGATTTATTTACGGCAAGATTTGCTGATTGCCATTTTGATGAAATAATTTTCCCAACATTAGGGAGAGAGAATAAACAGCTGGAAAAAGCAGTTACTTGGAATGCATTATCACTATCTCATTTAAATCATCGAACAAAACAGTATGAACTGGAAGTTCAAAAGATAATACATTTGCAAAATATTGCAAATCAACTGCCAGATGCATTCACTGATTTAAGAAGAGTTACGAAATCTCATATACCAGCTAAAAATGCTCCTATTTGAATTGATATTCCTATAGGACAATCTAATACTACAAACACTAGCAACCCACGCCTAAAGCGTGGTAGGCCGGTCTGTTCCAAAGATAAAAATCCTCGAAAAAGGAAAGGAGTAAATAATCAAGATGGTCATATCATAGAGGCAGACACTCCTGAAGAGACACAAGACATAACTAATCATAAAACCCCAGAAGAGGTCCAGGTACCTAAAAATAATAATGAAGAGATCTCCATAAGTTATGTCAATATAGGAAAAAGATGGAACCGAAAAGATATAGTTGTCGATAACTTTTTTGCATTTAATGTTGCTAGTGATATTTTAAAAGAAACTGAGGATCTTGAACCTACATCTGTTGAAAAATGTAGAAATAAAAGTGATTGGCCAAAATAGAAAGATGCAATTCAAGCAGAATTGAATTCACTTTCAAAACGTGAAGTATTTGGACCTGTAGTCCGAACACCTAAAGGTGTAATGCCAGTGGAGTACAAATGGGTATTTGTGCGAAAATTAAATGAGAAAAATGAAATTGTAAGATATAAGGCACGATTGGTTGCACAAGGATTTTCACAAAGACTTGGCATTGATTATGAAGAAACATATTCTTCAGTAATGGATGCAATTACTTTTAGATATCTAATTAACCTGACAGTTTGTGAAAAGCTTGATATGCGTCTAATGGATGTTGTTACAGCCTATTCATATGGCTCACTTGACAGTGAAATTCATATGAAAATCCCTGAAGGATTTAAAATGCCTGAAGCATATAAAGATTCTCAAGAAATTTGTTCAATAAAATTACAAAAATCATTATATGGATTAAAGCAATCTGGATGAATGTGATATAATCGTTTTAGTGAATATTTGTTAAAGGAAGGATATATTAATGATCCAATTTGTCCATGTGTATTTATAAAAAGATCAGGATCAGAATTTGTCATTATTGCTGTATATGTTGATGATTTAAATATCATTAGAACTCCTGAAGAGCTTAGAAAAGCAGTAGGTTATTTAAAGAAAAAATTAGAAATGAAAGATCTTGGAAAGACAAAATATTGTCTTGGCTTGCAGATTGAGCATTTAAAAGATGGAATTTTCATTCATCAATCAACTTATACGAAAAAAATCTTAAAGCGGTTTTATATGGACAAAGCACATCCATTGAGTACTCCAATGGTTGTAGGATTATTAGAAGTTAATAAATATCCATTCCGTCCCCGAGAGAATGAAGAAGAACTTCTTGGTCCTGAAGTACCATATCTAAATGCTATAGGTACATTGATGTGTCTTGCTAATAATACAAGACCAGATATAGCATTTGCTGTAAATCTACTGGCAAGATTTAGCTCTTCTCCGACAAGAAGATATTGGAATGGAATTAAGCATGTTTTTCGATATCTCCAGGGAACAATTGATATGGGTTTATTTTACTCTAATAAATCCAAATCACATTTAATTGGATATGCAGATGCATGATATTTATTTCATCCACATAAAACTCGATCACAAACAGGCTATCTATTCACTTATGGAAGTACAGTCATATCATGGCGATCTACAAAGCAAACTTTAGTTGCTACTTCCTCAAATCATGCAGAAATAATTGCAATGCATGAAGCAAGTCGAGAGTGTGTTTGGCTAAGGTCATTGATTCATCATATCCAGAAGATGTGCGACTTGCATCTTGGAGAAAATATTTCAACGATACTGTATGAAGATAATGCAACATTCATATCTCAAATAAAAGGTGGGTTCATCAAAGGAGATAGAACGAAACACATTTCACCAAAATTTTTCTTCACTCATGATTTTCAAAAAAAAGATGAAATAGATATTCAGCAAATTCGTTCAAGTGAGAATTTGGCAGATTTATTTACCAAAACATTACCCACTACAACATTCGAAAAGTTGAGATACGGTATCGGAATGCGCAGACTTAAAAATATGTCTGTATGAGGGGGAGTAATATATATTGCGCTGTACTCTTTTCCTTTAGCCAAAGTTTTATGCCACTGGATTTTCTTGGCAAGGTTTTTAATGAGGCAGCTTACTATGTATATTGTAAATATTGTGTACTCTTTTTCTTTCACTAGGTTTTTATCCCATTGGATTTTTCCTAGTAAGATTTTAACGAGGTACAATTTCTCAATTTTTAGTTTTACGGACATTCAAGGGGGAGTGTTGTAAATAAATAATTTGTGAATGTCCTTCCAATTCTCCAACTTTTCAACTCTCAAACTCTTCAACTTTACAACCCTCCAAATTCCCCAACTCTTCAACTTATGTAACTCATGCATTTAGTTTGTAACTTGTATATTTATGTTTTTTTATGTAATTTATGTCACTAAGTCCTATAAATAGACGCTTTTTTTATAGAATAAAATGATGGTTGAGTGGGGATAGAATACTTACCTTTCTCTCAATTTCTCTAAACTCATTCTATTGTCTTTATTTTTATAATCTATTCATATACTATTCTATATAATTTTTCATATTTTATAACAATTAATAAGTTTTTATCTTTAAAATTTAAAAAAAAGAAAAAGAAGTTATTGCCGTTAAGATTTTCGCCCCGTGGGCTCACGTGATTAACATCACCCACAGTAAATATGGGAAGGTGGACCTTCAGAATTGAGATGAAGGCTCTGTTAATGTTTATATGTAAGAGAGACCAATCAGGATAGAGTTTAACAGCTTTTCTTTAAAAAAAAAAAATTAAATAAAATAGATGGGTATGAGTAATGGAGACTCGAAAGCAAAATTTTTCGGTATATCAAGACCAATTCTTAATACTGTAATATCCTTTTGAGAACAGAGTTTAATGGTTTATCCACTTATTACAACTATTCCATCAATCATTTTATAAATAAATGTTCATTTTTTCTCTTTAGATTAAAAAAAAAATCACTAATTACTTTATTATTTCGCTAATTTGTCCTTAAAAAATAGATAATTCAACGTTTACTCCATAAAATAATAATTGAATATTACTTTTATTTTAAAAATTGAACAAGTACTTGCTATATCATGAGCATAGTTGAAACAAAATGTCCAAATATACTATATTTTTAGTAATTGAACAATTAATATGGTGAATAACTTTTTTTTCATTAGCAAGGTAGAAATGAGGAATGTTTAAAAATTGGATGAATGGATTATGATAAGATTTAAATTTAATTTATATATTATATTTACGATAAGATTTAAACTTAATTTATGGTTGATTTCACTTATGTTCACTTAATTTATTTCAAAATTACACAAAAATAACGAAACAATTTTTTTCTTTCAAAAAAGTCACTAAACTTAAAACTTTTATATACAAAAATAACTATAACCGGTTTTCGGTGATAACCCTAGACGGAAAGTGCAGTTGGCACGCCATGTTAGCAATTTATGCACACATGGACACACTGTTTATTCCACGTCATCAGCTGACATATCACTTTTGATACGTGTCAATTTTTTAGTATATACAATTGGCAGTTGACGTGTTAAAAGTGACATGTCAGTTGATGACGTAGAATAAATAGTGTGTCCACGAGTACACAAATTGCTGACATGGCGTTCCAGCTGAGCTTTCCGGCAAGATTTATAACCGGAATTCGGTTATAGTTATATTTGTGTATAAAAATTTTAAGTTCAGTGACTTTTTTTTTTTAAAAAAAATGTTATTTTTGCATAATTTGGTATAAGTTAAGTGACTATAAGTGAAATTAACCCCTTAATTTATATAGTATATCTTGTGAAATGAGTGTAACTCAAATTTATTTTTTTCTATTAGATAAAATGAGACAAAATCTAATTGTTACCCACACAATTCATTTTTGAGCACCCTTAATAGACACTTAGGGCAAATTTGATTCATTTGTTAGCACATGATATAGCATAATATAATGCAGGTTAATATAAATATAATGTTTGAAAGATTTATTAAGATCGAAGTTAATGGGAATAACTTAAATTACACCATAAGATCCACTATTTCACATACAATAAATTTAACAATAGAATTCACCATTGTATTGGTTTAATACGCGTAAAACCGCATTAGATGAAAGAAAGTCAAATCGAGTCATGCCCATGGATTGGAGTTTTGAAATTTTTTTTATTTTTGTTTGTTTTTAAGTTAATTTTGTTTATTTTCAATTATTTAATTTTTTTAATTAACAATAATTTAATTTTTATTTTGAATTTTTAATTTAATTAGCTATAAATTAATTTTGTTTTTTTTAATATTTTGAAAAATAATACAATATGATATTGTCAAAGACAATATCTTATATTACAGATTGATACAATTTTGTACCAAATATTATATTATTTGTATATAATAATATATACTAAATAATACAAGCTAACACTATATATATAATTTAATGCTATATAGGTTAACACAATATAACAATTCAAATGTAACCTTAATTATAAATGGAGAGAGTTTAAGTTGGACAAAATAAGATTTAAATTACTTACTAGAGTAATGTTTTCTTTCTTTTAAAAAAATGTTAGAGTATAGTTTTGTGATACAAATCAGAGGTAAAGAAAAAAATTTAAATTTTTGTTAATCGAAAAATCGATTCGAAATCAAACCGATTTTAGGTCAACTAAATTAATAATTTAGGACTATGATTTTTATTTTTAAAAAAGGGTAACTAACCGGTTAATTGGTTTATATACATTTTATATATTAATTTTTACACTTAAAATTCTTAACTTTATAAATTTTATGATATTAACTTTATAAATTTTATGATATATGACTTTCTAAAATATTATCATAATAGGCACATTATTATTAGTTTCATATTGAATATATTCAATTCGTATAATTAATTATGAAAGCTTTATTTTTATTTTTTAATTGATATTATATTTGGTTTGTAATTTTCATTTTTGAAGCATTTTTTAACACTAAAATTTGTATAATTTATTAAATTTAAATTATTAAAATTTCTTAACGATTTTATTATTAAACTTTTATATTAAAAATTCCATTTATCTTGCGCATCATTAAAAGAAATAAAGGAAAAAAAAAAAGTGGAAACTTGAAATATCACTTTAGCTTCTCAAATTGCAAGTCTTATGAGTTTAGAAAAGGGGCAAGCATCATATCTACTAGGTTTTTTCATTTCTTTTAGTGGTTTATTTATGTAGATTAATATTAGAGTTAATTACAAATTTGGGCCTGATTTATAGGGCGTTTTTTAATGTTTTTACTATTATTTGGAAGCTTACAATCTGATTCATCTTCTTTCAATTTTGAAACTCCGTCAACAAATCCATTAAGTACTAATGAATTTGCTGACAAAACATTAATGTAGACCCCACATCTGCCCATTAGGCTGGCAACTCAGCTATCTCTTCCTTCTTCTCCTTCTCCTTCTCCTTCTCCTTCACTCCAGATCCGTGTTAAAAATATATATATATATCTTTACCAATAAAAGCATTTTCCTATCAATCAATTATTCATTCAAATTCTTTAAGATAACGAAAACCAAGAAACAAAGTTGAAAAAGATAACAAGTTCGGTAATTAAAGCTTATTAACAACAAAAGCAAAGCAAACCCACCTACCAACAAAGAAGAAAAAAAAAATCTCCATGTTTGAAAGATCTGAAGCAAATCCTGAAATCTAAACCCATAAAAGATCTAATGCAAGATGAAAATCAACATGCTCAAAAATCCCAAATCGCAAAAATGAATCCCTAACTCTATTCAGATTTCTCCTGTCCTAAAACCCAAATCCCTAACTTTATCTCAATTGATTGTCGCCGTCATCGCCCTCGGACGTTCTGCTGTCGACGAGCCCCTCACCTGCTGCCGCCATCCTCTCCTATAACTCCAGTAGCAACTCCGTCGACCTCAATAGTGTTAGGCACTTGTTTCCCCATTTTCTGTGCTCAGTGGATATATAGATTAATTGATTTTCTTTAAATCTTTTATTTTCTTTTTCTTTTTAATTTCAGTAGTCTTGCTTTATGGTTGGTGAGTTTTTGTTTGTATTTGGGATTTAGCAGAGGAAGAAGAATGAGGACGACATGAAAAGAGGAAGAAGAAGAAGAAGAATGAGGAGGAGATAAAAAGAGGAAGAAGAAGAATGAGGAGGAGGCTGAGTTGGCAGCCTAATAGGCACATCTGGAACCCATATTTAAGCTGAGTTGGTAGCCTAATAGGCACATTTGGGGCCCACATTAACGCTATGTCAGCAAATCCATTAGTACTTAACGGATTTGTTAACGGAGTCTCAAAATTGAAAGGAATTGAAAGATGAGGAATCAGATTGTAAGCTTCCAAACGATGGTAAAAATATTGAAAAACACCCAATAGGTTAGGCCCAAATTTGTAATTTAACTGTCAAATTTTGATCTGACCCGCAAATTTGATCCACATGATCTATTCCTAAATCCAACTTGATCCATAAAAATTCATACATAATTTGTTCCATATGACTTGAAAAGTTTTGGATCAAGTTAGGGTCAACCCATCTTGATCCAAACGAGTCTTAACGGATTTGTTAACGTAGTCCCAAAATTGAAAGAAATTGAAAGATGAGGAATCAAATTGTAAACTTCCAAACGATGGTAAAAACATTGAAAAGCACCCTATAGGACAGGCACAAATTTGTAATTTAACATATCACGGATTGAATCATATGACCTGTGAACTTTGTGTATTATTTCCTTTATGTGTTTGTGTTTCCATGGTGTCTATACAATGTCTTTAAGGAGTTCCCTTACATCTGCATGTTTTGCAGTGTCTTCCATTTCCTCTTAAACACTTCTTCTTCATGTTCTGCTTTCATGGAAAATTTCAATCTGCCATAGTGGCTCAAGTGGATTTGCATTTCCACTTTCTTTATGTTTCCCCTCACTGATTTTTTTTTTTTTTGACAATATCTTAAGCTTTTTTGCTTTATTTATTTGATTTCTAAGCAATTTGTGAGTCATTCTGAACATTATTAGTTTAAAAATTGCCTTTAAGCTCAATTTGCTCAGATACACTTCTATACCAAATTAGGGAAGTTGTAGATACTTCAATAGTTCGATGTAAGGGAAATTGAGGAATGAGAAGTGGATTTGGACTTCAGGTTGAGCTAGCCTAGTAAGAAAAATGGATTAGTTGGTTGGATTATACAACAATCCATAATCTATATAGATATTTTTTAAATATGGATTATGCCATATTTGAACGGGCTTAATTCAGTGAATGTTCCATGACAAGGCCAATTATGTTGCACGTACTTAGGAAAAATCTTTTATTTATTTGGAATATTTAATGTTTAATAGGATTTCTCATCAGTTTAAATCCAGAAGCATATATCACTCCCATTATAGTTTATAGATAGCATACATTCAATTATAAATATTAATTTCTCATACATTTTTTGAAGTGCAAAAAGACTAATTAAAATAAAGGTTTAAGGTACATTTTTACGCCAATCGTTTTTCCAAAAACGCACTTTTACCACCCTAATGTTTTATTTTGAGCAAAAAAAATCCGTAACGTTTGCAAAATGAAGCGAATTTATCCTCACAGTCAGTTAAGGTTAAATTGGACCATAAATCCGTTAGTTGACCGATAATGTAGCACTATTGAGACATGTGTTGCCTTGGTACTGGACAGGCAAGCGCCAACGTGGAAGGTGCGTGACACGCGCTTAATAAAAAATTTCACCTACTCTCCGTTCTCTCTCCTGCTCTACTTTCTCTCTCCAGTTCTTGGAAATCGTTAATCTGTTTCCATTTTACATCCTCCATCGATAATCAACCTTCTTCTTTTTCTCTTTTATTGCTCTGTTTTTTCATCATAGCCACCGCCAACACTGAATTTGACTTCAGTCCTTTAACTCTCAGTAGCTTAAAGCTCATCGGCAACGTCCATTTAAATAATGGGAGTGTTCGTCTCACTCGGGGACCTCGCCGTCCCCAACTCCGACGCTGGTGAAGCTCTGTATTCTAAGCTAATTAGATTCCGGCAACCAGGGACTCGCTCTGTTACCAGCTTCACTACCTTTTTCTCATTCTCTGTTACTAATTTAAACCCGTCTTCAATCGGTGGTGGGCTCGCATTTGTCATCTCGCCGGACTCTGAGGCAATTGGCTCTGCTGGTGGGTGTTTTGGGCTCCTGAACGCCGATGGGCTTGGCTCTGGATTTGTGGCGGTTGAATTTGATACTCTAATGGGTGTAGAGCTTAAAGACATTAATGGAAATCATATGGGTTTGGATCTAAATAGTATGGTTTCTTCTCAGATTAGTGATTTGTCTGCTATTAATGTCAATCTTAAAAGCAGTGGTCTTGTTAATGCTTAGATTGAGTATGACGGGACCAGTAAAGGTTTCAATATCTCAATTTCTTACTCCAATCTTAAACCTAAAGTCCCAATTTTTTCGTTTAATTTAGATCTAGATCAGCATGTGAATGATTTTATGTAGGCCTGTGCAGGACCGAACCGAACCGAATTGATTTTGATCTGTTTGGTTTGATTTTTTATTTTCAGTTCTAAACCGAATTTAAATTTCGGTTATTTTGGTTCGGTGTTTAAAATTATAAAACTGAAGGAACCGAACCGATCGAACTGCACAATACTCACCGTTTTATATATATATATATATATCAAACACAGGAACCAACACAGTAAACCAAAAAAATCATAAATCAATACAATACAAATACAGTAAACCAAAAAAATAAAAAATCAACAAAAAAATAAAATACCAATACGATTCAAAAGGAAAACACAGTAAACTAAAAAAATCAAAAACCAACAAAAAAAATAAAATATTAACAAAAAAAATCAAAAACCAACACGATTCAAGACCGAGACTGCGTAAGGGAGGGAGGCAGCCTTGGGGAGAGCCCCGGCGAGGGAAGGGAGGGGTGGGGGGGCGCGATGGGACCAAATCTACCGAGAGGGAGGGAAGGGGGGGCGACGGGGCGCGGGATCTGCCGAGAGAGAGAAGAAAAGGGTGCCGATGGCGGCGACGCCGTGGGTAGCGAGCGGCAAAGAGGAGCATTAGCAGGCAACGCCTTGGGTAGACAGCGGTGGAGAGGAGAGAGAGAGAGAGAGGGGGGAAGGCTGTAAGGAGAGAGAAAGTGAAATGAGAGAGGGGGATTTCATATATATATGTGAGTTTTTGGGTTGGGTTAATAGATCTATGGGTGGATCCGATCCGATTCAATTTACCTAACCATTTAGTCCTAGCCCAGCCCATTCAGAAAAATCGATTGAATCGAACCAAATCGATCAAAATTATTTTGGTCTATTCGGTTTCGGTCTTAAAATCTTCGGTTCACGATTCGGTTCTAAAAATTTTCAAAGTTCGGTTTTCGATCTGTTTGGTTCAGTCCAAAATCGAATCGAACCGACCATTTACACACCCCTAATTTTATGTATGTTGGGTTCTCTGGCTCTACTCAAGGGAGTACAGAGATTCATAGTACTGAGTGGTGTAGTTTTAGTTCTTCATTTGACTCCAATTCTAGTTCCGATTCTTCTTCTTCGCTGCCTCCGACCACTACTTTAATGAACCAATGGCTAATTCCGTCACTTCTCCGCCGCTTTCATTGGCTCCTACTAGTTCTAATTCAATCTTTAGTGCCCAAAAGAACAAGAAGTCATCTTCTTCGTGTCACAACCTGCTCCGTAAATAGGGTTTAAGGGCGGTTGCTGGAGTGGTAACAGCTAATGCATTTTTAGCCAATTTTGCCAATGTACTAATCTCGGTTTTTTCCAAAAAACACAAAATGTAAAAAAGTTTGAATCTTTCGAATCGGAGATTATCAAAACACCTAAAGAATTCAGCTACAAAGAGATCAGATCGGCGACGAGATGCTTCAATGCGAATAGAATTATAGGCCATGGTGCATTTGGTACCGTTTACAAAGGTATATTGCCGACAACCGGCTAATCAGCCTCCTTCCTCCTCTCCCTGTCTCCTTTCTCTATGTTAGATAATGAAAATTAGCCATGGAGGTAGATTAGTTATTTCCATCGAGAACTAGAGAGAGAGAAAGGCGAGCAGGAGAGAGAACAAAAAGCAGGTGAAAAGTTTTTAATAAGCGCGTGTTACACACGCTCCTTCCACATTGACGCTTACATGTCTAATAGCAAGGCAACAAGTGTCCTACTAGTGCCATGTCATTTGTCAACTAACGGATCTATAGTCTAACTTAATTTCAACTGACGATAGAAGCAAATTCACTTCATTTTGCAAATTTTAGGAATTTTTTTGCCCCGAATAAAACGTTAAAGACAAAAGTGCTTTTTAGCAAAACGATAAAGACAAAAATACACCTTAAATTTAAAATAAATATTTAAGGTTTTTATTACCTTATATTCATAAACAACTAAAAAAACAAACAAATCTATCCATGATTCGCGCAACTCATTTTGACCGAACTCGTTTCAACGAGAAAGCGATCAGTTTGCAAGTCTAAAATTAATAATGTACTAAAGCACAAAATTTCATTTAGAACTTATGAAGGTTCTGCGGTGGATAATGTGCATAGGCATTTTAGCTTTCAGCCTCGAAATGATAACTGACTACAAATCTTATCCAATAGACAACAATAGTACAATGCAGATATCAAGATGTGGAAACCCTTCTTCAGGAAGTAATAAACAAAGTAAAAAAAAAAAAAAATTGAGATTTACACCTTTATCTCCCTCCCTCCTCAAGGATCTATACACAAAAGTGGGGATGGAGGCTCCTTTCTTAGTAGCGTGTATACTTATATTCTGATTCTAGTCAAAGTTAATTTGAAGTAGGTTAGTATAATAAGTGCCCAAATTCCTGCCATCACCCACTGATCAAGAATCATTAAGAATCCAAGGAACCCATTATCCATCATCCACTTATCACCACCAGCACTTGCATGAAAATTGCTGGTACTTCTCAACCCATTCAAACTCTTATAAGGTTTGCAGGAGGCAAAGGAGATCAAGTTATAAGTCGGAGATTGGCTTAGCTTTGAAGAATTTGGCTACTGCTTGGTACAGATTTTCTTCCTCAAATGGCTTTGATACATATCCATCCATCCCACATTTCAGGCACTCCTCGTATGTTGCATGTATCACATCCGCAGTCATGGCTAATATCGGCACATGCCACTCCCCCTTTCTCGCAGTTCCTTCTTCCGCCATGGATGGTCCATTTATCTGATCATTTGCTTGGCTCTCCATCTGTCTAATGCGCCGTGTTGCCTCAAACCTGGAACAAGAAATCAATGCCAAGCATGTAAAAGAGGTTATTGTAGCATGAAAATAGTTGTAGACTTACCCGTCCATTTCTGGCATCTGAATATCCATAAAGCATGCATCAAAATTGTGTGGTAGCTGAAGCAGTTTTAATGCTGCTTTGCCACTGTCAGCACACTCTACATTGGCTCCAAACTTCTTCAGTGCACCTGCAGCAACTCTGCGGTTTACCATATTGTCATCAACCACCAGAATTTTCTTACCAAAGAGTAAACTTCGAAGGAAAGAAGATCCACTAGGCCCATCCTTTCCTTGTGGCCTCTTCTTGCCCATTCCCAGCACCTGTTGAAGACACGCAGCCACCATACTAGCCCTCAAAGGTTTCATGATCACAGTATCTGCAAAACCTGCTGCCTTCGCTCTATTAAATTCATCAGCGCTAATATTGGTGGCAAGAAGTATCATCTTAGGCAACTTAAACACATGTCCATTCTGTTTCCAGTCCATAAGCGATATGCTTGAACCAGCATCCTCTGCAGAAATCCACAAATCCTTCTCGACTAGAACTATATCTGGCTGGATAATGCTGCCACTGCATCATGCAATTTCGCTTTTTAAACAATATGCAAAGACAAGAGTTGTATCATTTGCATTTTTTAAGGGCTTAATTTAAAGATTTAGAAGTAACTGGGATCCTATTTTAAAGAAGCTACAAATAAGGACTTACCCAGATGCTAAAGAACCATTTTTTGCACATGTACCCGCAGCTGACTTGAGACTACTTGCAACTTCAGCATGGATACCAAGCCTTTTTAAATGGTACCTGGTTACAGCAGCCCTAACTGGTTTTCCATCAACTACAATTGCCTTCAATCCTCTAAAGCTAGAAGGAAGATCTTCAGAATTACGCTTTTCCATCTTGTTAAAAGTATTTTTCTTGCACCTCCCGAAGACAGCAGTGAATGAAAATGTGCTTCCAATATGAGGCCGACTAACAAAGCTTATATGACCACCCATAAGCTCAACCAGACACTGACTGATACTCAAGCCAATACCAGTTCCTCCATAATTTCTAGAAGTTGAACTGTCTGCCTGCATGAAAGGCATGAAAACACGTTCCTGGGCATGCAAGGGGATTCCAATTCCTGTATCCTCCACAGATACCACTAGAGTAACATTCTCAGAAGCTTCATTAGTGGTCAGCACATTTAATGAAGCATCAGATTGGAATTCTTCATCAGCAGCTAAATGCTTAAAGGCTTCCCAACTGTTCCGATCATCAGCAGCTTCATAACCACTTAAGGTTTTGAACTGGCGAGCACCAGGTATAATTACACTTTCATTGGATCCTCCATTCAAACAACTATCAGCTTTTCCACATGTTGTTGCTTTAGTATTTTCATCTAAATGAACTTTAACAAATATATGCCCGTGTTCAGTGAACTGCCAACCAATAAATTACATAAATCAACTATACAAGAAAAATACAAGTCCAAAGACACTGATGTAGCAAGCTGTAGGAAAAACCATCAAGCTATCACAATGCAACAAGTTAACATTTATGGCTTTGTACAAAACTTCACAATAAAGTATAAATTATTATGAAATAAAAGAAAATTAGCAACATTAGAATATATTCTAGAAACTTATGATAGTAAAGCATTCCAATTTGTGCAATTGACTGACCTTAACAGAGTTTCCCACAAGATTTGTAATGATCTGCCTGAATCTCCCAGGATCCCCTTGAACAATATCCGGAACTTTGTCAGAAACAAACACAGCCAGCTGTACTTACAAAAGCAATGGGATATCCATGTTTGAGATAGTTCAGTGAGACAACAGATGGTGAATGCCACATCAGTTGATATCAGGTCCCGGGAAATGAGAAAAAAAAAAGCAGAAAATGCCAGTTTAGAAAAGGAAAAAAGCTTGAAATTTTCTAAATACAAGTACTATAAGCTGCAATTTGAGCAAAGTGTCATGCATTTTGAAGGGCAAGCATTTCCACCAATTTAACTGATATTCTCTTATTGTCATTCTGCAGGACTTACCTCAATTCCTTTGTTTCTGGATTTCTCAGAAAATAAAGAAAGAACATCATCTACTATGGCACGAAGGTCAAATGGAACAGCTTCAAGCTCTAATTTGCCAGCTTCAATTTTTGCACGGTCAAGCACCTCATTTATCAATGCTATCAGTGCTTTTCCACATACTTGAGCAGTTTGAGCATAATCCCTTTGTGTTGAACTTAAATCCGTATCTAAGAGTAAAGCAAGCATTCCTGCAATCATGTAAAGATTGCTTAGCTACTTACAGAGGTACGACCATCAACGACACACTTATACTCTGAAAGAAAAAAGACAACCAGTACTTACCAAGGATGCCATTCATAGGTGTCCTGATTTCATGAGACACGGTGGCTAGAAACTGGCATCAAGAACATAAATCGTACTCAGGTCAGAAAAACGTTTCAATTTGGAGGTGAGGAATGATTTATGCTTCCACAAACATGTTCCAAAAGTTACCTGAGATTTGGCAACATCAGCAGCTTCTGCTCGGACTTTTAGCTCTTGCATTTCATGAAAATCATCCTCAACTTTTACAATATGAATTGCTGCGCCATATAAGATATAACCAACTAGCAAACCAATCACAAAGAATAAGAATGCAGTAGTGATTGCTGTCCATGAGGTCGGTGCCTTCTCATGATACCTGAGCAAAGTTAAAATATATCAAGCACATGCATGCTGGAAACCTGAATCAGGAAGTTATCCATCAATTTTTGAGGATGCACTAACCTACATATCATCTGATGTTTTCTGAATGGATCTCCAAAATCAAGCTTGCTTTCATGCACAAGAGACATGTCACCCTCTTGATTGTGGTGACCATACATGATTAATGGATCAGAGGAGTTAGTTACATCATACACATTCACCAAAATTGCCTGATTGCCATCAAGTTGTCCAAGTAAATTCTCCACAAGGGACTCAACATCAAAGGCTCCACCAAGGTATCTGCTTCCAATTAGAAATGTAGATTACACTAATGACCAGTAAATGAATGTGTACTTCAAAGTCTAAGTTTTCTCTAAATATTTTGACATCCATCATACTCGAAAGGATGTGTATTTCAGAGAAAAACAAGGCATACTAAAAAAGCTTAGCTGACACTATATGCAAGCTGATGCCATGGAAACATGAACTAGTAACAAAATGTAAATGTATTTTGTCATTTACCCTGCACTTGATTCGATACGCTGAGCTACAGTTGGGCTTGGAGGAAGCTTAGACTTGTAAACAGGAAATGTCAACACCACACCAAGATGATGAGAACCAAGCAACCTGAAGGGGCTTGTCAGAACAGCTTTCCCTGTAGCTCTAGCCTTTAGTATGTTTTCTCTATCCTCCTACATGCAGAGGTGACATTACTGGTTTCAATCCCAATTCAACACCAGATTATGTAATAACATTAGAACTCAAAATAATCTAAGCAAGAAACAAGATTGAAGTCACAAATTGCGTTAATTTGATTACCTCCCCTGACATCATGTCAAGAGATTCAATGTAGGATACAGTTTCTTGAGAGAATATCACTGGTGCATACTCATCTCTCACAGGTGAAGGCTCCCTCTGCATTGTCTTTATTGTCCATCCATGTTGCCTCTCAAACTCCTCCCTCTCTGTATTTACAACTCTCTGTGCATATGCTACCCCACTCAACAATGGCCTCTCAAATGATGTTCTAGCTGTGTACTCAGCAAATGTTTCCTGCATATTTTGCAAGAACCACAATTTTAACATACACAATCACATAACAATGAACAAAAATTGGAAGTCTCATATATTTAACCAAGTCAAACCCAAAAGAACCTAAATTCATTTTCAATCATTTTCTTCAAATTCGTCAGAAACGAATCACAACGTCAACAAATTCAAGATTATTAGCATAAAAAAGCTTGAATTTTGGCTGGGAATAGAACAGCTGCAGTCACACCCCATGCAAGTTTTTCTTCCTTTAATGAAAAAAAAAATCAAACTTTAAAGAAAGGTAAGGGGCACAAACCTGGTCAATTGCAGATGGGTTCTTGTTGTAATGGAAAGTGGAGACAAGAATGGCAAGGGCATGGACATGATTAACACTGACACTGAATTGATCTTGCAACATTCTGGCCCTTTGATCACACATGCTACCCAAAACTTCTTTTCTTCTAACTTTATTATCAGCATCCATGCTATTGAATATCATCTGACTAATAAATGCCACAAGAATAACCCAAAGCAACAAGAACTTAGGAAGCCAAGCTCTATGAGCTTGTATATATGTGTACCCTCTTTTACTCCCCATCTGCTGCTCACTCACCTTCACAGCCACAGAGTGATGGTGGTGCAGGTGGTGGTGGTGGTGCTGCTGCTGCTGCTGGATCTGCTGAATCTTCACAGCCATGGAAGAGAACAAAACAAGAACTAGAAAATTGTTGTCTTTTTTTATTCTTCTTCTTGTTTCTGTGTTACCCAGTTCATATCTGAGCAAGAAAGGTCTCAAGAACACCACATGCAGCCATAGACATGTGTGTACCAGATATACAAGAGAAGTTCCATTAAAAGACTGGTGATTTTGCAGATACCCTTTTTTCTGTAATAGAAAGAAAAGGGTACTGCTTTGCTTAACTAGAAGTAAATTATCATCTATAGCATTGTTTTGCGTGATGCAAAGCAAAATTTAAAAAAAAAAAAGAAAAATGAACTAATAAACAAATCTCGCCCCTCCTTCACAGCAAACCCATTGATTTCAAGAACCAAAAGAGAAAGACTCACAATTGAAAAAGAAAAAGGAAGAATTTTTTAACTAACTAAATTTCTAGAGACAAGCATGGCTCTCAAAAGATGGAAAACAGCCCAAATTCCAAAGACTGGGAATCATTTCCTATAGAAATGGAAATAAAAACTGCAAAGAATACTATCATTTTTATCTCAAAGCGTGAAAATATTTCTCGGTTCTTGTTTAGCAACAGGACAAAAAAACAACTCAAATAAAAATAAAAAGATTAAAGAAATAAAGAGAGAGCACGTTGAGTGGTGTTGTTTAATATTTAATATAATACTCATCAAGAACTCTCTACAACACAAAACAGATTGACCCAAGAACTTACACAGCGAAGCATAGGCAGGCAGAAGCCAAGTTAAGTGACTTTTTAGAAAGAGAGAGAGAGGAACAATGGTTTACCTGTATAAAGGAGGAGAATTGTTTTGAATAATAGCAAGTTAGAAAGAAAAGTTTAGTTTTTTTTTGGGGGGGTGTAAAAAAGTTTAGAGTTTTTAATTTTTGGACTTAATGCAAGTTTTATTTGTTTATAATTATATAAAAATAATTATTAGAGAAATAAATAAAGAAATACACTTTTATCTGTCCTTTGCTTTTTAAAGCAAACTGAATCGAATTTCTAGGATTTTTGTAGATACGGTGGTGTCCCCTCTCACACACAAAATCCATTAAACTAAGACTTTCCCTTTCAGAAACATCACACCTCTCTCTATCTCTCTTCTCTGGCTTTCTATTTTTTTATTATTATTCTTTCTCACCATCCATTTTCTGTCCCCCTATTTTCTTTTCTTTTTTTCATGTACGCTCCCTTTTTTTTCAATTATTTTTTTTTTACTAAATTGATTGATTTTTAAGAAGATTTTGCACCATTTCTTCTAAAAAATTATTTTTCTTTTTTTTTCCCTTTTATTTTGCTTTTTTTACAATATAATTATTACAGAAATTTGTAATTATGTGAAAAAGTTTAACAATCATTTGAAACATTTTAATTTAATTAATAACAATGATAATAGGTGATTATATTTTTATAAAAAAGAAAAAAGAGGACTCTGCATTTTAAATGATTTTTTTGACAGAAGTGTACTTTAAAAAATGATGTATTTGATAAGAGGTTTGATTTCAAAATTGATGAATTTTGTGCAGAATGCTAACATTTTTTACCATTATTTTATTGATGATTTTATTTATTGATTTGAACGATAACGCAATTGCATGTGCTCTTTTTCATATAAAAAGAAAATCACGTTAAATTTCTAAATTTGAATCCTTTTTTCGTGAAATTAATACAAGTAAACTCTACGCATTATTAAAAGTCAAAAGACAAAGACGATAAAGGCCACCAAAGCATTAAAAAATATTTTTTACCTCTATGCATTGAGATTTACCGTATTCGACCTTTGACTAAAGGAGCCTTTTAACAACGTGTGTAGTTTACTCTTGCCAGTCCTGTGAAAAAAAATTCAACATGATTAATCTGCAAAGTTTAAAGGCTCAATATGCATTTTTCAAAGTCCAGAGATCTAAACTTGAACAAAAAATGCAGTAACAATATGGATGAAAATTTATACTAACATCGTGCATCAACTTCCAATTAAACTTACCTCTTCTAATTACCTTCTTTGAAAAACTCAATCTCTTCCCTTGTTGCGTGACTGCTGGCTTTCTCCTCAGTCACGTTGAAGAAATTTAGGAACCTCCTCCTAAAATTCTAATCCTGCGTATAATAATTGTGTTCAATAGGACCGACTAGTTATTAGTTGGATTTTTTCCTCCGTCTCTAAAGCTGTTCTACCTCATATCGTTGGTTGTTACCTCTGCCAAGGAAGCTCGACACAAATTAAAGATGGTTTATTCCTCTGGTTCTCCATCTCAAATACGAGATCTAAAAGCTCAACTCCATAGTCTTAAGCGAGACAATGATTCCATCGAAAAATATGTCCAGCTTACAAAGACTATATTTGTTTTTTATGAGAATTTTTGTTGAATATGGACCATATCTTATTTTTGTTAATTAAAGACCGATTAAAATTAAAAGTAAAAAAATTTAATATATAATTTATTTTTAATTCGTGAACTTAATATAAAAAGAAAATAAGAAAATGCAGTTGTATATGCCTTTAAAAATAAAAATCGTTTTCTTTCTTGTCCATCAATCATTATTTCAAGTGATATTTTAACTTGATGATTAGTGAAAAAATTAAAATGGAACCATTTTTGTAGAAAAAAGAAGGAATATATATTTTTTCATCAACTATAAAATTTTATTTTCCCAATATTCAATAACGTAATAATATTTTCTTCTGGAAATAATAGTTCATTTGACAAAGTATTGCTATAGCCTATAAGGATATAGATTTTCTTTCTTCCTCCTTGGAGGAATTATTCAACAGCTAAAGTTGAATATTTAAATCAAAAAATAGGGCAGAGTCCTACAAAACAACCCTTAGTTCATAAATAATATTGTCATTTATCAAGTTCACAATGAATGGGAGGTAGTGTGTAGTAAAAGATTTTCAATGGTACGGGTAATAATGTAACATCTGTGCCGATGACATAAGAGTAAGAATAAAATTGACCCAGCCTAGAGTCCAAACAAACAACTTGCCATTTTCAAGATCTCCCTTGATTTTGCGTTGAACAAGTTTATTTACATTGCCATCTCTTTGAAATATGATATTAATATTGGTAAACAAAGTTTCAAATTATTTTTGTAATATCTAAAATAAATGATATTTGTCCTTTTTTTCTTAAAAAAAAAAAAGTGATAAAACAGATTTGCCCTATTAGAAAAGTGGCAGTTTTGTGCGCAGATATATATAGTACACGCATATCTGCACCATTTAATTGTGCGCATGAATGCCAAGACAGATTCGCCACAGTGGAACACTTGCCTAGCTGAATTTGGAAAGTTTTAGTTAAATTCCTATGTAAATTTCTATTTGCCCCACACTTATAATTTATATATATATATATATATTGTTATGTTAGATTTTGGACTAAACTGTTATAACTTAAATATATAATAGGACGATTCACATAGTATTCACATTGCATGCGTTGGTGCATCACCTTATAACCTCTTTTAGGGATATATTTTGAAATTTGAAAAATTACAAGATGAATAAAATTGCGAAAAATAATTTTCCATAAAAAGTAAGAAGAAAGTGAAAATCGCAATCAAATATCTAAAAGAAAATGACAGGGCCACAAGGAATGGATCTCATTCCCACCTAATTTACCTGTAGCCCCACCTTTATCCAACTATATTTGCACATACCTCCTTTTATACTAATGTCCCATCTCTCTCTTTCTAACATAAATCTTATTTTAATTTTATAAATGGGCAGATTAGTCCTTCTCTTTTAAGAATAATTTATTCTAATGCTCCTAATCCTAAGTTTACTTACTAAAACTTTTACCATTTTTTTTGGATGAGATAGAGTGCATCTATTCTAATGATCCAAATATGCGGGTACGAAAGAATTGAATTACTTTTTTTTCTTCTTCTTTTTAATTGAAAACTGAATTTCATTGCAAAAAGAAAAAAAAAACACACACACGCACACACATTTATTAGCCAAAACGAATTATATATATATTATTTTTTTTAAAATATGTTCTCGAATTTTCAAAAAGACATTTTAACGATAATTGCTGGTTCTAATGTATCGGAAAGTTTAAGTTTCAATTTTTTTCTTTTCTTATATATATACACACACAAACGCTCTTAAAATAATAAAATATGCTCACGCATGCTCTTTTTCAAATGTGTATTTGATCTTATATATCAATAATTTAATTTGAACTAATGATAATTGAAATAATTAATTACACTATCAGATGCAATGATAATTAACAAGTTTCTCAATTTATGAACTAGGGCTTGGTGAGGTTAATATCTTAGGTGGGTTGATTTCACCCATGGTCACTCAACTTATCACTTATCGCGCAAAAGTAACCGAATTTTTTTTTCTTACTTAAATGTCACTGAACTTTTAACATTATTGCACAAAAGTCATGTTGACCGGAATCCGGCGACGACTCTTGCCGGATTGATAAGTTCAACAAATGCTACATTTAAATTAATTTCACTCACGGTCACTAGACTTATCATTTATCTCGCAAAAGTAATTAACTTTTTTTTTTCAACTTAAATGTTACTGAACTTTTAACATTTTTGCAAAAAATTCATCAATCCGGCAAGGGTCGTCGCCGGATTCCGTTCAACATGACTTTTGTGCAATAATGTTAAAAGTTCAGTGACATTTAAGTAAGAAAAAAAAAGTCTGTTACTTTTGCGCGATAAGTGATAAGTTGAGTGACCATGAGTGAAATTGACCATATCTTAGATAGAATAAGTAGTTGATGTAATTGTAAATTATTATTATTAGTTAGTTAGTTAGTTAGTTAGTTATGCTCTCCTTTTCTCTCTCTTTTTAATTTTCTCCTAATATGCAAGTAGTTAATTTTAGTGAAAAAATGGACATCTATGTTGGTTGCGAATATCTTGGACCACTCGTACGGATGTTAGCGGATTGGTTACCTTCAAAAATTGATCCATCTTTTATCAAACTCGTTTAATTTTAGTGTTCTCGTACCTGTCCCAACCCATTTATCAATATCCACAAATACTTATGCATGTATAATATATCCATTTAACTAATATGTGAATTTTTATTAAAAAATGTAAATTTTAATGAAATTATAACCTATAAAACAACCAAAAAAATTCAAAACTTTAATTTAATAAAATTTTAAATTAATATGTAAGTAAAAAATTTACATAAATCATTTATAAATTAAAAATTGTACGTGAATGTTACATAAAATTAAAATAAAAATTTCAAATCGAAATGTGCATAGTTTCAACTCGGAGTTTCTAAATTTTGAAGGGTTCAAATTCTCTCTCAATCCTATAATTTTTAAAATTATTTTTCAAATAAATGGATTTAAAGTTTAAACGGTGTGAGTATACATAGATACCTGTTATACACGACTAAAAATATAAACGGGTTTGGATAGTGGACACTTGATTTAATACTAAATCTGTATCTAACCGAAAGCGAAAAATTTTATTTTTAATATTCAAATTCATCCCAAACTCATTTATAAATACTCATACCACCAATAAACATCGAATTGTATACTCTAAACAATTTAAAAATTTTAAATTTTTAATTAATTAAGTTGTGAAGATGATTCAATTTCTCTATTTTTTTTTTCTTTATTTTTGAGCTTTGATTCATTATTTTTTTTATTAACGGAAATATAAGAACCTAGTTATGATTTGATTAATTTTATTTTAGTATACAAATTTATGCTTAATAAGCACAAATATTTGTTTGACTACTAATTGTTTTAAAATTCCTTGATGAGGTATCCAACTGTCAATTAGAGTTATAACAAGTTCACTGAATGCTGGACATGATTATCAGCTTTTTGCATAACTTATATATTAAAGTTGAGTAGTTTCAAATAGATTACATAAGATTAATTTGTGGTTAATTAATCCATAATAGAAGAAATTAAGTGAGTATTCGATCTTAATTTGTGCCATCTAGGTCTGTTTTGAAATTTTCCAGTGGTAAAATTAATTTCAAAGTATTGGATGATATCGAATTGGACTCACAATTTCCTTCCTCTCTATAACATAATTTCCTTCATGCATTTAAAATAATTAAATATTTAAATATTAATGGTAAATGCATAAAATATTATGATAGGCTATGGGTTCAAACTTCAAACCTTGGGATATACATATTGATATAATGCTAATTATTTAACTAAAAAAATAATGTCATGGTTCAGATTCAGATCGGATCCATAGCGACTCAACTCAAAAACTTTCCAAATTTCATTAGGTTCGGCTTGGATAAAATTACAAGCTCTAATTATTTGCAATGATTATAAAACTATCCAGGGCACACATGGTTCTAAACTAATTTTCTTGTTACAGCTATTGCGATGAGTTTTTAAACTTTTTTTTTTTTTTCATTTGAGGTGACAATTTTTAAATTTTGAAAAAGATTAAGTATAGATTTTTCTATTGAATTTTATGTATAGACAAAAAAAAAAAAAAGAGATAATTAATAAGATGAAAATATATAATTATAGCGAATTAATATAGAAATATTTTAATAAATTATAATGAATATTTTATAAAATTGCTGTTAATTATTCCATCCGTTTCATCTAATTTGACAATTTTTAAGAATTTTTTTCACTCAGTTTAACAATTTTTAAATTTTAATGAGCGCTAATTATATATTTTCGTATATTGCCCTTAAATATTCACTAAAAAAGAGCTATCTACCAGAATTAAAATATATAATTGTAGAAAATTGATAAAATAATATTTTAGTAAATTGTAATGAAAACTTATAGAATCAGTACTGATTAATAATTTATTTGATTTGTGAAAAGTAAAAATTTGTAAGTTAAATGAAACGGATGGTCTATATAAAAAGCCAGAAGTTATCGTAATTAAAGTAAAATCCATTTAAGTTCATTTTAAAAGAAGCATTTAATTAATGCTATGCCTTGAAATTTGCCTCCCATTGGGTAGCATCATAATCCTCAAGCTTCTAATATTTCATTCCAATTTCGTTGCATTTTTAATTCATTACATGCCAAAGAAAATTATGAAGATACTGAAAAAGGTGTATATGTGATATATTATTTTATAGGGAAAGAGACAACCGGCAGAACAATAAGTTTAAAGTTAACCATATACCCAAAATTCCCCATCTTTATTTCACAAATTTGATTTAATGGGTATTTTTGGAAGCATATTTAAATAGTAGATGATGTTGGGTTTTTGAAAATGAGATATCTTTTGATCGAATAAGTGGGAAATTGCATGGGGACCATTGAAGAAGTAGAATATATATATATATATATATATATATATATATATATATATATATATATATATATATATATATATATATATATATATATATATATATATATATATATAAGGGGTGAGTAAAATTGAAAACGAATTAAACCATAAGAGTTAAGCAGTTCGATTTAATTTATTTTGTCTATTTGATTATTATAGTTTAGTTAATTAGATTTGATTTTTGATTTTGAAAAATTGAATAGATAAAATCGGCCTAACTTTATAGAATTCTCTCTCTATATGTAAATTAAGTACAATTATTTAATTATAATTATATAAAATACATAATTAATTTATTATAATCATATATTTGAATTATAATTAATTTATGTCTAATGTTTAAAAGTTGCATTAAAATTTAAAATTTGCTGTATGATAAATTTTCAATTACATTACTTCAAATATTAATATTATGTAATTTATTATTTGAGAATTTTTGAATTTTATTATAATTTTATTGTTCAAAAAATAAAAAAATTAAAAGCCCATAAAGAAGTTAAAGCCGAAATGTTGCTTATAATAAAATGTCAGGCACATGTTTCATATATGTATTTAAAAGCTCAAGATAATTATATGAATTTATGAGATTTTGTCAGTTCAATTATTAAAGTTAAAGAATTATTTTGACATTTTAGCTTCTAAATTTACTAATTAATAAACATATTTTGTACCTTAACATGCTGATTTTTATTGGTAAAATTTAATGTGGACGTGTTATGGTTGCATAAAATAATATAATCGAAATTTTATTAACTTTATTTCTTTATTTATGATTTACACATTTAAAGCACGTGTAAATCAATTGAAAGGCAGACGTCAGATTTTTAGTGTTAAATTAAATTTCTAAAAAGTTCAGAAATTGAGTCGGCAATAATTGATAATTTCATTCTTTTTCTTTTTTAATTTTATAATATTAAGCCTATTTAATTTTATAATAGTTCTGACTTTCACTTCATACCTTAATTCTTCTGCTATGCTGAGTACATACACTTGATGTCAAATATGAATAATTTGGAATTCCATATTTATAGGTTGATGTTTCACGATGAATTAACGCATGAAATTTTTATTTATCAAACGGAAGGTTATCTATAAAGAATTTTAATTTACTACTCTTTAATTTTTCATTCTATTTATAACACATACACATATATAAAATGTTATTTTTTTATTATTTATTTATCGTCACACATGTAGAAGATTATTTTGTTAATGGCATTAAAGTATGAGAATATTGCAGTCTAGAACGAGTTTTTTCCCACTTGATACTTTTACATGCAGTATAGCTAATAGAAAAATTCAACTAAATTTGATTTAATCAATTTATCATAAAATCTAAAACTAATTGAATCTAATATATAGTTTGATTTCGAAGTTATTTTCTTAAATTGACACTTTTAAGATGTAGTAATGAAAAGTAATATTTACTAAATCTATTTTCCACATTAAAAATGAAGTAAATAAGATGTCAGTTTATAATTTGGTTAGTATATGGAAAATAGAAGGTTAAATAAATAAATAAATAGGGATGAGGAAAGTGAAGTTACAAGTAAGGTGGTCGGCCATGTGGGGTTGTTAGGGCACCCCACAGGCAAGCAAAGGAGGGTATGATGTCACATTGGTAATTTACTAATTTGAAACAAAAGTGTATTTTTTTGGACAAAAAATGATAATGATGTCCTCTCTGTTTCTGTCTCTCACATGGACAGTTGCTTACCCCATCACCCCCACTCATCCCGGCCCCTCACTCCTATCTCTCTCTACCTTTTTATTTTTATTTTTTTTTAACACCAAAAACATAATTTTGAATTTGGAAAGAAATAAGACTCGAGAACTTTCCTATTCTTTATTAGGTGTATAGAAATTAGAATAATCGAAAGTTGTATTTATTAATAGTTAGTTAATTAGTAAATTAGCAGACCTAGTATTAATTTTTTCTTTCTTTTCCTAGTTGTTGTATATAAAGTAAGGATTATTTTATTATTTAATACAAAGAGGAAATATTTTTTTCTTATCCTGTATATGGTATCAGAGCAACGGTTATTTATTTATTTTTTGGATTTCTTCATTGCTTGATCTTTTTGATTGATTGAAGTTAGATCAGATAATGGTGCTGAATTTTTATTTCGATCATGTCAAAATTTGTTTGATGAATTGGGAGTTATCCATCAAATGTCTTATTCTTACACACCACAACAAAATGGTATTGTAGAGAGAAAATACAGGCATTTATTGCAAGTTGCAAGAGCACTATTATTTCAGGCTTATTTTCCTAATAATTTTTGGGGAGAGGCATTTTGCAGGCCACTTATCTCATAAATAGAACTCCCTGTGTTCTTCAATGGGAGTCTCCATATCATTTCTATTTGGTAAAAATACAGATTATAATATCCTCAGAATTTTCGATTGTCTACGTTATGCTACTAACCTATAATCTCATAAAACCAAGTTTGATTCAAAAGCTTTTAAGAGTATTTTTCTGGGGTATGTTGCTGGTAAAAAGGGTTACAAACTTTATGTTTTAGACACTAAGGAGATATTAATTTTGAGAGATATTAAGTTCATTGAATCTGTGTTTCCTTTTCAAGACATTCATGTCGATGATATTGCAGATATTACTCCTATGCCATTGCCTATTTTTCCATAAGATTTTCATCCCTTATCTTCTAATAATATGACTTTATCAACTGATGTTGATTGTTCTCCTTTGCCTTCTACTCCTATTATTGTTCCTACATCTGATGAAGTTCATTTTGAACCTTCTGAACCTATGCTTTTTGGTATTATACCAGAATTACCTGTTGAATACATTACTAGTTCTATTGTTAGTACTCGACCATTTAAATCTTATAAAAGACCTCAATGGTTACACGATTACATCATTAATGTTGTTCTTCCATGTTCCTATCCCCATTCTTATTTGCTTACTTCTTCCCAACATATTACTAAAACTTTCATCTTTTATAATAACTCACATCTTTATCCTGATTATCATCATATTTTAGCCACTATTACCACTCATCATGAACCCTAATCCTATGTTGAAACCAAAGATTCTGCTGAGTGGGTTAAGGCAATGGATATTGAGCTGGTTGCTTTAGAAAGCAATAAGACTTGGTCTTTAACTACTTTGCCACCTGAAAAGACTCTAGTAGGTTATAAATGGGTATTTAAACTTAAGTTAAATCCGGATGGGACTATAAAAAGGCATAAGGCTCGTCTAGTAGCAAAATGGTATAAACAAATTATAGGGGTGGATTGCACAAATTATTTTTCTTCTGTTACTAAAGTTTTGACTGTAAGTGTTTTCTTGGCCATTGTTGTAGCCCAAAATTGGTCAGTTTTTTAGTTTGATGTTAATAATACTTTCTTGCATGGTTTTCTTGATGAGGAAGTCTACATAGTTTTGCCATTAAGGCACACAAAGGCAGAAAAGGCCATGTTTGCAAACTTACCAAATCACTTTATGGTTTAAAACAAGTCTCTAGGCAATGCGATACTGAACTCACTGCTTATTTAAAGCTATATGGTTTTATTCAATCTTAACATGATCACTGTTTGTTCACTTTTTCTTCTAAAGACATTTTCCTTGTACTCCTTGTCTATATATATGACTAGATATTAGTGGTAATTTTGTTCAACAAATCACCAAAGTAAAGCAGCATATAAATGCTAAATTCACTATAAAAGATTTGGGATTGGCAAAGTACATTATGGGTTTAGAGGTCATTCATACCACAAATGGGATTTATCTCAATCAAAGAAAGTATATTCTTGATTTGTTAATTGATGCAGGATTGCTTGTTATTAAACCCAACTCTACACCCTTTCCTAAGGGGCTCAAATTGACAATGGATGCAGGTTCCTTGCTTGATGATCCTTCTATGTATAGAAGATTAGTTGGTCGTTTGCTTTAAAAAGTTGTCCTTTGCTGGATTATTCTTCTCTTCAGTTGATGACATTTTGTGATGCTGATTAGGCTTTTTGTTCAGATACTCGAAGGTCCTTAACTGATTTTTGTATTTTTTTGGATCTTGTCCAGTTTCATCGAAAACAAAAAAGCAACAAATTGTTTCAAAATCTTCAGCAAAGGCTGAGTATCATTTAATGACAGCCACTGTATTTGCTAAAGGATTTTCGTATTTCTGTTTCTCTTCTTGTTCCTTTTAAGCGTGATAACACTGTTGCTATATATTTTACTTCTAATCAGGTGTTTCATAACCGCACAAAACACTTGGATATAGATTGTCATATAGTGAGGAATAAGCTGAAGGAAGGTTTCATCTTTGCTACTCATCTTTCATCGAGCCTCCAAATTGCAGATATGTTTGCCAAGGCTTTTGCTTCACCGGCTTTTGATTCTTTTAAGTCCAAGTTGGCCCTTTCTGATATTCATTCTGGTCTAACTTGAGAAGGGGTTGTATAAGTTAGAATAGTCAAAAGCTGTATTTATTATTCCCTCCATTCCATAATATATGTCACTTTTGTTGTTTTCACCAAAATTAAAGAGTATTAATTAGGTTTAAATTTAAGATAAAATTGAGTGATTCAATACATAAATTTAAATTTAATTGGTTAATTTTTATTGGAAAAGAAAATTAAATTGGTAAAAAAAATTAAATTGCATTGAAAATCTAAAAGTGACAGATAAATGAAATTAGAATTTTACTCAAAAGTAACAGATATTATGGAACGAAGGGAATAATAATTAGTTAGTTAGTAAATTAGCTGAATTAACTGAACTGGCATTAATTGACATTGTTATTTTTTGTTATTAGTTTTTCCTTTCTTTTCTTATTTGTTGTATATAAAGTAAGGCATTCTTTTATTTTTTAATACATAGAGGAAATTGTAATGACCCAAAATACACCATAACAGTAATAGAGCATGTTTAGGGTGAATTAGGAATCGAATGTGCGTGATTATCATTAGGTTAAAATATTAATAAGAGTGAAATGAAGATCAAGAGGGACTTAATTGAAAGTGCAGAGAAGGACTTGATTGCATAAAATAAATAAAAGTGACTAAATTGTAATTTTGCATGATTAATTAAGGGTAGGATTAATTAAATGTTAAGTAAGTTTAGCTTAAAGCTAATCATGATTAAAGATGTGAGTGCTTTCCATGCGGTATGTGTTGGGTTTGCTAACTCAACCCTTACATACAAATATAAAGGGTGGAGAGGCAGATTTTGTGAACGCGGTGTTCTTCATTTGACCGGCCATTTTTTCACTTATGTTTTCTCTTTGTTTTCATTCTGTTCTTCCTCTTATTCTTCATCGTCTTTATTCTTTTATCCATTGAATTCTGATGATTGATTTTGTGTTGAGTTCTTGGCTAATCCAACTGAAGAGACAAGAAAAGTTAAAGGAAATGAGAAGTTTAGTGAGCCTAGTGTCAAGTGAGCTCATTGGAGCAAAAAAATTGAGATTTGGGAAACTAAGTGTTGTGTGTTAAATTGATTGTTATATATCTGAAATATGTAAATTTGTTGTGTGCTAAATTGAATTGAAGATATAAGTTTGTTATGCTAAATTGATTGCTAAGAAGTTTATTGAATTATAAGCATGAAACTATATTTTTGGAGACTTGAGTAATTGTTGTGTAATCTTGGAATTAATGAAAGTTTATTGTGAAATTTAATATGTCGAAGTGTCCATGCATGTGTATTGGTAGTTTAGATTGAGTTTGAAGAATTGGCTACGCCAATTTAGTTGATTTCAATCTTGATGAGGTTGATAGCCTAAAACTGGTTTCGAGGTCATTTTGACCTATTTGAGTTGTTTGTGTTATAAGATTAGTTTTATAGCTCTAATTTGTGTGTGGTCAATTGGATTGGAATCCTAATGTCTGTGTCTATAATTGCTATAGAAATGGTCCTTTTGTTTTAAGGACTCTAAGGTCTTCAAAATTGTCCATATGTGTGGTTGAAGTTCTGTAGGAGGGTCTTTGGGAGCAGTTGTGTTCCCTTGATCATAACTCATTGGTTTTGAGTCTAAATGTATTGAGGTTTGTGCCATTGGGAAGTTAAAACATAAGTGATCATTTGGTTAGAAGGCCATTTTGGCTGAAAATGATGTTTTAGTTAGTTTTAGAAGTCATGTATGAGAAATCAGGAAAGTGCTTGAAAAGAGGTATGTGAAGTGGAGTTATGAACATGAAGTTCAAGCTCCGTCGCCGACGTGACAAGGGTCGTGATCACGACAGACGGCTCCGTAGGCAGATAATGTCGGGTCGTGCTCTGTCGGGAGCGCGAGATCTAGCATGAGCGCGACAAAAGTCTTTTGTGTGTTCTGTCCCGTGTACAACTTACGCCGCGAGCGCGACAGAAGGATGTGTAGGATCTGTCGCGGGCACGACAAGGGTCGCGAGCGCTACATAATTAAGAATTATGAATGCTTGACAAATGTTCTACTTTGTATGAAATATTGTATTGGTATCTAGTGTTGATGCCCGTTTGACATCTAGTATTTCAAGATTTACATATCTTTAGTGTTGATACTGTTCTTCTCCAGTATCTAATGATTGATACTCGAGTTGTATCCAGTATTCCCGTTATCCACCTTAATGAGTATTCAGGTGATTATAAGTATGGTAATGAAGTGGATAAGTGATAATGAATTGTTATTACGTGGATTGTGGAATCGTTAATATATATACACATATCAAAATGAATTAACATTTGTGAAGTATGTTTTTGAATTATAGGTTTGTGTTGTTGATATTGGGTTATGTGTTAATTTGGATATATGTCACCGATAACGTATAATGAATTAATGTATGTAGAAATACGTGGTTATGATTCCCAAAATAATGGGACACGTAGGTAGCTTGAAATTCTATTCCAAGTTCGAATCAAATCATTGGAAACTAATAATGTACTTTAAATTTTAATCTCTCCATAAGTGTTTGTGTTTATATTAAATCATGATGTGTCGATTAATGCATAATGTTTTATGTAGTGATAAGAAGAATCTTGAGGTAAAATTGTGCATGATTTTGATTATAAGAATATTGAGGATAGTAATGTTTAATTGATAATTTAATAAACACGTTAGTTGTGAAAAATTGTACGATTAATAATTGATTTATGATAATTGTTTACTGAACATAATGATTTTCTAGTTGACAGCGTAAATATAAAGTAACACACCCAGTTTCCTTCTAAGGTACATTGGGATGTTACAGAAATATTTTCTTCTTATCATGTTCAAGGTGTTAGTTTTTTTTTTTTTTTTTAGAATAGCTGAATTTTCATTAAGAAGAAACAAAATATATAGCAACAGTTGGACAACAACTTTCCAAAGAAACAAAATATATAGCAATAGTTGAACAACAACCTTCCAAACATGGAAGCTACCATAGGAATTAGAAGCTCTAGCTAGAGCATGAGTTATCTCATTCGCTTGCCTCGTAATCCAAACAAAAGAAACATTTGTTCTTTGTCTCCAGCAAGATCTACAGTCATCAATCAATAAACCATTAGCAGAAACATCACAAGTACCAGATGAAACTGAATTGGCTATCTATAGAGCATTAATCTTAACTACACCAGCACCTTGAAAACGAGATACAACACCCAACTAGTTCACCAACAAAAGGAGAAAAGCATGGTGAAAATGTACTCGAAACCACCGACAAGAATAACCCATTTGAATTGCGAACAGCAACCCCAAAACTGCTATTGCATTTTCAAAGAGGGCAGCGTTCCAAATTATGGTTTCTTTATTCCATTCTAATTTTCGAACTTGACTAGTGTCTTTTTCAAGATATAATCATTTAGATAGTACCTTTAATTGATTTAACAATCAGAAAATAAAAATACAATACATTGAAATGACTATAAACTTTTTTTTTTAAATGTCTTGACAAGTGTCCTTTCCAATATACCATATTTTGTATGCACAATTGATATACCACTTTTTAGGGGTTAATTACGTATGTGGTCATCGAATTTTGGTGCTTATAACCAAATTGTCATAATAAAATAATTTGTAACATAAAAGTTATCAAACTTTTATTTTTTTTCAATTAAGGTAAAAATGACCGAAAAATTAATTTTTCGTCACCGGAGGGCCACGCAAATATGCTACTTCATCAGTAATTTTTTAGAACATGTCCAATCAGCATGCGATATAGCCTGTTTACATGGAGAAATTGACACGTCAGCAAGTACACGTGTTATGTCAACCTGTACAAAAAGACAAAAGAAAAAAGTTTTACTGACGTGTACTTACTAACGTGTCAATTCCTTCATGTAAGCGGGTCATGGAGGCATATTTGTGTAACTTTTCGGTGACGAAAAATTAATTTTTCGGTCATTTTTACCTTAATTGAAAAAAAATAAAAGTTTAATAACTTTTATGTTACAAATTATTTTATTATGAACATTTGGTTATAAGCACCAAAATTCGACGACCACAGACGTAATTAACCCCACTTTTTAGCCATTCATCAAATCACTTTTGGATTAACAAAATTATGTTTGATAAGGTAGCTCAACTGTTGAAATTGATCTTAACAATGAAACAAAAATTATAGATAAAAATTCTACGAATGGAGACATCTTTATCGTGGAAGGTATAAATTTGTTGATAAAAACATAAACATATGTATTACAAGCTCATGAGTTAAGAAAGCATTATTTGAAATCTTGTCATCATATGCATAACTAACAAATCATTGTTGAGAGGAAATGGTAGATTCATTGCACAAAGGACACAACATGCTTAATAAAATTGTTCCAATCTTATAATTAATAATCTCGAACTTTGAATAAAATCTTCATAAAATCTCTCGTATCAAGTGGCTAAAGGTTGTATGGGTCAACACCAAATGTACATGCCACGTAATATTTTAGTTTTGGCATATTGCATCTCTAATTTCTACTCTCTTTTTTTTATTTATTTTTTTACAGAGAAAGATTTAATTTCAACTTTAAATATCAACTTTAATTTCATAATATTTAATTCTTATATTTTTTAATTTAGCGTTAATCAGCATATTTTTTTATTACTCCATTTTTACTGTTAAATAAAGTTACCGATTTCCATTCCAAATAGTGAAATGGAATGACACGAATTGTTTATTTTTTTAAATAAATATTTCAAGTTTAAATCATGAATATAAAATATTTTAAAATATTTTAAAAAAATATTTTACTCTTTCGTGAGTTTTATTAATATAAATTTGAATTAATTGAAGTAATGAATTTTGAATATCGGGTGGATAAAAAAAAGTTATGGATCACTAAATGGCCTTATTATTTCTTAATACATATTGCTACTTTTTAAGCTCATTTTTTATATAGAGAAAGAAAGTACGAGTTTTCGAGCTTTAAACTTTTTAGTTTCAAATAAGTATTTACGGCTGACTTTTTAGGATCATTAGACCCACTAATTCTGAAGTTTTAATTAAGATAAGCTATAATTAAATTTTATGATCATTATTAATTGGAACATCTTTTAATAAGTACACCGAGCAGTCCAATTTCAAATGTGACCACATGCAAAATAAAGCTTCAAAACATTTGACTGATTCTAGTGCTTCTAGTTTTCTTTATTATAAATATATAATTAATAGCGCAAATCTCTCAAACCCAGTGGAGCAAAGATATGATACCCTTCTATTTTTATTTATTTATTTTGGGTAATTTCTTGTGAATTTTTTTTCCTTATATTTGTTTTCTCCCATCATTTCTACGGAGACTACCATAATAAGCCTTTCTTGAAAAGCAACCTATGACTCTATATTTATTTTAATTAATTTTTATTTTCTATACTAGTACTACAATGCTTTCAAGCACGAATCGTACTAGTAGGACCAACAAATACCCATTGTCAAGTGGATTCATAAATTAGCATACATGTACGGTTTAATTTCATTTATAATCACCAAACTATTACTCAAATTACACAAAAATAATGAAAGAATTATTATTTTCGTAAACATTACTAAACTTAGCAATTATATATATATAAATCATTTTGACTAGTTTCGGTAAGAAGTTTGTTGAAAAATTTACTTGGCATATCCAGTAATCGGGACCTGCACATGTGGCAATGCACGTGTTGTCAACTCAGCATGCCATGTAACACTTTGTCCGTGTCATCCGCCACATGGCATGATGGCGTGGCATTCAATCCCATTTTCCTTATCCACGTGTTTGCTGATGTGGCATATGTGACACATAAAATGTTGACCTTGCATTACTTGGCATGCTATGTGCGCAAGACGTGTTGACTGGATATGTCAAGTAAATTTTTTAGCGAGCTATTCACCAAAAAACGATTAAAGTGATTTTTCTGTATATAAGTATTAAGTTCAGTGATTTTTATAAAAAATAAAATTTCTTTCATTATTTTTGCGTAATTTGGGCAATAGTTCGGTGATTATGGATAAAACTAATGCTTGGATGTATACGTTCGAATTCGATGTCATGGATGTTTAATACCTTAAGCTTGATTGCAAGGTTAAATAATTTTGTTTAAAAGGATTTTATATAATTTATTATATATTTGCACATTGTATGTACAACTCATTTCCTTAAACGAACTTTTTTAGGATTTAGTTAAGTTTAGTAATCCCTCCGTTCTTTAATATCTATCACTTTTGGAAAAAATTCAAATTTCATTTATCTGTCACTTTTAGATTTTTAATACAATTTAATTTTTTTTTTCAATTTAATTTTCTTTTCCAATACAAATTAACCAATTAGATTTTAATTTGTACATTGAAACACTCAATGTACATTGAATTACTCAATTTTTTTATAAATTCAAATCTAATTAATATTTCTTAATTTTAGTAAAAATAATAAAAGTGACACTTATTTAGGAACGGAGGGAGTAATCTATTTCAATATGGTAATCAGAGATGGCACATAAATCCATTTCTATTAATCAATGATCATATTTCTAATTCGGCTTATTTTAGTCGTAAAGTAATATTTTTTAATTTTAAAACATCATATGATTTGACTCATTTTATAATTGCTATTTTTTATAAATTATACAAGCATATTTTGCTATATTTATATTTTTAATGAAAAAGGTTTAAAAGAAAGTAAAAAGATGAAGTTAAATAACTTCACCTATTAGCGAGGCATTTAACAATCAACAATTTATTTTTCTTTCTTTTTTCTTTAAAAAAAAACAAAATTTGAAATCGAATTAATTTCATTAATATTGTTTTAGTTTCTTTAATTCTTAATTGGAATATTAAGAATGATGATTGTCTAACGTGCGTCCACCTATAAAATATCCATTGTTGATTAGACTCAAAGCTACTTTATCAAACACATGGTCTGGTATTGATCTTAACATCAAAATTGAAAGTTTGTAGTTTGATTTTAAAAAATAAAATCAAAATTGTTATATATTAATTAACAATTGAGAAAAGACTTGCCAACTCGAGGACATGAGATGCTGGGATTACTATATTTTCGGATACTATATCTTTGTCGCTATTATTTCTATTTTAATTTCTTCACTTTCTTCATTGAATGCGTTATTAAAATTATAATGTCGACATTATTGTTGTATTTAATTTTTTTGATTGAATTAAAAAAAAATGGAAAGAAAGAAAATATAGTATACATAGAATAAGTTGGGTAATTGTAATAATTAGTAGATAAGAAGGAATTGAGGAATTTTGTTGGGGCAGAAGGCATATGAAGATAGGCATTGGACCCTGTGGGGATTTGGGTATATGCTTGTGGATGTTAATCCCATCATTTAGATTTGCTCCATTAATAAATACCAAAAAGCTATCATTAATGTCTTTAATATGATTAATTAGCAATCTCAAAGTCAAAAGCAACCAAAATTATGATACCTTATGAATTAAGGTCACTTTGTTTTTTTATTTTTTATTTTTTGTTTCTTTCCCCTTATTTTAGTCAAAAAAATCATTAAATTAGGGTTGGACTGTACTCAAGATATGGGCCCGATATCATGATTCTCTTATTGGGCTGGGCTTATGTTGGGTTGGGTTTCAGCACTCATACCCGACCCATCATAATGACAAGTCACAGGAGGCTTGGTTTATTTGATAAATAAGCATATGCTTGAATTATTCTACTCAACAACTGTTTTGTTTTGATTTGTTTTGTTTAAAAAAAAAAAGTATAATTCCTAATTACACATATGTTATTTGAAAATATTAAATTCGAAATTTTCTACACTTTTTTATTAAATATTGGATATCAGACAACTCCTAAAGTTTAATTCAATTCAATAACTTTATTTTCATCCATTTTAGTTTTATGTGTGATAATTAACTTATGAAAAACAAATATATAAATGTGAAATATTAAGACTTGAACTGTGTGATAAAATCCTATCATATCAACATTCTGTCCAGTTGTGGTTTGCAGAAATCAGCCAAAAGGAGATCTCCAAAACCCACATAAAAAAGTTTCACGTCCAAATCAATCATGTAGTTTTATATAACATTAGAGGTGGCAAATGGGCGGGTTGGGCGGGTTTGGGTTGGGCCATTAATGGGCGGGTCATAAATGGGCGGGTCACAAATGGGTCAAAAAGTATGGGTCATAAATGGGTCAAATACCCAAATGGGTTGGGCGGGTTGGGTCAACCCATGGGCTAAAAACTTTTTGAATATAAAAAAAATTTATAATAATATGCAAATGAGTCGGGTGGTCCAAACGGACCGATTTTGGTCCAAATGGATTGGGTGGCCCAAATGGACCGCTTGAGATCTAAACGGACCGAGATATAGTTTGACTTTTTTAATCCATTTTTAATAAAAAATAATTTTCGATATAATAAAAAGATATTAAAATGACTAATGCAAAGTATTTATACTTTCTTTTATAAATTTATCTGACACGAATTCATATTAGCAAACTTTATATAAGAAATAATCATAAAAAAAAGTATTTATGCTATTGATGATAAGTAAAGTTGAAGCTTAATTTGTAGCATCGAAGAGAAGGAAAATAGGAAATTGCAATATCTTTGAAATAAATTGAGTGATTGATTCCAAATTTTACCACTAAGGACAAGGAAGCTTGTTTCTTGATCTGAGTAGGCTGAGGCACAAGGAAAGGAAAGAAAGGCCACATCTATAAATGCAAAACTCATAATACTAATCAAGCAGCAGCAATTATAGACAAGAGAAATCAATTTCAGTAAAAAGAAACATGTCTAATTAGCATGCATAGAAATTTCATGGAGACAAAAATAATCCTCTTGCTCCTGTAAGTTGGTTATATCATCCAGTGCATATAAATTGCACGAAGATAAATTACCAACACAAACATGTTATATAACATCTCAATTAGTTTCTCTTTGTTCAACTCAAAACCTATACAATGCCCCTCTTCCGATGCATTGGCCTTATCTACATCATTGCCATAAAAATGGCATGCATAATCTAATTGGTAGAAAGATCTCACTTTGCCAGGTCCAACTATTCTGCCATTGATGGCTCTCTAGATGGTTCAATCACCAGAGGCTCCAATTTCTCAGCTTTGCCATTTCCTTTAGGTATGATAAGACCATATCCTCCAGCCTTTCTTTTATAGACAATATTTATCTCGCCTGGAACCAATTATGGAACAAGTCAATCTTAATGTGACAGATCAAAGATCATTAGTCTAAAAGAAATTTACATGAGCTTCATCATCTCATACCAGTTTCTTCATTCCGGAAGCCATAGAAATCATGATCAACATTTTCCAGCTGCTCAATTGCCTCAGAAACAGTCAAAGGTGGCATGTTAAAATATTTTGTGCGAACAACCTGACAATTGGTTTACATACTGAGTTCCAACCAAAACCAAATGTACGAAACGAAATAACAAAGTTTTCAGACCAAAATGCAATGAAAGAGATTGAAGCCGAAACATATAATTTCAGTGTCTAGTAGTCTATAAATGTTCAGGCAATATTAGTGCAGAATTGCCAATACTTTACCATGTAAAAATGCTGAGCTCCATACACTTGTGAACTCAGGAAAAAATGAACGAAATGTGATGAGAAGAAGCCAAGCACATAGGAATGCAAGTCACAATGCACAAGGAAACACAAAGCAGTAACTTATTGATTTATTTATTTTGAGAGAGAATATAGTAATAATTTGATATAGAAGAAGGGTTTTAAAGACAACCTCATCTATATAGTCCTCATTCTCATCCTCATCAAACTAATGCTACTACTGATCCTAATGAAGGTATGCTTCTTCTCCAATAATTCTATCTCTTTTTTATATTTCTTTGACTCTCTTTGTTACTTAGTAATATAAATGGAAAATTTACTTTTCCAGCTTCTTTGTTCCTTGATCTCTCGATCTCAGCATATTCATGAAAGAATTTTCGAAAATTTATACAAAAAGAACAACCAAAACTAATCTAATCTTTTTTCTTTTAATGAAACGAAGCCAACTCCTCTCATTTCTATATATGTTTTCACAGATGGTTTATATGGTTTCTTGTGAAGTCTGCATTTTCACATATGTTTCAAACAAATAGCTTCTTCATTAGTAATTACAGTACTTACAGTAGAAAATAGAGAGTTTCGAGATTGAATTTCAATAGAGAATTGTTTTAATATAAAAATCATAATATATAGAAGCATGGGATCATTAACCGAACACTAAACATATATGATTTGCTCAACTTAAATTAAACTCTCCGATGACATCAATCATTTTCTCTCATCAATAAATATATTAACACTTTGCTCAAAGATTTTAGTTCTGTTAATTAAAAATGATGAGAACACCAACACCTAACTGCCGCATTACTAAACTTATTTCTAAAACCATGGATGATTAACTAGGAAGACAATATATAAAGTATGTTCTACCATCAATTAAAATCTCATGCAATGCAACTTCAGAGTTGTATGTTCGATTGGATGCTTCAGGGTAAAAGCAAGTCTAAATTCAATGTGCAAAGCATAAAGCAGGAGAGAATAGAGCAAACAACACTAATTGGAATAGCCAATTTCAGGAAAACAAAGAAACCCAGAAAGGAAAACTTCAAAATTTCTTTAACATTTCTTTAGGAGAACTCCAACAGAGCATACGTATCATCTGCCAGTAAACTAAGTAACAGAATTAAAACCCAAAAAGAATGACTCTGCAACAGCTTGCTTGGAAAGTGAAAGGGATGCATCAATCAATCACCAATTACTTTGGGAGTTTAGTTGGGATAGAAATGGATCACAAACACAAGCAATGCAGAGTTCTTTGAATGTTAGAATCTTACCAGAGAACGAGACGGTTGTTGACGGAGGCCGACCAAAGAAAAAGAAAATGACGGAGGCCGACCAAAGACGGTGATTGTACACGAGCGAGGGAGAGAGAGGTGGTGAGTGTGGCAGCGGCGACGACTGGATGGTGGAGAGGCAGAGATGCGGCAAGGTGGAAGGATTCGATAGAGAGAGCTAGAAAGCCAGGAAGAGGGGGGCACAGCAAAGACCCGTTGGGCATTTGTGGGCAGACCCGAACGGGTCACTTTTTATGAGGGTCTCATTTGGGCGGGTCTTGATGGGGATATATTTAATTGGGTTGGGTTTGGGTTGATTTTTTTTGGGTGGGTTGGGCGGGGTTTTTGGGCCTGGGCCAAGTTTGACAGGTATATATAACATCACTAAGGAAAAACCAACTACTAAAATAAATTATAATACTAAAATATACATTTCAGTTAAAATTCAAATTTTAACGATTTTTACATTAAATTTTTATTTTTTTAATAATTGATATTAAATTTATATACTTTTTATGTATGTGTATTAAATCCAATTTCAATAAAACTAGCAAAATTTGAAAATAAATTTTGTTAATCTCGCGTAATATCTACTTAAAATGATCATAAGACCTATCAAAATATAAAAAATTTAAAATAAAAATTAACTCATTTCATTTTGCATATATTAAATGATTGTATTTTTTTTTATTTTTTATTTTTGAGTGGATATCATAGTAACTTTAAGTTGACCTTGTGCAAAATTACAAGAATATATCTTTTAGTGCCGTCAATCCTGTCTAAATTAAATTTAATACGAGTGATATGTAAGCATGGTGACATTTTGAATTTTTTAGGGCATTCGATCCACTCCGTCCCATTTATTAAGGGTGTGGGTTTGGATTGAGTATGAGTTTAGTATCTCAGTACACGCTACCAAAACTCGTCTATATATTTAGTCATGAATAATGGTTATACGTACATATCCATCCTGTTTTAGTACATTTATTTGAAAAATAATTTAAAATTATAGGTGTAAATGGGAACTTAAACTCTTGAAAAATTAAACGTTCAAAGTTGAAATTTATTGAATTTCAACTATGTACTTATTTATTTTTCAATTTGAAAATTTTACATTAATTTTATATGATTTTATAGAGATTTTTTTTATATATATTGATTTATAAATTTATTAAATTAAGATTTTTAATTTTTTAATTGTTTTATAACTTGCAATTTTGTTAAATTTTATATTTTTTTTAATATAGATTTATGCATTAGTTAAATGGATAATTATATGGATATGGATATCCGTGGTTCTTAATAAACGGGTTTGCAATGAATATGACGAGGAATAAATTTAAAATGGTTTTGAGACGGATACGAGCATATTTAAGTTATGACGAGGGATAAATTTAAAATGGATTTGAGAAGGATACCAGCATATTTAAATTAAATAAGTTGGCTCACAAATCAGCTAATTTTTGAGATACCCACCATGCTGCCCACTGTAATGATATGAAAATTATATGTATTCAATATTAATTTTTTAAATTGCAGTGGTTTAATGTAAATAAAAGGATAAAGTTGAATAACTCTATAATGCGTTTTTAATAATAATAATAACAACCCGCACACTATCCCAAAAGAATAATGGCCGACTGAGGTTGTCTAACGAGAATCAAGAGGGGACCAACTTGGTGTGATGTTATATGAAGGATGAGATTATCTGTGCAATTAAGATTAAGTTTAATACTTTTTATTAAAACAATAATATATTAAGTTTAATACTAGTCTTTATCCAAAAAAAAAGTAGTTTAAAGTTAGTCAGCAAGTTTGGTCATGTAGATTAGTGGAGTTAAGGAGAGTGTTAATTAATGACCATACAAATTATGGACAATATCATACTAAATATATATATATATAAAATGCTCTTATTTATTTACATTTTGTAGATTTGGAGTTAAATGGCAATGTAAACCTTTTATAAATATGTCCACATTTATGTCCATCAAAGTTTGGCCATTTACCTTTTTCCAAAGTTTAAACATTCAATCATAATTTATTAGGGGTGTAATTAGCTCAATTGAAACTTGAAGGGCTTATTTGATTATTTAGACAAACTTGAAGGGTTTATTTGATTATTTGATCCTAAATTATAAATTTATGATTTACTCATTCAACTTTCAGTGGTATTTCTGTGATCTTTTTGTTTTGTTTCAAGTACCCCTTTTTAAAATTATATATATATATATCATTTTGAGGACTAATTTAAGAAATGATTTTTTAATAAATAAATAACTCAATTAGAAGGAGTTCATCATTCTTCTAAAAAAAATGAGCATGAATTAATGGAAATAGATTGTCCTTACACGCCCTTAACAAAAATTTATTTTCCAGCTATTAATTGGTTTCCAAAGCAAAAATCTGCTTTTTACTTCTCTCATTCAAAGAAAGAATGCCCATTTATCTACTATGATATAAAGGGAAATGCACCTCCCAATTATTTTTTCACAACATCCTTATTCATTTTACATTCATGAATATTACCACGCACATCTGCTTTCTATAACAAAATAGAGAGACCGATAGTGGTCGCACAGAGCATAATGAAATCCACTCACCCAGTATCAAAAATCAATTTTAACATGATACTGTTAGTCAAAGATGGTAGGTACATCGGAAAAATTACAAAGATGAGGGATTTTTGATAGCTATAAATATACTCTTTAATTTTAGGTTTAATCATCTCTTATTATTTAACTTGTCAATTAGTTAAGTATATTTATTCTCTTTTGTATTATTTCACTTTTCAGTTTTTGTGAAATAATATTTTTAGTCTCCGAGAACATAGGCAATATTAGCCGAATCTCGTTAAAATCTTTTGTTCCTTATTATTTTTATTTTAGCTGCGGTTTTTTGCTCTAATACAGTCCTTATTTTTTTTACAACAAGTGGTATCAGAGCCGACGTTCTGTCTTAATATGCTTTGTGGTTGCAGTATAGACTGATATTTTATATCAGAAAAAATATTTTTTTGGATACAGTTCACGTATACGACACTGTTTACGTATACGGTCATTGTTCATCTATACGGTTACTATTCACGTGAAATAGTGGGAGCTGATTTTTGAGCAGAGAAATTCGTGATAGAAGCAATGGCGACAAAATATGAGATCAAGAAATTCAACGGGAGTAATTTCTCACTATTGAAATTGAAGATGAAGGCTATCTTAAGAAAAGATAATTGTCTAGCGGCTATAAGTCAAAGGCCAGCTGAATTCACAGATGATAATAAGTGGAATAAGATGGATGGAAATGCTATGGCAAATCTTCATCTGGCACTAGCAGATGGGGTGTTGTTAAGCATAAAAGAGAAGAAGACAGCAAAGGAGGTCTGGGATCACCTCACTAAGTTGTACGAGGCCAAATCACTCCACAACAAAATTTTCCTTAAAAGAAAACTCTATACTTTTCGTATGGAGGAATCTACTTCAGTGACGGAGCACATCAATACTTTGAATACTCTATTTTCTTAACTCACTTGTTTGGGTTATAAAATAGAGATAGTAGAACGTGCTGAGCTTCTACTGCAAAATTTATCAGATTCGTATTATCAACTCATCATTAACTTAACAAATAATATTCTAACGAATATTCTAGTCTTCAATAATGTTGCAGCCGCTGTTCTAGAGGAGGAAAATCGGCCCAAAAATAAGAAAGACAGGCAGGCAAGTTCACAGCATGTGGAAGCCCTAACAGTTATGAGAGGAAGATCAACAGAACACGGCTCAAGTGGGAGCCACAATCATGGTAGATCAAAATCAAGAAGTAAGAAGAATGTTAAAGGCTACAACTGTGGCAAGAAGGGTCACTTGAAGAAGGATTGTTGGAGTTTAAAGAGAAGTTCTGATTCTCAAGGAAATGTGGCAAGCTATTCCAATAGCGGAGATGTTCTATGTTGTGAAACAATAACAACTAATGAAGGCAGAAAAAGATTTGCTGAAATATGGCTTCTTGATTCAGGAGCTACATTTCACATGACCTCTCAAAGAGAATGGTTCCATCATTATGAACCTAACTCTAGAGGATATGTGTACAGTTGCAATGATCATACCTTAAAGATCGTTGGCATTGAAACTATTAAGCTGAAAATGTATGATAGTACAATTTGTACTATTCAAGACGTACAGCATGTGGAGGGCGTAAAGAAGAATCTGTTGTCTTTAGGACAATTGTATAATTTGGGATGCAAGTTTAGTGGTGAGAAGGAAATTATGAAGATAGCAAAAGGAGCGCTTGTACTTATGAAGGGAGAAAAGATAACTGCAAATTTATACATGATAAAAGGAGAGACTTTATAATAAGGAGAGGCATCTGTCGTCACGAGCAGTCCAAGTGAAAAACGTGCAACGACCTGGCATAAAAAATTTGGGCATATGTCTGAATAAGGAATAAAGATTATTGCAGAGAAAAATCTACTTTCAGGTCTCACAAATGTCTCATTGTCCTTTTGTGAGCATTGTATTGTAAGCAAGCAGCATCGATTGAAGTTCAACACATCAAATTTTAGAAGCAAAGCCATTCTGGAATTAGTTCATTTTGATGTATGGCAAGCACCAGTGTCATCCCTAGGAGGAGCAAATTACTTTATGTTATTTATCGACGATTACTCCAGGAGGTGTTGGGTATTTCCTATCAAAAAGAAAGCATATGTGTTTCCAATCTTTAAAACTTACAAAGTGCGAGTGGAACTTGAATCTAGCCAAAAGGTTAAGTGTTTGAGGACAGATAATGGAGGAGAATACACCAGTAAAGAATTTGATGAATTCTGTAAACAAGAAGGCATCAAAAGACATTTCACTACAACATACACTCCTCAATAAAATGGAGTGGCAGAGCGGATGAACAGAACTCTATTGAAAAGAACAAGAGCAATGATAAGAACTGCAGGTTTAGATAAGAAATTTTGGGCAGAAGCAGTCAACACTGCCTGTTATGTGGTGAATCGAGCTCCATCAACTGTAATTGAGTGTAAGACACTAATAGAGATGTGGGCTGGAAAATCGGTGGATTATTCAAACCTCCATGTATTTGGAAGTCCCGCTTATGTGATGTACAATGCCCAAGAAACTACAAAACTGGATCCAAAATCCAGAAAATGCATATTCTTGGGGTATGCTGAAGGAGTAAAGGGGCATCGCCTGTGAGATCCCACTACCCACAAGGTTGTTGTCAACAACGAAGTTATCTTTATAGAAGATAAAGATCAAGAGCAAGCAAAAAGTGAAGAAAAGTCAGAAACTACAACAGTATGTGTATAAAGAGAATCAGAAACAAGTAATTTTTCTGAAACTGCATCAGAGCACGAGGAACAAGAGCCAGTCGAAGCTAAAGTTTCAAATAATAGGCAATTAACTCGTACAAGAAGGCCGCCTAATTGGCGCTCAGATTACATTATAGAGTGTAATATTGCATATTGTCTTTTAACTGAGGATGGGGAGCCATCAACTCTCCAAGAAGCAATGGATAGTTCAGATGCATCTCAGTAGATTGCAGCAATGCAAGAGGAAATTGAAGTTCTTCATAAAAATAAGATATGTGAACTGGTGTCACTACCACAAGGGAGAAAACCCATAGGCAATAAATGGGTCTACAAAATCAAGCGAAATGGTGATAATCAAATTGAGAGATATTGTGCTAGATTAGTGGTAAAAGGATATGCTCAGAAAGAAGGGGTGGACTTTAATGAAATCTTCTCACCTCTGGTTCGTCTCGCTACAATCCGAATGGTCCTAGTAATATGTGCAAATTCTGACTTGCATCTTGAGCAGTTAGATGTGAAAACTGCATTTTTTCATGGAGATCTTAAAGAAGAAATTTACATGCTCCAACCACAAGGCTTTGAAGAAAAAGAAAAGGAGAACTTGTTTTTCAGGTTAAACAAATCTCTGAACGGTCTAAAACAAGCGCCAAGGCGTTGGTACAAAAGATTTGATTCTTTCATTATGAGCCTTGGATACAACAGGCTAAATGCAGACCCTTGTACATATTTCAAGAGGTTTGGTGAAAATGATATTATTATCTTGCTGTTGTATGTAGATGACATGTTGGTAGCAGGCCCCAACAAAGATCGCATCAAGGAGTTAAAGGCTTAGTTGGCTAGGAAATTTGATATGAAGGACTTGGGACCAGCAAACAAGATTCTAGGGATGCAAATTCACCGAGACAGAAATAATAAGAAGATTTGGCTTTCTCAAAAGAATTATTTCAAAAAAATTTTGCGACGTTTCAACATGCAAGATTGTAAGCCAATATCTACCACACTTCCTGTTAATTTCAAGTTATCCTCAAAGATGAGTCCTAGCAATGAAGAATAGAGGATGGAGATATCTCGAGTACCGTATGCATTAGCAGTGGGTAGTTTAATGTTTGTTATGATATGTACAAGACCAGATATTGCACATGCAGTAGGAGTGGTTAGTCGATACATGGCGAATCCTGGTAGAGAGTATTGGAATTATGTTAAGAGGATCCTAAGATACATTAAGGGAACCTCAGATGTTACATTATGTTATGGAGGATCAGACTTTATTGTCAGCGGATATGTTGATTCAGATTATGCAGGTGATCTTGATAAAAGCAAATCTACTACATGTTATGTATTTAAACTTGCACAGGTAGAACTGTAAGCTGGATTTCAAAACTGCAATCAGTTGTAGCCACATCAACAACAAAAGCAGAATATGTAGCAGCTACATAAGCCAGTAAAGAAGCAGTATGGTTAAAAATGCTATTGGAGGAACTCGGGCACAAGCGAGAGAATATTTCTTTATTTTGCGACAGTCAGAGTACCTTACATCTTGCAAGGAATCCAGCATTTCATTCGAAGACCAAACACATAAGGGTGCAGTACCACTTCGTTCATGAGAAAGTGGAAGAAGGAATAGTAGATATGCAGAAAATTCATATTAAAGACAACTTAGCAGATTTCATAACAAAGGCAATCAATACTGACAAGTTTGTTTGGTGTCGATCTTTCAACGGCTTGACAGATACACAAGCAATGGGATTGACAAGAGAGAAAGAATAATGTGAAGATGTGATTGATACTTAATCAAATCTTCAAGTGGGAGATTGTTAGTCAAAGATGGTAGGTAGACAGGAAAAAAAAAATCTCACATCGGAAAAATTAGAAAGAGGAGAGATTTTTAATAGCTATAAATATATATAACCCTTTAGTTTTAGGTTTAATCATCCTTTATTGCTTAATTTGTCAATTAGTTAAGCGTATTTCTTCTTTTTTGTATTGTTTTAGTTTTCAGTTTTTGTAAAATAATATTTTTAGTTTTCGAGCACGTAAAAAATATTGACCGAATTTCGTTAAAATTTTTTATTTTAGCTGTGATTTTTTGCTCTAATCCGCTTCTTATTTTTTTTTTTACAGCAGATACCTCTTAGAAACAACCAATTCATCCCAGAATAGGGTTTGCTCATATCCTTTTTTTTACGTGCAACCTCCCCATTTTTATTTTTAGAAGTAATCCTATGATAGTGAATAATTTCAACCCCCCATTTTTCTTTTTTTTTTTACGTGCAACGTCGCCAGCTTGCTGCATGCAAACTGATTTTTAGTTCTTTTATGCGTTTCTAAAAGTCTCCATTCAAATTTCTCCTCCAAACCAAAAGAGAATTAGCCCCATCTTTTAACATGTCAAGTCATTTTTAATGTTATATATTTATTAACATGTCAAGTCATTTTTAATGTTATATTTTTATAATTTTGTATAACATAATATATCATTTTATACATTATATTTTTTTATCAGGCTAGCTGGGACTTAATTTGCAATATCTCGAGTCCGATCCATACCTAATCTGTCTTTTATTTATGCGAATTTGAATATAACAAAATTTTAAATGTTTAATTAGGTCCGATTCCAGGCAGGCTATTGGCTAATGCCCAAGTATGTCTCTCATACACGCACCAATGACGCCATTTAATTTTAAAGCCATTTCGTTCTCCCACCAGCAAATCAAAATAATACAATTAGTCATTTAATTTTTAATATAAATTCTCGAAGTATATGAATTTTTTTTTGTTATGAAATATTTTTTAATTATTAATTTTATTTTATAGAATTTATAAATTATTTTTAAAATATAATAGAAAATAAATTGCGTATTAAATATATCTGTTTTCTAGTAAATTTTGTGTAGATGTGTAATTTTTTTGAAAAAAAGCATAACCAACAGCTATGTTTGAAAAAAATATTAATGGAAAAATATTATTTTTTAGGTCCAATATAGAAATTTGCTTTTAATATTGAATTAATTCCATGGTTACTAAACTTTTGCTCAAGTAATATTATGTTCGCTATTTTTCGATTTGTAATAATAAAAATAAGTTAAGTTTAATTTTGTAACAATAAAGTCAAAAATTATAAAAAAATATTATTATGATCACCTGGCGTGTGCATTAATGGTGCAAATTCTCTATTTGTAATTCTTGTTTTTACTTGAATTTGGTTCCTTGTACCTTGAATGCACAATTCTGCCATTCTTCACAGTCTTGCGATTGGTTGAATTCTATTTTCTTACACACAAGATGACTGAAAGAATATTTTTCTGTCATTTTTTATTTTATTGTTGTAAAATTGTATTTGACTTACTTTATTGTTATGAATTGAAAAATAAAGACCATAACGTTATTTGAGCTAAAATTGAATAACCGTGGATAAAATTAAACCTTTAATGTTTCAATTAATATAATACTATCTGATAACATTATCAAAAAAATTCCCGTGATCTGTTACCTGCAAAAAATAATAAAAGACCTGTGGAGATTTATGAATACTCCGACGGTCAAGTCAGTAATTGACGAATAATGAATGGAAATTCAAAGAGAATTCGAGAGACCGGAATACCTGATTTTCTGCGTATTTATAGACTTATGTAGTCGAGTCTGAATAGGAGTCTATATTCCTATTTAGGTAGTACCCCAAATTAAATAATATTCCTTTTTAGAATTATTTAGTTATCATAAGTCCCCCCCTCCAGCATATGACATTTATGTCAGTATTCGAGTAGGAAAAGAAAAAAACACCAGGCCGCTGAAACCGAACTAGGTAAAGAAAAACTGAGCTTGGAATATGGTGTTCCGAGCTAGAAGAGAGCAACAGGTTTAGCTGCTGAGAAGTGCCTTGCTTTTAATCAGAACTTGTATTTTGCTTGATGGCATTATAGCCGAGTAAGTGTTAAAAATGTGCTCAATGCTGAGTATGAGGATGTACGCCCTGTCGGCGGTAATATTGAATGTACGCCCTGTCGGCGGTAGTATTGGATGTGCGCCCTGTCGGCGGTAGTATTGGATGTGCGCCCTGTCGGCGGTAGTATTGAATGTACGCCCTATCGGCGGTAGTATTGAATGTGCGCCCTATTGGCGGTAATATTGAATGTACGCCCTGTCGGCGGTAGTATTGGATGTGCGCCCTGTCGGCGGTAGTATTGAATGTGCGCCCTATCGGCGGTAGTATTGAATCGGTTGCTCAATGGCGAAAATGCCGAAACTTCATGCTCGAATGGCGAACTTGCCTAATTGAGCGAGCTAACAATGAGATAGATGCTCTTAAGGCGTAACTGCCTGAGTGAGCTAATAATGAAACCAAGTGCTCGTGGCGAACCTGCCGGGTTTGCAATATGATACTGGTAATATAGTTTCAAATTCAAAATAAACTACACTGTAGGTAGAATGCGCGAATAAATCTGCATAACCCGATTAGCGTATATCTAGAATGAGCAAATAAATTCGCATCATGTTGTAGAGTTTACATTACCTACTGGTTGCATGAGCTGTAAAAGAAGTAGAGCTTAAATAGAGTGTCTTGTATCTTTGGCATTTTTTTTAGAAGCTTAAAATTGTCTGCTTTGTTCTTCCCCCTTTAAACCAAGCTGAGTGAAAACTCATTTTATGTTATGTGATGACAGCTAATTTTCAAACCTGCAAAAAGTTTCAATTTGACTTCTGCCTCACGGGCGAACAAGTTAGCATATGTGTAGCATAAAAATGCGAATTTAGTAAGAATACTTGCGCGAGGCAATTGATTAGCTGCATAAGTTTGTGCTCTCTATTTTGAGAATGAGTTTGTATTGTACGTGCCAGAATTTAGCTAACAGAAATATGTTGAATTTCACAAAATAAATAATAAAATTATATTTACTTCAATTGAGAGATACGTATAGAAGTGCAATAAAGATGTACTTGAGAGAGAAAAGTCCTTGCAAAAAAGCATGTAAGAAGCATCCTTGTCCCTTCGAATCTGATAGCTGCCTTGGTGTATTACTGTTCTTGTTTGTATTATTTCAAGCTTTTAAAGAATTCAGTTGATAGAAATTAAAAACCCACTTGTCTTTTTTGGTGGATTGTTAGTTAAACGAAAGCAAGTTGAAGAATAATAAAAACCGAAGCGGTGAAGGTAATAGATGCAGTAAATATCTGAAAAATATAACCAAGTCGCGTATAAACATACTTACATGAGTGAGTCAGATTTTTGCTCAAATATCATAGTTTGACGGAGTATTGCAAATTGATAATATTTAAATTGCAGCCTTTGCATATCTACTGAAAGGTGACTTGCAATAGAAAACTTGTTAAAATAAATTTGGTCAAGCAGTACTCAATTTCATGAAGATTTAAAGTAAGATAAGAACTTAGTATAAAAGACATAATTAACATTATATTGGCATGAGAAAATGCACATATAAGAAAGCTTTAACATTTTGTAGAACCAAAATAAGCTGTCAAATAAATAAGAGCATAATAAGAACATTAAAAAACGAAAATACAAAGCACACGGCATAAATATATCTGCTTCAAGTGCATACACACCTCATCAGCCTAACTGTTAACCATGGTATGGATATTATGTGCTTATATCACGAAGTGGATCTTTGCAGTGTGAATTAATGGAGTGGAATATATTGCAGCAGATTATGCTTAAATATATAAGAATTCCAAAATTGGGATTGCTACCCGGAAGCACTCAATGGGACCATCTAATAAAAATATAGCCATTGGTCACGATAACCCACAAATTCAATAAATTGCTTTGATATCTCTTAGCGTTCTTTCACGTGAGCCATAAAAGGATATAACAAATGTGACCAGTAATATGAACCAAATGATGTGCAAGAGAAAAAGCTTTCCACAACAAGATTGCTGCAAACTCAGTTTGAATTTGAATGCTCAAACATTTAATAAGAAACCAAATTTAATCCTATTATTTAATAAGAAACAATAAATTTGCATAGAACAAGCAAAGATAAACAACCTCAGCTTGAATTTGAATGCTCAAACATGCAGAAGCTAGACAACTATTTGAAAAATTCATTGCCGGATTTGAAATTTGATCAAGGGATTTCATAGTCGTATATTACTGCAGGAAACTAGCAAGTGGAAGAATAGGGAGCCTATAACATTTTTTGTAGATTCCAGAACATCTCATGTCGACTGTTCGATATTTGGAGGGCGAGTTCTTGTTCAAGTTTTAGATGTGTATGATATAAATCTTTTTAGCTCACATGATCCCCGCAAATAAGAAATTCGATATGTAAGTGCAGTAATTCGATGTTGCCTCTGGATCTCCATTTAAACTTGTTATAGAAAACACAAAAAACTAAAATATCAATTAAATGAACCAGCACCATCTCATAATTGATGATTTATGCCAATACAAAATGCAGAGTGTCACTATGAAATTGATAAAGAAGTAGGCATGTTAGCTTGCGAAGCATTTAGCCTTATTTGTTGTAGAGAAAATAATTTGACATTAAACAAATTTATGCTATAGTAGAAGCCAAGAAGTGACAGTGCTCAGGCTAGCAACATAGCTTCGAAATGCTTAAAAATAGTCATGTAGTTCCAATAAGAACTTAGCTAGAAATTCCAATGCAAAAATCAGCATACTTACCTCATAAGCAGAGCTTAGAGTTGTAATTCTTATACTCTGATATTAATCCTCCCAAGCCAGACCGAGCTTGCTCAGTTCTCATATAAAGAAGAAGACAAATGATTGAAATTAAGCATTTGATTTATATTAATAAATAAGTGTGGACTGGCCTTACTTCCGTTATTCAGTTTGCTCAAATCTAATATGGGCCATTTTCTTTTGCTACTAAATTGTATCAATGAGAATCCAAACGCAATAAAAAATTTCACAGGCATCAAGATGAATCAAGCCTAAATTCAGAAATTTCAATGAGGCTACAATATGATCAAAGAGCTGATTATTATATATGATCGGAGAACTGAAAATTCAGATTTTGGTACCTGGAAGGTGCAATAATTTACCGATTTGACATAACTTGGAATTTTTCTGCCATTTTGGTCCCCGTTGCCGATCACCGGAGACTCGTCGGAGCTTCGTCGGAGATCCAGCGGAGACGATACCACTGCTGGCTTAAAGCCCACGGTGCGAGGACTTCATTTCCGGTGGTCACGCGTCGGTACGTTGAGCCATTTGACTGGAATCCTCCTCAGAAGATTCGGCTCACCTCCCCTCCGATCTCTTCTTCGCCGGCGATTGAAGGCAATCCATGCACGCCAAGTGATTCGCCGGGCCGCTTTGATTTTGCTGCTGTCGCACGTGCTTCTTCCTGTCGCCGGAGATAACCAGAGCAAGCGAGAGGAAGTTTGGCGCCCTCCCTCAAATCGGGCTTGCCTTGTTGAACGGGGGAAAGGAAACGGAGCACAAGCGAGCTGAAAGACGCTGAGGGACTACCGATCTGCCTGCCGTCGATCGTCGCCGGTTGCCCTCCGCCGTGCCCTTTATCTCTTTCTACCGATTTCTCTCCCGTGCTCCCCTGTTTTTGTATCTCCCTCCCTCTATTCCTTTTTTAATATTTTGTTTGCTGCCAATAAATCAAAGTATTGGGAATTAATTGAGTAAAAATGAATTATAATCAAAATGGAATTGCTTGCTAGTAGAAAAATTAAAACGATAATCCATTCCCATCTGAATTTAAAAATCTCCATCTCCATTCCTCTATGAAAAATCCGTCCGATTGACTGTTGATCAATTGTTGATTAAAGATTCAGGGCTTTGTTCGATCCACGCTCACCGCACCAATGATAACATTATCGAAAAAATTCCCGTGATCTGTTACCTGCAAAAAATAATAAAAGACCTGTGGAGATTTATGAATACTCCGACGGTCAAGTCAGTAATTGACGAATAATGAATGGAAATTCAAAGAGAATTCGAGAGACCGGAATACCTGATTTTCTGCGTATTTATAGACTTATGTAGTCGAGTCTGAATAGGAGTCTATATTCCTATTTAGGTAGTACCCCAAATTAAACAATATTTCTTTTTAGAATTATTTAGTTATCACTATCTTTCATTGTTTAAAATAGGAGAATTTTGTCCCTATTTTAACAAACTCATGACATGTGGCATTTGAACTTGTAGATACCGTGGCACATTAGAGCAAAATTTTCTTAATTTTAAAACCTAGGCGGTTATATTATATTAATTGAAACATTAGTAGCAAAACTGCACTTTTATCCTACTTTTAATCTATAGATTAATAAAGAGTGAGACCCATTAATGATTTACACATTCATATGAACTGACACTTCAACGTGTGTGCACCACGTTAATGTCCATATCAATATTGTTATCTCTGGAACGAACAAGCGCATTAAATAATCAATTTTTGAAACGTAAATCGGTAACAAAATAATACCTTCTCCCCATTAGTATATTGATTAACATTTTGTTTATTATTTTAAGGCTGATGAATTATACTTTGTGTTTATTGATGCCATCAAATAATTGTTTATATGAAGAAAGATATTATAATTTGAGGTGTTCACATTTGATCTGCTCCATGAAAAAACGGACCATGAGGTGCAGTTTTAATGGATGCTGCAATATGTGTGGGGTTGAATTGAAAGGAAAAGGTCAATGTAAGTGGTTGATTACGTCAATTACATCTACACTGCCTTTTGAAATGTTAGTATACTGGGCTATCATTAAGTTCTTATTTTATAACATAGAAAAAGCATCAAATCAAGCAATACTGTTAACAAACCAAAAGAAACTATAATATAAGTTGACAATTGTTGGTGTTATACATTTGTAACTCACAATTGTATAATACTTAACACACATTTAGGGTTGAACACCCCAGCAGGTAGCAGGTAGCATGGAGTTTGTAGGATTGAAAATTTACGGATGACCCAACATCAAAAATTACGGTCTCTAATACTATGTTAAAAAAATAAAGCTGAGTCTAACTCACACCTAAAAACAAGTTTATGTTATAAGAATTGTCCAAACTTTTATAAAAAATGTTATATATTTATAATTGATCGGAGTTAAATACTTAATAAAAACTATTGAAGTTTTAATTAATGGGATTGAAATTTTTAGATAATAATGAGTTAATTAATCCAAACTTTTAACTGATTCAAACCATAACTAATTGCTTAAAAGTTTTTACGATTTCACCTATTTAAATGCCGAATAATACCCATACTTTTGTTTGACTTATCACACAAAATTACAAATAGTTTTTCTAAAAGTTCACTATAGTCTAAACTCTTAATTAAACATTTTGTAAGAGTATACTTTTACGTGGCACATGTATGCGTATATTATGATATGCCATGTATCTTTAGAGAGAACATGACTTTTTTAATAAATTTAAAAGGGTAATTTGGCGTTCCATTAATTAAGAGGGTTAATTTTGTACATGAAAAATGAAGATCAAACATTTCGAAGTATTTTTAAAATATTACTCTTTTCATTCCATAATATCTCTCATTTTTACTATTTTTACCATTAATTAGGTTTAAATTTAAAATAAAATTAAATAATTTAATGCACAAATTTAAATTTAATTTGTCAATTTTTAGTATAAAAAAATTAAATTGTATTGAAAATTTAAAAAAAATAAATAAATAATTAGAAGTTGGAGCGGTAAAGGGCATATTTTATTGGTTGAATGTTAAAGAAAACCTAAAAATTAGAGTAACCTGAATGAATAATTAGGGGTGAAATTAGATTATTAAAATATGGATAAAAGAAGAGGGAACTGATAATTGAATTTGGGTCCACCTTAGGCAAGATTGGGTCCATAAATTTTGTCCAATAGCAAAGAGACACGAACCAACCATATTTTCGTGCAGGGGGTGAAGATGACTGATGATAACATGCTTGTCCCAAAAATTATACAAATTTAATGTTAATAATTTATAATGTGATGAGGAAAATAGTATTTTTGCAATTATTCATACTGTTTATTTTTTTCTTAAAAAGAAAAAAAAGCAAAAATGTATGGGCATATATTAAAGGATCATGTGCATGTTGAAGCTAAGTGCAAGAAAGAAAATCCGAGAGAAAGATGGGAGAAGTTATGGTCTCTTGGCCTTATGGGAGTCCCAATCTGACAAGAAAAGAAAAAGAAAAGGGTAATAAAACCTTTGAAAAGAATCTGACCACAGAGCACACACTCAAAAATAAATAAATATACAAAGACTTTTTAAAGTGGAAAGAGAATGAAATTTAGATATGAATCACAAGCTTTTTGTGTCTCTTTGTGGGGCTTACTGTTCTCTTCCTTTTCTAATCTTTGCTTTTTCTGTCTCTTTGTGTGCTTCCCTTTTTCTTCTTTCTCTCTCTCTTATTGATTGATGATATATTGTAGCTGTTTAAAGACTGTTAATTGATCCAAAATTCAACACATTTTTTCATTATCTTTGTTTTTGCTCTTTCTGACTTTGCACCATCATCCCCATTTCATCTTCTCCTGCTTTCCCATAATTGTCTGCACCTCTCTTTTTTATGAGCTTATCTCTCCATTTATTCTCTTTTCATCTACTTTCACCAAACTCCACAAGTGGTAAAAACTAGATTGAAAGAAGTCCATAAAGAACTCAAACTCAATTTCTACTCTATCTATTTCTTTTCGGCACTCTCTCACACTCTACCCAAACCTGCATGTCCTTCAACTCTACTACCCAAGTTCAAGATACTATCATGTAAGGATCTTTAACTAAAGATTTGATTTTTCTGCTTCCTTCGTTTTCTTTCTCATGTTGTTTTTTCTTTCCTGTTTCGTTAGATTATGTTGCTTTTCCCTTTCTTGAGGGACATAAACATACTGGTTTTCCATTTTCTTGATATGGTTTTGGTCATTAAGATTGTTTTTTAAATTCTGATTTATCCTTAGGGCCTGACCATTAAATCTGTTTATTTATTTTTTTTATGGTTATTATTTGTTCTTCTGGTTTCTCATGATATGGTTTGTTTGCTACTTTTGCTCTTTACTTCTCGTTCTTCTGTTATATGCTGAATTAGTATGCTGATTTGAATTCCAATGAGGGCGTTTCTGCTGTTGGAATGATTGGGAGTTTGGGTTCATGTTGAAATGCATAATTGACTGTTAGAACTAATAAATTGGTGCATGCTTAATTACTTGTTGTGGAATCCATATGGCAATAAATTGTTTTCTGCAGATGTTTAGATATGATGTGTGGACTATATGGTTCTATTAGTTTAACAAGAGTAGATGTGAAGAACTTCAAATCACTGATAGTAGGGCTGATGCCCTTGAACTAATTTTCTTGATTATAAAGCAAAGTCATAAAGTTAGATCCTATTAGTTTAACAAGAGTAGATGTGAAGAACTTCAAATCACTGATAGTAGGGCTGATGCCCTTGAACTAATTTTCTTGATTATAAAGCAAAGTCATAAAGTTAGATCCTCAAAGCACTATCCTGCCAATTTCTTAGGGAGCTATGCCTATCAGCTTCCATTGTTGTTTTGGAAAGCAAATGTCCATGATAGGAAATTTTGCAGATTTTCTGACATATGTGCCATATGAAATCAAGTATATGAGCAGTTGTAGGATGTTCATGAGTGATTAATTCATAGTCTCTGCTCTATCATTTTCAAGTTGTTTGCTGTATGAAAAGGGAATCTAGTGCCTTCAGGTGTTAGTATTGGCCAAAGAATTTAATGCTTCTTCAACTCATAAACATGAGAAAACTAGGTGTTTATAAATAATTAAATAGCATCTTTAAGTTCTTGGGCTGAAAAAAGTTGTTAATGCGTAGGGACTATATAGTGCTTTAGCAAGAATAATGTTCATTAGATTGGAAGTGATTCTGATCAAGAGTGTATGTGCATCCTTTAAATTCTATTATCAAAGTGAAGTTTATGTGTAAAACAGTGTGCTATTGTAACTGAGCAGTTCTTATTAACTTTGTCCAGTTCTTGATGTTGACAAGCATCATCTTTATAAATCCACATTGGGCCAGGATACATGTATGTATACCATTGAACAGATCTTTCCTTCTTGTAGATCAATGCTTAGTCAAAAGCTTTAATTGAGAATCATGGGAATCATTCCTCTTACTTTCTAAGCTTTGACAGTGCATTATTTGGTACTTTCCTGAAAGTGATATTGACGAAATGCTCAAATCAACTGATGTGATGCTCTTGTAGCAATTATATTTTCTTTGATATGGGGCTCACCAAGGGAAACTTAAAAGAGTTGATCAACTTGAGAATACCCCTCCTAAATTATTTCAAGTTTTGGATCATGATATCTCTTTGGTGGGGGAAGGGGGGAACTCTTTAAGGAATTTTGAATTCTAGTGTTCTGCATGTTGTCATGTGCCGTGCCATTTTTAGGCTTAGTTTATTCTATTTTAGGATTGATCTGAAGATCATAGTGGTGAAAATTTTCTGTTCTCTTCAGTAGCTTTTGCTGCTTATTTTGTGTTGTCTGCCAAGTATTGCTTTATTTTTTTGGATAACTTTTAAGGGAAAACTGAGTTGTTTTCTGCTGACTGGTGTCAATAGCTCCTTTCTTGATTAGAGCAACAGTAGAACGAAATCTGTCAGTTTTGTAGTGTGCTGTATGTCTTCTAGAATTTACTATGCCAGTCTTTTGAACTTCGGTCTTTTGTTTTCAGAACTAATTATTAATCTTTCAAATAGGATATAAGTTTAAACCCATTTAATCTCTGATACTGGAACAGTCGAGTCCATGTATCAATGTTTTTTTTTTTTCAGGTAAAATTGGCCTCTTATGTATAATATGTTAGCTAGCCGCATGTGTTTAGCTTCTTTTCAACTACACAAGATTGGTGGTACTTTTATGCCATCATTGATCATGGGTCAACAAATGTTTAACATAAAAGAACAATTTAAACCCATAACTAATCAAGGGAAGATGAGTAATTTATTGTATGCCAAAATTACCAGTTTCATTGAGTATACTTTTGATGATTTTAGGCATGGTGCACAAGACATGGAGATGTTTTGGCATCTTGCTGTGTGCAGAAATCCAGAAGCCCATAGACTGGGAAGTTATTTCAGTAATAGTACTATGACTACTATCTAACAGTGAAATGTAGCCATGTGTATTTGTGGTTGAGCAAACTTGCTACCAGTGACTGTTAATAATCTTTTTGGTCGTGTTTCATTCTGAAGATTTGGAGCATAAAATTCTTAAATTCCAAAGCCTTATCTGTTGGCCAGGATAAAAAGTTGGAGTGTGAAGCTTTGATATTTTTGAGGTACATTTTATCACTTAGGATGACAACTCCTGGTGTGTGTTCAATTTTGAATATTTAGATCAGTAAGATAGATACTGGTAAATGAAATTTAACATGCTTGAAACTCTTCGGCCTTTTGGGATATTGCTGTATAGACATGTCGCAAGTTAATCACTCGCTTACAGAGTTCTTTAGTTCTTTGACCTTTGCCTGCATTCTCTAATCCAATTTGTCAGCATAGACATTACATTATTTCTCTCCTTATGCAGTCAACTAATAATTTCTCTTCCTTTCAACTTTGCTTGTGATAATGCAGTTGGCTAAGCTGTCTTTAAAAAACAATAACCTGTACTGACTCAGTTAATACCTGAGGTTCACCAGCTTCTTTGCATGAGAAAACTAGGACTTTCTGAATAATATGAATCCAGAAACAAACAGCACAACTCCTAATTTCAATTTTCTTTTGGCTAGGATTTAAAGCTCAGTTTGGTGAACCAGAAGCTTTTCTTTTTTCCACAAGATTGATGGCAGGATTGTAGCTCTTCTTGATTTTACACACCGAGGTCATGAGAAACCTAATAAGATCTGTTATGCTTTCCCTACTTCCCTTGATTAGAAAGCTGAAATTGGTCCTAACAGCCATTTGAAAGTCATTAATAACATTATGCAGTAGCATAATGCCAAAACTTGATGTATTTCAGATTGACTTTAGATCTTGAATATCTTATTACATTTAAAGAACAGTCAAGCATCAGGAGATTAACTTTTCTAAAATAAGTTATATGTTGAAAGATAAAACTATATAATGATGGGATGTTACTATGGCACAGTCAAGGCTGGCTATTTTCCTGCCACAAGGCAAGTAACCCAATCGCTTGTGCATGCAGGTGAAGCATTAGCTGATCAGTGTCAGCAGCTTGTTTCAAATTATATGTTCATTTAGAGAGGCTAAAGTAGTTGTGTTTTTTTCATCCTTTGTTTTAATGATGACATCACCAAACTCTGATCTGGAATTGGAGAACGATTCAGAAATCATCGGCCAAGCAGCGTCAAGTGTTCCTGTGCCAGAACCATCCCCGGATCCCTCCAAGGACAGCACTACCCCATCTTCCTCTGTAACAAATCTCACTAGGCTTCAACAGGGTCCGATGCCTGTTTCTCTCAATTTATCACTTACATTTAATGCTAGTGACATTGAGTTGAAACCCACAGGTGAAACTAGCAGCGACATAGCTGCCCCAACTCCAGGTGCAACCTTCCCCAGAGTTTTCTCCTGCAATTACTGCCGGCGCAAGTTCTACAGCTCGCAGGCACTCGGCGGTCACCAAAATGCTCATAAGAGGGAAAGAACAATGGCGAAGCGCGCAATGCGAATGGGAATATTTTCGGATAGGTATACAAGCTTGGCATCTCTTCCGCTGCATGGCTCTGCATATCGATCCCTTGGGATCAAAGCTCATTCTGCTATGCATCAGAATATGATACCATCACAAAAGTCTTCAGATACAAGAGGAGGTGGAGCTCGATTTGAGCAAGGATATTATGGAATGCCGGTGTTCATGGAAGATGAAGAGGTAGGGTTACATTGGCCTGGAAGTTTTAGACAAGTTGGAGAATCAGTTGGCTTAGAGTTTGGTGAAACTCCAAATGTGAATTTTGTAGGAAGGACACAACAGCCAAGGACAGATTCATCTGCACCAGATCTTACTTTGAAGCTCTGATTTATTTTTTTGGTTGCAAATTTGATCATCAGTTTAGACATGCTATTATTCATATATTATAGGCTTTTTCTTTGTACAGTGAGAAATAGCAATGGCTAAGGGCATTAATTTTCCACCAACAATATTCTAGTTGTTGTTTGTATTTTGACAGTGCTGACTAATGCTGTTGTGCTGCTTGTAGGCACCAAGTATTGGTGGTTAAATTTATATCAAGCTCTTTAAATAAAGTTTTAGGAAAATACAAAATTTTCTTCTTCAGTTTTAACTTGTAAACTTTAAGGATGTGATGGGAAGGAGGTTGCGGTTCTGTCTTTCTTTAAAAAAAGAAAAATTAAAACTCATTTCGTTTTTAATTTTATTATCATATACCAACCAGAATTGCTTTCTAGTTAAATGTTACACCAACAAGAATCGTTTTTCAGTTGAAAAAACGGAAGACGTTTTTTTTTGAATCGTGACCCGGTCGTTGCTAGCTTTAAGCTTTATCAGCCTAGTCCACTAGTGGCATACGTAATTTTTGAGTTTGTCTCAATTTTTACTTTTTACATCACTAAACCCTAAAATTCTAAAGCCTCTCTTTTTTATAACGTAGCAGCCCCCCGCCATTCCTCTTCCTCCTCTTCTTCTTCCCTCGAAACTTCTTTTTTTTTTTCCACAGTAAAAGATCAGTTTGCAAAAATAAATTTTATTTTGGTAGGATTTGTTCCTGGATCCTTGGATATTGCTACTGGATTTTAAGCATTTGTGCATAAGACTTTTGATTTTATCTGGTAGATCCCAGAATAGGGGTTGAAAATGGCATTTAGAGGGAAGGAGATAATGAAGAAAGTTCTGAAAAAGGTAGGAGAGAACAATTTGGCACCAGGAATTCAGGAATCTCTCAAGAAATGCATTCCTGATAACAAGATTGTTATGGGCAGAGCCAAGCGTGGCCTTTTTGCTGGTCGCCACATCCAATTCGGCAATCGTATTAGTGAAGATGGTGGTAACAAGTTCGTCCTCTCTTTCTTTTGAATTTTTATTATGTTTTATTGCTATTATTGCAGCTTGCTGAATGTCTGGTGAATAATTTTTTTGATTTCTTGAGTTCTGATCACGATTATTAATTTGTGTTAATGTATTATCTTTCTTTTGCCTGATGGATAGTTAGATAGCAGGGAATATGTGCATAAGAATGCATTTCAACTTCATATTCTTATAGTTACTATTTGAATTTTCGTGATTGAGTGTGCGATTCTCAGCAATTTCATCTTGATTGAAGACCTGGCACATATAACACTTGCTCAGTGGCATGATTTTCAATTCGGCTGCAGTTTGCGTTTTGATCTTTGTGTTGTTTGTTATTGAAATTTACTTGATCTTTCAGCAATTTGACCTTTATGTTCATTGTTATAGACATTTACTTCCAGAATTTCCGTGAGGTTGCAGTGTCTCATGAATAGAGTAGTTCTTTTATAGTGGATTGCTGTTATTTGGTATTTACAAGAAACAGTAATTGATGATTTTTGTATTGGCGATTGTGATTATAGGAGTAGGAGAACTTGGAAGCCAAATGTCCAGGAGAAGAGACTGTTTAGTTACATCCTAGACCGCCACATTCGAGTTAAAGTCACCACTCATGCCCTTCGTTGCATAGACAAAGTAGGAGGGATTGACGAGTACCTGCTAAAGACTCCTTACCACAAAATGGACTCGGAAATGGGTCTTTTTTGGAAAGCCAAGATTGAGAAGCTGTATGAAGAACTTGGGAAGAGGGATGTAGTGTTCTTTTCGGCTGAAGATGAAGCCAAGTTTGAACAGGGTTTCAAAGATTTGAAACTAGCAGAAAGGGAGGCGCGTAAGGAATTCAGACAAAAGATGTTTTCTGATTCGGCCAAACAGAAGCAAACTGAGGAAGATAGAAGCTATATTAGTTTTGTCCTAGCAAGCACTGATGATTATCCAGACAAGATTGTGGCTAACTATTGAGGTATAGCCTTCTTCTTGGTCTAAAAGTATCGTTCTACTCACCTTCTGTGATGCTTTACCGTTGGAATTTTGAATGTTTGATGATTTTCTGTCAACTGAAATGTTTTTGATGTGTTGAAGCATTGGCATCAAATATGTTATAGTTGTATTCTATTCCCAATAAGCACATGGCATTTAAAGGTGAGTGGTCTATTTTGAAGGGAGGTAGAATAAATCTATAAAATTATAACTCATCCTCTCCAGTTTCTTGTTCTGTATGTAGTGTCCATAATCTATTTCAACAGACAAGAACATTACAGTTTTGGTTGATCAACATATAATCATAATTATATGCAAGAATTTTATTTTTTAAAATATTTATAGCGTAGTTGATGTTTATCATGTTTTACTAATGGATTTTTAATCAAAATTTATTTATTGAAAGGGTTTTTGTCTTTTTGATGTCTATTGCGAGCTGATGCAAAAGAGATATAATGGTTGAGAAGTGGGCTGAAAGTGCGTAGGGACATCTGAGTTCAGATTTCAGAAGTTTGTTCATTAGTTTAATAATTACTCTACTAATATAAACTACTTAACAAAGTAAAATGTTGAATTTTAAAATTGGGAGATTTTAGTCCTATACCCTTTGAAATATGTATTTTTTTTCCCAAACTTATTAAAATTGACATATTATATCTTTATAGTGGACAACACGTGGCATTTTAGAAATGACTTGTGACATTATGTAATTGATTGTGGGTATTTTAAATGATTTAAGTGTAAAAGTTGATTAAAAAAATATTTTCGGATATAAATCGCTATAATTCAAGAATAAAAATAACGTTTAACCCCCTTAATAATAATGGTTAACTTGACTCAGATTGACTGTAATGGTTGTTTTTGCATATGCTTTTGTTAAAGAATCAATTCAATAATTTATTGTCACGGAAAAAATAAGAATTTTTTTCATTTTTTTTATGGGAGGTTATATATTATTTTTTATTTTCCTAAAAAAGCATATTATTAATTTGATTAATAACGAGTATAGAATGGTGTTCAAGTTGTTGTTATTATGATGATTATTATTATTAGCTAATATATATATTCTCTCACCTTTGCCCTTGCAGCAATAGTATCTTCATCCTCATCATCAGTTAGAACATTTATGTCTAACAAAAACTCATGTAAATCATCATTATCTAGGTAAATCTCCCTCTCTTTGTTCTTTTATCTGTATTTTTAGAGGTCTCACCATTTCTTGCGTTCCCTTTACTTTGTTCATGGGATTCATGTTCAACAAATTTTGGGGATTTTCAATTTGGAGGGTCTATGGTTCTTAAAAAGATGCGAATGATGAAGATTTAGGGTTTATTTTCCCCATTTCCAAATTCACATTCCTTCCAACCACCAAAGGAGTTGATGTGGATTTCTTTGATAATTGTTAAATTCGTTGATGGGCTCCACAAATATTGGAGCGCACTTTTTAAAGTTGAGAAATTTAATGCTAATATAGTTCAAGTTTTTAAGAAAAAACAAAAGAAAAAAAAGAGTTAGGTGTACCGGGCACGCGTTTACGGCTCAAAGATCTGACCCAGTCTAAATATCAGGCCGGCTCTTAAATTATGATAAGACAAATTGTAAACTGATTTCCTTACATTTTGCATTATTTCAACTTGGAAAGCAAAGTCAGTCAGCTGATTGCATCACCATTAATTTTGTCCATAAAACTATACTGCAATTATTATAAAATAGTATAATATTTCAAGTGAAAAAATCAACTAAACTAAATTAAAGGGTTAATATACTTTTGTTTACTAGATTTATACGATCCAATAAAAAAAAAAGTTATTTCAAAAAATATTTTATTTTTGAATATTATAACTAAAATTAATTTAATACTAAAATACTCATATAGTAAATCACGACACTTTAAAATATTTCAAACGTAATTACTTAAAAATATATATATTTTTTCTAAATATTTAAAGGCAATTTATTTTTAAAAATTAAATTTAAAATCTCTAATTAAAAAAAATAAAACAAAAGTAACAGAATGTCTTTAGTGGCCCAATAAGGTCAACAGCTTCTGTCTGACATCAATATTCAATGTCAAGAAGTAATATGCAAATAACCCATACCGTGTTTTTTGGTTTAAAAAGAAAAAAGTTTGAAGTCAAAATCTGATTAGATAATGCGAATGGTACTGAATTATTCGAATCCTAGAATTTGATTTAATTATTATATCCTTATATCATATTATAATTCTGAATTAATTTATTAAAAAAAACTAATTTAAACAAAATATTTTATCATCAAAATGAAAAAAATAATAAAATAATCTTCAAATAAATAAATAATATTCACCCGATACTCGAGACAAGACATTACTTAAACTACCCAACAGTAATACTATTTTAAATGACTCATGAAGATGATTAACTATTTTTGAAGAAGTGTTTTTTTTTTTAATAATTAATAAAGACGATTCTTATATGCAGATAAATTTTTTTTGATAAATATGTGCTGATAATTTTAGTTTTTTTGATATTATGCACTACTATATTTAATAAAGTAATAAATTTAATTTTAATTATGTAAATATTAAATGGTATAATTGAAATTAGAAAAAGGATAAATTAGTCAATTTTTGTATAGTTTTTTATAAAATCAATATTTTCTAATATTTTTTTTATTTCCATATTGAAGTAAAAGTGAACACTTAAAATTAAACGAAAAAGAATATAAATTATTGAATTTGACTCATACTTTTTGCATACAAATTTGATATCATTCTATAATAATTGTCTTTTCTTTTAACTCTTTTACAATAATAATAATAATAATAATAATAATAATAACAACACTACAAAAGAATATGGAAATTGCGAAAATCATTATCAAAATATGTATGTCTCAATAGACAGCTCCTCATTTGCACAACTGCACATCTGCCGGCAATTTAATATGAAGAGAATTGTCAAAAGCACGATAGCATTGTCCTCACATATATGGCCGATCGATGCGGTTGCCTTCTTATAAGATTCAATGCCAAAACCACAAATCTTGACTTGTGCTATTTTCGCCAATAATATAATACAGTACTATCAATTTTGACCCAAATTTGAATACCTAATCTGAAAAAAAAATCTAAATTCGATAAAATACACATAATTTGAATCTCAAAAATTAAGGATCGGATTGTACTCGAATGAATCTATCCAAAACCAACTTGAATAAGTCAGATTACGGTGCAATCCGAATGATTCGATCTTTTTATAAATTTTATTTTTAATTTTTTTAAAATTTTACTATTAATTCAATTTTTTTAAAATGAAAAATAAATCATAATTCCGCATATAGGAGGGCAATGGGGCAGTTGCTTCTCAATCCACCCAAAAAGTCCTTATTACATGGCAAACTTTTAGTTTGCCCCTATGATTAGATGTATTTTTTATTTTTCCCCTAATTAATTATTCAATACTTTTTTGCCCCTTTAAAGTGCATAATAAGCTAAAATGCCACCACTGCGTCGCCAAAAATTCACTATTACATGAAATTTTTTCACTTTGCTCCATTTATTATTATTATTTGATCCCCCTATTTAACTCTTTAATACTTTTTTGCCCCCATTTATTTTTATTTTTTATCCCCCATATAATATGCGTTATTTTGCCTAGAAATAACAAGGGATATAATTTTTTGGGTATTAAGTTATTTCCAACCCTAAAAGGACTGATTAGTGAGTGAATAAATGGATTTGGATAGTATATTTCACTACCCATGATGGATTCGAATAAAATTCAGATTTAGATTTTTGATATATCCATTACTCAAACTCAAGTAGTCGTTTTAGTTATTTTTAACAGATATTAATTTTTGTAATGATATGCCTATCTAATTTGATTTATCTTAAAATTTGGATTTATTTTAATTTATTTTGATATTTATACATCTAGTTTGATTAAAAATTTATTATTTCTATTTATTTTGATTTTGTATTTGATTTTTTTTGTTTATTTTTGAAAAAATATTGATGAATGGGTACTTAAATGGGTATCAACTAGTATACGAGTTGTAGTAATTGAATTCAAGATGATTTAAATGGATATGTGTAGTGATAATCTCAAAAAGATTGAATTAAGAGGAGTTGACTAGAAATAGTCCGATTGGATTAGGTTGCAAAAATTGATTAGCTGAAAACCTGCAAAGGCACTCAAAAAACATTTAACCCTAGCTTGCAGGAGGTAAGCATTTCAAAATTTAAATTAGATAAATTCGAAAAAATGAAATGCAGAGAAAAAAGGTATCAAATATTGGAAATAAGTTCGTTACTTATTGAAATGAGGGGACTAATTATAATATCGCATATGTTGATCAGTGTAAAGGTGATGGTAATCAAGTTCGTTACTCGAACTCGTTACTTGTTTTATATATATATATATATATATTTGTATGTATGTACCTGCATACATACATATATACACTCAATCTCTTAAGAAAATATTTCCTTTTCTTTTTGAAAAATAAGTTAGTTTTTAAAATTTGTATGAATTATTAAAAGTGATAGAAATATGATGGATATTTCTTTTTCTTAAAAACATCAAAATAAGTGTATATTTCTTTTTACATGTTACATCAAATTTTTGGAATTTAGGGACTTAGAATGCTTTAATTTACGATTATTAACTAAACAAGGTTGCAACAACTAAATTCACATGTTTTATGGAGTTTAACTCCGTTTATCTCTGTTAAATTATTCTGGTAATTTTTTTTATATTGACTTTCTTATTTTATATTTTAATATATTTAAAATTGAAAAAAAAAATAATCTTTAAATATAAAATAAGTAAAAATTTAAAACCTGAAAATATATATTGCCCATGAAATTGGGTAAACTGCTTGGAATCTTCACTTCTCGAACTACTTGACAATGAAACTTTTGACTCCAAGAAGAACTAAACAACTTGTTCGAAAATAAAACATAAAATTAAAAAGTTAAAAACAGAAACAACAAAACAAAAATAAAAATATTCATATATTAATAATAATATATGGCCCACACCTCCCCACACGCTACGGAAAAAAAAAAAAAAAATTACAAGAGAGACATAACACGTGAACAACTTGACTTTTCCCTTTGCGAACAATTCTTGATTTTTTTATTTTTAATTCGCTTAAAATATAATAAAATACGAAAATAATTTGATAAAATGCAATAATTTAGTTTGATAAAATATATTTCTAATGACAAAAATGCACTCTAAAATAAGAAAAAAATAATATTAATAAAATTGTATTACATTTGTTTAGATGTGAAGTTGTAAAATCAATCATACTTTGTTTGAAGATGAAGAATATAAAAATATCGACATGGACTATATTAATTAGTCTAACATAATAGATTCTTAAGACATGTCCACTCGTTGGATCCATTTTAATATTCTGCTTGTAAAATAAGAAGAATTCAGAATTAAGGAGTTTCAATTATTATTTGAAACCCTACTTCTAAATATTTTTTTTAAGCAATAATGAAATAAAAATGTTATTAATTCTATTTCTTTTTATTTATCACTTTTAAATAAAATTTAAATTTTATTTATCTATTATTTTGAAATTTTCAATGAAATTTATTTTTTTTTCAATTTAATTTATTTTACAATAAAAGTTGACCAATTAAATTTAAATTTGTACGTTAAATCACTCAATTTTATTCTAAATTTAAATTTAATTAATATTTCTTAATTTTAGTAAAAATAATAAAAATGACAAATAAAAAAAATTAAGTGGATAATAATTTCGCATTTATAGTGATCGTATCAAAAACTTTCAAATCGATAAGGTTTTAATAGGAAATCCGAAATCAAATTAAGTGCATGGATTGTTTTTAGAAAATTAATATATTTATTTTGAGTAGTTATATTTTTTTAAGTCCGATAATAATTTGTCATGCTGATGTCATAAATCTTATATTTATCAAAACTTCCTAATGAGTAAGTGAAAAATTTATATGTACGTTCGATTTATGAGTTTTTTATTCTATTTCTCTAAAATTTATAGTATATTCTATCTGTATGATAATTACCATTCTATTTCTTTCAATAATTTATTTATGTAATAATATAATATTAGTTTGATATATAAAATTTGTATATATACTGTGTAGACAAGAATTTTTCAACAGGATACCAAGAAGAGTTTATGGTGGCAGAATACCAATCTTGCCCTTTTTCCTTTTCATGGAGTAAAACCATGAAAATGTATTAGGAAAATGCATGAAAAATATGGTAACTTTTGTGCTTTAAAAAGAAAAAAAAAATCAAAATTTATGGTAATACTTTATGGAAATGTGACCGTTAAATAGGCATAAAATTAAAATTTAAAACTTGGACTCGATCCATTGATCCTTACTTTTTACACGGCTTCTTACAGGCGAAGGAGAGAGTCCGTTTCTTGGGGCTGAATAGTGCGCAGAGAAGAGTAACAGTGAAAAACAACAATGGGGTTTATTCTTTGTGCAAAATCCAATTAGATTTTAGGGTCAATACTGTAAATCGCAGGTTGCCAACAAGAAACAAAGTGAGAAAAAGGTATCGCCGTTTTTGTTATTCGTATAAATGCTTTGAAATTCCAGCCGTTGTTGCTCTAAAGAATCAAGAATCAATCCAACATGAATTGACGCCAAAGAAATCCCCCCATAGATTCCTCCTAATTTTCTGTTTTGCCCTTTCAACTTTTCTTTCTTCTTCTCCTGGTGACTTCTTCTTTTTCTCTCTCTTCCCCTGTTTTTGTGACTCTGCCATGTTTGGAGAGAAAGATCTTCATCTCTCCAACGGTGAGGCAGAGAGCTCACAGAATCAACAAAACCCAGAAGAGAAAATTGGTTTTTCGGGAAAAGGAATTGACTTTCTTAAGGAGTCAAAAATGGGTCTCGATGGGTTTGCTTCAAAGCCTCAAGAACTCACTCTTAGCTACCTTTGTGAGAATCCCAAATTGGGGTTTGCTCAAAAGGGAAAGGAAGTGATTGTTTCAGAGAATTCAGATCAAGATGAGAAATGGGTAGAGAGAGATTTCATGAATCTGAGTGAAACAAAGTCCAATTCTTCTTCAAAAAGGGAGGTTCTTGAAGAAGACGAGATTGAGAGGGAGAATTTTTCTAGAGAGAAGAAACCGAAGCTAGAAAGTACTTTGAATCTTTCTCTAGCTTTACCTGATGTGTCTCTCTCCTTGACAGCATCGAATGCATTGCAAAATGCTGATCCTGTGATTAAGCCAAGGCCTAGTAGGAGCATACAGTCCTTAGGTGCTGCACCGTCAAACAACAACACACAGACAACCTGTTCTAATGATTTCACTGCAGCTTCACTTTCATATTCTTATTCTCACCCATTTTCTCACAATCCTAGTTGCTCTTTGACCCGTAATTCAACTGAGAATTATGAGTATTCTGTAGGGAGAGATGATCATATTTGGTGCGGAGGGGATGGTACTAATGGATCCGTTCACAGCAGGTTTAGGCCTATCGGAGATGGTCTTGTTGCTGTCAACAATAACAATCATGGTGGTTGTAATGGAGGATTTTCTATGATGCAAGGTCAACGTGTAACCAATAAGGATTCCTGTAATAATAACAGTCTTTATATGACTACTAGTTCTGATAATGTTTCATTTTTTCCATCTGAATTGCCTGCTAGGCCACGTTTAGATGCTCATTCAGGTGATTCTAGGCGGAGGGATTCAGAGAATTTGAGAGGTTTGGAGGGTTTAGATGCAGGAGGAAAGGCAAGAAAGTTGTCTAGACCGGAGAGAATTCTTCGTGAGATAGTGTCAGAATCAATTCCTGGTATGGCTCAGATAATTCAGGAGCTATCAGAAGAAACGTTAGGATCAACAAAGGAGTACTTAAAGAATCTTATTGCGATGCCTGAAAAGAGAGACGAATTAGTAGGTCTTCAAAACCGACTGGGGCGAAGATCTGATCTCTCTAGGGAGGCTCTATCTAAGTGCCAAAAGGATCAGTTAGAGATTTTGGTTGCAGTGAAAATGGGGCTGAGTAGTTTTATATCTGGGAAAGTTAGGGTTCCTGCAAGTGAATTGGTGGAAATTTTCTTGTATATGAGGTGCAGGAATGTGAATTGCAAGAGCATATTGCCTGTTGAAGACTGTGACTGCAAGTTTTGCTCAGGAAATAAAGGGTTTTGCAGCTCCTGTATGTGTCCAGTCTGTATGAATTTTGACTGTGCTAACAATACTTGCAGTTGGGTTGGTTGTGATGTTTGTTCCCATTGGTGTCATGCTGCCTGTGGTATTCAAAAAAATCTCATTAGGTCAGGTCCTAGCTTGAAGGGGCCAAAAGGGACTACGGAGATGCAATTTCATTGCATTGGGTGTAATCATGCCTCAGAAATGTTTGGATTTGTCAAGGATGTGTTCCTTTACTGTGCAAAAAATTGGGGTCTAGAAACAGTAATTAAGGAACTTGATTGTGTGAGAAAGATTTTCAAGGGAAGCCAGGATTATAAAGGCAAGGAATTGCTTAATAAGGCTGAGGAGTTGCTTTCTAAACTTGAAAGCAAAACTATATCTCCTTCGGATGCCTGCAACATCATTATCCAGTTCTTCAATTGTAAGTATCCTAACTTAAAACTCTTTGTTCACTCCAGTTTCTATGCCTTCCTTTTCTTTTGTTGCTTGAATTTAGTTGATAATTGGTTTTTTTGTAGTGGATTTATTTATAGGAACCACAACTCTTTTTGTTATGAAGCTAACTTTGAGGAACTAATATGTGTGTCTTGGTTTCTCTGTTGCTCTTCTTCGTATGAAGTTAGTTTTGTTACTTGAATTTTTCATGTTTCGTTTGGTATAAATATCTTCTCATTTACGTGATAGAAATGATATGTTTGGATGGCCTGGTATATAATATTAGGGAATTCCAAATTGAGTCAGCTGGAAAGATATTTATAGAGTTTTTGGTGGGTCTATTGCTCAATTGCAACTAGCAAATATAAAATGTAAGATATAAAACATTACTTGCAGTACTATTTCCAAATTGAATATTCTAAGGAATAAAATTCAAATCATACATATACTGGGAATGCAGAGTATGAAAGGAAAGTCACCAGGGTATCTGAAGGGTCTGCAATGTCAAATTCGATGCTAAAATGTCTTTGCCTAAAATTACAATCTGTCATATGTCAATTATGGCCAAGTTGACCAGGAAAAACTGGCAGTAGAAATTTTATATGATAAATATGATTGCATTATTAGTTTGACAGGCATAGCTGGAGCCTTTCTGCGTGATGCATGTGTAAGACCCCTCTATTTTGCCCTATATGATTTTCTAGGCAACCTGTAGGAACACTTGGTTTGTATATTGAGCCTGTGGTAGGTTTCTTTCGAGTCCTCGATCACTCACAAGTCATTCCATCCCCAAGCATAGCAAATGAATGCAAGCTAGTGATATATAATGGAAACTTTGTACGTATAATGGAACCTTGGAGCTCAAGCTTGGTTGTGAAAACATGCTCAGGGTGAGCCAATGCCTCCCATGCCATCCACAACCCCCTTTTTAAAATATATATATATAAAGAAAAAAAACTTTAGGTAGCCAATGTCTCTTCTGCAATTATTTTTCTATTAATTGCCTTCCTGCTATTTGACTGGGCCAGAAGTTTAAGGCTGCTGGTCTTGGTGTCTTCTTTATTTGACTACAACAAAGATAGATGTTTGCAAGGTCCTCTTGCCTTAATTCCAAAAGCATATTTTTTCTAGTGTTTATGTTGGTTGAGTAGTTGCATTTTTGGCATCTCTGTTTTGCGTAAATCTTCACATCAGCTCAAACAGCATTTGGTTGATGTTGGATATTTTTTTCACCCAATTTCCTGCAATATTCAAGGTGATTTCTGATAATTTATTCTATGGTTCTAACTATGCATCATATATGTGCATTTAGTTCTTACTTTGCCTCTTGTTTTGAATTTTGTAGATGCAGACAGTATTTCAGATATTCCTGCTCCTGCTGTATCAGCAAAAGAATTGATGCCAACTGAAACTACTCTTAGAAAGGATGTTGTGACGATACCACCAGCCACTTCTCTCCCTCCACATACCATCTACAATATGAGCTCTTCAAGTGGACGGCGTGATGCACTATCAAATGATCTCAACCGAAACGACCTAAAAGCCCCCCTCCTTGGTGACTTGAAGATCGAAGATGAGTTTCAGTTCGGAAAGTTATCAAAGAAAGATGGACTTGACAGCTTAGAAAGCATTGTCCGGATAAAAGAGGCTGAAGCAAGAATGTTTCAGAGCAAGGCAGATGAAGCACGGAGGGAAGCAGAAGGTTATCGACGGATAATTCGGGCCAAGTCCGAGAAGTTGGAAGAAGAGTATTCAGAAAAGCTTGGTAAACTGTGTTTGCAGGAGACTGAAGAAAGGCGGAGGAAAAAATGGGAGGAACTGAAGGTTTTGGAGAACTCGCATTGCGATTACTATAACATGAAGGTAAGAATGCAAGCTGAGATTGCTGGTTTGTTGAAGAGAATGGAGGCCACAAAACAGCAATGGGTGTAATCTAAGTCTTTTTTACTTTCTTTCTTTTGTTTCTGTTTACAGATGCTTAGGAGTGTCTAATGTGGTTTCATATAACATATTTGCCATTTTGTGACTAAAGCCTGTTTCTGCGAATGCAAGAAGCATAGTTTTACAGTTGCTAACTCGGTACAGAGATTCACAAGTTAATGGCCTCATATGAGGAGCAATTTTATTTATTTTTTTTTTTTTTATCTTTTTCATCTTCTTGGATTTCATAGAGCATCAAATATGGCCAAAAAAGAAGATTCCCTTTTCTTCTAGCCAATAGGAAAGTTTAAAGAATTATTGTGAGGTTTTTTCTTGTTTAAATTGATTCTATGTTGATCCTTGCATTAAATAGCGTGTTCGTGATAGTTTACTTTCGAACTTGTAAAATAGCAAATGGTTAGTCTTCTCTACTTGAAAAGAATTCATAGGCACCTTTGAAGATTTCATCAACAACTTGTTTGAATGATAGTGTATTTTACAATATATCATGGTTAGTATATATTGTCATATTCGGTATTTACTACCATATTCGCAAAGATGGTAAGATACTGTTTAATAAATTTTTTATAAAAGAGAAGTTGCAAAAAAATTAAAACCATAAATTCACCATCAAATGCTCTAGTGACGATAAGTTAAAATAGCATACCACTGACCGTCATAAAAGCAAGATGTAAATAAAATATATGATATGAGAGGAAAGAAAAAGGTAAAGGTGATGATGCAGCAGCAACTTGGTTTTTGACCAGAAATTATGGGTATGGGACCATTAATGGTGGATTCTTGCTTGCAACGTTGGTGTACAACTCCCAAAATATAAATTGACTATTATGTCTTAGTGGGCCTACTCCACTAATCTAATGAACATCACTTTAATTTTATATCTAATACAAGATAAGGAAGGATAATCAACTCAATATAAAATATATATTAAGATAATGTGAGACGTGTCTAGTCCGACCAAACGACCAAATCACCCATGATGAAGTGGTTTGGATTTTGGAAATGGAAATATTATAAGTTTATTGGTGATTTATTTTATTATTTATTATTATAGATAGATTTTGAAGAGCACTAAGTGCTTTGGCCATGAGTTGAACCCTGTAATTATGTTTATTTGAATTCGCAATCATACAATTAGAATAATTTATTAATTAATAAGATCGAGGAAGGACCGAAGTGAGGGCAACACCAACAGCAAAAAGAACAAGTAGAAGTCCAGTGAAGTTGATTATAAGGCCTTCTCGATCTAAGATTCTGAATCTTTGAAGCAAACCAGTTTGGGCGGTACAAATGGATAGAAGAAATATGAACATCCCACCAAACACATGCCATGGCATATATGATCCTCTTGCTCCCATTTCTGCCCTAGGAAACACGAACGAGAAGAACCCTAACATCCACTGCCACCAATAGCATACAACATTTGGTGAATTCCGATGAATTGAGGTGTCCGTATTTAGAAAGCAAAGTGAATAGAAAATAAAATAACCTGTAGAGCAAATAGGGAGACAGTAATGATACCCAACCAGGAATGTAAGGTGACCAAATCTTTAGCACCAATTTCATTCTTGAATTTGAAAGCAGAAAAAACCCCTAAAATTCCAGCCCCAAGTGCTATTGTATGTAATGTGAAATGGACTCCCTTTTGCACCTTTCTTTTTGCTGGAACAGTCTTGTATGCCATAATTGCTGCCTCATTTCAACTCAATCTATATATATTATTATTATTTTATTCAAGTTTTTTTTAAAAAATAAAAAATAAAAAAAATCTTACCTTCACCAGCCATAAGTATGAATCCAACTGTCATTAGAAATGCATGGACCTGAATGGTACGGTAGAGGAAGAATCAAGAAATGGAAGAAAAAAAAGGAAAGAAGAAATCCAATATAAAAATAATTACATTCAAAATCTTGATTTTGTTGTCAGATTTGAAAGCAAATCCATCTTCAAAATGAAGGATCCAAACAAGCACAAGGGTTGCGATTGCAATAAATATTAAATGAGCTAGGATGCTCACTGGGCCTGATGCCATTTGATAACTCCTGCTTTTAGGTGGCATTGCTAATCTATAATATTAATCTACAATTAATGGAGTTAAATATTGCAATGATAATTTATAATAATAATGATTTGGAAATAACAAAGCAATGCATTTGTTTGTATTATAAATAATAATAATTTCTTTTTAGATTGTTTGACTGATATTCTCGAAAATTTTGTCATCACTAAGACAGAACATTGTTCCAAACTATATGATCCGATGATGAGAACCCGGCTGGCCGGCATCCCTAAAATCTCTCATTCTTTGTTTTAATTTAACAGTCTTTTAACAATCTTTCATAATAATAACAACAGCATTATTCCAATTTTTAATTTCATTATCAATATATAATCAATACAATGAATCCAGTTCGGGGTCAAATTAATGAAAACATTGTTTTTATTATTATAAATTATGCAACATGAATCCAATCGCATCAAACCAACATTAAAATCCAAAAAAATAAAATTAGATATATGTAAGTATAGTATAATCAGCAGCAAAAAGAATAAACATTAGACATAACGGGCAAGAGTAACAGAGAGATCAACAAAAACACCAAAGAGAAGGACGAATAATCCAGTGAAGTTAATGAAACGATTTTCAGCAGTATGTTTCTGGTTCAAGAAACTTGATTTCTCCATTAATCCAGTTAAAGCTGCACATATGGCCATATAAAAAAGTGCTCTTCCTCCACAGATATGCCATGGAAGCATTCTTCTCCTTGTGTGTTCTGGGCCTGCTACCATAAACGAGAATAAACCAAATAACCACTGCAAAACCAGATTAAATCAATTAATATTTTCAATTTATGAAATTAGAATAATTAATTTAATTACCTGCAAACCAAATAAGCAAAAGGTGGTTAATCCAATCCAAGAATGGAGGCTGTATACATCTTCTGCGTTGACCATATCATGATATCTGAAAACAGCAGCTATGCCAACTATTCCACAAATTATACCAATTAAGTGGAGCGTGAGATGGATTAATTTCTGCACATTGTGTGTCGATGGTACTGTCTTGTATATCATCATGGCTGCATACATACATAACAACCACAAAAAATTATTTCATTTATGAATTAATTAACTTTATTATTATTTTCTTCTAGTAGATTTTAATTTGGTTACAAATTATAAATTAAGTCATCATATATAGTTCGATTTGTTCAATATATTAGATCAGTTTTATCGCCAATTAATGTTGCCTTGGAAACATAATTAAGAACCGAACTGAAACCTAAATGAACTTTTTTAAGTCCGATTCAATACCCGCTTCATATTCTCATATTAAGGAAAAAAAACATACATTGACCGACAAGAAAGATGAAACCGCAGAACATTAGGAATGGATGAACCTGCAAAAACAACAAACATATATAATAAATTTCAGTAATTAATTAATTAGTTTAGTTTATGATAAGATTATTCAATAAAAAGGAAAAATTTACATTGAAAACTCGATCGGGATTATCGGAATCATACTCGATGCCACCACGATAATGCAACAACCAAAAAAGCATAAAAATGAAAGCCAACACTCCAAACAAGTGTGCTACTATGGTTAACCGAGAGGCTGGTCTCTTGTATTGGTAGCTTATCACTGGGTCCATCACTCGTCCAACCAACTATACCAAACCAACCAATCAATTTGGGTTCAAAGTTTTATGGTTGGACATTAATTTATACACGTTGAAGAAGAGAATGCTTGTGTGTTGGTTTTGGTATATGAATGTTTTTAATTTGGAACCTTTGTTCTTTAGTAAAGTATTATTCTCTAACTAAGCCACCTTTATTTTTCACCAAGGAGTTTTTCTTCTTCTCTGTCTGGGAATCAAAAGCTACCCAAATCATGTAGCTTGTTAATACATGTTTTATGTATTAATTTAACCTGTAATGTTTATTACTCTCATTTAAAAAAGGCTAAAAGTATTATTTAATACATGAATTTGTACCCAAAAAAACATCGTTATGACACCTGAACTTTATTAAAGGCACATTTGACACTTGAACTTTTATTTTTTTCAATTTTTTTAACATATCCATTTGCGCATGTAAAACACGCAATATGTAGAACGTAATGCGGAAAAATAATAGATTAGAAGTATCAAAAACGCCCTGAACTTGTAAAAAAATAGTTATTCCGGTACCTAAATTTTATTTAAGCCGTATTTAACACCTGAAATCTTATTATCTTCAATTTTTAAACATCTCCGGCAACTCAAATGTTGACTAGAATAGCACGCGTAAAACACGTAATTTGTATAGCGTGAATCAAAATTTATTGCAAAAAATTAATATAATATTAATATTATACTACTCCCTCCGTCCCACTTTAAAAGGCTGTTTTTCCTTTTTTATTTGTCCCACTCCAAATGTTCTTTTCGCAATTTAAGAAAAAAATTTACGTATTTATCCCTATTTATTATATAATTTATTAAATATATATCACTTTTTCTTTTCCCAATATAATAAATAAGGACATTCTTGTCATTTTATATTATTTTTTTATGAAATTGATGTATTTCAATTATTTTGTTAATTACCGTGAAAAAAATGATAATAGCCTTTTAAAGTGAGACGGAGGGAGTATTATTTATGACGGTAAAAAAAATCAATTTATTTAAATCTCTAACTCGTTATTCTACTTCTCATTATTCTTCTTCTTCTTTTCAAGCAAATCTTCTTATTTTTCTTCTTTTTCTATAAAATTTTCAATTTTTATAAATATCCTTCTTCTGTAATCTATAAAACTAGGGGTGTGCAAATGGTCGGTTTGGTTCGGTTTTGGACCGAACCGAACAAACCGAAAACCGAACTTTTAGAAATTTTAGAACCGAACCGCGGACCGAAATTTTTTGGACCGAAACCGAATAGACCGAATTAATTTCGGTCGGTTCGGTTCGGTTCATTCGTTTTCTAAATAAAATGGGCTTGGGTTGGTTCTTTAAATCGGGTTGGGTTAAACCACCCTTGACCCGACAACCCATAAAACCCATATTTCTATTTTCTTCCTCATTTCACTGTCTCTCTCTCTCTCTTTACCCATTAAACCCATTCTCTCTCTCTCTCTCTCTCCTTCCATCTCCTCCGTTTCTTGGATCGTTGCCTTTCGTCGTTCGCCATCCCTCCGCCGTCGGTCCCTGTCCTCAATAGATCTGGAGAAATCGGGCTTCCTCTGTTTCTTGGATCGGATCCTTCCGCCGTTCGCCGTCCCTCCGCCGTCGGTCCCTGTCCTCGACAGATCGGGCTTGAATCTTTATTGTGTTGGTTTTTTTGTGTATGATATATATATATATACTGTGTTGCTTTTCTTTTTGTTATTAATTCTTTATTTGGTTGTTTTTGTGTGTTGTTCCATTTGAGATTGATAATAAGAATTTTACATTTATCTGGATTTTTCATTTGAGATTGAGTATAAGAATTTCAATTTGATAAAAGGGATATTTCGATGGTTTTTTAATCCGTGATTTTGATGGTTTCAAATATATATATAGATAATCTGTTTTTGATATATATTTGAAACCATGGATTCTTTGAATCCGTTTTTGATATATATACAAAGAATTTGTTTTTGATATGTATTTGAAACCACGGATTCATTGATATATATATATATATATATGAGCAAAACGGTGAGTATTGGGAGTTCGGTCGGTTCGGTTCTTTCGGTTTCACAATTTCAAGAACTGAACCGAACCGAACTACCCGAAGTTTAATTTCGGTTCAAAACCGAAAGAACCGAACCAAATATATCAAAATTGAATCGGTTCGGTTTTCGGTTCCGGTTCGGTTCTGCACAGCCCTATATAAAACTGAGAATTTTACAGAAAAAATAATAAGATTTGCTTAAACTGTGAATTTTACAGAAGAAAAAAAAGAATAATTGGTTAGGGATTTAAACAAATTAATTTTTTTACCATTATTTACGTAAATATAATATTAATATTATATTAATTTTTTGCAATAAATTTTGATTTACGTTGCACACATTGCATGTTTTACATGTGTTATTTTAGTCAGCATTTAAGTTGCTATAATTGTTTAAAAAATTGAAAATAATAAGATTTCATATATTAAATGTGACTGAAATAAAATTTAGGTACCGAAATATTTTTTTTTTGTACAAGTTTAGGGCCTTTTGATTCTTTTAGCCGCGCATGTAAATCCAGTCGGCATATGTTTTGAATGAGGTATTAAAAAAATAAAAAAAATAAAAATTCAAATATCAAATGTAATTTTAGTAAAATTCAGGTGTTAAAATAACTTTTTTTTTTGTACAAATTCAGGAGTTAAATGATGCTTTTATCCTTTGAAGGAAAACATAATTCATTGATTTAAGATGACATGATGATTTAAAACAATAAAAATAAAATAAACTTTTACTGCAATTAGGGGTGTTTATGGATCGGTTAACCGGTTCATGAGTCAAAAAAAATCAGTCAATTAAATTCGTTTTTTTTAAAATACTAACCATTAACTATTCCATTACTATCGATTAACCAGTCCATTGGTTTCGAATTTTCGGATCGGTTAACTAATATTTTTCGGTTAACTACTATAATTATAAAATACATTCATAAAAAAATTAAAATATTCAAGTTACTTAAAAATTAAAATTAGAAAAATGAACTATGGGATGGATTTTTTTCTTTTAAAACGAGCTTCTAAGTGCGAACTTTGATATGAAACTTCTTAATATCTGGATTGAAATGCTTTACTTTTTTATAATTTTCTCTGGTATGAATACTTATTAATCAAACAACTGAATTTATTTAAAAATAAAAAATTAATTTATTATTATTATTTTTGTTAACAAAAGAAAAAAAATAATATTTAATTACAATTTTAGCTGCACTCCTAAATCTAATCAAGTTGTAGTCGTTAAAAATTTTGTTTTGTTAATCGGAGGTATAATTATTTAATTGAACAGAGTAATGATTGCAATATTTATAATTATGATGGGATTTGCATAGGAAATGATGACACCATATAGTGGATGTCAGATAAGCAATTCTATTTTGAGCATCCCAAGCATAACTGCTTGATGGAAGGATTACTAGTATAAGAATTACATACAATATCCAACAAAATTAATGAAATTAATATTTTAAAAACCTTAAGATATAAGTATAGTATTTCTTGTATTAGTGTATAATTGATTTTATAAGCAAATAAGGTAATTCATTCCCTTGCATCAATTTTCACTTTCACCCAAGTATGGAGGCAATTTCAAGTCATGAACTGCCATTGCAAACTAAACTTCATCCCATTTTAATGGTCTGATTTCCATGTTTTTTATGTTATAATTAGGAATTATTTATTTTTAATAAACATAAATAAGTGAAAACTTTCCTTGTCAATTTATAAAACAATAATTAAATTTCGAAAGTCAATGACCTTTATGCAGAAGTGATGCATGCTTATTCTCAATGTTACACTTGCATATTATATATATATATATATATATTCATTGTGAATAACTTCTTTTATGGATTGAGGGTATTTTATAACTTGCTTCTGACTTTATTTTCTTAAAAAAAAAAAAAAAGAATTATAGGTCTAAGATATAGAGAAGGTAGGATGAGTGGATATTGCTTGGCAATTAGCCCCATGCTCCAACAAATTTCAACCAACAAGTTACTTTTCCAGATAATATATCTGAAAAATATAGACCATATTTCTATGATCTCATCAATCTAACGAAGTAAAGCATTTTCCATAATTCCAAATTATTCACATCATCAAGTCATTTCCAAGTTGGTGAATTGTTTTGTCACCATACACACTTATATTTACATATACACATCACCTTTACTTCCCAATTTCAATACCCAACTTCATTACCTTTCCATTCCATCATCATTCATCTTCTATTCACATTTAAATAAATTAATTAACCAACCAAAACTACAATATATATATTCAAACCAATTCCATTTTATTTTATAGCTATCCTTTTCTTAATTTTAGTAAGTCATTGCTAATTATGCGTGGGGGATAAATAAAAAAAAATGTAATCTGATAATTAATTGTCTATTTTAATAACCCTAAAGTTACGGAATCAAAATTCTAATTCCATCATTTTAAAAATAGCCGAAGAATAAGCTTTAACTTAATAGTATATGGGTTTTATGTCAGTGTTTCGATAATAAACATACACCTTGATTAGTGATACAAGACAATCTTTTATTGGCCTTCCTATGTTTCCGTCGTTCGCACGCAACAGACTTGTACATTAATTCATAATAAAACATTGAATATAGAATGTAATTTATGAGCTTATTAATAAATATTAGGCCCACACTAAACGGCCTTGATTAGGGCTTAACCCCATAGCTTAAATGAGGTTAACTGCATGATATGGACAAATACTAATAAAATGTCATTTGATTGAACCCATCCCCTTCAATTACAGCAAACCATTATTATTACGATTAGAATTTTGGAATAGACGTTCCGATTTATGATGATTTATTTTATATATTTTTGTAGAATATATATGTGTGTTGTGAGGATAAAATTAAACATCAATTTGGTATCCTTGTAATGGTATTAATACGATGTGTGTCGTACTTGGAGCAGTGGATATAAGATGTGTGCCTATGCTAGGGTTTTAGTCCATGCCAAGTTTAGAGTAGCTGTACCAGAAAGAGACTTCCTAATTTCTATTCTATTAGCACAAAAATCTAATCAATTTTTGTATGCCACTAAATCTCTTTTTTTTTTTAGGAACTAGTCTATAACTATTTTGCAATTTAAAAACTGATTTCATTATCCTCCCTCCTACCTATATTTAATTAATTAATTAATTTAATGGTGTTCAAGGCCCTGACCCTGATATTAAATTTGAACAACCTAATTGATTTTGACATATTTATACGAACAAATTCATATATTTAATGTATGTACTAAACCATTGGTATCAGAAATTATTGTATTCATAAGATTTTTTTTTTGGTTAAAACAATATATAAAAAGAAAATCGACATATCTTGTATAGACGTTTCTGTAACTCAAATAAATAAAATTAATGGTCCCTCAAACAAAATGAAAGTTTTTTTGGAATACCTAAAATTTGTTATTTAATTGGCTAAATGCAAACATTAAAGAAGCACAAGTGCTTGCAATTGCCAAAAATCAAATCAAAGTCTATGAGAATGTGGAGGTGGGCAATCATGAAGTGAAATTTAGCGTGTGGGAACCACCCACGGCCCCCATTTGTCCACGCGGATTATGACCTTTTATGGACCCTACTTTCTTTCCTGACTCAGCATTTGACGTGGACATCCTCTCATTCCACTAAGTAAGGCCCCAACTCCCAAGGATAGAAAGCTTCTCATTCTCTCTCTCTCTCTCCCCAACCCATTCTCTTCACTTCTTAAACTCTCTCGTAATATTCCAAACCGCCCCTGCTGTCCATTTTCATTTTTTTTATTTTTCAGAAAAAATAAGTACTTATTAAGTTGGTGTTTATTTCTTCTCAAAAAAAAAAGTTAGTGTTTATTTATTATTCCACTTAACCTATTTCTTTTTTTTATTATTATTATTTTTATTTTTACAGTCTTCAACTTATTATCCGAATTCAAATTCTTAATTATTATAACCCTCAAAAAATGTTTAATATTCTCTAATAAACTATATATATTGCATGAAAAATAAGTAATTTTATAATTAGTTGCTACATTAGTGGCAGTATTTTGATATTATTAACTTATTATTATTGTCTCTACGTTTAGCCCATTTATTGTGAGGGATCAATACTCATATTCATATGCCAATGATTATTCACGACCCTAAAAAAAATCTTTGCAAGAGATTTTAATTATTGATAACACAGCAAATATTATTTGCTTAAAAATCCATCCAGCTGGCCCACTCAATTGGCAAGGCTCAAGGCCCAACAACCCAGAGTAGCTGACACGAGCTTCTAGGCAGCGCGCACGCCCGATCGGCTGATGTGACCTCCAGTCCCATCAGCCACCTGACACAAGGTAGCGTCCATACCTACCACCTGCTCCCTTTCATGTCACCGAATACCTACTCTGACAGCCAGTAATCACTCCCCAGGCACTCAAGTGCCCCTCAATCGTCTCATATAAATAGCTCAGCCAACGATGGCACCAGGTATTGAATCCAAGACTTTCTCTCTCTAAAGTACATTCTCTCTCTAAGCTACTAACTTAAGCTTCAGAGTGCTCACGTCTGGTCTGACCGGGCTCTTCTTATTGCAGGTCTTCTCATCCGATCGGATTGCCTTCTCTCCTTCAGATAAAGACATTTTTGACTTTATCATTTGGTGTTTTCGTTGAGAGCATGGTAAACTCAAGATCCAACGAGAACACGACCCCCATGGACTTAGATCATGACAACGATGTTCGTGCCAGATAAGGCACCTCGAGAAGGGGGGAAAGGCCCACCAGGTCCCCTACGAGGACTAACCTCCTTCCCGAATTCAATGATGCCACTATGAGGCAACCAGAAGATACCCCTGTCACGGTGAGGGACATGCGCGCCATTCTTAGCGATTTTACCAAGAGCATCGTCCAAACCATCAAGAAATGGAAGATGCCAGCTATTTCTGAAAGAGCCCAAGAGAATTACTTCGCGGGCGAAGACGGGCGAAGACTTCAGAAAGAATAGAAACAAGGGAATAATCATTAATGAGCCTCGCTCTCAGGGAGCTCGAAGGGGCGTGGTCAGAACCCCGAGAAGGTATGACAAGGGGAAGCAGACGATGTCCACGAACAGGAGTTCCCCTTACTCCAGCAGGTCCACCACTCCCTCCATAAGGGATGACTTGTCCTACATGTGCACTCCAACCCGCAGCCACATGCGAAAGCACAAAGATGAGTCTACAGCTACGACGTTGAGTAAGGAGGATCAATGGCTCAAGCAGAAGCTCAAGCAGCTTGGCTTCCTCGCACCCAAGAAAGGCGCCTTTGAAGGAAACACATGCGGGAATACTGCTTCCCCATTTTGTAGGGAAATCACCGATGCTGAGCTCCCTTCTAGATGGAGAGATGTGGTCATGGAAAGGTACATGGGTAAGACCGATCCTACCACCCATTTGGCTGAATACTTGACTAAGGTCCAGGTCTATACCTATGATGAGAGGATAGCCTGCAGAGTTTTCCCCACCACTTTGGGAGGAGATGCATTGACATGGTTTCACGAGCTACCTCTAGGATCTATTACGTCTTTCAGGCAGCTAAAGGAGCTGTTCACCACGAGATTCATCGTACAAACGCGTGCGCCAAAGACGGTGAATGACTTATGTAACCTTTACCAGAGGACCGATGAAAGTCTGCAAGACTACATCGACAGGTTTCAGGCTACCATGTTCGAGGTAAGAAATGTCAGTGTAGAGATGGCGACTAACGCCTTAACAGGGGGCATCACTGACCGTCCACTATTCGAATCACTCACAACAAGACCCCCATCCAGTTTTGCTGAACTCATGGAGAGGGCCAGGCAACACATCCAAATGGATGACGCCCTTAGGTCCAACAGGGGAAGAAGGACCAGCGTATTGGACCGCTTGCAATACCTGGACGATCGCTCTTCTCACAAGGCCCCCGCTACCGATCGGGCAGCTAGAGGCCAAGACGGAGCTCCCAGTTCTAGAAACTCTGGCCAGGCGAAAGGGTCAGGGAGAGACCGGAATGCGCGTCCAGACGATCGGGCGAAAAGGACATACACCACTCTCAACGCTACCCCGACCGCGGTGCTAATGTGGATAAAGGAAAAGCACCGCTAGGTCAACTGGCCCAGTGACCTGTCTGAAAGAAGCAGGGTTGCCAGGGATTCGAATAAGTATTGCAAATTTCACAGAGACGTCGGTCATTTAACAGACGAGTGCACTTTGATGAGAAAGGAGATCGAAAGGCTAATACGTCGCGGAGCCCTCAAAAGGTTCATAGGCCCGGCCAAAGGGGACGATCCCTGTAGACAGCCGAAGTCTCGCAGGGATGATCCTGACTCAGACGATGATGAGCGCAGGAACCCAAGAAACGCCGACCCGAGCAGGCCATATGCCGAATGTGATCACCGGAGGATCATCTTACGGAGAGGATCTCTCCAGGAAAAAGAAGGGGAAGGGGTCTACCTCTCCCACCGGACCGAGCAGCCTGCCTCAATCACCATATCCAGCGAAGATGCGCGAGACTTCATGTTTCCCCATGAGGACGCTCTCGTTGTAAGAGCTAGGATTAATAACTTCAACGTCAAAAGAATCCTGGTGGACAATGGCAGTGCTGTTAACGTCCTAACTCTCCAGGCTTACCGAGCGATGGGACTCCCGATCGGAGAGCTAAAGCCAAACGCCACTCCACTGATTGGGCTGGGCAATGCCACCATCCCGGTAGCGGGATTAGTAGAGCTCTTTGTCGAGCTAGGCCAAGAGGCAATCGCTCACTCATGTAAGGTAACTTTCATGGTTATCGATATGATATTTTCCTATAATGCCATTTTTGGCAGGCCTTTGCTCTTTCAGACCGGAGCCGTTACCTCCATTCGCTACATGGTGATGAAAATCCCCACCACAGGAGGTGTCGCCATCTTGAGAGGCGACCAAAAGGCATCCCGAGAGGCTTATATAACCATGATAAAGCAGCAGCGGGAAACAATGGTCGTAGAGCCCGGTCTCGAGCAGCCAGAGCGGGCGGAAAGGCCCAGAATGGACCCTGCCGAGGAGATAAAAACGAGAGCGCTGGATAAAGGGAAAAGTGTTCAAGTCGGGACCAGCATGAATACAGAAATGGAAGAAGCCATCATGCAGGTCTTGACAATAAATCAAGCGACCTTTGCCTGGAAGCCAGAGAACATCCCTGGCATAGACCCCAAGGTGATCACCCACAAGTTAAATGTGGACCCAAACCATCCTCCGGTCTGACAGAAGTTAAGAAGGCATGCACCCGACCGGAGGAAGTTCATTTCGGAAGAGTCGAATAGGCTACTTAAGACCGGAACAATCCGAGAGGTAGACTATCCCGAGTGGCTGGCCAACGTGGTCCTCGTTAAGAAAAAGTCAGGCAAGCTGCGGATGTGCGTAGATTTTACTGATCTCAACAAGGCGTGTCCCAAAGACAGCTATCCCTTGCCCAGCATAGACCAGTTGGTGGATGCCACCGCAGGCCATGCCATCTACTCTCTTCTCGACGTATACGCAAGCTACCACCAAATTCTGATGTGGCTCTTGGATCAGGAGAAAACCAGCTTCATCACAGACGACGGAACCTTTTGCTACAAGGTAATGCCGTTCGGCTTAAAGAATGCTGGGGCCACGTATCAGCGTCTGATGAACAAGATCTTTAAAGACCAGATCGGGCAGAATGTCAAGGTCTACGTTGATGACATGATTGTCAAAAGCCAAAGCCCCGAGCAACACCCCGCCGATCTGGCAAAAGTTTTTGACACTCTGAACAAATTCCAGATGAAACTCAATCCCGAGAAGTGTGTCTTTGGGGTACCGTCAGGAAAGTTTTTAGGATTCCTGGTCTCCCAGAGAGGGATTGAGGCCAATCCGGAAAAAATCAGAGCTATCCTCGAGATGCAACCCCCCAGGAACATAAAAGATGTCCAGAAGCTGAACGGAAGAATAACAGCCTTGGGACGTTTCATTTCATCTCCTCCTCAGCCAAGCGCTGCACTCCTTTTTTCAAGAAGCTCAGGAAGAGTGAAACCTTCGTCTGGGGGGAAGATTGCCAGCAAGCCTTCGAAGAGCTGAAGGCATTCCTCACCAACCCGCCACTGCTTAGCCGGCCAATACCAGGTGAAAACTTATACCTATATTTAGCCACTTCTAAGGAAGCTGTTGCAGGTGCATTGGTCTGAGAAGAAGGAACTCAACAGCTACCCATGTACTACGTCAGCGAAGTACTTAGAGGTGCGGATCTAAGAAAGGGACCGGTTGAGCAGTTCATTATTGCCCTCATGATGTGTGCAAGGAAGCTGAGACCGTATTTCAAAGCGCACACAATTGTGGTCCGGTCGGGCCACCCTCTCAGAAAAATTCTTTAGATGCCCGATCTGGAAGGCAAAATGGTGGGATGGGCAATTAAGCTACAGTCCTGGGACATCAGATACGAGCCCAGGAAGGCGATAAAGGCCCAGGCTCTGGCAGATTTTATAGCTGAATTTGCGGGTGAGGACCCTCAGAGTCAGCCCAAGCTACAAAACTGGGAAATGACGGTGGACGGCGAGGCAAACGACACTCGAGGAGGTGTCGGCATAGTAATAAAAGGCCCTCTGGGCATCACAATAAGGTACGCAATAAGGCTTAATTTTAAAGCTTCCAATAATATGGCAGAGTATGAGGTGCTCCTTCAAGGGTTGAGACTGCTCCATGCCATCCGACCGGAAGCATTAGCCATCAAGAGTGACTCCCAGCTGGTAACCAGTCAGGTATTGGGGACTTTCGAAGCCCGAGAGGCCACCATGATCCAGTACTTAGCCAAAGTCAAAGCTGCCTTCGCAAAACTCGAAGAAGCTGGATCAAAATGGGTGCTCCAGAAAGTCCCGAGAGACCAAACAGCAGAGGCCGGTCGGCTAGCGAAGATGTCTGCCTCTGGACAAAGTGTCATAGAGGAAAACATTGCCGTTGTCGACCAAACTTCCTCCTCCCTAGACGAGCCGGAGATGATGGAGATCGACCAAGAGGATGAAACCTGGATGGGCGCAATCAAGCAGTACCTCCAAATAGGTCAGCTGCCCGATGACAAATATGAAGCCCGAAAGGTATCCCAAAAATCCCTTAATTACTCCATCATTAATGGTGATTTGCATAAGAAAGCTTTCAGCCACCCTTGGCTCAAGTGTGTGACGGAGGAAGAGGGAGACTATATCCTCAGAGAGCTCCATGAAGGCATATGCGGAGCACACGAAGCAAGCAAAGTTATGGCAAGAAAAGCCTTCCAGACGGGATATTACTGGCCCAGCATGCTCAAAGATGCTCAAGAAAAAGTAAGAAGATGCCCGCAATGCCAAATACATGGCAGGATCATAAGGCAGCATGGAGCAGGCCAGTAGCCGATCGGAGTCACTTGGCCTTTCGATCAGTGGGGTTTGGATATCTTAGGACCTTTTCCCTAAGGCAAAAAGCAGATGAAGTTCCTCATAGTAGCTGTAGACCACTTCTCCAAATGGATTGAAGCTGAACCTGTGGCCACTATCACAGCCGAGAGGGTCAAGAGCTTCACTTGGAAAAACATCATCTGCAGGTATGGCTTACCTAATGTTTTCATTGCAGATAATGGCAAATAGTTCGACAGCTCCATTTTTAGAAACTTTTGCCAAGGCCTGAACATCAAATTAAAGTTCACATCGGTCGCTCACCCCCAAAGCAACGGAATGACTGAGGTCTCCAATCAGACTATCCTCGAAGGGTTAAAAAAGCGGCTCGGCGAAGCAAAAGGCAACTAGACTGAAGAACTACAAAGTGTCCTGTGGGCGTACAGAACTTCGCCCAGGACAGGCACTCATCAAATGCCATTCTCCCTCGTCTACGGCTCCGAAGCAATGATACCTGTAGAGGTCGGCCTTCCCTCATACCGATCGGCGCTCTACTCCGAACAGGAGAATTCTCAAGAAAGACGCCAAGATTTAGATCTGATAGAAGAAAAGAGGGAAGACGCCTACACCAAGATTGCCGCCTATAAGCAAAGAGTTGCCAGGTACCACAATGCTAAAGTAAGGTCCAGAACTTTCAACGTTGGCGATTTGGTGCTTAGAAAGGCAGAGTTAGGCTCAGGAAATGCCAGGGTGGGAAAGCTAATGCCAAATTGGGAGGGGCCCTACGAGGTCTCCAAAGTCTTAAGCCCGAGCACTTATAGGCTCCGAACTCTATAAGGACAAAATATCCCCAGAAGCTGGAATATAGAAGTACTCAAAAAGTACCATCTATGATAATGTATTAGAGCTTGGAGATTGCCTATTTAATAAAAAGGTTCTTTCTATCAACCTTGTTTAAATTATACGTGATATGCAACCTATACGCTAGGCGTGACGTCCGACCAGAGCTAAAACAAAAGAAGTAAAAGTCGTCGTTCGTCCGTTCGCAAGATGGAGGATCTTACCTCCCTAAATTTGTTACAATGGAGGATCTCACCTCTCTAGCTCGGTTATGCAATTCTTATGTAGCTTTACGAGTATTATTTAGCTCGGTTATGCAGTTCTTATGCAGCTTTACGAGTACTATTTAGCTCGGTTATGCAATTCTTATGCAGATTTACGAGTATTATTTAGCTCGGTTATGCAATTCTTATGCAGCTTTACGAGTATCACTTTAACTGATTACGCAATTTTTATGCGACCCGAAAGTCCGGGTTAGTTAGATCGGCCACTGGGCTTAAGACTTATCTGAATTCAGGAAGTACTTACAAACAATATGCAATTTCACGAGTAGTACTTAGCTCGATTATATTGACAATTTTAATACAAATTTATGTATTCACCACGTGACAACGATTTGCAGAAAAATGCAATTTCATTAACAATGTCTCCACTATACAATTTACAGAGGATTGTTACAGAAATACAAAAAAGCAAAAGCTAATCTAAGTTCCTAAGCTAACTGTCTATATTTACAATATCCACCTCGACAGGAGGATCAACAGTTCGCTTGGCATTCGACTCGGCGGTGGCTTGAGAAGGGTCGGCAGTCGACGGTACAGATCCTGTCCCCCTTCAGAGACATGCCCCGCTGAAGGAGGCACCACCAACTCGGCTTCAGGTGCAGGAGGCGCCTCCAGCTCGGCTTCAGGTGCTGGAGGTACTGTAGACTCAACCTCGAATGGGACCTCCTGACTAGCCTCCGGAAGCGAAGGATCTCCTCCTAAAGCTCTCTCGGTCGCCTCGTCCTCAGGAGCACCCTCTTCATCATCGCCATTTGGAGGAGCGGGCAATGACGTCGGATCGTCCATCCAAGTCAGATCGCATCCAGGGAAGCGCTTCCCAGCTTTATGAATTAGTCGAGACAACAACTCCACCTGGGCATCTGCCAGCTCATCAAGAAGGTGCTCCTTCTGACTTGCAAGCTCCACTTCGAGAATTTTCGTGAAGGAGGCCTCCTTCTCCTCCTCAGACATCCTCAAAGACTCTGCTTCCTTGAGAAGTTGCTCGCCTTCCATCTTCAATTTGGCGTTCTCAGCAGCCAACTATCTGCACTCGGCATCCAGTCGGGTTGCGTCTGCCTCGAACCGCCTGAGCTGTGCATTCTCAGCAGAAAGTCGGGCAACCTCGCCCCTCAGCTTGTCGGCCTCGCTCTGCCGAGCCTTCAGATCCTGAGCCTTGTGGTGGGCCTCCTTCCTCAAGGCCACTGTCTCCGACTGGGAGGCGGAATACTGCTCCTTCAGTTTAGCCACCTCAGCATGAAGGACGGAGGCTTCTTTCCTGGCGGTCTCGCAACGAGCATTTGCCTCCGCCTTGGCTTCGGCGCTCGACTCGGCCCTCCCTTTCCACACGCCGGCCATTAGGTGTAGCCGTTGTGTCCTCCAGGCGGCCTAGGTCAGACACACAGAGGTGTGGACGAGCACCAGAAATAAAGCAACAAGTCCTTACATCCATCAACTGCTGGCTGATGGCATTGCATTCTTTGCTGAGCTGACTGGTGTCACCAGCTTCCCTATGGTCTTCGTCTCGGAGGAGACCCCGACAGATGAAACTAGCCACTTGGCCCAACAACCAATCATCGCTGAAGTTCTCTCTCAAAAACTCCTTTAGAGAAACCGGCAGCCGGTCGGATGAACGTCGTGGAGCCTCGCCATGATGAACACCTTTGCCTTTGGCGACCACCCGAGCGTCCGACTCGGCTATCAGCTCAGCAACCCTCCTCTTGGCAGCCTCCTCGGCCTTCTTTTTGGCAGCCTCCTCGGCCTTCTTCTTGGAGGTGCGTCGTCATCATCCGATTCGTCCCGAAGCCTCGGAGGCCGAGTGTTCTTGAGATGGTGATGAGCGGCTCCGCTTTGAGGTCCCGGCACCACAAGTTTGACGGTGGGCACGGTAGAAGCTGGAGGGGCAGAAGAGATCGGGACTGCGTCAATCGCAGCAGCAACTGAAGAGGCGCTGGCAGCTGCTCGAGAGGATTGCAGCTCTGCCGAGGACACCAATCTCCTCTTCTTCCTTTGCTCTTGGGCCTTCCGCTCGGCCTCACGCTTCTGTTTGATTTTCTCGCCGAATTATTTAGACGCATCGCTCCTGCCAGCCATCTCAGCTGCAAACAGACAATAAACAAGATAAGTTTCTGAGATTTGGTATTCACAACTAATAAAGATAAAATGCAATGCACGACTGATGCATGGTGATTATGTTTTCTCCCCGATCCTAATGCTCACGTTCTACATCCTCAGCGTCTTTGGAGCCGGGAGAGCCAAACAGCGTTTTCAGAAGAAAACTGGACTGATAAGGCTCCCCATGCCTGCTAACGGCATCCATCAACTTCTCTATATCGCCCTCGTACATGGGCTGACCGGCTGCTAGGTCCTTCAGGACCTCAACCCTCACCGATCGGGTGAGGCGCACCCCGAATCCGCCTTTCATCCCCACCAAGAAGTATCTTGCCTTGTATCCCTTCATCGAGGTGGGGATGAACATCAATTTCTTCTTTGGGCGGCTTGTAAAGAAATACTCCATCCCATCGCTTCGACCAGAGATGTAGAAGAAATGAGTGAAAAGCTCCAGAGTCGACGCCACCCCCTCTATTTTGCAGAGGATTTTGAAGCACGCCACCGACCTCCACCCATTCGGATGTAACTGGTTAGGGGCGATCCCATACCCCCTTAATATCGCCATCTCGAAGGCGCCCAACGGCAATCTCAGGCCTGCATCTAGGCTCCAGAGGTGGCAAATGAACCACTCCCTGTTATCTTGGCCAAAGGGCCCTTCTGTCACCACCATTGATTTCGGGCAAGCCAGCACAGATATGTCTTCGGAAAAGCCGTATTTGGAGGGAATTTCAGCCACCTCCTCAGCGGTTAGTCGAGAATGTAACTCGGCGGCTGGTTTGTCCTCATACCAATCCAAAAAGCTTGTGTCTAGCACTTCACCACTGCTGGAAGCCATTTTCAACAAGAAAGAATGGAGGAAAGCTGCAACTCTCTAATTTCTAAATGGAATGGATGCAGAAAGAAAGCGAAAGACGAAATGATACGGAAAGCAAAGGAGAAAAATTACTTACTTGGTAAAAAGACTTAAGAAATTTGAAGAAGAAGCAAGGGATAGTTGCAGAGATCTGGGAATCGAAAACAAATTTTGGCAGAGTTTCAGTAAGGGTCGCAGAAGTAAAGAGAAAATCCTCCTAAAAACCCCCTATTTATAAGCCAAAAGCTTCTGGAACACGCCAAACGTCGCGCCATTCAACAAGCGCCACGTGTCAAAAGACATTATGTCTCTGCGAAGAACGAAGCGTCGCCCTGGGTACACACGCAACATTAAATGAAAACAGCTGTCCAAGCAGGCGCGTCTCTTCAGAAGAAGCGCCTCCCAAATTCAAAAAGCCCGCCAACGCGCATATTCGGATCGGAAAAATTCAGAGTTGGTTCCATCCGAACGGACTTCCAGAAGGCAAATTCATGCCCGATCGGACCTGTTGAGTGGGGGACAAGTGATAACACAGCAAATATCATTTGCTTAAAGGCCCATCCAGCCGGCCCACTCAATTGGCAAGGCCCAAGGCCCAACAACCCAGAGTAGCTGACACGAGCTTGTAGGCAGCGCACACGCCCGATCGGCTGATGTAACCTCCAGTCCCATCAGCCGCCTGACACAAGGCAGCGCCCATGCCTACCACCTGCTCTCTTTCATGTCGCCGAATACCTACTCTGACAGCCAGTAATCACTCCCCAGGTACTAAAGTGCCCCTCAATCGTCTCATATAAATAGTCCAGCCAACGATGGCACCAGGTATTAAATCCAAGACTTTCTCTCTCTAAATCACATTCTCTCTCTAAGCTACTGACTTAAGATTTGGAGTGCTCACGCCTGGTCCGACCGGCCTCTTCTTATTACAGGTTTTCTCATCCGATCGGATTGTGTTTTCTATTTCAGATAAAGACATTTTTGACTTTATCAATTCTAAAGACGAGAAAAATAAAATTCTTAGTAGCAATGATTACTAAAATTTGTGGACTTGTTTATAAATTAAGCTCCATTAATGAACTAAATTTGGGTGCAGAATAGGATTCATGTATGTCTTGAACTGTAAGCAATACACGCAAATATTTTTAATTTTTTTTCCTATTTTATTATAATATTAGCATGTGTAAAGGGTCATTGAGAATGGCAGAGAAATAAGCAGGTTTATGACACAGAATTGTCTTATGCATTTGACATGTCGGGAATAAACGATATAAATGGACCTACCATATAAAAAAATAACTATGCAAATATTAATAAAATTTATACATATGAAATATTTGTAGATAGAGAGAGTTGCTAGAAGATGGAACCCACCACATTGTGGAGATTATAATGCTTTCTTCTATTAGTTTCACTTATGGGGTTGGTGGAATCTCATGATTTATTTTATTATTTCTATATATTATAATTATATATACCCATCTATTACAGATTAATGTTATTGTCTTATACTATCAATTTTTTTTATTTGGCTCGCTTCTAACTGCTACATAAGTTCTATTTAAAAAAATAAAAAATGAAAAATAAAAACGGCTACTAATAACGGATTTTTATAATGAAAGGGGTTGTGTAGTCTAATTCTTATTAAATGTAATTTGTTGATTAACAATAATAATTATTTGGGCATCCTAATTAATTTTGATATATCTTGTCTGTTGGTGACATATGCTTATGGAAATCATACTATACGAAAAGAAAAAACAAATTTAGGGTGATTTTGCCAGGGAATTTTGATATTCGTGACTATTCTGATCAATTTTTATAATCTGGAAGAGCTATATATTGTGGTTGCATCATACATTGTTTAGGATGGAAGTTATCAATGGGTGATTCTTTAACTTTATATTTTTATTGGAATAATCCAATTTAGGGTGATTTTCCAAGGAATTTTAATATTCCTATATATATTTATTTGTTATAATTTTTTTAGAAAGAAAAAAAACCAAAGTTAACTTAATTATATTAATATAAAAGGCTTTACAAATTACTTGTAGTTGAAAAGGAAGGATTAAAATTTAGTTAGTCTACCAATTGATTAGAGTTTAAATTTTACCATTTCTGCTCTCAAAATTGTAATTATAAAAAAATGTTAGAGATTTTTTGACACATATATACCAAAGTCAAATATCCAATTTTTGATAAAAAAGAATAGGGAAATAATAAGGATAATATTACAATATTTGTTTTTTGAGGAAAATAGCTAGGGCTGTATTGCAAAATGCTACTTTTGAAGAAATTAGTAATTTAATTTGACTTATTAAAATGTAATAATTATTAAGCATACATATTAATAATAAATAAGATGATCAATTCAGAAGATGGTGTATGTTTTTCTTTTCTAATGTAAGTAATGACATAAAAAAGTAGAACCAGTGGCAGTGCTTGACTGAAGTAAGTAATCTTTTATATATATAGTCACCGAAAGCTATTTTCATAAAAAAATACTATAGGGCTATGTATTTTGTTTCTACTTAGTTATTTTATTTTATATCCTACCTAGGAACAAGACACTTTGTTTGATAATGAAGTTATAGCTTTAAAAAAAATTATACAATTTGCTGGCCTTCTAACTTTTTGCTACGAGAAGCATCTGTTTAATTTTATTTTTTAAAGAACTAAATTTTTAATTCATAATTAAATAACAACTAATAATAAACAAATTAAAGTAATCACCAAGGGATGGAATTGAATGACATATGGAGTTTTGGATTCGAATTCTATACATGGCTCACTTTTAAACACTTTACCTTTTTATATATTTGTCTAGTATTTTGATTATTAGATGGTTATAAAAAAAATAATAAAATAATAAATATTCGATGGATTCAATGGAAATCATGTGAATGTCAACAAGTAAATATTACTGTTGCAAAGGTATAGAAATTTAGAAATTGAATTTGAGAACTTCATGTCACGGGGGAGCGTTAATTTGGCTTTTTGTCTCCTTAATTATATCATATATATTTCTTCAAGTCAAATTCCACTAAACTCAAATTCACGAGTATCCATTTGACCACTTGAAATTATCAGAACAGCCCCTTTTATTTAATTTTATTCACGAGCCAAAATACTTTTAATTTATTAATTCTTTTTATTTTTATTTATTTATTTAGAGATCGAACTCTAATTTATTGCCATTAAAAAATTAGTTTGTACAGTTAATTTTATATACATAATAACAATTAATTTTTTATTTATTTATTTCATATGGTGATGTGTCCTTATCAATTTACTAATAAATGTGAAAGATACATAATGTGAAAGATACATAAGGATTCAATCGCATGAAGTTAGAGCCGCGCCCTATCTAATTATAGAACATTAATTATTGGTTAGACTAGCTTTTATATATGCATATTGCTGAGAATAGTTCCTTTTTATTTTCATTTCATACTCATCCGATATCATTTTATCAAATAAAATTAATGTTGAAATATTTTGTAATTTTTTTGAGAGAAGTAATAATCCTATAACCATAAAATTATTAAACAAATTTGGAGAATTAATTTACTTGGCTCTTTAATTTGGTTCATGCTGCCTTTTTCTTTTAAAAAAAATAAAAATAAAAAACTTTCATAAACATAAAAACATAGGGAAAGAAAAATAATAATAAAACAAGAACGAATCTACCCTAGCCAATTAAAGTTTTTGAAGCATAACTCGGATAAGCTCAAAAATGTCTTAATAAAATATATAGAAAAAAATCAATCATAAATAAATAAAATTGAAAGGTGTGTTAAACTTTTCTTTCATAATTAATATTAATTTTTTGCATCCACAAACTTTTAGAAAAATAAAAATATTGAAAATATCTTATCATTTGGAAGGAGAGCAAAAAAAAAAAAATCTCCAATAATTTATACTATTTATAAACTCCTGAAGATATGGCACTGTTTTTTTAAAAAAAAAAATAAATTGGCCGATTGAATAAAATAATATTTAAATGGATAAACCATATTATGTAGATGACGCGGCAGGACATGTTTACCAAGTCAGCACGCAAGAAAAAAGCTGGCATTAACCTCACCCATTATGACACGTGGCAAAGATAATTGGTGGGACACCGTAGTTATATATATCAGAGCAAAGTATTATTATTGGCCTTTTTGGGCACGTTTGGTTCGCTGTATTATATTAGACTGTATAGTACTAGTCTGTATAGTATTAGCCTGTATAGTATTAGCTTGTATAGTATTAGCATGTATTATATTATACAGTGTTTGGTATAATATTATATTAGCTTGTAATATTTTATACTATATCTGGTACACAATAGTATATTATATTTTTAAAATAAAATTAAAAAAAATAAAAAATTAAATCATTTTTTAATATTATCAATTTAGACAAAAAAAATTATTGTAAAATACAATTTTTTAAAAATGTGTACAAATTTCTTGAAATATAAATATATAATAGTAGCTAAATTAACAATCAAACAAACAATTTAATTAATAACATTCAATTACATAATTGAAATATATTAATAAATATGCTAAAATTATTAATTTTATACATAGTCCAATAACAAATCAAAATAAATAAATTTCATCATTATTATTTTAGACATAATCCAATATGTAACAGTGACCCATATTTAGAAAACCATACAAAAAAAAGATTTAATAATAATAATAATATTCAAAATAAATAAATTTAATAAATTTTTATGACACACTAAATATATATTTACAAAATAGAAATGATAATAAAATAATAAAATATAATTTATATAAAATGAGAAAAAGTCAAAATAAAGATAAACACCGTATTAGATAAACCCAGGAGGGAGGAGTGTATTATTTTATCCTGTGTATATAGGATAAAAACTAAACTCTGTATTATATAATACATGTATTATTTTTAACTTAAATTAGCCAAACACTCTTTAATGTATTAAAGGGTATTATTTTATGCTATCCTGTGTACTATACAGAAAAGCAAACATGCCCTTTATGTTTATTTGTAGGCAAGGGAAGCAAAGAACCAAGAACTCTTCCTCTTCTCTCTCTATGTTTCTTTTATATTTCTCTATGACCAAACTGCCCTTGTGTCCATTTCATTGAAAGGAAAGGAGCTAAAATGTTACAATCATATTAGAATTTCTATTTCTTTTCTTTTTAAAATAATCTGTCATAAAATATAACTCACTTTCTAAAATCCTTTTATAATTAACCTTTGAATTATACATAATATTCTCAATTAATAAATTTTTAATTAATGCTTGACACTATTTTTCAAAAAATTAATATTTAGTATTTGCATGTCCAATAGAATAAAAATTTAATGAATTTATATTTTCATTGCAATGAAATTTGCATTTTCAAAAGAAGCACTCATTCCATTCCACCAAATTGTCACATTTTGAAAAAAAATTGTTCCACTAAATTGCCATTTGGGTAAATTCAAGATAACATTTAATGCATAATTTTCAACTTTATTATTCATATAATTTCAACAAAAAATTTAATAATTTAATTAATGTCACTCTTTTTTACACACCTAAAATAGCATAAATTAAAAGGATATTTTAGCTTATTCAATATAAATTTTAATAAAAATTAATAATTACCTTAATATTGTTGATTTGTGTAAACAGTGACAATTTATTAGAGCAAATAGAGTATTATTAATGCTTAACATTATAAGTGAATGGATAAAATAGATAAGTAATCTGAAAATTATGTCATAAAATTATAAAATTAATATTTTTTTAATATGCGTAAATGCAAATAAACTATTATTTTTAACTATTATTTTTAAACATGCCAATAATTTTCATATAGCATGGATTAATAAATTCCACTAGTTCCCTTTAAGCAACCCCACTGTAATTAAAATGAATAAATATATTGCTCTTCAAAATGGGACAATAGAGTCAATGTGGGACAAATTACATTAATATAAACCGGAAAAACCGAAGAAAAATTCAATTAATGTATCAAAAGTCAAAAATTAATGACGGGCCTTAAATTTATTTTCCAACCCAACTGATCATATTAATCGACTGGTAGACTAATCCATTATCCATGTACGTAGTATATAGTACTACCCTTTCTTAGTCAACCGTTTAATTGCGAAAAATTAATATCTTTGGCCAAATTCTTAGCCGTTGGATTAATCAATTACCTACTTGGGAAATCATACTTTTAGGTGACGTGATCAACGGTGACGATTGGTTGAATTCATAGGGATATTCATTTTTACATATTGATAGTGTAGCTCACGGGCATGGTATCCAACATCAGCATCATGCTTAATGTACCTAGGGATCTAAACATCAGATCCCATGCACATCCACTATTTTTGCGCACGTTAGCAACATTTATGTGCTCTCATCTAACCTACGCTCATCAGCATAGTGGACAATACCGCTGTGTCCTTTCCCACGCGTTCCCAAAAAAACGCAGATGCACATTTACCCATATAAAAAAAGTTAAAAAAAGTTAATTTATTTTGACTAATATATAATAAAATTTGATTGCTTTAAATTGTGTAAAAATAGTATTTTAAAAATGAAAAAATATACGAGTTAATATAGTTAAAATTAAAGTATTTTTTTGCTATATCCTAACATTAATTAAGAGTATAATAAATGAGAAAAAAAACAATTTGCATATATTTATTACTGTACAAATTAAATAAGATACGCTAGATATTACATAAAAAGGATAAATTGGACTGATTGAGACAAATATAAAAATAAAATGATGTGCCAACTTTTGTAGGGAGGGTATTATTTATTAATTTCCTCCTACTTAGGTACGCGTGAAAAGTGGGGTCACGGGGCAGTGAAAAGTTGACGCCGTTCTCGACGGAGGTTGAGAGAAGAAATTGCAGGCGTCTAGGATTTAGTCCCGTCGCCACCGAAATGTAAAGGGTACTTTAGCTTTCGCTTTTTAACGGGGATCCAACCCCATGATTAACGGCGTTAACATCGTCCATAGGCTGAAATTTATAAACCCTCTAATTGCGGTACTAGTCTGTTTCTTCTACTTACAAGTGCTGTGGCCTCCTTGTCAAAATAATAGTTTTATTTATTTTTTGTTTGTTATAAAAATATACTTCATCTGCTATTTTTATTCTATAATTATATATAATATTTTATTTAATTTTTAATAATTAATATTTTTATTTAATTATTTATAGCATTTTACAAATAAAATTTAAAACATCGTAATTTAATAGCTTAATTTTTTTATTTCTATATATATATTTCATTTAGAGTTAAATTGATTTATAGCAATTTATATTTTTAATATTATTTTAATTATTACAATAATAATCATATATGATATAAATAAAATCCATGATTAATATATCACATAATTACGTGAAATGACACGTAATCCATCATTGAGTTATCGTTTAAAAAAATAAAAATTTGATTTTTTACTACTTCAAAATTTATTTTTATAATTACAATTTTGAGAGTAGGGAGGATGAAATTTAAATTTTTGGAAAATTAAAAAAACTCTACATAAATTCTCGAAAGCTTAAATTACAGGTGATTATTGGACGCCAAATATTTTTTGGTTAGGCTAATAAGAGTTGTTTATCAACATGTTTATAAAAAAAAAAAAAAAAAAAAAAAAGAAAAAAACAATATAATGCTATTTTCGATCAATTTTCAATAATTCAAGATATTTTTGAGCTTTAGTTGGTTAACTTACAATCTAATTGAGAAACAAAAGTACAAATGTATATAAAATAATTGATTGTTTGTTCAAAAAAATAATAATTGATTTTCCAAACAATTGTTTTTTGAAATAATTTAGATAATCAGTGGCTTTTTAACCAAAAAAATATTGGAAGGGTTAAGGTCACTTTTTGCCAGTAATTTTTTTAAATTGATTAAAAAATGCCATTGGAATTTTTTGGTTTATTTTTGCTATTAAAATTTTAGATAATGGAAAAAAATTGACAAATAATCAAATAATGTCACGTATTTTATACTTTAAAAATAAAATATATTCATTTAAATAAGTTAAATAGCAAAAATTATCTATTTTAAAAAATACAGTGACAAAATTTGATTTTTAAAAAATTTTGATATAAAAAATAATTCAAATAATTTAGTTGCATTTCTAATCTGTTTAAAAAATTTATTGGCAAAAAGATAGTACCTATAATCCATATTGAAAATTAGCCATGTGCATCGGTTCGGTTCAATAACCGAACCGAAAATCGAAATTTTAATATTTGGACGAACCGAACCGATATAATACAATAACCGAATTCAAACCGAACCGATATTTTCGGTCAGTTTGGTTCGGTTAACCGAAAAACCGAAATTTTAAAATTATAATTAAAATAATTATCTAAAAATTATAAAAAATTACAAATTATAAAATTAAAATTAAAAAATTCAAATTAAAAAATATATATATGTTTAATTTGAGTTAAATCCACTTATATAAAATTAAAAAAATACAAAAATATTGTTTATTTTAGTAAAAAATGAAAAAAAATATATATATAATCAAAAGTTCGATCGGTTTGGTTTTTTATCGGTTTTTACCTTTCAAAACCGAACCGAAAAATCGAATAGCAAAACCGAATTAAAAATTTCGGTCGGTTTGGTTCGGTTTAAACCGAAATTTGCTCACCCCTATTGAAAATAAATTTTCATAATCACAAATAAATATTATTGGAATTATGGAATATATTTTCTTTCGATTGTTACTCGTGAGAAACACGCCGAGCCTTGATTGTGAGCCGCGTGTATGAATTAATATAAGTCGCCACAAATGTTTCCACGTGTCATATCCTCGGCAACTACCTTGGCGCCGAAATATAGATGTTGGCCCACGCGATTCTCGTTGAATTGATGGGAGCGGTTTTTTTGTTTTTTTAATTTTTTTCCTCAACTTCTCTTTTTCATTAATTTCCAGCTGCTGACCCACCTTTATTTACTAAAATACCACTAGGGGACCCCATCATGGCAAATCAGTAGATTTGCTTCCTTCATGAGGGGCATAATGGAAAATGAAACACAATTTCGTGAACCTGTGAGTCTGTGACGGGGCGGCGCCTGGGCCTGGGGCTGATTGCCTGACCAAGCTGACCTTTTTATTATTTTATTTAATATATATTCGTATTTTAATAAGTATTAATTAAATTTGTATGTTTTGTCTTTTTATTTTTTATTTTTTTTTTGTTATCCTAAACAAATATAAAATTTATTAAAGGCGAACCTCTTTTGGACCCCAAAAGTCTTAATAATCATTATTTTTGCCCTTAATGATTCATACTTTTCTTGTATTGCGTTTGACATCTTTACTTACTATTGTCCTCTACTTTTTTTTTATATTCTTTTATTTTGTAAACAAAATACTGTTTTTTTGAAGAATTCAAAGTTTAATTTTAAAAGTGTAGGATGATTCGTTTATTTTATAAAATCTTGAGGGATGGATAAAGTGACAAAATCATTATGAATGGAAATAATTAGAATTAAGGCAACATATTGCATAATTGCCTATAATTAACTCTATCTTTTAGTTCTTTGGTGGCAGCTGATTTCCGCTTTTGTCGATCCTTTGGCTTTTACCTAGCAATGATAATAATAATGAGGAAATTGAAGACCTCAAATGAATTTAAAAGAATTTCAACATCCATTTCTCTCCTTCGTCTAATGTGACATAACATTAGTACGACCAAATATTTTCAAGCTCTACATGATTATGAAAAAGGAGGAATTTTTAATTTGTGTATTTGTCGTTGACTAAAATTAAGAATTAATTACATCATTTGATTTTTGAAATTTTAATTATTTTCAATATGATAACTGAATTATTTAACTCAAATCCTCTAAAACTGTTATACAGTTATCAGTATCGAGTGTATTTTCCAAATTAATTATCAATTCTAAATAACTTATCAATGTATACTAAAATTCAGGCAAGCTACAGCTCAAATAAACAATTAATCCACCGTGTAAGTTAGATTTCCGCTAACAAGGAAAAAGAAATAAAGAATGCAACAAAATTTAGTTGTAGATTCTAAATTCAAAAAAACAGACTCTTAAACTCTTAAAAACAATCTTAAATTCAAAAATAATTAAACTTTTTTCTTATTTATAAAGGGATCGATCAAAGAAAATGGAGATACTCGAATTTTAGAGTTATTTCTTAACTTAAAGTTTATTGTAAACTTATTTTTAATCAAGAAAACTTTATATATTGTTCATTTTAATTGCACACTCTTTCATTTTTATTTCTCAAAACTAATTTTGTAAATAAATTAAGAAAAATCTACGAAGGTCATTATCTGCTTAGCAAAATGATAGCGCTTAAATCGAACCATATTCCAGTAAGTACAAAACTCAATTTTCAAATGCAATTTTTCTATAAGAACATAAAATCGAGAGATAATTCGATGAATAATTGTATTTCCAAAATTATTATATTCACACAAAGTATATTAGTACAATCTATAGATAATTAATTTTATGAAATTTAGTGATATAATTTAGGAAAATACATTCAAAAAATCCATTCTACATACATGAAAACAGCTCAACACCTTTCACTCTCCGATAAAATGACCTCTCTGTTCTCTTTCTTCCCCCATTAGCCTTTTCTTCTTCTTCTCTCTCTCTCTCTCCATTGCTCTAGAGAGATTCCTCCACACAAACAGTCTTCTCCTTCCTCATCACTCTTCTCTCCTTTTCATATATTAACCATCCATACCCAAAACAGAGAGACGCCCTATACTTCACTTAGGACCCAATAGAGGAAACATCATAAAGACTACATTTTCAACACAAAAATGGTGTTCCCTCGCCTGGGTTCTGGTTTTCTCTTCATTTTATTATCTCTGTTTGTTGTTTTCGTTTCTGGGTCTTCAAGAGCTTTACCCATTATACCATTTGATGAAGGGTACAACCAACTTTTTGGGGAAAATAATCTAGTCCTACATAAAGACGGAAAGGCTGTCCATTTATCGCTTGATGAAAGAACAGGTCTTGTGTTTGGGATTATATTTTTCTTGTTTTATTTTTATAAAGTTTTGATTTTGAGCTTTTTGATTGAAAGTTTATTTGGGGTTTTGAGCAGGGTCTGGATTCGTTTCTCAAGATTTATACATACATGGCTACTTCAGTGCTTCTATCAAGTTGCCTGCAGATTACACTGCTGGAGTTGTGGTTGCTTTCTATGTGAGTAATCTGATTCAATAATCTTATTTAGAGTCCTTTTTTTATTCAATTGTTTCTTTTTTTACGGTTATGTTTTTGAAGTCCAATACTCTGATTGAATTGATCAATAGGGACAAGATTGATTCTTATGTACATGTGATTCTTCTGTACATGGTTTTACTTATCTATTCTCCGTTTTAATCTGTCAAACCCATATTAATTATTATTATTGTTTTTGCAATTCTTATTTTTTTGAGTTTATTATGGTAAGTCGTTAACTTCAAATGGCTTGATCAAACGATGGCTACCATATATTTTTTTCTGTACATATTTTGTTTTGCATGTGTATTAGTTGTCACTAATCAGCATGCTTTGGTGTTATTTCATTTTAAATATCTGGTAAAACCAGTAAGAGCCCATCCCAGAAAAACAAAATAGCAATTAATGACGCCCTTTCTAGTTTTAGTGCCCATTAATTGACTGCCGAAGTTGTTTATGCTGTTAAAGTTTCGATCTTTTATTATTACAGATGTCAAATGGTGACATGTTCGAGAAAAACCATGATGAAATTGACTTTGAGTTCCTGGGTAATATAAGAGGCAAAGATTGGAGGATTCAGACTAATATATATGGTAACGGTAGCACCAGCACTGGCAGAGAAGAAAGATATAGTCTCTGGTTTGATCCTTCTGAAGATCACCATCAATACAGCATTCTTTGGACTGATTCTCAGATCATGTGAGTGAAACGAGAACCCAATTTTTACCATCTCTAATGTTTTCAATGCTAATTCAATTTTGTTTTCTTAAAAGTTTTTCTTGTTATAATGACAGCTATTTAGTGGTTGTACTTTAACAGTTTGTCACTAATAATCTCATGTTCTACAGTATGGAATTTACTCCTTTTAGGGACTTTGATGTTGATGCCTCTAGTGTGGGTTAGAATGCAAAGTTTCTTCTTTTAGGTGATGAGTACATAAAGTTTAATGTTCTTTTGCCTTAACTTACATGCCCCTGTTTTATAAAACCAGTTTTCCTGTTCAAGTCATAGCTAACATTTGGCCAGTGATTTGTTTGATAACTGAGAAAGGGTGGACAAGATTTTGGCTTTCAATTACAAGATATTTTCTCTAGTTTAAGAATCTGTTAAAATCATTGATGTGATGGAGCCTCAAAGTCTTTACCTTTTAGATTATGTGATTGGATCTCTTAGTTATAAGGAATGCCAGAAGCATCATAGAGTGTTGTTAGTTAGGTCCAAAATCATTTTCCTTAGAATATCTGTTTAATTAAGTAATACTATTAATGGATTTTGTAATAATAGTACTAATTCTATGTTTGTTTATCTGTTTTCCTTTGTTAGATTTTATGTGGACGATGTTCCCATTAGGGAGTTTAAAAGAACAGCAGCTATGGGAGGGGATTTTCCTTCTAAGCCAATGTCTTTGTATGCAACAATTTGGGATGGGTCTGATTGGGCTACCAATGGTGGCAAATACAGAGTAAATTACAAATATGCCCCTTATGTCACTGAATTCTCCAACTTTGTTCTTCATGGATGTGCTGTTGATCCAATTGAGCAGATATCAAAATGTGACACTGCACAGAATTCTGATGCAATCCCCAGTGGTATCAGACCCTCACAAAGAATCAAAATGGAGAACTTTAGGAAGAAGTATATGACATATTCATACTGCTATGACCGTGCTCGATACAGTGTTCCTCTATCAGAGTGTGTGATGAATACTAAAGAAGCCGAACGACTTAAATCATTCGATCCTGTTACATTTGGCGGAGGCAGGAGACACCATGGGAAACGCCACCGCCGGAGCCGAACAAGCCACTCAGAAACAAACTCCATTTGAAGTATTTGCATAATGAGGGGATGATTTCTATGTTATTTAAAAATTATGGTTGATATAGCAGCTGGGGATCATTTATTTTTTGTGAATAGAGAAGTAAAAGAACATAGATTTTGATTGAAGATGGTAAAGCGGGGAGTGATTATATGGTTTATGATGGGGTTGGTGGGAAGGTTGGTATGTGTATAGTTCATACCTTTAGTTTTCCAGTTGTTCATTTCTATTTTTATCATTATCATTGATGTCGTCTCTTGGCTTTTACAAATTGAATTTGGTGATGATTTCCTGTACTTTTGAGGCATCCTCATGGGTTGAATAAATAATACTAGTAGCATTATGTGGTGAATGTTTTTTTTTTAAAAAATTTTGCAACTGAAATGAATGTCATCGAGCATCTTTTGTCTTCTATTATTGCTATTATATTATCATATCATGTGAATATAAAAGTGGATGTATTATGACATAATGTATTGAATATTTAGAATTTGGGCAGTTTATTAATATTTAAAAAGTGAGGATTGTCATATTCATAGGACAAATTGTCAAGGGTTAGTTGGAATCAAGGGCGGTTGGATGTAGCAATTGGTGTAGGCAAAAATCTGCAACTTCTGCGTTAATGTTGGACTTTCTTTAACTTCACAGGTTAACGTTAGAAACATTAGAGACTGTCATTCTTGGCCTGTCTTCTAAAAACTCTTTTAACTTCCAAGATATGAATTTGTATTCACTTTTTTGTTTCTTCTATTTTCTTATATATATAAAAATTAAGAAACTATTGTGTCGGTTGTATTTTACTTGTAAGTTTTGAGTAAAATTTAAATTTCATATTTTTTGACTTTTAATATAATTTAATTTTTTTATCTAATTTAATTTTTTTTTAATACAAGTTGATCAATTAAATTTAAGTTTGTATATTAAATTATTTAATTTTATTATAAATTTGAGTTTAATTAAAACTTCTTAATCATTTTAAATAAAATAAATGTGACACATAAAATAGAATAGAAATAGTATATTTTTTAATTTCACAGCGCTTCAACCTATTTATATCTAAATTAAATTATCTAATAAGAGCTTTTTTTAATTAATTAATTTATTTTTATCTGAAAGTACTGATTTAAGAGGCAAAATAGATATTTTGAAAAAAATGATTTATTAACAATAAAATGATACTTTTAAATGTTAAGTTCAGTGGATTGATGGAGTGAGGTTGATATGAACTGACATTTCATTTATGTTAATTCGATAATTTATTGAAATTGAAGACGAAAGGACATCCTACTTTACTTGTATTGTGAATAGAATCGAATGTGGTGGGAATGGGAAATTGAGTTTTATTTTGTTTTTCCAATCACAACTTTGCATTAAGCAATGAAGGGACCACAGTTGGACTCCCAATTACCTGCTTTCTCACTCAACCACAATCACCTCTCACATGCTTCTATCTATCAAATTTAAGTTATGGATTTATGTCAGCAGTCTAATTGACATAGGGTGGGCTTTTAAGGTCAAAGCCCACTCCACCTAATTCGAATAAATATATACTAATAACAACAAATTTTTTAAAAGCATTAATTAAATAAGAGATGTGATGTTATTCGGACTTCCAGATTGGCATAACTTATTGAATTAATTCTTTAAAAATAAATGTAAATAGGTAAAATAAAAAAAGGAAATAGAAAAAGCAATAGGTCGGAATACGAAAGAGACGAGTGAAAATGTATTTTTGTTGTACAGTTAAAAAAAGAAAGAAAGTTAAATTTACTTATAAAATATTAAAAATAATATATATTTATATTTTAAATATATTTTTTACTAAAATTATTTTAAAATATTAAAAATTATATATCATTATTACATAATTAGCTCAAATTTGCTATTTAAAATAAGGCCACATAAAATTGCCATACGTTCACATAAAATTAACACCATATTTTAACTTTTAATGTGAACATACTTAAAAAAAAATGCCATTTTCAACATTAAATTGCAATCCCATTTGACAGAACAAAAGTACAACAAGCTTCTCAAAATCTCAACAAAGTGCCAGCCCATAAGCCTGCTCTTTTCCATTTCTATGCATCATATCTTTAATAGCTTTGAGATTCAACCTTTTTTCTTTCAACCAATTTGAGGAAATTGCGCACGATAGTCTTGCCGTCTGATGTTATGATGCTTTCTGGATGGAACTGCACTCCCTGCAATTTCTCACAGTATTCAGTTTCACCTTTTGCTTTATATTTTGAGCAGTTTAAAGGTCAATATAAGATTATGGAGGATAATTATTCCAGGCCAATGCAGTTTTGCATTTCTCTCCAGAATGCAAGTAATGAGAATATCTCACCTGCAGATGCTTATATTTTCTGTGCCGAGCAGCCATTATCAGTCCGTCTTCTGTCCATGCTGTAATCTCAAGTTCTTCACTAGGAAAACTTTCTTTTTCAATCACAAGGCTATGATATCTCCCCGCAGTGAATGGGCTGCAACAGGTTAAATGATAGCCAGCCACACAACAATTTCATCATCATATCCTGACATATAAAGGTACTATTCTAAGATAAAGGAATTTAAGGCAAGTTTATGGACAGTATCCTAACGTCTTCCAAAAAATGTTCCCTATGTTGTTCCCTTCAAAATTGGCTACAAGCTACTTCAAGGAAGTTCTGGAAGAATAAACTGGTTTAGCAAGCAAACGTATCCCACATACTAATGCCACTGATAATATGCAGATCTAATAAAGATCAACATGACTACCCACCAAATGGATAAAATAAAAAAGTGAACATGCTTGCTTGAAGCATTGCTTGTCAAAAACAGCTTATGCTCATCAAAAACAGCAAACTTTAACTTGATGTCTTCTCCCTAAATACGCTTAGCTTAAAATATCTCAGGTAAAAAAACAAAGCTTAGCATTTTATTTTGGGTCAAACAAGCATTTAGATATGCATATGGTACATGTTAGATCGAAATTTATTTAGTTCACTAAGTTCAAGTCGGTACCCAACAATGAAGCAAAATATGATGAAATAAATTTCAGTTCATTGTTTTACTCAATATTTGTTTAAAGCATTATAAGATTGTATAAAAACATTGCACTAAATGCACCAACATTTACCGCCTTTCTAGCTTAGCTCTCTCATTTTATTCCAAATTATGATAAATTGCTTTAGTTACATCAAAAATACCTTCTAGATGAGTGCCATCAATCTGGACATGTTCAAAGGAAGTTATTTGGTATATGAAATGGCTAAGGTAGTAATACAATTGCCTGAACCCGATCCATGGCTTTTCTCATGGACCAAGCCAAAGGTATAATCTCATGTGTGCATTATAAAACCTGTTTTGCCTGCAAGGCATTTTACAGTTTGCTTGGTCCATGAAATAAGCAACGGACTAAGATCTTTCCCGGCTAAGATAAGGTAGTAAAATAACTAATGGCAGGATAACACGAAATATAAAATTTGAACAAATTTATGAAAATGAGAAAGAAGAATGTCTCACTAAAATGAACATACTTGGGTAACCCAGAAAACAAGCCATCTTCCCCTTTCTCATCATAATATACAGGAGAACTTTTCCCATGCACGACACCATAAGGAGAACGCACGATCTTCCCTGCACCAGAATAAAGTGATGAGGATAGGAAAACAAAGCACGACCACCAACAATTACTGTATATAGACATGTGTGAAAACATTTTTAGGAATGAGAAAACATAATAAAGTGTTTTAGTGAACATTAACTTTTAGACAGTGAAGTAGTTTAAAACAAAGGTGTCTTGCAAGAGTTTTAAAATGCATTAAAAGACTTACCTCCAAAAGCCTCTCCAATACACTGCAGGCCCATACACACCCCAAATAACGGTACTTGAGTGCCAAGCTCCAAAACAGTCTGTAGAGATATTCCAGAATCTTGCGGTGTGCCTATAAAAGGAAATCATATACAGTACGTTAGTTTTTCATTTATTCCTTTGGTTCTGGCTTAATTTTCACCGTGCATCATGTGTAAAAGTAAATATCACTGCCAAAACACCAACCTGGTCCTGGGGAAATAAGCACCCCTCTTGGATTTTTCCTATGAAAATTAAAAGCAAGTATTATGTATGTGTATATATATATATATATGAACAACTTATAATTTTCTCTAGCATACATCATTACCAGCCACATTGGCATCATATGAAATGTATTGATTACCAAATGCCAGTTTACTACGTCAAATATTAAAACTTACCTTTTTAATTCCTCCACTGTTAACTCATCATTCCGATAGACTTCAAATTGGCATCCCAACTCTCCCATGTACTAGAAAATTACAAAGTATTAGGATGAGAGCTTTCAAATAAGAAAACATTATGCTAATTGTGGTGGGAGAACAATCACAAACAGTTTGGAAATTGATCGAGCAAATCAACTTCAAGCAGAAGATTCTAAAACACCACACGACAAAACTCTGACCAAGGTTAAAGCACTTATACTGTTTTCACCTGTCCTGTTCTGAAGTTTTAACTACAGGATAAAAAAGGACACAGCATAGATGCCAAAATTCTCATTAATAATAAGCATTTAAGCTGTTTTTACCTGTCGTGTTCCAAACTTTCAACGGAAAGATAATAAAGGTTTATGACATAGATCACAAGTAGGGATACTCTCACCATAAACCATAATAACACTAAGCAAAAGCCAAGCAACTAAAGTGTAAATATAGCAATGGTAGCACTGGCCATTTTCAAATTCACCTCAATCAGAGGGATTGAATAACTGACAACTTATTCTTGACTGTAGACAGTCAGGATATTGATCACACAAACAGTTTAGAACTCAGAACACTCCAAGTCACCACACAACAAAACTCTCATCAGAATATGGACTTAAAAAGTTTTAGCTTGTCCTGTTTAAAATAGAAAAGATTCTTCAGCAACAGAGATTATTGACAGCAATATTCCTACTACAAACCAAAACAAGACCAAACAAAAAACAAGCAATTAACACATAATGTAAAATAATGCAATGCCACTAGTGAATGTCAGGACACTCGAGCATGAAGGATTCAATAAGTGACATTGTTTTCTTGACAAGACAGTTGGGAAATCAAGCAAGCAAATTTCTTTACAATGTAGAATGTCTAAAGCACTCCACAATAAATTTTCACCAAAAAATAAAAAACAAAAGTTTTCATCTGTCATATTTTACATTTTTGACTCATAAAAAAATAAAAAAGTTTTTCTATGATTTAGATCAGAGAAAGCAATACTCCCAGTAGAAATAAAAAATGAAAACAAATGCAAAGCAACTAAGGCATATACAAAATATTGCATGAGGTGCTGCCACCAGCCATTCACATTCACATTCACTTGAACATGAAGGATTAATTATGTTACTTTAGAATGTAAATAACAGGCAAAGCACTTTCATGAAATGTTTAAATTCAAAGAATTCTCTTATTAGCCTTGTGCTCCTAGCATATAAAAAGATTATTTGAACTTCAGATGTCAATGCAATTAACATATTAAAACAAACAACGGATGAAAGTATATTGAAAACTTCCATTCAACAAATATTTCACCATTTACATGTACACAGAACCCATCAAGCCATTGAACCAACAAGCATATCATAAGAAATTGAACCAAAATAAACATATTTGTAAAATTTGTATAATCCCTTCTTTTGTGGACTTATGATTATAAATTTAGTTAAAGCATAATTTTTCCAATAAATTTATAGAGCTCCTTTCTGTGTACACAAACATGATTAGCAATTTAGTTAAGCTTAAGCAATGAAGAAAATTATAAATCTTGATTCATGCACAAACAATTATAGTCCAAGACATTTAAAAATCAGCACAAACATTAAAAAGAGAAAGGGGAAAAAAAAAGAAGCACCTCAAGGAATTCCAAATGACACAATATTCTGTGGTTGTGCAACTTTGAAATACTTTATTTAAGCATAAAAGAGCCTAAAACTTCATTTAAATGCCATTGATGTCTGGAAACATAAAATTTTAACATTTAAGTTCCTTTTATACGTTTCACAGCATCTGAAAAGCAGGTACAATTCGATTCAGGAAAAAAGAAAATCAAGAATCTATCAGTTGACATTGCAGGACTAGGAAAACTCATTGAATTCATAAATCCAGCCATAATCTACTAGAAAAAGAATGAAACCTGACAAAGATTATAAGTAAAGCTGTCATAATTGTCAATAACAATTATAGGATTCTTCAACTCCCTACTACTGGAAGCCGAAGAATTCGATTCCGCTACAGCCATTGAACATTTCGGAACAAACCCATATACCCTTTTCGGCACAAAACTCACTCCTGCCAAAGAGAAAGAAATTGTCACTCCCACACAGATAACAAATAAAAAAAAGTATATATATATATATATAGAAACCAAGAAAAGAGATTACTTGAAGGCAGAGAGAGAGAAGAGGGGCGAGAAAGATGAGGATTTTGAAGGGTTTTGAGAGAAAGAGATGATTTTGATTGGAGGGAGAAGGGGTTTGATAGCAGAGCTGCAGCCATGGAGGGTGATGGAGACAGAAGAGCGTAAAGGATAAATGGTTTTGAATTCAAAGGGAAATTAGAGAAAGTTGGTACTTTTATACTATTGTAACTGAGAAATTGGCATTGACAGCGAAGGAACCATGGAGTTCCCGAATCAGAAATCTCCTTCTATTTAAGGAGACACGTTTTCCTACATTGTGAGGGATGTGCAGAAAACGCACAAGGGTTTTTGGATTTCTGCTGGGTACATTTTATTCTTTTCCAAAATTAATATTTATTTATTTATTTTTACATGATTTATAGAAGAAACTTTACGGCCATTAAACCTTTTATTTTTAATAAAAAAATTATAAAATAAAATTTTTCATTAAACTTTATTAAAAAAATTTTGTTGGTCACCACATCAGTCCGTCGTATAAAATAAATTTCATGTTAGCTGATATATATATATATATATATATATATCAAAAAATTTAATAAAGAATTTTTTTTTTTTGTGAAAGATGATGAGTGTGGAATTAATCAAGACTTTGGTGGCGCCTTCAACTCTAATTTTACCATTCTTTTCAGTTCAATTTATTATGCATTTTTGTTCATTTCTTCAATTAATCGGTTGGAATTGATTAAGTTCAGCTCATTAAGAAAATAAAACTCTTCTAAGTTCCATCCTTAATTTTTATCCTCACATCACTCAGAATCTAAACTTTAGTTTAACGAGGATAATATCAATTGAAGTAAATATATATATATATTTTTTTTGTGACAACACGTAAAAAAGGGATTGAACGAAGAGGATGGAGTATTTTGAATTTGAATTTCTTTTTTTTTTTTAAAAAAATTAAGTCAATAGACTGTTTATAAATTTCTTTTAGAATTTTTTTTCAATTAAATTGGTTCTTATTAGGGATAAGTATGGACATGTTAATCGATCTATTAACAAAAAAAAATTAACCAGCCTATTAATATCAAATTTTCAAAATCATTAATCATTAATCAGTTCGTTACATTCGGTTAACCAGTTTATCGATTTAGATTTTTTGATTTGGTTAACTAATATTTTTCAGTTAACCACTAAAATTTATAATATACAATTATATATACAAAAATTATATAAGATTCAATTTAATTTCAAATGTGCAAAATAAATATAATATACTAGTCAAAATTCATGTTCAACAAATTGATACCAAGTCAAAAAAATTAGCACACTTAATTCTAATTCAAAAAAAATTGAACAAAATTAAATGTTAAAACATATATTCTAAAATATAAGACAAAGTAATTAAAGGCTATCAAATAAGATATAGACACCAATATATATAATAAAAATAATATATATAAACGTTAATAAGTTACTCAATCAAAATGACAAAATTTAAATATATTTTAAAGTATTATATAAATTTTATAAATAAATATAAAAAATTAAGGTATAAAAATAAAAATATAATTTAAATATACTTTATGTAAGTTTCAGGCAATAGAAATTTAAAATTTAAAATGTCAAAATACTAAGGGAAAGTTTGGAAACCTATTCATTTTTTATTTTTTAAATATATTATACATATATTTTATTCAGCTTGTAAAACTAATGCAAGTTTATTTTTGCTATTAGTTGGATTCTTTTTGCTTAAAGAAAAACATTTAGGTTAGTTTATTGGGACTACAATCACGTGGGCCCAATGCCTATTCCTAACATTGGGTGAAAAGGCCCTCCTAAAATATAGGCCCGATGTCACAATGCGACAATACAGGCCCTATGTGATAAGAATATTTTTATTTTAAATCACCCTTATATTATATTTACGTATTCTGCATATTGACATTTTGTATGTGTAATGGATTATTAATCAAGCGATTTGATAGCAATTACAAATTTATAAGAAATATGTGGTGTAGCTGATGAGGTTGTTTTTATTTCTGAACACAACATTGTCCTCATAATTACTACTCATCCCCATTAATTTGTTTTATCACTTAAATTGACGGTAGAGAAGAAAATTTCAGCTTTTAACTTGTTACCAATCCTGACCTTGAGACTACAGATTACTAACATAAAACATTAGTTGCCAGAATCATTCCATGGTGAACCATTTTTTCACTTTAAAATGTGGGTAATAAATTCTATACTATTTAAATTGTCAAATTATTTTTATTTATTAAAAAAATATCAAATTATTTTCTATTATTGTTCACAAGCTAAAAGCCTTTTTTTTGAATTCATATAATTTTATTTTTTAAAGAGTTGAAGAGAAAATTTTCTATAGTAACTAATATATATTCGTCTTATGACTCTCAGCCTCAAGTGTTCCAACTCGAGTTAAACAATGGAAAGTAGCAAATACCATGGCAAGTACTAATTAACTAATTACCAATTAAACCCTAAAAAACCTCAGTAATCCTACACTTAATTCCGAAATGTAATGCAAAATTGACCAAAAATTCCTTTTTTTTTTTTTTTAAATATCATGGATGGAATATTCTACCATGCTCCTATTCACAGTTTCACACTACTGTGAGTCAGCAATCAGCATCAAAACCAGCTTGAAAGAAAGAAAACAGAAGAAAGTCGTGTTTTTTTTTTCTTTAACCCTTTAGCCACCATTTAAGACCATACCAAATAATACACAACAAACATACATATTCATTATAAAAACACAATATGATGATATGCTGATGATGATGATGCGTAGTCTATAAGCCATTTCTTTTCTCCCTCTCCACCTATGCTGCTCACTCACACACGCCCATTACTGAAACCCTAGATCTTATAACTTTTCTTTTTTGGGTTTTTTTTATACCCTTTTACATTACTGTTAAACGCACACTTAACACACTTTCTTTCTTTTTTTATATTTTTATTATTTTTTTTTTGGGTTTTGGGATTTTAATTCTGCAAAATCTTGCCCTCAGATCTGCATAATTCGCCTCCTATATACATTTTTCTTGAATTTTATTTACTCGAAATTCATCTGAATTTGTTCTGATTCGGTTGAAAATTGAAAACCCAGTTCGTAGAACGGTGTAATTCAGTTTCTTTCGTATGAATTTGGTGCTATTGATTTCGAATTTTGTAGGGGATATTTTGTGATAGCTAAAGTTGGTTGCTTTTTGTGGAGATTTTGGTGATTGCGCGATCCACGTAATTTTGATATAAGATTTCGCATTTTTGTTTGGTACGCGGTATATTTTGATCAGATTAGATCTGGGTTTTCCTTGTCATGTGATAGTTTTTTATTTATAATTACTGGGTTTATCAAATGGCAATGCCACCGGGAAATGTGGTAATTTCAGATAAAATGCAGTTTCCTGCTGGTGGCGGCGGAGGTACTGGTGGAGTTGGGAATGAGATCCAACAGCAGCACCACCATCGCCACCAGTGGTTTCCCATGGATGAGCGTGACGGTTTTATCTCGTGGCTGAGGGGGGAATTCGCAGCTTCCAATGCTATAATTGACTCCCTCTGCCACCATCTCCGGGCGGTGGGGGAGCCTGGAGAATATGACTTAGTGATCGGTTGCATACAGCAGAGGAGGTGCAATTGGAACCCTGTGTTGCATATGCAGCAATATTTTTCGGTCGGAGAAGTGATCTTTGCCCTGCAACAAGTGGCATTAAGGAAGCAACAAAATCAGCACCATAGGTATTATCACGATCAGCCCAAAACTGGGGGCAAGGAGTATAAGAGATCTTCAAGTGCAGGGTTTAACAAAGGACAGAGAGGTGGTGGTGAGGTAGTTAAAGAAACGAATAATTCGACTACAGAGAATAATAGTTCAGATGGAAATCCTCCAGCGAATGTGGGAGGTGAGAATTCTGAGGAGATCAAATCAGGTTGTGATGGTGGGAAATTGGGAGATAAGAGTTTAGCACTTGCTGAGGACAAGAAAGGTAATTAATTAGAGGGTTTAGAGCGTTCATTTTTACTATGTGACTTCCGTTTTACTTTGATTAATGTTAGAGTATCAGTAGCCTGATATAGATGGTAGGATTAAACGTATTATCTTCAGCCTTCAATTTGTCACTAAAATAGATTTAATTGATATCCATATATTATAAGATACAAACCGCCATCTTTGTTTATCAAGCGTGATTTTTCCCATTTATGAATACATCTTTCCAATTATACTTTTGATATGGTTCTACGTCAGTTCCGTTTTCTCAAAGAATACGGGTGGGTTTCCTATTCTACTAGAATAACCATCCTCATTTTTTGGTGTTGCTGTCCTATGATTTGGGGATTTTACTTTTATTTATTTGTTAAAAAAGACATTTTTTTATTAACTTATTTGTTGTTTGCACTTCTACCTCCTAAAAACATAGCTCAGCTATAATCAGTAGAAGACGCAATTCTGTGGAGGCATATTCTTTTTAGATGGTTTTAAGTAGCATAGTAAACGGCCTACGCTCTTCAACTGATGTTTGTTTAGTAGTGAGAAAATTGGTGCCAAGCGTTGATGCTGGTTTTTTCTGGTCATGCCCCCCAACCTTTTTGAGGCAAATGTAGCTTTATTTTATTTTGTTTCTGTTTTTGTCTCTTGATGAAATGTTATGAACTTGCCATGTTTAAAATACTTGCCATGTTTAAAATCATTCTAAATGAACTAAAAAAGTTATAGAATTTAGAAAGACAATTAATCAAAACTACAATTTGTCCTTTAAAGTACCTTCTGGAGAAGATTGTGGGGTTATTCATTCTTTTCTTTCTCATGGGAACAGATGTTACTGCAAAACCACATGTAGATAGCTGCCTGAAGGGTTCAGGAAATTCAGAAGGAAACTTGTCAGAGAATTTAGAAACTGAGGCTGACGCTCTGGATGAAAGAATTAGTCCCAAAGGTTACAAGCTCCCTTTCAAATCATATATAATAATTTTTGTCACAGTTGGGTTGTTGTGCTTATGGCTAGTTCATTTCCTATGTTAAGACTGAGTAGCTTATTTTTTTTTTTGGAAATATAATGTTTTGTGGAGGTGGCCACTTGTTCGCAGAATCTACCTTGTTTAGCATGAATAATTTGTTGACCTTTTTTTTTTTTAGTAATTTTTGCTGCTTATTTTGTTTTTTTTTTTGTTTTTAGTTTATTATTGAGACATCTTGTAATGTTCTACCAGAGAATGATTCAAGTTCAATTCTGAATCAGAATGTGAAGCAAAATGTTGCTGTTACTCCAAAAACATTTGTTGCTTCAGAGATGGTTGATGGAAAAATGGTAACAGTTTTGTTGGCATTTGTTTCTCTAAAATCCTGAATAAATTAACAGCATCCATGGATAAATATTTCAATTTCTCTTGCTTTTTATACTTCTAAGATTTTCTGTTCTTTTCTCTAGGTCAATGTAGCTGATGGTATGAAATTGTATGATCAAGTGCTTGATGATGTGGAAGTTCCAAAACTTGTTTCATTGGTTAACGATTTGAGAACTGCTGGGAGAAGAGGACAGTTTCAAGGCAAGTTCACTATTTTATTCTTTTCTAAATTTTGAAAGTATAACCTTCTTATGTACATCTATATCCCTTTCAATTTGCTTCAGTTTGTAGTCTGATGAATTTAAGCTGGTTCCTTGGACCACACGACGTCTTGTATGTCTAAGATGTTGTGAGGTTACCAAGTGCTGAAAATGAGTGTAAATCAATCCTTAGTTATTTATACAAACTTCAGTTGTATTCTGGTCATACTAGTGCAAGTTGTCCATATCATATAACTTTCCTTCATTTATGATTCTGTAACAGAAGTTTTCTTTTCAAAAGAACATGCAGAGATACTTAAACCTCCACTGCCATGACCATGTCCATGTGGGTGACTTATACAACACAGATATCTCTGTGTCTAACAACCTTTATTATCACGTTGTTTCTGTCTTTCCCAGCTCACATCTGTCTTCAAATATTGGTTGCCCGTGTTTAAGAATCTGATGTGTCCTCTAGGTCTTTACTGGTTGTTTTAATTTGTGCTATGGTGTCATTGATGTTCTCAAGGGGGTTAATTACCAAGTGGATCAGTAAGCATACCTAGAAGGATAGAAAAGTTCAGTCTTTGGGATTATACAAGACGCTCATTGCAAAACAAAGTTTTGAACTGTAAGAAGTCTGGTGGTCCTGTAAAACTCACTCCTAAATGTAACTTTCGTTCAAAAATGTAAGTAGACTACTAGAAATGTCACTTGAAAGATCAGATAGGAGATCAAACTCATGCCATGCAGAAAAGCTAGCATCTGATTAGTCTCACTGCTAGTGTATCCGACCATAGAATGCTAGTTCTACAACTTAAAAGGTCCAAGTAGAAGATCAAAAGTATGTACTGAAACTTTTGCGGAAAGGCTAAAATGTTTGTGGGCAATGAAAATAATAATTTAGCTTTTTTTTTTTGGGAGGAGATTTAACTACATACTTTCTATTATTGGCTCACTTCCGTTTTTACTGTCTTGATGTGAGACAATAGACATCAGATTGGGATTCAGTTTCTTGCATTATTTGGGCGCAGGATGCTGGGTGAATTTTAATAGATTATTAAATTTTCTGGAATCTTAATGCCCTCTGGAGAAAGAAAAAGAAAATACGGGGTTCTATTAGAGTGCTATATATTAGTCAATCACATAGACATGCTTTGGAAACATATTAGGGATGGATCAATTGCAGTTCCTTTTGCCGTCTTCCTAATCTCTATTGTTCATTTATGTCTGTATCTGATCTCTTTTTCACTCAATTTTATAGTTGTCTTATCACGACTTTTGAACACTTGTCGAAAAGATTGTTGCTAATCATTATTTATGCTCTTAGAAGTGTGACAATAAATGACTTTCTTCTTTCTAATTAAATCATAGGTGTTTTTGTTCTGTATATAATATAATTTTCTCTCTTTGGGAGGCCCTTCCTGTGCATTTTTTGTTGGTCAAATGTCTGCTTGTTGTGTAATGGCAACCACAGCTAAATTTTTGTTGGTTGAGAAGCAGGTCAGACATATGTTGTCTCCAAGAGACCTATGAAAGGACATGGGAGGGAGATGATTCAGTTGGGTCTTCCCATAGCGGATGCACCTGTTGAAGATGAAAATGCTGCAGCAAACTCTAAAGGTATGTTATAAATCATGTTAAACTCTTATGTAAATATGCATATATAAGAATATTCCCAGAACAATATTGAAGAAACATATGTTCTTTTCCTTCAATATATTTATTTCAGATCGGAGAAATGAGCCCATTCCCACCTTGCTGCAAGATGTCATAGAGCGTTTTCTTGACATGCAGATTATGACCATGAAGCCAGATGCTTGTATAATTGACATATACAATGAGGTTCATGATTATACTTTTATATGTAGTGGGTAGTGGTTCTGGAACACTGATTCAGCAAGTTAACTTTACTTTGTGGTGGAAATTTCTGTAGGGTGATCATTCACAGCCTCACATGTGGCCTCCATGGTTTGGGAAGCCTATTTCTGTGCTTTTCTTGGCAGAGTGTGACCTTACTTTTGGCAGAGTAATTACTACAGATCATCCTGGGGATTACAGAGGCTCTCTTAAGCTATCTCTTTCACCTGGGTAAATCTTGCTTAACTCCATTTTTCTCCCAATTGTTTGTACACAGTACATCAAGCTCATTGTTGCTACGCTTGTCTTTCTCAAGTCTTTCTCAAGTGTAACAATAACTTGGCTGTTTGAATATATTGAATTACTAATAGTATTTACCTCCCATCAATTTATATTCTTTTTGTCTGTTTTTGGAGATTGAATGTATAGCTCCGAGTCCCACTGGTGTTTTATCTTATTGTGGCAACAGATCCCTCCTTGTGGTGCAAGGGAAATCCACAGATTTTGCTAAGCATGCAATTCCTGCTATACGGAAACAACGAATACTTGTTACCTTCACCAAGTCACAACCCAAAAAGTGTGTACAAAGTGACAGTCAACGCCTAAGCTCACCTGCAGCGTCATCTTCTCACTGGGGTCCACCACCAAGTAGATCACCAAATCATATTCGGCATTCTGTGCCCAAGCATTACACAGCAATAACAACAACTGGTGTACTGCCAGCTCCACCTATGCGCTCACAGATTCCGCCACCAAATGGTGTGCAACCACTCTTTGTGACTGCCCCTGTTGCAGCTCCAATTCCTTTCCCTGCACCAGTTCCTATTCCATCTGTTTCAACTGGATGGCCAGCAGCTCCCCCAAGGCATCCTCCAAATCGTCTTCCTGTCCCAGTTCCTGGCACTGGTGTTTTTCTTCCTCCAGCAGGTTCTGGTAATGCTTCATCTCTGCAATCGATAGCTGCAACTGAGATGAACTTCCCTGTGGAGATGGCATCACTGCCAGATAAGGAAAATGGACCGGGGAAATCCAATCACGGTGCTTGTGCTTCTCCGAAAGAGAAATTGGATGGAAAGACTCACAGGCAAGATTGTAATGGAATTGTGGATGGTAGAGCTGTGAAGGAGGAGGAACAACATCAAAATGATGATCATACATCGGCAAACAAGTAGCCGGATCAATTTAGAGAGAAAGAAAGAGAGAGAGAGTATTTTGTCAAAGGGGTAGGCTGCAATTGCAATGAGTTTTGAAGCAAATGTAAAGAGCGGCAATGTTCGAGATTTCTACACTTTCACACTCGTTGGAAGGGAAACAAAGGGAGGAGGAACTTATCAGTTCTCTTTGTAATTCCTTTTGTTATCTGTTCCTTTTTTTTTGTTTTTTTGTTGTCTGATCACATGAACTCACACTAGGTGGAAATTAAACCTCAATCCTTAATTCAACTTTTGTTCTTACATATTGTTCACAAGTTTTGTTCTATACGAGTAGTTAAGCCTGTTTTTTTAATATAATTAAAGCCAAATGTGTATTTATGTTTCTATCGTTGCTTTAAATGGACAAATTTGCTTTTAATGTTTGTTTTTGAACAAATTTATTTCAAATATTTTGAAAAATATGAGAAATTTGTTTTACCGTCAATTGTCGTTAAGGTTGATAGTTTAGTTGTTAATTGACTATTGAGGTGGATAGACTTTGATACTTATCGCGCATGCATTGGACATGTCACGTATGATTAAATAGTCAAAAGTGCATTTTTATTTCCTAATGTTTTTACAAATGAATAATTTTGCTCCTAACGTTTGTAAAATGAGAGATTTTTGCCTTCATCGTTACTTTTTGCTGTCTAATGCACGAGTAACATGTGTTCTACTTCATCCACTTTAGCAGTCAACTAACGACTAAATGTTCAAATATAACGGAAAGTAACGATGAGGGTAAAAATCTCTTATTTTATAAATATTAGGAATAAATTTGTTTCAAAATAAACGTCAAGAGTAAATTTACACATTTGAAGAAATAATAAGGATAACTATGCACCTTTAGCCTATAATTTTCGAAATAATTGAAAATCGATTTATTAAAAATTTGGACAAACCGAAATCATATAATAATCAAACTCAAACCGAACTGATATTTTCGGCCGGTTCGGTTAACCGATAAAACCGAAATTTCAAAATTATAATTAAAAAATTGTTTAAAAATTATACAAAATTACAAATTATAAAACTAAAATAAAAACATTCAAATTAAAAAATATACATATATTTAATTTGAGTTCAATCCTCTTAGATTCAATAAAAAAATATAAAAATAAAGTTTACTTTTGTAAAAATTGAAAAATAAATATATATTAATAATTATTCGGTCGGTTCGATTTTTTCGATTTTTTCCTTTCAAAACCGAACCGAACCGAAATTGGCATGTTTTTGAAACTAAAACCGAACTAAATTACAAAAGTAGGTCGGTTCGGTTCGATTTTTCGATTGGAACCGAAATTTGCTCACCCCTAAGTTTGTTGAGATCGGTTTTTTTAAAAATAATTAATTATTAATCGGCCTATTAAATTTGATTAATCAATTCATTAGTTTTAACTTTTATTGTTTGATTAAGCAATATTTTTCTATCGCTACTAACAATTTAGCATACTATTATAAAAAAAAGCTTAATATATATACATACACCTAAATTTAGTTCAATAATTCATTAAATACTTAAAATTTAATAGTGATTCATTAAACATTTATACTTATCAATTTTGTAAATAATAAATACAAATTTACATTAATTTTGAAAAATCGGAGGACGTGATACTCAACTACGCTGATATGACATCACATGTCAAAATCAATAAAAACAATTAATCTGTTCCGTTTTCAATTTTCAGCATTTTTATTGTGCATGTGGAATATATGTGTTAATGACAATAGCTCAAATGTAATATCAGTGTAATTTTGTGTCACGTGCTTCAATTTTTCAAAAATAGTATAAATTTATATTTATTATTTATAAAATTGATAAGTATAGATGCTCAATAGTTTATTGTTAAAATTCGGGTGTTTAAATGAATTATGCAATCAAATTCAGATGTCTCCCCATGCATTAAACCAAAAAATAGGCCAAATTCAATTTAATTTCAAACGTTTAAAGTAATTCAATATAAAAATCACAAAACAAACATAATTTACTGGCCAAAATTCATGTTTCATTTTCATCATTCTTCACTTTTTATAGTTAATTGTTTCAATAAATTAATAGCTAATATTATAAAATAAATTTAATATTAGTTGGAATTAGCATGTTTAATATTAGATCAAAGAAAAATTTCGACAAAATTAATTATTAAAAAATAAATTTTAAAATATAAAAAAAATGTAATTAAATGTTATCAAGTAAAATATAGACACTAATATGTATAATAAAAAATTAAATATATAAATATTAATCGATTACTTTATATAAGTATTATTTTATATAATTGAAAGAAATGACATAATTTGAATATATTTTAAAGTATTATATAAATTTTATAAAGAAATAAAAAAAAATTAAAGTATAAAAATAAAAAATATAATTTAAATATACATTAAAGTATTACTTCATAAAAAAATTAAAAAAAATTAAGATATAAAATAAAAATATAATATATACATATGAATTAGTTATATACGAACTAATAGTTAATCGATATTCAAAAATTAAAATTGAAAATGATAATAGAATCTGTCGGACCGATTAATAAAAAATCGATTTAATTTCGAATTAATTTTAAGATTAACTAAATTTTCAATTTTTTTATTTTCACAACTGTGTAAAACTAGGACGAACTAGTTAACTTTCAACTGCTGATTGTCAAGAGGATAAACACACATAAAAGACATATTCCAATATTTGCTCAAAGAATTTACTGTTTCGTTTATCACTTAAATTCTGGCACCTATATATCCAAATAGGAGCAATGCTAAGCATCACTCCTGTATAAAATTTAAATTTTTTACAACGTATGATTAAAATATTTTAATTGGTTTTAAAACATGTCATGCAGTAGTGAGTGGAGAAAGTAAAAGGAGAACTAAGATGGAAAAGGTTTTTAACACTTTTCGCGCAAGTAGCTAATCGGTGCCTTCCTTCAAGGTTGTTTAAAATAGGCTGATAATAAGGTATTAAATGGCAGAAGCGAAGCACCCGCGTCTTATTCTGAACAATTTCCTTACTCAACAAGAGTGCAAGGAACTGGAATTCATTCACAAGAGCAATTCTACAGTTGGGTATAGGCCCAACGTCTTCTCCACAACTCTCTCTCATCTCATCGCTACCAATTCTCCCCATCTTATCATCCCTTTCGTTCCCATCCGAGGTTTGCTTTATAATTTTATCATCTGTATCAATTTTTCTCCTTATCCAGGATTAATTTGTTTTTGGGTTTCTTTTCTTTTCAATTAAAGATAGGTTGAAAGAGCAGGTAGAGGATTTTTTCGGCTGTGAATTCGAGCTTTTTGTCGAATTCACCGGTTTGATTAGGTGGGTTTTTTTTTCCTTGAGTACTATGCTTCTAATGGATCACATATTGAATTTGAGTGTTGCAAAATTCTTATTTGGATGACTTTTGTTCATTTTGTGTTACTAATTTTTCCTTGTTTTGAGAGTAACTTTGCTTGATCACGGGTCTTCATAATTTGTTATCTGATTTTGATGATTAATTGCCTTGTAAATCAGCTGGACTAGAGGAGCGAGCATCGGATGGCACAGTGACGATAATAGGCCCTATCTCAAACAGCGGGATTTCACGGTAAATGCTCCTTCATTTCCTCTTCTATTCCATATATTTATTTCATGCCTTGATGTCTAATATCTTTCTGGCATTTGGTATTATTATTGCTATTTTTTATTTTTCGGTTAATGCTATCTGTTACTGCTTTTGATGGTTTTTCATGTTTTTCTTGGTACAAAGGCAGTCTGTTATCTGAATAATTATGAGAAGAATTTCAAAGGTGGACTCTTTCACTTCCAGGATGGGGAGCCAACAACTGTTGTTCCCATGGCTGGTGTAAGTAGACCTGCTAATTTTTATCCTACATGTCTTACAGCCAGTACATAAGGCGTTTTGTAACCTTTCTATCTAATTTTGGGTGTAATAATTCCATGCCTTTTTATTATGAACGGATATAATGAAGCAAACTAAAGTTTATTGTGCTTGGTTTGAGTTGCTAACTGATCCTACTGGTGGATTGCTGGTCTGGTAATTTGATTCTTTTTAGTGTCACTTCTTTGGAACTCATTATTGTACTTCCTCAGGATCTTGCAATATATACAGCTGACAGTCGAAATGTTCATTCAGTTGATGAGGTAAATTTATTATTTATCCTTTTTTTTTTTTGTTCTCTGCATCCTCACAACAACAGTATGGAGTTACTTTTGAGATCATTTTATGATTCTAAAGATTTCTTCTTGACCATCATCTAGCTCACTAGCAGTCAGTTCGGTTTAAGTTTTGTGGATTTCATGGTTCATTTAATATTCTCTTTCTTTTCTATGTTATGCTTGATGATTGGTAGCTTTTCTTTTGGAATCAATTCTGATCATGGTAGGTCTAGTGGTGTGGCCACATGCAGTGGATGACTAGTGGATACTTTTGTTTTGTTCAAGAAAATAATTAACACTTCAACGATTAGATGTATTCTTTCATTTAGGTTGTCTGAACTTTAGAATGGATGATTTGTTTTAGGATTTATGTTGTATCCATTTAGTGCAGCTTGCTACTGTTAGTTGCATTAGCATAATTTGCAAACAAAAGGATTAGTAACAATGCTGTTTCTGATGCAACATGAAAATTAACTTGTTAAATGTGCACTATGTTTGGTGACTCGAAACAAATGAGAGCTAACCAGTTGTAATTTGATAACACAAGTTGAAGCACTACACTTAGCTATTGCCTCAGTTTGCTATGACATCAAAAATCTTTTAGTATGCACAGTATTCTAACCCATCTTTAGAAATGAGTGAGACTGTTGCTTAAAATATTATTATTTATTAGCAATATAGTGGCACTTAAATGAAAATTTCTGAAGATGGACAAGTATACCGTTTTATTGATACCCATAGATGAAGATGGGACAAAGTGTTGCAATTTCCTCGCTTGGTGTTCCCATAAAGCAGTGCAGTGTTCCTGTTGCTTATTTTAGTCTGATTTTCTTTAATATGAACTCTGTATGCAGATAACTGAAGGAGAAAGGCTTACCCTTACAGTATGGTTTAGCCGTAATAGTGACCATGATGAGGATGCTAAGCTCATGTCCCTTCTATCAGACAACTTGTTATATTGTTCAACCCACGTGCCAGGTTTAACGCTTCCTATGATGGCTTCCAGCGATATGTACTGGTTTTCTCCAGAACAAGTGTCTCATCGAGAATCTGGTTTTGATATATGCTGTGCAAGATTACACGTGCTTGGGTTTGACGTTTGTCCTTCTCAAGGAAATAGCTCCTTTTCAGATTTCATGGAACTACTCATGGAGCCAGTGAAGCTGGCAATGGGCAATCAGTTATATGAACAGGAATTTGCCAACATTTTGCTCTTACTTCAGGTAATTTAGCAAGTTCTTGTAAATTTACCAACTTTTTTCAACATTTAGAAGTTTTGCATGCTGATGTGGTCATTTCTCGACCGAAAACACAGTAATTTGGTTCTGAGGATCACCTAATTACCACATTGTTTCCTTTTGTAAAATCTTTGTTCTTTTAAAATGCAAAAATAAACAAGCAATTTTTTTAAAAAGAAAAAAGAATCAAACGATGATGTTGCGGAGAGAAAATGTTCAGTAGCCTGTTTAGATGGCTGTTCGCAACTTGGATGGTTAGGCGATCTCCTCTCCATATCTAGGGAGTCAAATGTCAACTTGCCTGGCCCAAATATATATCGGTGACTTGAAATTGGGACTAGACTAGCAATAAGAACACGTTATCTAATTTAAAGATTCATGGGTCTGCTGATAATCCAAATCTTTTTCCCAACTTGAAATAGCTGGTGGAATTTTACTATTGGAGAGCCCTGGATTTGCCAAATTCTCACTATGAAGTCGGAAGTGGCAGGGCCAAAGAGTTATCAGAATCAGAAAAGAAGAAAATCGGTGCCCTAAAATCTCTTGTTTTGAAGGATGATCAAATGGCAGAGATGAAGTTTGGCTGCATCAGCTGTAACAAGAAGTGGCAAGAGTCCTTTGACTGGGCAAAATTTACTTCTGCAGTTGCTGCTTGGGAAGATTATACAAGTAAATTACATAAACAGTTGGTAATGAGCCTACCATTATGGAGAAAACAGCAAATTATATACAATGTTTCCTTTGATGGTTTTGACAATCAATTTTGAATTATTTATTGTCATGTTCATGTTTCCCTTTACAATGATTTTCAACTATTATACTTATAAAGATAGATTCAAAATCTTGCAAATAGATGTAATAATTCACGACTCTATTCAGCTGAATGGCTCTCCTTGGTGATGCTCCATTGATGGAGAATATTGCCAAAGATGTCGTGGAATATGAAAAGGGCATTTCTGTGATTCATTTGCACTGACATGAAACCTTGGCCATCATAATAAAACTTCAATTCCTCTCTGTTCCATTTCCTTATTTCGCCTCTCCATGCCTTTGATCCACCCCCACTAGTTAGAAATTGGATATTGCTGGCATTAAAATTAAAAATTAATCTAGTTTAGTTCCATTACACATTAAATAAAATACATTTTTAATTTATGTTACCTGTCATTGCTAGTGATGCGTTCCAAGCAATGATCATGCCCATTTATGTAGGCATCAACATTATGTTCCTGAGAAAGAAAAATTAATATCTTGGTTGCAATTTCTTATGCATAAGAATTGTAAATTGTTATTATTAATTAGCAATATGCTTAAATTACCTTAAGAATGGGAAGCAGGTGGTGTACAAGTTCCACTGTGACTCCATGATGTCCTGCACTTAGAATGGCATGATGACCTACTACTATCTTCCATTTCGCTGAGGAGCTTCTTAATGCTAAATCCACATCCTATGAAAATTTGAAATTTAAGTAACCAAGTAATTATTTCCTAATTAATTTCATTTCAATTATAATAATGTTTGCAACCAATTGATAATCTTAATATATAACTGATATTTGAGGGAAGTTTAAAAACCTTCAATAGATTAGCAAGGTATTTGTGTCTAGGATTAATAGCCTTCCAGTCATAGGTACGATTTTCTGGGTTTATGAAGTAATAATCCACAAATGGTGTTGTGTCCACAAAGAAAAAATCAACAATTTCTGCATATAAAGAAAAATGAACACATTTATATCATTCATAAATCAATTTTGCCCTAAACAAAATCATACATATTTATTTACCTGCATTCACTATAAATGACCTTAAGCAAAGCCATCTGCTATCCTTTGCTGTAAGAATGGGATGTAACTCTGCTTCAACATCGCCCCTGTAATCATGATTGCCCAAAACTGCACACATTTACGAAAATCAGGAAATTCCAATTAATCAATTTTGTTGCATGTGCCAAAATTTAAATTAATTACACAATCCACGGTTTAATTTCTCCATAACAATATGATCTAAATTCAATTCGATCCATTAATGATGCATTTAAACCGTAAAATGATACCATTTATTATATGACACATATAATCCAATCATTTATGACCTGCTTATATTATTTGTAATTTTATAATTTTTTTATAAAATGAATAAAAATATATTTTTGACAAAAAAACAATTGTTTTTATTTTAAGTTCCAAATGCATATTTTTTTTTTATTTTTAATGAACAAATTTTTAAAAGATAAAAAATATAATGTCATATAACTTGATAAGCTTATGACTTGAAATGATCCAATTGAATTATGGTTCAATTTGATCTGATCCTATCATTTTAGAATACATAAATTTTTTAATTATAATTCAATATCTGTCATGATAATTCAATTCAAATTTATCCAATCCCAACTATTTGCTACCTATCAAATAATATTAAATATTATAATTTGGAGCGTACCATACCACTGTACCATTGCTTTTGCAGGCTTGGAGCAGTATAGACATCAGTAAACGATTCATAAAATGCTGGATCATCAACTCCTACCAAACCATTATCATAAAAATTATCTCCAGTTGAGATGATAAAGTCTACATTCAATTCCTCTCCAATTATTCCCATCTGAAAAATTAATTTTACCGAATTATATATACATAATATCAAGTAAAATAAATAAATAAGATATACATTTTCTATTGATTAATTTTTTAATTACTTTTGCTGCTTCATCATTAATAATAGATGTGTTATATATAAGATTCATTTATTTAAAATGTTTGGTCCATAGTCATAAATAAAAAAAATTACAAATTAAGGGTAAATTAAGGGTGTATTTGGAATGGTTGTGGTTTTTGAAGTTCTGTTTTTTTAAGAAAAAAAAAAAAATCTAAACATGTTCGATTGATGTGAAAGATTTATATTTTTATTAAATTAAATAAAAGTTATTCTACATAATCCATCCGCACAATCTCAAAATGATTTAGATTATTGCAATATTTTCTTTTCTTTTTTTTATTGAGCACCACCTATTCACATTTTTTTGTAATTTTTTTTTCAATTCTTTCTTGACATTTGCTTTAACAATTGTTTTATTATGTTTACAAGTGACACTCATAAATAATTGATATTTACTAATAATAAAAAAAAACTGATTATTAACATAATAAATATAAACTAAATTTTTTTTGAATAAAAATTCATATTTTGGTTAGTTTTAGTGGAATTATAGGCTTGGCATTTAAATAATTTTTTAGTTATTCCATATATATATATATATATAATCAACCTCTAATTTTATGCATAATCATATTTCATATTCATATATAATAGGTTTTTCTCAAAAATGTTATTTTTTATATTATACTTTATATACACATTTATTTTATTAATTTCATGCAAGAGCTATCAAATTTATATATAACAACTTGTTATGGTGAGCTCATGCTGGAAAAAAATTGAATATTTATTTTTAGTGATTTATAATATTAAAATTGATATTTTTGAATATGAGAGTTTTGCAATATACTATATATAACAAACTTTTAAAATATAAAATAGTTTTCAAAAACTACACATTAAAAATGTATTGTAATTTTTAAAAAATAAAAAACTGAAAACACATAATCATCCCGAACACAATTTAAAATTATGATACGATATATGTTTCATAATTTGATAAATTATAATAATAATTTTTATATTCAAATTTTCAGGAGTAAATGCATGTTAAATTAAAGGTAACAGTTTACTGGACACCGTTCAATCATATTCAGTGCCATTATTGGTGCATAAAATGACAACTCTCAAAGTAGTTTTGTTAGAAGGAAAAAGAAAAAAGAAAAATAAATACACATATATCAATTATTTTAATTTATATTTTATTACTAACCGAGCTCAAAAAAGATAAGAGTAGAAGCGGCAAAGAGTGTCTAGGCTGAAAATGTTGATTTTTTATTTATTATTTTTCCAATACATACGTGTCATGTGATTTGTGGAATTAGGTTCAACAACTAATTAATATGAAACTTTTGCTGGCCATATTCATGACAATTAGAAGGTAGAAATTGTTGTTTATAGTTATGCAATTAATATTCAAAAGAAAAACTTCAAGCAAATAAAAATATGAAATCTGACATAAAAGCATAATAAAAAGAAAGATGATTAATAGAGAAAAAAGAAAACCTGAAGAGCGACTTCAGATTGGTTATACAATCCTCTTCTTCCCCAGTCTCCAACAACCAAAAAGCTGAGAGAGCCATCTGGTTTTAATGGCTGATTAAACCGTTGAAGCTCTGCTAATGAATAATCAAACCAAAAATATAAGATGGCAACAAAAATTATAGTTTTATTCAATGGAAAACTCATGGCTTTTTTTAACGATAATATTTGAAAAACTTGTATTTATATGAAAGAAAGACAGAGAGAAAAAGAGTATTTTTGGTGAGAAAGGTTTGTGTGGAGGTATACGCAAATACCCCTTATAGCTTAGTGGTAGAGGATGCCTAATTAATGTTGGGTTGCCATTACTTCAAAAATTAGTGAATATGTATTTTAGAAATATGTTTTGCGAGAATAATCTGAAAAGATATATATGAATAGTAAATTTCTTGAATTAATCAAATATTTAAAAAATACTGCAAAGGAAAAATAATTTCAATATAATAAAAAATTTATTGATAATAATTGAGATTAATTCAGAATTCTGACTTATAAATTTGAACAAATATTATCAATAAAAAGAAATTAAAAAAGTGAAGATTAAATTCAGTTAATTGAAAAACAATAATTTTGGAACAAGTTAGCGAAAACTATATATCTTGTTGCCTTTTCTGTTGTCTGTTGATGCAAGAGAAAGTAAGGAATTGGAATAAGAATTATTCTTAACTCACGCTTAAAAATAAAGTTTAGCGACCGATTTTAGCTATCATTTTTTTTTCTAAAATGTAAATTTTTTTTATAGAGTCACAAAAATGGCATTATATTATTTGGATTAAGGGAATTATTTTTGAGAGTGAAAATGGATGGAGATTTGAATTTTAATATCTAAAAATTATTTAAATTTTTCAATCATTTGAAGCATTATCGAATTATTACTTATTACCTCAACTCCGTCTATACGATACATATACATATATATTCTTACTTAAATATTTTCAATAATAATTCGGTGGTGTATGTATATTTAAACCGTGGGATCTATAGCACACGATCCAACAGTTTAAATATGTGGGCAGATGCTATTATATCCCACATGTTTTAACTTTCTCCAAAAAATATTATAAAATAAAAAAAAATGACTCCTATAGTATACATACACACATGCATTACATATATATTTATGTATTCGGACATTCTCTCAAAATAAAAGGGTTTAATTCATATACGGACACCTGAATTTTATTCAATAATTTATCTGAATACCTAAACTTTAACAGTAATCCATTAAGTACTTGCACTTATTGATTTTGTAAATAATAAATGTAAATTCATACTTAATTTAAAAAATTAAATTGTGTGATATTCAACTACGCTGATCAGCATCACACAACATAAAAATTCAACAAAAAATCCATCAAAACTAATAAGAAAATTAATCCATTTTGTTTTGAATTTTTACCATTTTTACTATGCATGTGGAATGTATATTTTTATTGCAATGATTTAAATGCTACATCGGTATAATTTAGAATATCGTGATCTAATTTTTCAAATTAAAATAGTGTAAATTTATATTTATAATTTACAAAATTAAAAAGTATAAGTTTTAAATAGATAATTGTTAAGATTTAAATATTTAAATATATTATAAATCCAAATTTAATTTTCTCCATATGTATTAAGCCAAACAAAATTCAAACCACAAAAGAAAACCGATATTAAAAAAGGAATGATGCTGAAATCAATGAAGGAAGGATGTACTCGACCTAACGAATATTCTATGAATTATGCTTTCAGGAAGCATCATTTAATGCATAATGTAACATAGCATCTGCTACTGACATTCATTGAGATACTATGCCAAAAAAAGAAAAAAAAAACAGATATGATCATTAAAAACTTTAATAATAAAATTACAATCCCTTGGTGACTAAATTAATTTGAATTAAAATTAAATAATCTAAATAACAGAAAAAAGGGATTTAATAGTGGTGGATTTGTGCAAAATAGTCCCAAAGGCATCATAGAAGAGAATATCCAGTTGAGTTTGAGTGATTTGGAGAGACACGAAACCTTGTCCATCATAGTAAAACTTCATTTCTTTTGGATCCCACATTTTTATATCTCCTCTCCATGCCTTTGACCCACCACCGCTTGTTAAATACTCAATTGGGCTGCACATTCGATCAATTTAAACAAAATTATGCATTATAACTATAAATAATATATCTTTTACCTTTCGTCGCTACTTATGTGTTCCAAGCAATGGTCATGCCCATTTATGTAAAAATCAACATTATTTGCCTGAAGATATACACAAAATAATATATTATTAGTGCAACGCTTAATTTTGATTGATATATATAAGACGTTAATATTAATTAAGTAATTACCAGAAGAATTGGAAGGAGTTGTGAGTTGAGTTCTGGGGTGTTCCCGTGATGTCCAGCACTTTTTATTGTATGGTGACCTACCACAATTTTCCATTTTGCTGTCGATTCTTTTAATGCCAATTCCAAATCCTATTTACCAAAACCAAAAAACTGTCAATTTAGATAATCTTTAATTATAATTTTAATACAAATCGAATTCTTAATTCCATAATTGTATAGAGAAAGCATATAAATGCACCAGTTTCATATATAATTTTTTTTTTAAAAAAAAAATAAACTAAAAATGACCTTCAGGAGATTAGAAAGATAGCTTCGACGATTAGGTAATATGCCTCTCCAATCATAATTATGCTCCTTCTCGGTGAAGTATTTGTCAACAAAAGGAGTTGTATCGACAAAGAAAAACTCACCTACTTCTGCAATTAATAATACAGAATTTGGTTAGTTCCTTAAAGTAATGTGATTAATTTTATAAACCTAGAATTGAAAATATTTTACCAGTGTCGACAATAAAAGATCTCTTGCAAACCCATCTGCTGTCTCTTTCTTTAAGGACTGGACTCAATTGAGCCTCAACATCTCCCCTATAGTCATGGTTGCCCAAAACTGCAAGCCAAAATTTCATTAAAAAAATAATTATGATAAAGTAATTAAATAAACATTTATATAATTAATTATGCTATGGTCATAAGAGATATAATATTACCATTATACCATAATTTTTGCAAACTGGGCGCAGTGTAGATATTGGAGAATGACTCGGAAAAAGCCGGGTCATCCAAACCCGTCAATCCATCATCATAAAAATTATCTCCCGTCGAAATTATAAAATCCACATCTAATTTCTCCCCAATAATTCCCATCTGAAAATAACTCAAAACATTATAAAATAAATATTATCCACAATTATTTGAATGGAGAAACAGGAAATAACAAAAATTTGATGGAATATTAGAAAAGGCTGGCCATATCTTAGGTTCCACCATGATCAATGTATTTCATTGGTGATGATACTGAAAGGGAAACATTGCACGTGCATGGGTATAACCTAGTGTCTGAAACTCATTGGTTAAAGAATAAAAAATTAATTAATACAACTGGAACCTTATTGCTTCTACCTAACTGTTTTTATAGTATTATATTCTATTACGGAATTTATTTATTTATTAAATTTTCTTTCATGATAATGTAAACTATCTGGTCTTAAAAATTTAACTTTGTTCGTCAAGTGTAATGTCCTACGGTAAATTACGTAGGGATGTTTCTCTTTTATGCAATTGGTCCATTAGAATGGTATATGGAATCTAAATGGAATTATACCAGGGCAGAAAAAAAGAATAAAAACAAGTACACGAATAAGTTGATGAAGTGGCATTATTTCATTGTTCATATCTCCCTGTCGCTCTAACGGTGAATGTACCGGCTTTGTCCTAGAAGAAGCAGCTGCAACGAAGTTTCATTTCTTTTGGATTAGCTAAGTTCTTAATTTGTCTCATCCTCCCTAAGAATTTGGAGTTCACTAAATAACCCCTTGCTTTTATATCTCACAATTATACATATTATTATAATATGACTATAAAAATGAGATTTTGTAAGTATTAACTAAATGCATGCTCAGTATTTTTATTCAGATTTGAGTCCAACCCTTAAAGAAAACTTCATCTTTACTAATTATTAAGTAATATTTCTATTTCACTGTATATGTCAATTTAAATTTTATTTATTTGATATTTTTATATTTCCAATAAAATTTATTTTTTTTAAATTTAATTTTCTTTTTTCAATAGAAATTGACTTGTTTAAAATCAATTATATTTAATTTTATTCTAAATTTTAATTTTAATCGTTCAATTTTATTTTAAATTTAAAATTAATTAATAATTTTATAATACTAATGAAAACTAAAAAAAGTCACGTATAATGAAACGAAGGAATATATTTAATAAGAAAAAGAAGTACATGTTTAACTAGTAGTACCGTAGTAAAATATATGATAAATAATATAAAAAGAAAAGGTCAAAAAAGACCTGAAAAGCAACATGAGATTGGTTATAGAATCCTCGTCTTCCCCAGTCGCCAACAACCAAGAGGCTAAGAGTGCCATCAGGTTTGGGTGAATGTTGAAATCGGTGAAGCTCTGCTATGGAGAGATGGATATTGCTGAAGCATAAAAGAGCAGAGATTACAAAGCTTATTAAAAGCCTTAGTTTAGACATGGTTGTGGGTTATGGAGAAGACAAAATATATTAAAGAAAGGAAAAGGAAAGGGAAATGGAGGAAAGCTGTATGTTTTCTTGTGAAGGGATAAGCTTTTTATATGGAGGTCGAATAAATAAATTAAAAATTAAAAATTAATTAATTAATTAAGACAAACATATTTCTAACTCGGGAAGTTATTATGTGGGTTCGGTGGTGGTCACTGGTGAGAGTCCCCTACCAAGCAAAACAAAATTATATATATATACAGTGTCCAAGCTGAAAACTAAATTCATCATAAATTAAAAAATTAATTTTCTAAAATTATTTATTTATTTTTATAACCATTCAGTGTTTAAAATTTACTTATTTAATAAATTTGAATTCATATTTTGCTGTTCTTAAAAAAGGCAAAATGTTATCCATCCATATAATTCATATTCAACATCTCTAATTAAACTACATTCCATATCATACTTATAATTGTTTATATTTTTTTAATAGAACTTTACATTCATGAATGATTACATGTACTGACCATACATTCATAAAATTTGTCAATTATACAGAATGATATAAATTTATTTTTAATTAAAAAATACTCATAACGTATGTAAAATGGTTACATTTGTCCTTATTTATAATGACAATGACAAACGCGAACAAGTTTAATAAATACAAGTGTAAATGTAAGCTAGTTTAATAATATAAAGATAAATATGAGATAGTTTAATAATAACATAAGTAATTTTTAATTCAAAAATGTAATAACATAATTTAAAAATAAATTTGACTCTTTTTTCTTAAATTTTGAGTATGTATGATATTTCGGTGTATAAAAAATGACATAAAGAATGTAAATAATACAGGGAATGAACTAGTATGTATTTTGGAAGGGACCATTAGCCCCAATTCTTTTATATTTTTTCAATTGTAGTCTAATCCTTTAAATTTTACTTTTTTACAATTTGACACCTCCATATATAATTTTCTAGCTCCATGTTCCTTTCTATTGGGTCCGTACAATGACATATAATGGTGCGGAAGCCCATATGTAGAAGATTGGCGCCCAATTACATAACTCATAACTAACAAACAATTTTGCTTGTTTGGCATTTTATCCAATCACAATACTAGCCGATTCTTATTTTATTTTTCATTTTTTTTTTAAACTTCTTCGGCCAGTTTTATGTAAAACTGGTTAAAATATAAAACGTATATATGTAATATCTAAATAATGTAAAGATTGTAAATTAATTTGGTTAAAAGAGCATTGCTAAATATTTTCTCTTTTGCCTTATTGATAACCGAACACTCTTTAAAGAATTCGGTCTCGTCTTATTTAGCGAGTTCGGTTTCGTCTTACTCTTTAATCAGAACAGCCGACCTGATATGAAATCTTTTAATAACAATTCGGTATCATCCATAAACTCGGAAAGAGGTCGTCCACAGGGATCACCAGGATTGTTGCATTTACTCAAGGACTTCCATTATCTTATAACATGTTTTTTAATTACACGATCAATCTTATCCGATCAATAATTCAACCTTATCCAAACGTGAGTTATCTTTATCTGATCAGAAAATATTTTTATCTATTCAGAATTCGAGTTTTGCTCCAGTTAAGACTCTCAATTCCATCTCCCAACTTCAGCTCTATTAGGAATACCTGTTTCACGCGAAAAACGATTTCTACTTCAATACTGATTCCTAACTCTATAAAATGGGGGAATTCAGGTATATTTTTCTTCTTGATTTCTTTTACAATTACAATACCATAATTATCGTCAATCTTCCTAACTTGACCGTCGAAATATATTGGATCGGAAACTGGCCGAAATTTTTTGTTTTAAGGTGACTGTTTAAAGCTAATAGCTCAGGAATTTTGAACAGTCATCACTTATCATTTCATTATATAATATATGTCCATTTCATATATTATAAGGTCATGTTTATTATACTCATTGAGCGAATTCATAATGTGGGGCATGCTCTAAATAAATTGAAGGACCAACCTTCACATATATTTTCTTAAAAAAATGATATAACCTTGGTTTTCTCCCTTCTTTTGTGCGTCCCCCCGCTCCAGAATTTTATCCTCTATTTTGAGTTTACACCATATGCAATTGGAAAAAATATCTATCTAGATGGACTCAATTGAAACATATTTAAAACGATTGAAAGTATAATTACTAATCTTTTGTGTCCATATATAATTAATTTGATCCGTAAAAAAATTATAAACGAATCTAGCTAAAAATTCTTATTTGATGTCGGTTGTTTCTTTTCCTTCTTAGATCAAATTATATATATATATGACGTAGAGATATAGCATGATGAAAAAAATAAATATTAATATCATGAGATCCGTAACTGCATATCCATAACCAGTGGACAATATTAAGTTTCATAAAAAGTTTGAAATCTTGTTGTAGAACATATATTGCCTATCCGATATCAAAAATTCCATCTATGGATATCCAATCGACTCCCACCATATCCGCATGGCTCAGGAATAATTGATATCATATATATATATATATATATATATATATATATATATATATATATATTATTTCATGCCAATAAATTAATCAACCATACTTCAAACATTATTGAGTTGTCCTTACTTTTCCAAGATATGGAAGGATTATATATATATAAAAGCAGTATGGGCAAGTGCCTCCAGATACTGCCTTCATTATAGATTTGCCATTATTAACCGTGACTATACAGTCATACTTTTTCTTTTACATTAATAAAATTTCACACCATAATAAATTAGCAACATACTCTATTGTTGAATTTGTTGTGGAAATTCTAATAATTATGCCAGAATTGACTTCTACGTATCAAATTCAACTAAATTAGTTGAAAATGCAGATTTTAGTTGATTTCCCGTTGGCATTACTACTTCAAGTCCCACACTAGGCCAAAATATGCAATATACATATAGTACACGTAGACATAGATAGAAAATTGAGTTCGTGTCGTTTTAAGAACATTTCCATCTATCTATCTATAACATCATGATTTTTTTTTTTTCTTTTGGAAATTAAAATCATGAAATTAAAAATTTAAAGGATATTTAACTGCAACGAAAATTCCAGGAAGTTTCATGCTTTCTAATTGGGGATAGAGATTTTTTTTTTTTTTTTCAATCATGTCCTTGTCTGCATTATTGAATAAGAAGACAGGGAAATTCCCTATATTTCTCTATCAATTATATACATATAGTTTTCCACGGTCCATATGATTAATTAGCCCTTACTCAGTTTCTTTTAAAGAAAATATGAAGGAAAAAAGAATCATATATTTTTTAAAACTTTTGATTTGTTTGTCCTATGTTATTAAAATTATTATTAGTTTTTTTTCAATATATTTGTTTTATATATAACTATTTGATACCATTCAATTATTCATAATTTCATCATTTACCCTGTGATAATTAAGGGCAATCCCCAGAATGATATCATAAGAAAGTATAAATATAAATATTTTTGAATCTCAGTTAATTAACATATTCCTTTTTTCACATGAAGAACTTTGATGACGAAAAAACATAATAATAATCTCTAACTTTTGGTAATACAAGACAGATATTCAACGTCAAATTAAGGCTTAAAATCAATAGTAAATTTAATACTAGAAAAGAATATATAAAAAATGCACAAGAAGCAAATTAAACATCAAAATCGGGTTCATGAATAGTTTCATTAATCAATCCAATAATAAAATGGATTGTTGGGTAAATAACAAATAAATTAAATCTAAAATAAATAAAACTAGAGATGATTAGAGCCTAAGAGAGAAAGAAGAAAAGTCCTATAACTCCCAGAAGTTTCAGAATAAACAGCATCAATTAGTGATTTATTATAAAGCTTAAAGTACTCATCCTTGATTTGCTTCATATCAATCTCAGCCCTTGTCACTACTATTCTTATCAGTGTAGTATCTCTCGTCCCTAATCCTTTCATTGCTTTCCTCAATACCTGTTTACATAATTAATTAATTAAATTTCTGCTTTCAAGTTCAAATCAAATTCAAATTATATTGATACGTACCATTGCATAATACTTTGCAGGATTATCAGCACACTGCAATATTGTTAATAGACCATATCGGAAATTCCCTGATGTTTCTTTCTTTATTGCCTTTAACATCAAGTTTAATTAGGGTTATTATAACCATATACATATGCTATAGGCTTAATTATACATTGTATTTGTCTAAATTTACACTTAGCCACTTGTATTTCAATTCCACTTAACCTTTTTTATACTGACGTGACAATCAAATACTGATATGAAGCTGACATTCCACGTCATTTTTATACTAAGTGAAATAAAAATTGATTTGACAAAAAAAGGCTAAGTAAAAAATTTCAACAAATACAATGAACGAAGTATGTATTCATTAAGCCTATTTATACAATGAGACAGATTAATTAAGGGTGAGGATATATATACCCTTCTCAATTCTGTTCCATGCAATTTATGGTAAGCAGAAGCAAGAGCAGCCACATGTGATCTGCTTCTTTCACTGAAAATCTGAATCAAAACGTCGTCGTCCAATTCTGATTTCCTATGCCTATTTTTATGCATAGCCTTAGCATCATTCTCTACCTCAACACTATTAATTTCGGGTCCTTCGTATCGAGTTGTATTCGAATATGCTAACAACAACTATAAACAATATACATAATGTCATAATCATATCATAAAACCAATTAATTAATATTATGATAATGAAATAGAATTAAATTAAACCTGTTTATGATTGCCAGAAGCGTGAGCTTCAATATCATATTGAAGATGAGTGCCATGCGCAGAAGTATAAGCTATTTGAATTTGTCGAATTTGATTAGAATTACGAGAACATAATATTTCAGTAGCACCTTTAAGTTCAACAATTGGACCAGTTAGAGCTTGCCTGAGCGTGCTCACATCTCTTTCCATTGGATTTTGCATCCATAGCAACACTGCTTTCTGATACAATAATTATAACTGAAAATGAATTAATTAAATTTATTGAATATGAATATATAAAAAATTATATACCTTAAGGTGGCCATGAAGCTCTGAAGATAATTGTTTCTTAAGATCTTGAGAATAAATGGTTTCATATTCTTGTTGAATGTCATCACGTTGCGATGCATCTCTATGCGCTAGAATTTTCACAACAATTTCAGTTTCGCACCCTATTCCTGCTCAAATTGAGTAATTTTTAAAATCCAAAAGAATTATTATTCATAAATAAGAAATGCATATTTTAGAATTGTGAAAATTGGAAAATTGATTATTATTTTTAGCAATTTGCACATATTCCATTTATTTTTTAAAAGAAAAAAAGAAAAAGTAATGCATGAACATAGATTTGGATTAGATATATACAAATACAGAAGAATGTTTTATTGCATTGCATCATCATACAAGTGGGAGTATCAAAACAAAAAATAGAACCTTTGAAAGCACGGTTGAGTTGGGTGGCGTCGTCACGTGGTGAAAATGGTCCAGAAGGGATCCTTAACGTTGACATATTTGTTTTGTAATAGAAACACAAAAATGATACAAGAAAGAAATCCAAAGCTTCAATTTTCAATCAAGAAATGGAAAAGATGGAGATGATGATAACTGTTTCTCTTCTGTTCTCGTGGTTCTTTATTGTTTCCTATTTTCAAGGATTGCTTTGCTGGTCATGGGCCGGACTACTTCCATTTTCAACCCAATTCAGGTCTCTATATATGATTATTTTTTTATTTCATTTCATGCATTATGTGGGATGGAGTTTTTTTTTTTTTTTAAGAAATGGGATGGAGCGTTAATCATGTCACGGTCATTAGACTTATTTAAAAAAAAAAAATTGGACATGTAATAATAAAATAATTTGTATCAACTCTCCAAAATTATTTTCAAAAGTGATCGCAATGACACCGAAAATTATTTTCGGCATTCCAAATAAATGCAAGATATCATAAAAAATCACCTAAGATATTTGTCACGTTAAATTAACATGTGACATGATGACACATCAAAGTAATACGTGGCATGTGACTATCTACATGTAAGCCCGTGCAACAAGCCATGCTAATTAAGGTGTCATATAGAATTTTCGAAAGTACTTTCATGATTGGTTTCAGTCAAAAATTTTCATGATTGATTTCAGTCAAAAATAACTTCTACCTATAAATTTTTAGGATTTAAGTATTTTTGGGTTACAAAATTTTTTATTGTTACTAGCTGTTGATTTTGTGGATGAAATTAATATAATCCTCCTTTAGTTTTGATCACCGGGTATAAAAGAAAACTGTTTATTATTATACAATTGTCCTTTTAAAAGTTTCCAATTATGAAAGTATTAGATAAGTATTATATTATAATTGTAAATATTTCTTTTCGTCAACCGTTATTATTATTAATATTGTTACAAGTGTATCCTCCTCGATATACAATACAAGTCAATAACTATACTGCAATTTGTGAAAATTAAATGATAATATCAGTCCTTTTTTATAAGAAAAACATAATGTATAATTATAAAAATATTATTGGAAGAGTCCGAGTTCGAAATTTTTCATATTTTTTATCGATCGAGTACAGGCCATCAGGCCAATTTTTATTAGTTATAATAATATTATTCCTTAATTACACACTAAATTTTATATGCTATATATATTAATATTTATTGACACTTTTTTTTAACTATGTTTTGATTTAGAATATAATTAGATAATAAGTTATAACTTATTATATATTTTTAAACATTATAATTTTGTATTTTACTTTGAATAGTGAATTGTACTTTAGTTAATTTATATAATTTATTTTGTATTTTGAACTGATTTGCTTAATTAAAATGAGATTTGTATAATTTCTTTGATATTTATACATCTAAAATTTTAGTTGGTTAAAAATCATAAATTATGGTTAATTGAATCGCAAAAATAGAGGATAAATTACTGATTAATCAAAGTAGATGATTATGTTTATAGTTAGTAATTTTTAAACAGTAATAATATTGAACTTGCTAGTAAAATCATTAATGAATAAGTTAATCGGTCCATGCACAATATTTATATCAGAGGCTATGTTATATACTCCGGAATTTTTTTACTTTTGGCGTGAAAAGCCAAAAATATGGCACCGTTTTGCGCCTTGATTGAAGAGAGTCCGGGTGGAACCCGAACTGTCAAAAAACAGCAACTTACATTGCCGTTTTCTGACATTTAAATATATTTTTTAAAAAAAAATGGTCAAAGGCTACAGTGCACATATGTCAGCGCACATATGTTACTGTGCGCTATAGCCCAGCAGACTCGTGTCTCACGGGTCTGTGAAGTAAACTTTTTTATTTTTATTATTTTTTAAAAAAAAAAATTGGCTTTAAATAGTTTCCATTTCCATTTTCTATATTTGCCTTGCCATTTGCTTATCTTTCCTTCTCTTTCCTTCTCTTTGTTGCCTTCAAGCTCTCTCATTTCCTTTCCACTCTATAATTTCATTCTTTTACTTATTCATTTTTATTTTAATTATTACATAATTAAGACAATATCTCCTTATTTTATTCACGGTTAAAAAAAAGGTATTGTTATGTGAATAAAGTATAAATTAATTTTGTTAATAAAATTTTAATGTATGACTAACTTTTTTTTTCATTTTTAAATTGCAGCTGCTGTTAAATTTGCAATATAATTCCGATCAATATTTTAAAAGACAAGTTATTAGTATTTATTTTATTTTTGAAAAATAAACTTTGTTTAAGCTAAGTTAAGATAATTATTGAGCACATGTTTTTTTAGAGTTTATTTAGATAAATTATAATCGTCAATATTTGTAGAGTAATTAGTTATCCAAATTTAGTTATATTTTTTTAATTTTATATTATAATTTTCTGATATTGATATGTGAATTTATTATTTATAGTTTTTACAAGTGAATTAAAATTAAATTTTAAAAGTGAATTAATTAAAATATAAACTTAGTAGATTAAAAGAATATTCAGTTTAAAAAGTTGAAATATTTATGAAGAGGTAAATATGGAGTCCATATATAAAATATTATATTATATTAAAAAAGTATTGTAAAGCTGGAAGAAAAAATTTATTTTTAAGGAGTTAAGAATTAAAATAAAATTTTAATTTGGAGAAATAGTGAAGTACAAAATATTTATATAAAATTTATTCGTTAAAGGAATTTTTTTTTAAAAAAAAAATAGTTGCATAAAATGATTTAATTTACGAATGATTTTAAAATTGTTGGAAAGCATTTAAATTCCGAAAATAGTAAAATTATGCATTAATTATAAAATATTTATATTTAATGTAGGAGTAAAAAAATGTCGATTCCAGCAATATTTATAATTCATACTGAAGGACAATTAATATGGGGTATAACCGGTTATCAGTATGATACTTTAAGCTCCTTAGGACGTTCGAGGAGATTGAAGCTCAGAATCAAACCAACATTTGCAGAACTTGTTCATAAGATATCAGTTAAATTGGATTTAGCTGTGGATATGAGGGTTAGTAGAGTGATTTATAAGTGTCCTATTAACAGTCAGGGGTCGTATTCTTGGGCACTTATGGATGTAACTGATGACGATGACATTGATCAAATTTATGAAAATTTTGTTACATTTCCTGGATATATTGTTGCGGAGCTAATTGTTGATACTAAACAAATTGTAATTGGAGACGAACAAAATGTGTTGAATACCAATATTGCTGGAGATTCCATACCGACGGTGGACGAGAGAAATGTATTTGTTGATAATTTGAATTTTGCAAGTGGAAGTCGGTCCGATTTTGGTACACAGTTTGAGGATTCAGCACAATGTGAAAGGGTTGATGATTTGAAAACTATAGAAACAAGTCCTATAAGAGAGTTTAGAGGGCAAAATGAAATTAATTTTCTCTCAGGTTCTAGGGTTGAATGTAGCGACATTACATGTCATGATATCAATCTTACCAATAACAGGTACATTTCTCCAAGTTTAGATCCAGATGAGGACGATGAAGAGACTGACTTGAATGATGCGATTGAGGAAACCGGTATTGAAAGAGATGACCAATTTGTTCCAAGTAGCTCAACCCATGTGATAGTAGGCTTTCAGAATCTGAACATGAATGATGTCAGAGATGATGTGGATGGACAGCATAATATTTCACAATTTCAATTTCCATCAGTGCACTACACAAATGTTAATTTTGCAGAAACTGAAATTAACATGTCTAATGATTCACCAATGATAAAATGGGATGGTGTATCTGAATTTTGCGAAGGCTTGGCATTCTCATCAAAAGATGAAGTGAACACATGTGTGAAGAAATTTTCGATTTTGAATAATATTTCTTATAAAGTTGTTGAATTGAAGGCATCATATTGGGTTGTTTGTTACTCGCGACCCGATGAAATAGGTTGTCTGTGGAGACTACAAGCAATGAAAAAAAGGACATCTCTTTACTGTATTATCAGTGTGTACAAGGCATCCCACAACTGTACTATATCACTGGTTTTTCAACAGCATAGACAATTAGATACACATGTCATTTGTAATTGCATCTTGGAGATGGTTAGTGCAGCCCCTGATCTAAAAGTTAGTGTTAGAATGGCTGACATCAGGAGTCATTTCAACTATGACGTATCATACAGTAAGGCTTGGTACGCAAAAACTAAGGCGCTGGATGAGATATTTGGTATGCAAAAACTAAGGCTTGGTATACAAAAACTAAGGCTTGGTAGTTCTCATCTTTCACAAATACGAGAACTAATTCCTCATATTTTGCTACATGAGGCATATTCAAAATTTTCAGATAGATCCCAAATAAGTTAATGGTAATGTCATCCAAATAGCCTTAACCTTATTTGCCTCCGTTATAGGATATCCATTCATAATAATATCTTGTAATTTTTTACTTATTTTTATTATATGATCGCATATTGTCATGCATTTTTCAACTCGGGAGTTGTACAAATCATCCCATTTTCTTTTGACAATTGCCTTTACGATATCACTCATCATTGCTCTTGGAGCTAAATACGTGTTCACCATGTATAATATGAAATTCATAAAAATAAATGTTATATAGTCAACTAATTTTTTTATTTTTAGCTTTTATTTATTTATTTATTTTCACAATTTAATATATAATATATTATTTTATATAATTAACTATTTTCATACTGATTTATCGTCAAATAATTAAAATACATGCATCGACTGTAAATATCAAATTTGTTAATATCAATGTAACAACCGACATAATAACAGAAAGCCAATTATCAATTACGTTTTCAAACATATTATATGCTTCATAATGTAAAAAAATTTATAATTCAATTAAATAAAGTCGCATGAGAAATTTAATAACCGTTGTATAAATAAATTTTATTTTATAAAATAAATAAAATAATAATAACTTACCTTTAATATGTTGATCGAAATTATATTTCAAAATTAACAGCACCTGTAATTTAAAAATGGAAATCAAGTTTGTTGTAAAATAAATTTTGATTTTAATTATACTAACATGATAATACCTTTAGTTTAACTTTGAACAAAATAAGGAGATAGTAGCTGAATTAAAATGAGATTAGGTAAGTGAATTATTGAAATTTTAAAGGAGTTGAAGTAGAAAGCACTAAGGAAAAATGAGGGAGAAAGAACACAAAACTTTGCAACGAAATGAAAGAAATAAATTGGTAAAGAAGAGGTTTGGCCTTTTAAAGCCATTTTTTTTTTTTTTAAAAAAGTTTACTTCACAGACCCATGAGTCACGGGTTTGCTGGGCTGCAACGCACAGTAATATCCGTGTACTGTAGTTTTTGACCAATTTTTTTTTTTTAAAAAAAATTAAATGTCAGAAAATGGCAACCTAGGTTGCCGTTTTCTGACAGTTCAGGTCCCACCCGGGCTCTCTTCAAGCCGTTTTGCGTCTTGAAAAAAAATAAAATTGTCAGAAAATGGCAACCTAGCTAGGTTGCCGTTTTCTGGCAAGCCAGTGTCTATTGTGTGTGGGATCCACACTGTTAGAAAACGGCAACCTAGTTTTCTGACACACCATTTTTCTAAATTTTTTTACTGTAGCCCCACATTTCCAAATTCTTTGGCTTTTCATGCCAAAAGTAAAAAAATTCCATATACTCCCTCTATTTTTTAGTTTTTGTCCACTTTCATTTTTCACACGAATTAAGAAATTGTAGTTATTATAGTTAAGAAACAAGTTTTTTTACTATAACTTTCCTATTATACCCATTCTAAATATAATATGAATAATTAAATATTTTTGAAACTCTAGAAAGTAAGAATTATGGTTAATAACATAGCATGAGAAATATAAATTGCAATTAATAAGATAAAATTAAATAGAGGTATAATAAATAAATTATAAATTGATCATAATGTAAAAAAGGAAAATGAATAACATTTTAGGATAAAATAAAAAGAAAGATGGACAAACATTATGAGACGGAGAGTATATTACCCACCAACAAACTGCTAGATTAATTCAATAATCATAAAGGAGTGACCCATATTATTTAGATTGATTCTAATGTAAGGTGAGTTCAAGATAATCATTATTAGGCTTGTAGAGAACTTTAGAAAGAAAAACCCTTTCCTCTCCCTTTATAGAGAGTGGATGAAATCTTCAATTTTTACAACCATAAATCAAAATTAGTATTTCTTTTCTCTCATATAGTATGAATCTTAATTAAATTGGTTGGATCAATTGTATCATAAATGATTTTGGGAGAATTATATAATGTTTAGAAAATTAAACTTACAGTTACACAATCTCCTTTTGGTTTTCTAAAATTATGAATCTAAAGAAAAATAATTTGAGGAATTGATGCTGATTTTGATTATAATTTCTAAGACCTATATATTCAAACAATATTGGACCTCATAAATTTCAATTTAAAAGCTCTAACAAAATCGACCAAAATCTTTTCTTTATAGTGAAAAATCTAATAATTTTTAATTAGTTCTTTAACACTTGGGTCCTATGCTATTGGACCAACGTAGACAAATATTATCTTGAATATTCTAACTAAGCAATAATATATAGGTATATGCCCCAGATCTTTCCCATACTTAGGAGCATAATAAGAAAACATAAACCTACTACTAAAAAAAACTAAATTATATCTATTTTCAAAAAGAAAAAAGAGGAAAAAAAATACAATCCATTATCATAAAATAATTAAAAAGTAAATATGTGTACTGAATGATTGAATATGGACTGCATAATTATCCATGGGGTGAACCGAAAATATGATCCCCTCCCTCTAATACTAAAAAGTGCACACAAATACATCGGGCATTAATTCATGCTCTTAATTATTTATGTTGTATATCACCAATCAAATTTAAATGGAGGTATTTTTTGTTGGACTTTTCTTCCATATGAGGAGGGAGTCCAAATTTTTGACCATTCATATTACAGTTGTGTGTTTTGAATATGTAGGTGTGAAATAAAGAAAAGAAAAGAAAGAGTTGGCAGAGTGTTGAAATAAAGAAAAATAAGAAAAAAAGTTGGCAGAGAGAGTTGAAGGAAGAGGAAGAAAAATCTGGTTTATCTACACCAAAACCAGTTCCACGAGTTCTAAGTTTTCCAGAGATTCAGCCGTTGGATCGAGCTGAAATTTTGAGAGAAGCTTACTCACACGTCGATCTTCATTCACAACGGTAGAGATCAGATTCTGAAGTCTGGAGATTATTTCATGGCGGAGACAGCAGAACTTTCTTCTACACAGATCAGTCACACTAATCATTTATTTCCTAGTGATTTCACCGTTGGATTGAGCTGTATTTTGGACAGCATCTTCCTCACATCTTTATCTTCATTATCAACGGTGAAGATCGGACTTTCATATCCGGATGTCAGTTCGTGGCTGGGACATAATAGAATTTTCTGGGTATTAGATCTCTTGCTTTTGTTTTTGATTTATTCCATATATCTTGATGTTCATTCCAAGATTATGATGATGATGATGATGATGATATGCCTCTAGTTCAATATAGATAAGATTTGCTGTAATAGACAGAATATATGTTGTATTTGCCCATTAATTGATAGTGGAAGATTTAAGCGGCCTAAGGGTCCCGTTGTTTTTACTCCTTACTTCGAGGAGGTTTTTCACGTAAAAATTTTGCGTGTTTTTGTGTTGATTGTGGCTGTAGAGAAGATCTTATTGCTGTGGTATTGGTTTTTGATATTGCTCTATTTGTTAGTTTACCTAAAAGGTTCATTCAAGTAGGAAAAGATAAACAACGAAGATTCATTCCGCACAATTAGTGTTTCCGTTGTTGGTCATTTTTCCCATCAGATTGGTATCAGAGCATTTGGTTATTGTTGTTGTTGTTAGACTTATTTGAATAATGGAAGCTAATACAAGTAGAATGGTTAATTTAAATGGTTCAAATTACCATGTCTGGAAAGGTAAAATGGAGGATCTTCTTTATGTGAAAGATTATTATCTACCGGTGTTTATGGAAAATATGCCTGATGATAAGAAAGAGGCAGAATGGACTATTTTGTATCGACAGGTTTGTGGGTATATACGGCAATGGGTGGATGATAATGTTTTGAACCATATTAGTGGTGAGATAGATGCACGTAAGTTATGGAACAAAGTTGAGCAGTTGTATGCTCGAAAGATAGGGAATAACAAGTTATTCTTGATTAAGCAAATGATGAACTTGAAGTACTGAGATGGAACTCCTATGGGAGATCACTTGAATGCCTTCCAAGGAATTATAAATCAGCTTGAAGGAATGGGGATCAAGTTTGAAGATGAGATACAGGCTTTGTGGGTTCTTGGTACATTATCGGACTCTTAGGAGACGTTTAGAACGTCATTGTCTAACTCTGCGCCAGATGGGGTTATTACCATGGAATTGGCTAAGGGAAGTGTCTTGAATGAAGAGATTAGAAGAAAGTCACAAGGTTCCTCCTCACATTCAGAAGTCTTAGTCACAGAAAGACGGGGGAGAAGTAAGAGTAGAGGTCCAAATAGAGGAAATCAGCGCAGCAGTTCTAAGGGTAAACTTGCTGATATTGAGTGTTTTCATTGTGGTAAGAAGGGGCACACTAAAAGGTTTTGCAGAAAGCTGAAGAAAGAGAACAGACAACATGCTGATAACAGACAACGGGCTGACAACAATCAGAAAAATACTAACAGTGGTAATGAAAATGCTATGGTTAATGCTACTACTGATAACTATCTTGTTTGTTGTGATTGTGATATTGTTAACCTTGCACATGATGAATCGAGTTGGGTAATTGACAGTGGTGCTACGTATCATGTTGCATCACGAAGGGATTATTTTTCATCTTACACTCCAGGTGACTTTGGTGATGTACAGATGGGTAATGATGGGATATCAAAAGCTATTGGTATTGGAGAAGTCTATTTGAAATTTGACACTGGGAAGGAGTTGGTTTTGCACAACGTGAAACATGTCTCAGATATGAGATTGAATTTGATTTCGACAGGCTTGGTTGATGATGATGGCTATTACAACGGTCTTGGTAATGGATAATGGAAGCTCACTCGACGTTCTTTGATTGTGGCAAGAGGTAGCAAACATTCAAAGTTGTACACAGTGCATCCAAAGATCTCCAAAAGCTTTGTTAATGTAGTGGAGAATACTGATGTGATTGATTTATGGCATAAGAGACTTACCCATATGAGTGAAAAGGGCATGTCTATGTTGTCAAAGAAGAAATTGCTATCTGGTGTGCAGGATATTCACTTGAAGAAATGTTATGACTGCTTGACAGGTAAACAGACAAGAGTCTCTTTTAAGAGCCATTCTCCTTCTAGGAAGGAGAAAATACTTGATTTGGTGCATTCCAATTTTTGTGGTCCTATGTCTACAAGGACACTTGGTGGTTCTCTTTATTTTGTTACATTTATCGATGATTATTCAAGGAAGATTTGGGTTTATACCTTGAAGTCTAAAGATCAAGTATTAGATGCATTCAAGCAGTTTCAAGCTCTAGTTGAGAGACAGACTGGGAAGAAACTCAAGTGTATCCGGACAGACAATGGAGGGGAATACATAGGCCCTTTCGATGCATATTGCAGACAACAAGGTATTTGGCACCAAAAGACTCCTCCAAAGATCCCGCAGCTGAATGGTTTAGCAGAGAGGACAAACAGGACATTGGTTGAGCGAGTCAGATGTGTGCTATCACATGCAGAATTGCCTAGATCATTTTGGGGTGAGGCTTTGAGTACTGTGGTACATGTTTTAAATCTAACTCCCTATGTTCCTTTGCATTTTGATGTTCCTGACAAGGTTTGGAGTGGAAAAGATGTTTCTTATGATCACTTGCGCGTCTTTGGATGTAAGGCTTTTGTGCATATTCCAAAAGATGAGAGATCTAAGCTTGATGTGAAGACTAGGCAATGTGTGTTCATTGGCTATGGACAAGATGAGATGGGTTACAAGTTGTATGATCTAATTATGAAGAAAATTGTGAGAAGCCGAGATGTTATCTTTATGGAAGATCAGACTTTGAAAGATGTTGAGAAGGCAGAGACAGTTCCTCAGCGTACTGATGATCTTATTGATTTGGATCCAGTTCCTCCTCAGCATGCTAATATGGAGACTGGAGATGATGATCAGAATGCTGACCAGCAGGGTACTAATGATGTTGATGCTCCACAACAAGTTGATATGGATAAGATTATCCATGAAGAGTTACCAGTACCAGATGCACCACCATTTGTTCCACTTAGGCGGTCTGTTAGAGATCGTCATTCTTCTACACGGTATTCTGCAAATGAGTATGTGTTGTTGACTGATGGAGGAGAACCTAAAAGTTATGCAGAAGCTATGAAAGATGAGCACAAGAAAAAGTGAATTGATGCCATGCAAGATGAAATGAAGTCCTTGTATGAGAATAACACCTTTGAGTTGGTGGAGTTACCTAAAGGCATAAGAGCTTTGAAGAACAAGTGGGTATACAAAGTAAAACAAGATGAGAACTCTTCACAACCACGGTACAAAGCTAGATTGGTGGTCAAAGGATTTAGCCAGAAGAAAGGTATTGATTTTGATGAGATTTTTTCTCCAGTTGTGAAAATGGCATCTATTCGTGTTGTTCTCGGTTTAGCAGCTAGCCTTGATTTGGAGGTTGAGCATATGGATGTCAAGACTGCTTTTCTTCATGGTGACTTAGATAAGGAGATTTACATGGAGCAGCCAGAAGGGTTTCAGATGAAAGGCAAAAAGAGGTATGTGTGTAGACTTCAGAAAAGTCTATATGGTTTGAAGCAAGCACCAAGGTAGTGGTACAAAAAGTTTGAGTCTGTTATAGGGGAGCAAGGCTACCAGAAGACTACTTCAGATCACTGCATATTTGTTCAAAGGTTTGGTAGTGATGATTTTATCATTTTGTTGCTGTATATTGATGACATGTTAATTGTTGGAAAGAATACTAGAAGGATTGCCCAGTTGAAGCAACAGTTGAGTAAGTCTTTTGCTATGAAGGACTTAGGGCCAGCAAAACAAATTCTTGGCATTAAAATTACTCGAGATAGGGCTGCCAAGAAATTGCATATGTCACAAGAAAAGTACATTGAAAAGGTGCTTTGCAGGTTCAACATGGATAAAGCTAAAGTGGTTAGTTCTCCTCTTACAACCAACTTTAAGCTAACTGAAAAAGATTGCCCTTCTACTGAGGAAGAGAAGGAAGAGATGGATAGAGTTCCATATGCCTCAGCTGTAGGAAGTTTGATGTATGCTATGGTATGCACACGACCTGATATAGCTCATGCAGTAGGTGTTGTTAGTCGTTTTCTGTCAAATCCGGGTAGAAAGAATTGGGAAGCAGTTAAGTGGATATTTAGATATCTTCGGGGTACTTCCAAAATGGGTCTTATATTTGGAAATGGAAAGCCAGTGCTAGTCGGGTATACAGATTCTGATATGGCAAGAGACAAGGATAGTCACAAATCAACTTCTGGGTATTTGATAACTTTTGCAGGGGGAGCTGTGTCATGGCAATCAAGACTGTAAAAGTGTGTTGCACTTTCTACTACAGAAGCCGAGTATATAGCAGCAACAGAAGCAGGTAAGGAGATGTTATGGTTGAAAAGATTTGTGCAAGAGTTAGGCTTCAAGCAACAACGTTATATGGCGCTTTGTGATAATTAAAGCGCGATTTATCTTGCTAAAAACTCGAATTACCATAAGAAAACAAAACATATTGATGTGAGGTATCATTGGATTAGAGATGCTCTTGAAGAGAAGCTGTTTGAACTTGGTAAGGTTCATACCGATGATAATGGTTCCGATATGTTGACAAAAACTTTAGCTAAGGAGAAGCTAAACGTGTGTTACTCTATCACCGGGATGGCAGACTCTTCCTCATAGTCAGAAAGGGGGAGATTTGTTGGACTTTTCTTCCATATGAGAAGAGAGTCCAAATTTTTGACCATTCATATTACAGTTGTGTATTTTGAATATGTAGGTGTGAAATAAAGAAAAGAAAAGAAAGGGTTGGCAAAGTGTTAAAATAAAGAAAAATAAGAAAGAAAGTTGGCAGAGAGAGTTGAAGGAAGAGGAAGAAAAATCTGATTTTTCTACATCAAAACCAGTTCCACGAGTTCTGAGTTTTCCAAAGATTCAGCCGTTGGATCGAGCTAAAATTTTGAGAGAAGCTTACTCACACGTCGATCTTCATTCACAACGGTGGAGATAGGATTCTGAAGTATGGAGATTATTTCGTGGTGGAGACAGTAGAACTTTCTTCTACACAGACCAGTCCCACGAATCATTTATTTCCTAGTGATTACACCGTTGGATTGAGATTTATTTTGGATAGCATCTTCCTCACATCTTTATCTTCATTATCAATGGTGCAGATAGGATTTTTACATCTGGAGGTCAGTTCGTGGCTGGGACAGAATATAATTTTTTGGGTATTAGCTCTCTTGCTTTTGTTTTTGATTTATTCCATATATCTTGATGTTCATTCCAAGATTATGATGATGATGATGATGATGATATGCCTCTAGTTCAGTATAGAGAAGATTTGCTGTAATAGACAGAATATATGTTGTATTTGCCCATTAATTGATAGTGGAAGATTTAAGCGGCCTAAGAGTCCCGTGGTTTTTACTCCTTACTTTGAGGAGGTTTTTCACGTAAAAATTTTGCGTATTCTTGTGTTGATTGTCGCTGTAGAGAAGATCGTATTGCTGTGGTATTGGTTTTTGATATTGCTCTATTTGTTAGTTTACTTAAAAGGTTCATTCAAGTAAGGAAAGATAAACAACGAATTCATTCCGCACATTTAGTGTTTCCGTTGTTGGTCATTTTTCCCATCATTTTTTACCCAATTTAGTAGGTTTATGTCTTTATCCATCTTATGATAATTAAAATTAATTACTAATTATGGCGTACGGTCTAAATAATTAATCATTATTAATTCTACTCTAAATACGGTTATTTATTTTTAGGCAGCCGACCATGAGTTTTACTTTTATAGAAATACTTCAATTGTTTTAAAAATAATGTCAATGTTATTTACAATATAAACAATGTGGTTAAGACTTTAATTTGAACTGTGGAAAAAAGAAAAAAAAAAGCAGAACTATTACAGTAATGAAAAAGTAAAAGCTATCAGAATTTACAACAATGATTTGATATTCTTTCCTACTTGTTGAGAATAACACAGGAATATGAACAAACAAATGGAAATTAAAGAACATAAGATTTAACGAGATTCGACAATGTGCATACGTCCTTGGGAGCAGAGCGGCGGCTATTTTTTATTATATCTGTCCTTGCGCTCCGCTCCGCTCGCTCACTCCGCTCCGCTCCAGCATCTGTCCCTTTGTATATATATGAGCCATACACAACACTTCTGAACAGGACAAGTATGAATACATGAAATAAAATTCCATGGCGCAAATGAATTTTGATTTTTGAAGTTTTATACTAATGGATACGAAAATTATAATAATATAATTTAATTGGAGGTATCATAATAAATGGTAACTACTTCTTGTAGTGCAGAAACTCGTTGCGGAAGCATTTATAAGGATCCCGTTTATTTTTGGTCACTGGCCTGACTTTTATTCACATGCGAGATAACAACAACTATTCCACAATCTAAAAGCCCCTGAAAGATTAAGACAAAAAACAGTGAGTGTGAACGAGCAGTCTTGCGGCGTATACGTTTTCTCGTTACCAAATACTGAGATCTCTCATCTATTTATAGAGATTTTAAAAGATAGAGACCTAACTTTAGTTTAACTCATACTCTTTCTAAGATAAGATTTGATAATTTTAATCAGATTGAATTACTTAATTCTATCTGAATTGGATCTTTATCCAAATTAGAGTTATGAGCGTACCAAAACTCTATCATGTACATTACACTCTCATAATTTAATAATTTAGTTTGAATGAAAAATAAATTATTATTTAAGACAAGAAAAATGAGGAGATACGAGTATTTCAAGTTGTAATTACTCTATCCATTTCACTATATATGACTTTTTGAGAAAAAAATTAAATTTCATTTATCCGACGTTTTTAAATTTTCAATTAAAATTTCTGAATTTTACCCTTATTTTTTCATTATATAATTATCAACGTTATGAGAATTCTCAAATCATTTAACAATCTTACTCTAAATAATTTTATTTACACGACATATTTTGATGGGAACTAAAAAATTTAGAAATTTATTTGAGTGGAAAATTTTGAATTAATCTTGAAAATTTTGGTTCACAGGAGTTAAAAAGAAATGGACTAACAAAAATTTATATTTTGAGAGAATAGATATTTACTCAAAGAATGAAAGTGTGTCTTGAGATTTAGAAAACATATTGATACATTGTTTAGAACTAATTAAATTTAATTTTTTAGATTAAGCAATTTTGAATATTTCTAAAACAATGGTAATTTAGTTTTAATTACTCAAATTTAAACCTAATTAATATCTTATTAATTTTAACGAAAACAACAAAAAACGTAATATATAATAAAATGGAGGGAGTATATGCCAAAAGTTATATCTTCTAATGATCGAATTGCTCCAACTATTTCTTCTTTTTTTTTTTTAATTTTTTGAAAAATATGAATCTTCACTAATTTTTTTTGAATGTAAATTAAATTTTCATTATTAATATAAAAAGTACGCTTGTGGGTACTTTTTTTTTTTATAAGCCAAAGAATTGTATTGATAACAAATAACAGGAGGACCAAAATGTGTCTAGGAACATATACCCGGAAAGCACTCTAAGAACAACATCCCAACAAAAAATAATGAACCAATAGAAAATACACACCCAGCCTATGAGCTATCGCTAAACACCCCACAGCACCGAACTATAACCTTGCATTAAGAACAAAATTATCATAAAAAAACTCAAGCCACAAGATCATAACAACCGAAAAACCCCTGATTAGCTAAAAAATTGCAAATTAAAAGAAACTTATCTCATACAAAAACGCCAACCAGGTCCAAGGCGAGAGCAAAAGAACTAAGATCCTCCTGCAATGCCAAGAATCTGCAGAATGCAGTCAAAGCAACTCAGAGCAACTAAGCGAAAAAAAATATGTTGTGTTGCACAGGGCCTGGATGCCTCTACTTCAATCATGCTATGCTAGTGTGTAGTTGCACCAATAGCACATAAGCAAATGGATCTCAGAAAACTCCCTAAGATCAAATCAGCCATGCCACTAAATCATTCAAACGATAAGCACCCTATTTAGCAAGAGCATCAGCAAAGTGGTTGCACTCTCTTCTTCTGTGAACAAAGTGAACTTCTTGGAGCCTAGAAGAGTTATTTTTGATGTCATTAAACACATACCCCAACTTTCAAGGTCTGTCTACTGCAACAACAGATAACCAAGATACCATATTCAGAGAGTCCAATTCAAAACACACCCCTACATTCTGACTAACAAGAAAATTAATTGAAATTTGAAGGGCTTTTTGGACTGTAATAACTTTCGCCACAGAGGAATTATTCACCCCAATGTTGCATGAGAACAAACGTATTATTATACCAAAAGAGTTTCTAAGCACCCCTTCGATACCCGCAAGGCCCGAATTTTCGAATGATGAACCATCCATGTTCCATTTCACATATCCTGGGTTAGGAGGGGACCAAAAACTTACAGGCCTGGGGATGTGAAGATTGCAGCTTTTTAACACCTTCAGCTGCTAAAATAAGATTATGCCCTTTTAGAAATTCCAACTCCTGGTGAGAGTTAATCCAAAAGGAGGCTCGAGCCAAACTAAGATGAAACAAGGAGTCAAAGCTGACCGATTTACTAGAGAAGATCACCGCATTTCTCTCCAACCATATAGTCCAAATTCAAGATAACAGGATGATGCTCCAAACCTTTTGTTGAATGAGGACTCTCGCAAAACAAGACCATTGAATCACCGGATCATTAAACTGTTCAGGAATGCAAAAATCATAACCCCACCATTTGATGATTTTACACCACAAAGCCGCTGAAACTGTACAAGTGACAAGAAGATGATTGATATTCTCATCCGATTTATTACACATGGGGCAGATAGTGTAAGAATACCCCTACCCACCAGGAAGCTTTTTGTACTGATCCGGTTTAGCAAGCATAACCAAAAGAAAAGATCTACCTTGGGTGGAGCCAACTTTTTCCAGAGAACCGATGAGTAAGGCTTCAGATCCGCTGAAGGAGTGGTGAAATTAGATAGAAATAGGCTTGCTGATTTTACAGAAAATACCCCATTTGAATCATGCACCCATATTTTCTTGTCCATTTGTCTCATCGAAAGAGAGAAGGAGTTGATAAAAGATTCTAGGTCGGCTAGCATCTCCTGTTCCCATAACATGAGGACCCTCCTCCATTTTAACTACCAGTGCCAAGTACCCCTTGACCATTTTCCACATTCCTCCACCAGAGCATCTCCCAAGAGTGAGATTTTGAACAGTCGAGGGAACCTAAATTTTAAAGGTTCATCCGCAATCCACCTATCATACCAAAACAAGCAAGCATCTCCCTTGCCTACATCTACTGCCAAGCAGTTCGAGAAGAGGGAGGAGGATCTGATCTTATCGATGTCTTTCCATACCGAAGAGGCATTCTAAGTAGCAATAAAAGATGGGACTAAGCAGTTTTTAATTCCATATTTCTTAAAGATCAACTCCTGTCAGATAGCCTTACTGTTTGGTTGTAACCTCCAGTACCATTTAAACAAAAGGCAATAATTCCTATGAGAAATAGAACCGATCCCCAGACCTCCAAGGAACTTAGGCTGGTCAATGGTGCTCCATTTCACCCTACAGAAAGATCTCTTGCTATCATTACCTCTTCAAAAAAAGTTCCTCATTAGGGACTTGATGACCCTAGCTGGCATCTTAAATAACGACATATAGTAGATAGGAAGGCTCATCAAGGTTGCTTTAATTAGAGTGAGCCGACCAGCTAGAGATAAATATTTTCCCTTCCAACCAGCAAGCTTGCCTTGAAAGTTCTGAATCACCGGATTCCATGTCTCTATTTTCTTTGGATTTGCCCGCAACGGTAGACCAAGATACAAGCAGGACAGATGTTGAATATTGCACATCACAAGATTAGCACAACTATCTAACCATTCCAGCCCAATATTAATTCCGATTAAGGAGCTTTTATGGAAGTTTATTGTCGAGATCGCTGCAAAGATCTATTAGCACAACTATCTAACCATTCCTGCTCTTTATTTTTTGTTCTAAAAATATCACCGTATCATCCGCGTGGGTACTGTTTCTCACTTTTGCCTTTTTCAAAAACTCAGCGTTAATTTTAATGTGGAAAATAAAAATATTATTTTCCATTAATAAGGACAAAGAGATTGTATAAAAAGTAGATAAATAAATAAGTAAATGAGAACAAACAGAAAGCATAAGGCCGGGGTCGAACAAGAAGGGACCTTGTCCTATAAAATATTGAAGCTGTGCCGAGTGTTGTGTATATTTATTTATTAAGCGGAATCGAATATTTTTCATTGTTTTTCTTCGTTTGTTTTGTTTTCGTTAATGTTTAATTATAGCTAGGAATAGGATTAATTAATTCATTTCTATTCCTTTTAGATTACGTTAAGCAAATAATTTTTATCCTCCAACATGAAATTGACAAACTTATCATATCAATAACATTTCTTTAATCAATCAACTTTTTTAACGTTATTGTCCATTGAAAGAACAATATGTATATTAATTGATGATATAATCATAAATACCAACTTTTGATAAATTACAATTGTGTACAATTATCACGTTAGACAGAAATATTATATGTATATTACATGTTCACATATACTATAATCTAAACATAATTATCATAGATTTCCTTTTTTTTTCCGGAAATGTAAGCATAGCTATTAAATCTTCAGTATATATCATAATTAAAAGCCATATAACATTGTATTTAAAAAAAGAAAATCATATTGTTCACCATGCATGTTATGAACATACTTATACTAAAATTAATTATGCATTGAAATGGATATATATATATATATATATATATATATATATATATATATATATATATATATATATATATATATTAAAGTCTCATCAAACTAGGATTTGACCAATTAAAATAGTTGGCATATTTATGAACTGGATATATATATATACTTAGCATTGAAATTCGTATATATATATATACTTAGCATTGAAATTCGATGTACTTAGCATTCTCATATAACGTACAAAGTACTTTTCTTATTGTGAAAAATAATAAATTTACTATAAATCATGTTTTTTTTTTTAAAAAAAAAAGATGGTATCAAAAGTTACATATTAAGAAGAGTCTTTACTTTCTTAAAAAAAAAAAAAAAGAAGAGTCTTTACTTAAGTTTACAAAAATATATCATTTCAAATCCAACTTAAAATATCTCTCTCTCAGTTTCATAGCCACCAATTTCTTGACCTAGTTTTAGAGCTGCCGTCACTTCATTTTCACGCGGCAGCCCTTTACTTGTCTTTTTTTTATCTTATTTTTTTATAATAATTTTTAAATCAATACAGATCTGAATTTTTAATTTTATTCGTTGCTTTTTATTAATTTTTGTATTTTTTTGTGTCTTTTAGTTGTGTTATTTGGTTCAATAAACTCAGATTTGAAATTTTTTGTATTTTTCTTTCGTTTTTGGATTGTTGTGTCAGATTTGAAAGTTTTGTATTTTGTTTTTGTGTTTTTGGTTTCAATAAATACAGATCTGTATAAATCTGAGTAAATTATTATTTGTTTTTGAATTTTTTGTATTTTTTGTTTTTATAATCTCAGATCTGAAATTTTATGTGTTTTTGTTTTCGAGTTTGGATCTTTTTATCAAATCTGAAATTTTTGTTTAGATTTAGTTGTTTTTAATTAAAGTTGAATGCAATTTAAATTTTTATAATGAATGTTTGTTCTCCAAATTTGAAGATTGTTGTCTTCTTTTATGGAAATTTGGTTGTCTTCCGTTATGAAACTTTGGTTGTCTTTTTTTAGGTTCAATTTCACTTATGGTCACTCAACTTATCACTTATCGTACAAAAATAACCGACTTTTTTTTCTATCTTAAATGTCACTGAACTTCTAACATTTTTTCAAAAAAATCATGTTGACCGGAATCCGGCGATAACTCTTGTCGGATTGATGACATGGCATATGACACGTGGCAACGAATAGTAAATATATGATTTTTTTGCAAAAATATTAGAAATTCAGTAACATTTAAGTTGAAAAAAAAAAAAAATTGGTTATTTTTGCGCGATAAATGATAAATTTAGTGACCGTGAGTGAAATTAATTTAAATGTAGCATTTGCTGGAAATATTATTAAACGACATGTAGTTTCTGATATGGCATGCCATGTCATCAATTCGGCGATAGTTCTCACTGGATTCCTGTCAACATGACTTTTTTGCAAAAATGTTAAAAGTTCAGTGACATTTAAGTAAGAAAAAAAAAGTCGGTTATTTTTGCGCGATAAGTGATAAGTTGAGTGACCGTTAGTGAAATCAAACCATTTTTGTATGTAAGTTTTCCTTTGAACAAAAGATGGATTGAGTTTCCCGTTGAAAACCAGATTGCGCACCGCATTTTACCATTATCCGCTGTTTTCGTTGAATAAGTTCAGAAATATAATACATCAATTTCGTTTATTTCATAAATTTTATGTATTTTTAATTTTTATAAGTTTATTTGTACTTTTTAGATATATTTTTTAGTATATTAATGAAAGTTTAATTTGCATTTTTTAAAAAAAAAGTCTTTACTTTGAAAATAAACCAAAATTCTATAAATCATGTTTTTTTTTCTTTTTTAATTTTTAAAAATATAGGTCCATTTTATAGCGTATAACAAAATATAAAATATTTTATCCCCCTAATTGCTCTATCATTCTGGGTTACTTTTTATTTTTTGAAAAACAAAATAGCGAAATAAAAGACCTATCCAGATCTTCATTACTCAACTAATACTAAACAAAACTATTTGTGTGCCGACTTTGTTTAATGATTAGTAGTAGTTGATTTCAAAAAAGACAAAGATAATAAATTCATGTTGGATTCGTGGAATACATTCATTTGCTCTCTGTATGAAACTATGAATTTGGTTTGGTTTCCTTCAATTTTTTTTTTTCTTTTTTGAAGTTGCATGAACCGGAAAAAAACAACGAGATAGCAATAAAATATTAGGAACCCAATAACTCTATTAAACTATATAAATAACTGGTAGGGAGAGAAATTTCCTTGATTTTATTGACATTGATTGGTTACTTTTCAATAATGAAGTAATACTAGGTATGGACAATTAGACCTGATCATAAATTCGGATACCTATTCAATTTTATCACTCATCTATACATTTTATGGACTACGACATATATTTCACAATGTAAGTCCAGCTCGGTTCAAACGTGTTCAAAATCCCGATTATTAAAGAATATATATATATAATTGGACTTCACATGTAAATTGGGGATTTAGTCCTGCTTGATGTGCCCATATATAATTTTTTATATTTTTATAGTATTTTCATTAATTATATAATCTTAAACATTTAAAAATATACATAAAAAATTAAAATTTTATACATTTAATAAGCTATTAAATCATTATTATATACATTTTTATAATTTTTTATAATATAATATATGATTTTGTACATTAAAATTATTTTTTTAATTATGTTTTTTCAAGGGGCTGGCCCAGGTCACTTTCTTTTATGTAGGCCTGAAAAAAAAATAAAAGAGTTTAAAATTTTGGTTACATCCTATTCAAACTTAATCCAAATCCGAATATAAACAAATCTAATTGGTATAGAATTCAAAAATAGATTAATATCAATCCATCAGTATGGGACTTATAATTTAAGGTTTTATTTTTTTTTATTGATTTTGACGGTTAATGTAACACTCCGATTTGGACCCTAATAAGAATTTCAGTGTTAATTGTATAGCGAAAGTACAAAAATATTGGTTATATATAGGTTCAGAGGATGTAAGTGCAAGAGAAAATAAGTTTGCAAAAGGAAGAATTAGTTTGAGGAACTATAGTGTAATTTGGCTTGAGAAGTAAGGGAAATAAGCTGAATTCGGGCTCTATCGCGAGCGCGACCGAACGCAATTTGGAAAATTTAACAAGAGTTGACAAGTGGCAGCTTGGGGGTTTGACACGTAGGCTGTGCATGGTATAAATAGAATTAAGAGGAGTTGGTAGCCTTTATTTTGGTAGGTTGGCCGGCTCTATCCTCTCCTCTTTCCCTCTCCCTTTTCATTTTTATTTTGTTTTTGGTTTCCTTCTTCTTCTCTTTCTTTTGTTCTCTCCCTCGTGTTCCTTGTTCTCCCTCTCGTGTTCCTTGTTCTCCTTTCCCATTTGAGCTTTTCAAGTTTAGTTGTTACCTGGATTGGTTGAAGAGAGTTGAGTTAGAGTCTTGTGAAGTGATCATGTGATTTGATGATTATGTGCATGTTAGTATGCATGTGACTAAAGTGTTGTGTACGAAAAGTCGGCTTGTGTAGAGTTGTTTTGATCAGCAAGTGTTTGGGGAGATCGATTCTATCGCGAGCGCGACAAAACTCGGTCATCCAAGCTTTCGCCGAAAAGTTCTCTGTCGCGAGCGCGACAGGGAGTTTGGCAACCGAACTGCGATCGGGCTGTATGGCTGTCGCGGGCTGTACTGCGGGTGCGAGCGCGATCGAGGCCCTTTTGGCTTCTGTCGCGAGCATGACCTTGAGCGCGAGCGCCACCGAGGCCCTTTTGGCTTCTGTCACGAGTGTGGGCGTAACAGAAGCATTCTAGCTTTCTGTCACGGGCGCGATGAGCTATCGCAAGCGCGGCTCACCCTGTTACTTTGAATAGATTGTGTTATAATGTGATGCATGAATTCTCTCATATGCTTTGCATGATTTGCTTAGTTAATACATGAATTGAATGATGTATAATGATTTGTATTGATGCATGAGTTTATGCAAAGTATATAGTTTAGTGCATAAGTGACCTGAATAGGCATTTGAATATTTGCAAAGTAGATGGTTCCGTGCATAAAGTTATATGTTTAAACCTGAAGGGTCATAATAGTGGATAGATAAGTATGTTTATAAAGAGTTAGAGTGCAGCTGGTAGAGTGCCATCGTTCGTGCCTATATGTTGAATACCTTGTGTATTCAGATATTGAGTTAGGTCTTTAGATGTTTTGATATTGTTGATCGGTATTTAAAGTACCCGTATCCACAATTAAGGGAATTCAGGCTAATAAATGTTCAGTAGTGTACATGAAATGTAGTGGAGACTATTCTATATTTATGCCTCTACATGAAAAGCTTTAACATGTTGATTATACACGTATATGAATATATGTTAGTGGTAGTGAGATGTTATCTTAGTGTACATAATGTTTGCATAAGTATGGTTATTGAGCTTGAAATTGTTAGAGCAAGAGGTTATATGCAGGAAAGAATATATGTAGTTATGTGATAAGCATGACTATTCATATGCAGTGTGTGTTATATTTGTGATTTCGTTAGAAGTTTTTTGTTCTCTTTATTCCCTACTAAGCGTTATCATTTAGCACGAATATTTTTTCCGTTTAGGTTTGCAGAATTGGTTTAGATAGTGCTCATCTGCAGGCCACTAGAAGCAGAGTGGAGTTCTTTTGTTTTACGTATTTGAATCTTTTTGTATCGAACAATATAGTGTTTTTGTACAAAAGGTTATTGTTTTTATTTTTCAATGTAATGTATTTGTACATAAAAATGATTATGTAATTATGAACAATGATGTTTTGTAATATGTATAATTATTAAAACTTCTTTAATACAAGTATGCTTCTGTTATGGATATGCTTTCCGCTTGTTGTTATAGTTACTTCCCACTGGAATGTTTGATCGTTTATGTGTGTGTGCGCATATGTGAGTGCATAGTGGCCCTGTATCCTCCTAAGGGGTATTGGAGTGTTACAGTTAAATTTAGAGAGAACGATCCTCACTTTAAAAATGTTATGCTTACAAGTTACAATGGTAATAATTATGCTAATTATTACATACAAGGATGTGCATTAGTCGAGTTCGGGTCAGCCCGAACCCAATTCGACCAACCCGAAAATCGAAATATACCCTATATCCCAAATCGAACCGATCTTATATATTAGTATGGCACTGAACCAACTAATCCAACAATTTTTGGACCCCAAACCGAAATAATAGATCAACCTGATTTATTTTCCTCTCCTGCCTTTTCGCAGCTCTCTCTTTCCTTTTTTTGTAATTTTTCAACATTTTTCAACAAAATCAAACACAAATTTATCACAAATAAATATAAATCCATCGAAATCAAATATAAATCAAACACAAATCCATCAAACAGCTAGTTCGGGTAGGTTTGTTCGGATTTGTCGGGTCGAATTTTGCACACCCCTAAATTTACATACTATCATAGATAAAATTATAACAGTTCAATTAAGCATATAGTATATATACAGTATATATATGTCTTAATCTTAATCAAATGCAGAGCACCCTATTGGCTATCTCCTTAGATTACCAACAATCCAATCTACGTAAATCAAATCCGACCCACTTCATTTCTCTTTTTTTTAATGAAATTTCTCATCCACTTGACGATAACGAAAGAAAGCAACCCGTGCACTTGCGAGATTATGTGAATTGTAAAGTTTTGTGGTGTTAAGATATTTTTTTAGTATAATAACTAATAGCTGAAAATGTCCTAGTTTTACAATATAATATATCAATTTGTCAAAAAAAGGTTAATATAATAACCGAGCTAGTCTTCTAGAGATCGGTATCGATTTAGGAGTTTGTCCAAACTCCTGTACTTGGATAGCCTCACATTAAAGATTTGGATATATGTTATAATGACTCAACCATTATAACAGTAATATATGCATTTAATTATAGGTCGGATATTAATGAGTAGTTAGTGTTTATATTATAAATAGGCCAATGGTTCATCGGATTTGTATCTAATATTTTTTCTCTCTCTAAAAGTATATTTTTATCTCAACTAATTTAACTGTAATAGTGTTTCATACTGGACTTCCATTGAAGTCTTATACTTTCTCAGATGACCTATGAAAGTAAAATGTGTTTTGAAAAGTCAGAGTATGAAGCCAAAAATTCTGAACTACCGCTAAAGAGGTTCCGAATTGTTACAAATTAAAATGCTTTATATGTATATATACACACAACCATAATTGATATAGAAATATCGATTAACATTGGAAAAGCACTCAATGCACACTTTCAGATTTCTAACTTGCAATCTAACATGTCAATGACTATATTTAATTTCTAATACAATATAGTGTTAAATTTTGTTATTCATGCAAATGAAAATGTAATTAATTAATATATTATATATACTGTAAAATTAAATAAATTATCATATTTTTACATTAATCTTCGTATTCAAAATACAGATCAAAATTTTGTGTTAATTTTAACTTTTTACTTCTAGTTTCATATATATATATATATATATATATAAATAACTGCATACATTAACGACTATAAATATTAATCTATTCATCTCAAATTAATTATCATTTTTTTTAAGAAAAAATTTGTTCTATTTAAAATGTCATTTTATAAATTCTAATTTTATCCTCTCGAGACTATAAAGTTAAATTTGTTATCTTGAATTACCAAAATGGAAATGGATGGGACTTTTTGTTTTTTTAAAATATACATATATATATATCCACGCTACTATATAAGAAAATTCTGATATTATGATTCGTGAATTGTGATAATAAATATGATAGAGAATTAGAAAAATATTAATAATGTCGCATGCATAGTGTATTTTATGCACCTTCGAATATTAAAATAGGAAACATTTTTTCTTCGAAAGAAAATGCATGTAGGATGGGGCTCTAGCTAGGGTTAGGTTAGATACTATTCCAAAGTTATAAAAATAAAATATCAATTACACGACAGAGTTATGATAGATAATTCTGGGGGGATAAGAAATAGATAACTCTTAATAAAAAATTATCATTATTATTATTATTATAATTATTCCAAATAAGCAGTTTGTGCTCATTAATTTCTGCCGGCATCGGTGGGTCTACGCGCTGACTTTTTCCTATATTTTCAATTTCACACATTTTATACGCCATTCTTATTTTGATGCGCCCTTGTCGCTGCTTCGGAGGACAAGCTGAGCTGCAGTGAGAAAATAGAGATATTGTGTTACCTCAGGAAGAAAGAAGAGAAAGTATTATTTCCAGATAGGCGAGATGGATTCAGTCATAGTATCATGAAATTTCTTTTGAGGGTTGGGGGATTAAAAGGGACTAAAGTTTATGGGCTAAAATGGATATTAGGCTTGAATTTAAATACTGAAGCTAAATTTTTATAATATTTTACATGTATTTTTTTTAAAAGGTCCCCACCTCTCCAGTGGTACCACCTCGGGACGAAATGGTATGGGTCAATATTTTTAAAATCGAACCGGATATCGATACGGCTTGCCAACTAAATTAGAAGTCAATTGATTGAATCAGATTAACTCAGAATTTTTATCTTTTTTTAAATATATTTATTTATAAAATATTTAAAATATGATATATAAAAAATACATTTAAACAACATATTAATTATCAAATATCAATATATTAATTTTTCTTTCTTTATTTTATTTTACAAGGACAATGTATTTTTAAATTTCTAATTTTTTAAATTTTAATTTCAATTGTAAAATTTATTTTTATGACATTACCTAAAAAATATTATTTTTATAATTATCATGTTTATTTTTATTTTCTTCTTAATATTTCATTACATTTAAATTATGTAGTTATTCAATATCTAAAAAATATAAAATAAAAATATAGTGCAAACAATTTCACATAATTTCCAATTTTACCAAGTCTAATATTAATATGAATTGATTTTATCATCAAATATAAATTTTTGATTGAATAATATCCAACAGTTATTAACTCGGATTATAAAAATATAATTTTGGGTATATTAAACTTTTTTCGGTCCAACCAAATATATTTCCCTGGTTCAACTGCGTTTTTTCACTGTGCAATCCGATTTTTTGTATAATCTAGTTTTTATATTAGATCGAACCAATTCGACTGGCTGGTCCGATTTTCAAAACATTGGTATGGGTGCCACAAGTTCAAATTTTCCGTATGCAATATTTGTAAATACTCACAACTGGGCATTTTTTGTTCTTTTTTAATGAGCTGCGAAGAGTAAATTCAGATTATTGAATTTCAAATATCAAATTTATTACATCAACAAAAAAAATAAAAAAAGTAAAGAAGTTTGAATATCGGGCATAACATATGAGTCAGGTTAAGAGTATCGATAATAAATACTTAAAGAGTTAAGAAATTTTTGTGGAATTTTTTAATGATTGAATCGTTATTAACTAGATTATAAATCTAGTGATTATTAGTGTAATTAACTTTCTTTCCTTGATGTCATGTAATTAAAAGTACTTTTTGTGGAAAAAAAGTTGAATCAATTAAATTGAGTATTTTAGAAAATGTTCTTTCTATAAATTACTTGCATATAGTAAAAGAAAAAAAGAAATCTAGACAGTAATTCGAGAATATGAGAAAATATTTGTATTTTTATATTGAAAAGGTAAACTTATATGAAATAAAGTAAAAAAAAAAAATAAAGAAAAGAAATGAAGAAAAAGAAAATCATAATATATACTTAAAGTTTTACCCAGAATAGTTGAAATGAGTAGCGAAATGAAAAATCAATAAAGATAATAATAACTAAATAATATTGGTTCATTTAAATAGTTTGACATTTATTTTTTTTATATAAAATTTTGAATTTAAATTTTATAATATATATATAAAGATGATAACGGAATTCAAACTCTCTTTTAAAAAAAAAAAAAAGAAAAACTGACTTCAAACTAAACCGTAAAATTTACTTAAAAAATTTTAGACACATAAACTAAGTTATCTTTACAATAATTCTGGAGAATTCCACGTATTTTGCATGAAGTTAGTAGATATGGATACAAAGCCAATAATTTCTACGCCATCAAAAGGATAATCTGCAATAAATCGGTGTGCAGTAAAATGGGCATTTATATTTAAAAATGAGAAAATGTATGACATGCTGTGGGTTCTGCCGTAGTTCAATGATCATCTACAGTGGACTGGCATGAGAAGAAAGGAATAAATAAATAGCAAATACAGCCAATCAAAATAGCCCGTGCTGCTGACATGGCAAAAATTGATTGGAAATAAGAACACATCCACACAAAAACTTAAAAAAAATACAAATTGTCCACTAAGAATATTAAAAGAAACAATATCTAAATGCCATGGCAGCAAAAGCACCAATAGTTATTTGGTGAATTAGATATTATATATTATATAATTTTTGTCACATTGAGACCCTACATTAATCCCCACTTGCATTCCTTCCACCATAAACAAATCTTCAAAATGGACGAAAGATATCCTTCAAATCAAAATCAGTCGTCCAACAAACGTAAAAACTTTTTAATTTCAGCATTCTCTTCTCTTTCTTGTTTGTAAAATTAATGGATGAAATTTAATTATAATTTTAAGTAAACTAATTCAGAAGCATCATCATCATCATCTACGTCACAGTAAGTGCTTCTTTACTCCTCAAGTTGCAGAGCTCTCTCTCTCTCTCTCTCTCACTAGTCTTCAGCATGATTTATCTCTCTGCAATTTCCTTCTACCTGTTTTGGCATTCTCTCTCTTGGCCCTTTTCTCCCTCTTCCTCGTCTATCTTTCTCTGTGAAATTTATGTGCTTCATTATGCAACGAAACCAAGGCGAAGTGAGCCTTCTTTTTCCTGTTCTATCTTAATTTTTTTCCCCACAAATTTTAATCCTATAATGTAATTTGTACATAAAACATTTATAGTTTAATTTAATATTTGTATAGGTCATGTGGCCAAGATTGGTAGCTAACAAATTGCTGAGGAAGAGATTGGGGAGCAATAACTTTGTGGCAGATTTTCCAAGCAGCAATAATACAGAAAATAACTTGCTGGATATTCCGAAGTTGGGTCAACAATCTTTGAGCGCTGATAGCATCTTTGATCATCACCAGCTAAAGGCTCATAATTACAAGTAAGCTTAATATACATACATATATATTTATCAATTGATTAATTTTATTATTTACATTCTCATGTATATGATTTTCCATTTTCTCATGAATCTTTGAAAGGGTTTTCGTTAGCACGTGGAATGTTGGTGGGATTGCACCAAGCGAAGATTTGGATATGGAGGATTGGCTTGATAGCCCCCACATATGTGACATATATGTTCTTGGGTACATAATTTAATTATATTTAATATGATAATTATATATATTTATATATTCCATTATTTAACATAATACCATAGATGTTTTTATAGGTTTCAAGAGATTGTGCCACTTAGAGCATCAAATGTTCTGGGTTCTGAGAATAGTAAGATTTCCATGAAATGGAATTCCTTGATCAGACGAGCATTGAACAAGAAGATTAAGGACTGCAACAGAGCCAATAATGATTTGGTAGAAGAAAGAAAAAATCTGCAGATTTCTCATAAAATTGGTAAAGATGAAAAGGAAATCAAAAGCAGCAGTGATATTCCACAAGATTTCAGGTGTATAATAAGCAAACAAATGGTTGGATTATTAATCTCAGTTTGGATTCGGAGCGATCTTCGTCCTTTTATTAGGTATCCTAGTGTCTCTTGCGTCGGCTGTGGCATCATGGGTTGTTTGGGAAACAAGGTATATTAATCCTATCGATCGTTCTGTTTCACTATGTTTTTCTTTTATCGTATACACTGTATACATGCACAAACACATTATTTACGTGCTCAGTTATTCAACTGATTAATTATATGCTTATGTCATTCAAAAGATTAAATAATTTTATACCATACAAACGGGTCGGATTCAGTCATTGCAAAGTTGGATCATAAATGGCTCATTAGTTACTTTGCAAATCATGAACTAAATGAATGATCATTAATTAGGTCAAATTATGTAACTTCTTCGTAAAAAACTTTTTTTTTTCTCTAAATATTAAAAAAAAAAACATGTACGTATTGCACGTAGAAATAACTATTTTGTATTTACATAATTTACAAATGGGTCGGCCATACATTTCATAAAATTGATAGAATTGTAAACTTACTATTTTTTAATAAGGTTCGGTAAAAATTTATCACCTTTACTAATAAAATATTAATAAAAAATACGTTAACCATTTTCGTCTTTAAAATTTTGTGAAAAAATTGCAGGGTTCCGTATCAGTTCGGTTTCGGTTGCATGAAACCAGTTTCTGCTTTGTGTGCAGTCATCTAGCATCAGGTGGTAGAGAAGGAGATGAAAAATACAGAAATTATGATGTAGCTGAAATCTTGTCCAGAACAAGTTTCCCTAAAGGCCCTTCGCTTGATTTGCCAAGAAAGATTCTAGATCACGAGTATGTGAATATTATTTAATTTATTACAAATTATTATTATATATTGGTTACTGTTGAAAGTTGAAACCCTCCAAAAATAATTTGATAGTATATGTTAATATACCTTCTCAATCAGTGATTATTCAACACTTGGGTCTCACTAATAAACATTAGTATAGGACAGTTCTAGCTAATAAAAAAAAAGAGGTTATACAAGCAATTATTATTGACAGTATTTAACTTTGAAGTTGTCGCTTGGGGCCGCCAAAGACATATAAAATGGAAAATTATTTCTTAAATTATTAAAATAATGACCTTCTCTTACTTAAAAAATAAAAAAAAAAAATATTATGGGGTGGTTGTTGAAGAATTGAAAATGAGGTGGGCTCATTGAAATAGTGGGTGGCTAAACCGCTTGATTTCTATGTTAGTAAACCAATCTATTGCTTTTTTATTTTTATTTTTTTATGTAAACGTAATTATATAATTTCTTTTTATAGCAAGTTGCCCTTTTTAATTAATGAATAAGTTAAAAATCTCTGTTAATGATTTTGATTAGTCCTTAGGGTTTTTGCCCTTCCCCTCTACCAATAAGTAATTAAAAGTCTCTATCTTGAAGCCAGAAATTGGATTATTATATAATTAACATTTATTTAAGTATCATGGTCATTCAAGGATTATCGCTTTAGTATATCAAGGTGATGTTAAGTAATTTTTTTTTTTTGTGCAGTCGAATAATTTTGTTCGGAGATTTAAATTATAGAATTTCATTACCAGAAGCAACTACTAGATTATTGGTGGATAAAGAAGAATGGAATACCTTGTTAGAAAATGATCAGGTATATATATTGGATAATAAAACAAATGGCTTAATATATCAAATCCCCCTTATACTTGTATTTAATTTCAAAATTGATACCTGAACTTTAACTATTTTTGATTTACCACTTGAACTTTTAAAAGTGTATTAAATTACCACCTAACGCAATAATATTGCGTATAACTTACCACCTACGCGCTGAAATGGACTGGAGCGTGAAATGCACGAGCTGAGAGAAGTAGCTGGTAAGTTATACACAGTATTATTGCGTTAAATGGTAAATTAAAAACTTTTCAAAATTCGAGTGGTAAATTAAAATTTTTTTAAAGTTTTGGTGAAAAATTTAAAAACTTAAAAAGTAAAGATATCAATTTTGAAATTAAATACAAGTATAGGGGGTCTTATGTATTAAGCCAAAACAAAGTTAGTATACTTCAATTTAGTTTCCAAACTAATTTTTTTTTTTTTTTTTTGGGGGGGGTTTCTTGAAAATAAAGCTGATAATGGAGCTGGTGAATGGTCAAACATTTGAAGGTTGGCATGAAGGATTAATAGAATTTCCTCCTACTTACAAATATTGCCCTAATTCTAATGTATATTTCGGATGTGTGGAAGGCAAAAAAGGCGAAAAATGGCGTGCTCCGGCATGGTAATATTCATTAAAAATGAAACTATTTTTGAATTTGTTCAATAATTTTTTTTATTAAGATTAATTTTGTTGTTAATTATAGGTGTGATCGGATTATCTGGTATGGTGAGGGATTAAAGCAACATTTATATACAAGAGGTGAAGCAAATTTTTCTGATCATAGACCAGTTAAGGCAATATTTTCAGCTGAAGTTGAGGTTCTACAAACATTGAAAGGATTTCAACAATTCTTCCTATCCGACAGATTTGATCAAATAACACCCAACTTAGAGATCCCATCTACCAACAAATTGCTGTGTCAAGGGAGATTAAGCTTCAAGTTATAAACTATATATATAAATATTAAGTTATGTATTAATGTATAATTAGGTCTTGACTAAGATTTTCGCAGCAATTGGACTATATGCTCCTCACAATAATATTGAATGATAGTGGCTTTTAGATCAACATGCAGCGGTCCTTGCTGCGAAGAAATTAGGCGGACTCGTATAATTAGAAGAAAAGGAAAGGGTGAAGCAGCTGGTGAGTGTACAGTAATGTTATTTTTCATGTTCTCCATGTCCATTTCTGAAAGGGGCTTGTCCAACTCATCCTTTCATTTTCAATGGATTATAAAATTATATATCATATATGGTTAGATATTAATTATAAACTAAGGTTTGTCCGTATTTTGTCTAACAACTAACTTCAAAAATTTTAATGGCGTCCTTAAGAAAAAAACTTATAATAAATTGGCCAATAGGATGTTCCCAATTAGCGATGTTGTATGCTAACTTCCTCGCATGAACATGGCTAACCGCTTAATTAAACTATTTAAACTTCCAATGATTGGACCAATTTAATAAGAATCGGTTTGATAAACTAATCTCAACTCTATACTGGCAATCTAATTTAGAAAATAATTGATTAAAAGTGTAAATACTAAACATAAGACAATGATTTTAGTGGTCTAGAAGGATAAAGTGGGCCAGGGTCAGGGGCTTAGCTATCCCTTGTTGAGTGGGTTCAATTGACCGCACTCAACTAAGAAAAATTAAAAAAAAAAAAATTCCTTTAATTTTAATTTCTTTTATAAAATTAATAACCTCACTAAATTAAAAAAAAATTAAAAATACCATTATAATTTTAATTTTTTTGAAATTGATCTCACTAAAATATTTAAATAATTTAATTTTTTTTTGACTCAATTGAACTAAATTTCTGTGTGTGGCCGGGGTGGTCATGATTCATCTCCTATCTAAAGATTGGTAGCCTACATTTGGACAAAATTTTACAAAATGCGTATCCTTAGACATTATTGAGCAACAGATGATATAAAGCAATTAATTAGTAATAGGATAATAGTTCTTCTATTATATGTACTTCACTATGGACATGACAAAATTTTTGAAAGATAAAAATTTCAATTTCATGAATTTACAAAATATTAATAATTTATTGGTTAAGAGCTTAAGACAATAATTTAATTTGATCCATACTAACCTATCATAACTAATTAAACTATTTCATCCATTGCTAATTAAAAATAAGCTTATCAATTTATTTTATCATAAGGTTTCAACTAGAACTTGAATTTAAGATTTTACCCCCTTTACGCAAAACAAAATCACTAGGAAAATGTTGGGAAAAATAACCCTTCTAAATAATGCGGAATAAATCAGGAAAAACTCATAACACAAGAAATTATAGTGAAAACTCCAAAACCGGAGAAAAACCACTTGTTGTCCGAAAACAACCAAGAAAATTTCACTAAGTGTTTGAACAATTTTTACATTCACTCACTCTAGTATTTTCTCACACACCCAATAAATGGATACAAACCCAAGAGAATTTTTCCACAAATTCTCTAAGTTTCAAAGCTTACAAATAAGCTTTCATTGGAATTCTTTTCTTTTGAATCCCTTAACATTTGAAGAACAATCTCTTGCCTTATATAGGCAGGAGTTTCAGTGTGAACAGTCAAAAATTCTTAAATTCACATTTAGTATCCCAACTATTCATTTTGTGTGCTACCAACAATTTTTCAATTCGCATTTGTAGCCCAACTATTCATTTTGTGTGCTACCTCCATTTTTGACCATTTTTTTAATCTAATATATAACAATCTCCATCTAGATTAAAAAAAAAACCACCATCGCCTATACCGGCAAAACAATTATTTGCAACCGATAATTAAAAATACATACTCCACCATACAAAGTATTTCACTTAAAATTAAGAAATTTTAAATCATTAATCTTCTGGCAACATGTCGAACAAAATTGTTGAAATTATGGTACAACTCTCATGCTTGATTTTTTCGAGAGTTCCTCAACCATCGACATAGATCTATCTCACACCTTGCATCTTAATCAAGCCAATGCCCGTGTGGAAAACCCGCTAGTGGTAACACATCCTCTATCATGGCAACTTGTGGAGACTAGCGGCATGTCATGAGGACGTCCATGCTCTTTTAGAGAGCATCCCCAAAATCTACCTCATCCGAAGTAGACACACTGTTAGCTTCACCAACGGAATTAAACTTGGAGTTGCCAGCTCCACATTTATCATCAAACTCCTTGTATAACCCGGATAGAATCAAGAAATCCTTGACTTGAGTTTGCCACAAGCCAAAATTAATTCTTCCATCAAATTTCTCCACCTAAAACTTTAATCCCGATATCTTAGAACACATGAATAGTAATATAATTATTTTTCCAAAATTCGCTACTTTTTCGGACAGCAGTCCTAAGACAGTGTGAAAAATAGCTGAAGTAAGACTCTGATACCACTTATTGGGAAAAATGACCCTTCTAAAGAATGCAAAATAAATCAGGAGAAACTCACAACACAAGAAATTATAGTGGAAACTCCAAAACCGGAGAAAAACCACTTGTTGTCCGAAAGCAACCAAGAAAATTTCACTAAGTGTTTGAACAATTTTCACTCTAGTATTTTCTCACACACCCAATAAATGGATACAAACCCAAGAGAATTTTCCCACAAATTCTCTAAATTTCAAAGCTTACAAATAAGCTTTCATTGGAATTCTTTTCTTTTGAATCCCTTAACATTTGAAGAACAATCTCTTGCCTTATATAGGCAGGAGCTTCAGTGTGAACAGTCAAAAATTTTTCAATTCACATTTGGTATCCCAACTATTCATTTTGTGTGCTACCAACAATTTTTCAATTCGCATTTGTAGCCCAACTATTCATTTTGTGTGCTACCTCCATTTTTGACCATTTTTTTAATCTAATATAACAAAAAATTCAACGGAATTCACAAGCGTTTCAATGTTACTTTTTTATTTTTTTTTACAGAATATTCAAATTAAAAAGCTAATTAAGACCATTCTAGTGCTCATTTTTCCATGCATAAACTGAATCAACAAATAGTATAAGCACGGAAATCAAAATTTCTATAGATACAAATAACTCTAATACATCGAAACTCATTGCCAATGAAAAGAAAAAAAACCGTTTCAACATTAAAAATAACAAAAATTATAATAAACATATAATAACTGATACTATTATACGTGGTAAATGTGTTGGGTTGAATTGCATAGATTTGAATCGGATAGATTTGAATCGGATCATAAATAGATAGGTTATCAATGTGCCATTATTTATGGATCATATAACGCAACGAAAGTATATGAAAGAATAATATTATTCCAATTCCAAAAGTCCCTTCAAATTAGGGCAAACAAACAATTTATAGTAAAGAAATAAAAAAAATACAAAATTGCCCTTAAACTTCAAATTGAAAAAACGAAAGCCTAAACAATGTTTTTTAAGGCCGAAAATGGCCGTTACGAGGGGCTATACTTTAAGTAACACGCGACAGACTCAAAACGAGTTTTCCAAAAATATATTATAATAGTCAAACGAATAACCATAGCAAAAGTTAATGCCGAAAAACTCTTTCGGCCCACTCCAAATACCGAAGGGCAAACTCGTCCGCATCAGTCTCCCCCACTTGAGAAGAACTCGATCCCGAGTGAGGTGGATACAAAGGCACGAATTCAGCAAGGCATTGTCATTAATCTTCTCTCAATAAGATAAGGACAATACTTCTTGGACTGCAATTTATTGTAAGACCCGACTGGAAATTGCTCCTTACGTAAGAATACCATAACCTAATCACCCACATTGAAAACCTCTTTCCGCCTATGCTTATCAGCAGCCCGTTTATACTTTTGGTTGGCAGCCTTCAACTTCTGCTTGACATCCTCATTCACACTAACGACCTGCTCAGCCAAATGTTTAGCCTGAACATGGTTTAGATCCCCCTTAGGTATTTGAATCAAGTCTAACGGATGATGTGGTGCTTTAGTGTACACCACTGAAAATGGGGTTCTTCCTGTTGCACTATGAACGGCATTATTATAAGCAAACTCAGCTTGAGGTAGGGTTACATCCCACAACTTTGGTTTATCCCCACAGATACTACGAATCAGGTTCCCTAATGTTCTGTTTACAGCCTCAGTCTAGCCATCTATCTGCTGGTGCACAATACTGCTAAAATTTAGAGAAGAATCAAATAGCTTCCAAAGGGTACGCCAAAAATACCCCACAAACTTGTTGTCCCGATCAGAAGTGATAGTCTTGGGAACACCATGCAGCAGACCACTTTCTTAAAGAACAATTTTGCCACCCCAATAGCATCCGAAGTCTTCTTGCATGGAATGAAATGAGCCATTTTTTAGAACCGATCAACCACCACAAAAACAGAATCAGCACCCCTTTGTGTTCGAGGTAAACCGAAGACGAAATCCATTGATAAATCCTCCCAAATATTCTCAGGAATAGGTAAAGGCATATATAACCCACTGTTTTTGGATTGGCCCTTGGCTCGTTGGCAAACTATGCACCGCTCAACAAATCTGGAAACATTCCGGTGCAATTGGGGCCAAAAGAAACACTGCTTTACTGCTGTAATGGTTTTATCACGCCCCATATGACCAGCTGAACCACCTCCATGCAAATCTCTAATCACTTGTTCCCTTAAGGACGTCCTGGGCAGACATAACTGACTATCGTGCATTAAAAAACCATCATGAATGTAAAATGACTCACATGGAACTCTCGTTTTGACCTTCATCCACACTTCGCCAAAATTATCATCTTGAGCATAATTATCCTTCGGCTGATCAAACCCAACAATCTCACTGCTCAAAGTCAATAGTAAAGAAGCTTGCCTACTCAAAGCATCAGCAACTCTGTTTTGTACCCCGGATTTATGTCTCAAGATGAAAGGAAACTTGCCCAGAAACTCACTCCACCTAGCATGCATACCACTACTAATACGCTTCTGACTACGAAAATATTTTAAAGCCTCATGATTAGAAAATAACACAAATTCCTTCCCAATCAAATAGTGCTCCCAAGTTTTAAGCGCTCTGACAATAGAGTAAAACTCCTTATTATAAGTATTCCACTTCCGGCGTGAGTCACTTAGTTTTTCACTGAAAAATGCTATTGGTCGCTTCTCTTGAGACAACACAGCCCCAATTCCTACCTCGCTCGCATCACAATCAACCTCAAATAGCTTCTCAAAATCTGAAAGGGCTAACACTGGAGCAGAACACAGCCTCTCCTTCGAAATTGCAAAACTATTGGCAGCCTCTTCACTCCATAAAAACTTGCCTTTCTTTAAACATTCAGTCATGGGAGCAGCAATAGTACTGAAATTCCGGATAAAACGTCTATAAAAGGTTGCCAGCCCATGGAAACTACGAAGTTCTGACACATTGGTTGGGGTAGGCCACTCTTTGATTGCTTTGATGTTCATATCATCTACCATTATACCATCAGCCGAAATTATATAGCCTAAGAACAGTAGTGTGTTGGTCATAAAACTACATTTCTTCAGATTAACATAAAGCTTATTAACCTGCAAAACTGTTAGAACTTCCTGCAAATGTGACACATGCTCCTCTTCAGAATGACTGAATATCAGAATATCATCAAAATATACTACCACAAACTTGCCAATAAAAGGTTTAAGTACCTGGTTCATCAATCTCATGAAGGTACTTGGTGCGTTGGATAGCCCCAAAAGGCATCACTAACCATTCGAATAACCCCTCCTTAGTCTTGAAAGCCGTCTTCCACTTATCCCCAGCACGGATGCGAATTTGATGATAACCATTCTTTAAATCAAGCTTAGAAAACCACTTAGCACCGTGTAAGTACTCCAGCATATCATCCAGACAAGGAATTAGAAACTTATACCCAACAATTATTCGATTAATGGCCCAGCTATCCACACACATCCGCCAACTGCCATCTTTCTTGGGAGTAAGCAAGGCAGGAACTGCATAAGGACTCATACTCTCCTGAATATGCCCTTTTCTGATCAACTCTTGAACTTTTTCTTTTAAAATTTCACTCTGCTTCGGATTCATCCGGTAATGGGGTAAATTCGGTGAACTAGCTCCAGGGATAAAATCAATGTGATGTTATATGTCCCGCATAGATGGTAACCCATCAGGAACCTCATCTGACATTAATTCCTTGAACTCCTATAACAAAGGTCGAATAGCTTCAGGACATTCTTGCTGCTGCGGATCTGAATTTGCATGCATTATCTGCTTCATAATCAGCACATAAACCTGCCTGGTGTCTTTTATCTCAGCCTCAAACTGTCTGGTTACTGTAAAAAAAGACTGCCCCCTCTCCTGTACTTCTGTTTTATTAGATACTGGTAGCAAAGTGTATTTAACTGCCCCCTTTTCCAGCCGGTATACATTATTCCTTCCTAAATGCTGAGCATCCATATCAAACTGCCAGGGTCTACCAAACAGTAAATGGCAAACATCCATGTCCACTACATCGCAATACACAACATCCTGATATTTACTAATAGAAAAAGGAACCTGGCATCGCTTTGTCACCTTAACAGCAGCTATTTTGATCCATCCCAAAGTATAGGGATTTGGATGCTTCTCAATAGGTAAATCTAATTTTTGAATAGTATCTTTCCCAATAATATTCTCACAACTACCACTATCAATAATGACACCAAAAATTTTATTATTAATTGTGCACCTAGTTCGAAACAGTTGATGTCGTTGGGTCTGGTCTGCATGTTTGGGAGCTAACATCGCATGACTACCAAATTCTGCCCTTCATCAGCCAACGCTTCATAATCGTCTTCTTCATCTCCATCCACCTCGCAGCAAACACCATCTTTATCTTCTTCCCGTTCGATAAAATTCACTATTGACATTCATTAGACCGATGCCCAAGTTGCCTGCATCTATAACATTTACCTGTAATTGGCTTGGCATACGGATTATTTAGCTTCTGCACTTCTTTTTATTTGCCTTTAAACATGCCACGTTTATCTATTGTCTGATCCTCCAACCGCCTATCATTATTAAAACGATTGTTCCAACCACGCGCTGTACTTTCTTGTACGAACCTGGTTTCATCACTGGACCCAATCGGTCTAAAATTTTCAAAATTTCGCTTACTCCTCTCCTGCTGCATCAATTCTGCTTTCATTGCCAGATTCTTTGCTTAAGATAAAGTTCGCACCACCTGAACTCCTATTCTATCCCTCAAAGCTGGCCTCATTCCCTCGAGAAATCTGGTAACCTGCTGACCCTCAGACTCACGTAGGTTATTTCTCTCCGATAACCTCATAAATTCTGCAGTGTACTCGTGCACGGTTCTATTTCCCTGCTGACACCTCTGGTACTGCTGAAACAGAATTTGCTCATAATCCGGCTGTAGAAATTCATTCTTCAATAAATACTTCATCCTATACCATGTTCTAACAGGTCCCTTGCCTTCCCTTTCTTGTCTGCTCTGCACTCTCTTCCACCACGCAGAAGCACCTTTCTTCAATCAATAGGCCACCATCCTAACCTGCTTTTCTGCCGGAACATCCATATAATCAAAGAATCTATCGACCTCAGCGATCCAATTGAGAAACTCTTCTATGTTCAGACTCCCATCAAAATAAGGAATATCCACTCGTAAATGAAACTCACCTTGATCTCTATCCTCAAAAATATCCCGTCTCCTCTAACCCCTATTGTAACGACCGGCCGCACCACACGGATTCGCGGCCGTCACTCACGGTCTTCGCACCCCCCTTCACTAGTGCGTTTTTGCCTTCCGTGGGATTCGAACCTAGGACCTGGGGATAAGTCCTTTGATTCCTAGAATCCCACTACCATTAGGCTACTGGCCTAATGGTAGTGGGATTCTAGGAATCAAAGGACTTATCCCCAGGTCCTAGGTTCGAATCCCACGGAAGGCAAAAACGCACTAGTGAAGGGGGGTGCGAAGACCGTGAGTGACGGCCGCGAATCCGTGTGGTGCGGCCGGTCGTTACATAAAAAGGCGCCTTTTTATGTAACGACCGGCCGCACCACACGGATTCGCGGCCGTCACTCACGGTCTTCGCACCCCCCTTCACTAGTGCGTTTTTGCCTTCCGTGGGATTCGAACCTAGGACCTGGGGATAAGTCCTTTGATTCCTAGAATCCCACTACCATTAGGCCAAGCGCTTACATCATCATGACGTCATGCTGATGTCATCGTGGGTCCCACTTATAGTGAATTCAGGGGTGAATAGTACTCGAAAAATTTTCATTTTTATGATCAGAAAGAGAATAATGAGTGCAGTATACTGGTATAATTTGGTGTAAAAATGAGGTCATATAAGCCCCTGAAAGTCAGTCTGAAGTTCTCTGGTTCGGTTCAATAGGATTAAGCGTTGACTGAAATTTGACCGAATTTTTAAAAATAGTTAGAGTGGATAAATGAGTCTACTATAAGAGGATAAAATGTTTAGAATAATATTTAGAAATTTTTGACAGCTTTATAATTTTATTCTACGGCAGACCAGATTGAACCGAATTAGACCGGTTTAAGCGAGCCGGATCTCAAACGGACTCGGATTGAGCTGAAATTTTGTGGGTAGACTATTTTTAATATTTTAAACATGATGGAATTGGTTTGGAGTGAAAATGAGGTCAGGAATAGTCAAAATATCAAAAACACTGCAAAATATGCATAAAACTTAATGGTTGGACCAAACCGGTTGGATCACCTTGGTTGGACCGGTTCGGTTCATTCTCACTTATGGATAAAAGTGGGAATATGTTCTGAAATTCAGATTTCTTCTTTGTAAATCGTTCTCTTCTTCCTAAGTAAGGCATAACTCACTTTTCTCTCTTTTACTCCATTTTTCTTCCATTTTTCCTCCATATCACCCTAAAATCCAGCTTCCCCACTAAAGTTCAGCTCCTCTACTTTCTATTGGTACCCTTGAAAGTCCGGTTGGTGAAGGAAAACTTGGTGAAACCTAGGCTTGAAGGTTTAGGTGTTATTTTGAGGTATGTGATTTTGAGATTTTTATTTTGGTTTTAAAGTTCCTAAGGGTACTTTAGGATGTGAATAAGGCGTTTATGAAGTTTTTTTGGGGAAAGGAAGCTTAGTTTTTGATAAATCTACGTTTTTGTGTATGACACCTATTATGTTTAATAGGTGAAGGTGTTTCCAATCAAGCTAAAGGGAAGGAAAAGGAAGCTTGAGAAGTGTGTTTCAAGGATATAAGGTTTGTGATTGCAAATTCCAACTATTTCCATGTGTGAACATGTGATTTAGGTTATGTTGTTAACAAAGTATGTGTTTAAGGCATGTTTGCTTGAAAATAACCTTATATTCATGCTTAGGGATGTTGAAAATGGTAGAATGAATGATTAAAATGAAGAAAATAAAAAGATATGGAAAGATGTATGTATGGCCAAATGTATATCATGTGAATTTCATGTGTTTACATGATATTTTATGTATATTTAGGATGGATCTATGGTATTTGGCATGTAAATTAATAAATAGTATGTGTTAGAGCATGTGGAACATCATATGGTATGTGATATATGTATGACCAAATGTATATTATGTGAATTTCATGTGTTTACATGATATTTTATGTATATTTATTATGGATCTATGGTATTTGGCATGTAAATTAATAAATAGTATGTGTTAGAGCATGTGGAAACATCATATGGTATGTGATGTATGTATGGCCAAATGTATATCATGTGAAAAGTCATGATTTTTATGTGTTTGCATGGTAATTAATGGTATGGTGATGTTATTTGACATGAAATTGACCTAAAAGAATTATAAAATTGAGTAAAAGAATTAATGGTGAAAAATTAATGTGATGGCCGAATGGTATATATGGTATATACATGTGTACCATGATGGTATCATGTGTTAACATGATATGTGATGATGTATACATGATGATCACATGTAAAATGATGAAATGACATGTAAAAGAATGAGATAAAATGATGTTATGGCATGAAAAATATGTATGACATGTTAATGACATGGAAAATAATATTATAATGCCCTATGTGATGTGCTGGTAGTCAAGTCTAGTTCAGGATATAATGGCTAGCCATAGGGACATAAGACCGCGGGAGTGAGCATGGCGTCTCACTATTTTTATAGGCCAATGATGGTCCTATTTAATGTATCTATATTGGAATGTACCGGAGTATCCTTCGGGATTCTTCGGGTTGGAATGTACCGGAGTAATCTTTCGGGATTCTTCGGGTTGGAATGTACCGGATTGATCAATTGTGGTCTTTTCGGGTTTATGTGAGCCTATTGGGGTTCACGTCTCGTTTATCCTGTGTTTAGAATATGCCAGTGTTATACAGGGGCAAAATGGTAATAACGTGATTAAAATGATTAAATTGTGATTAAAATAATATTTATGTGGAAAAAGGCATAATTAGAATTATATAAAAAGTCTAAGGGCAAAATTGTAATTTTGATGAAATAAATTTTGAACTAATGGCAAAATTGTAAATAATGTGAAAAGTTAAAATGAACTAAGGGCATAATTGTCATTTTGAAGAAGTTTAAGAGTAATATTGGGAAGTTAGTATAAAATGAGGATAAAATGGTAATCAAGGTATTTGACGTATGGTACGCATACTAATGACTTTAAATAAGTAATTTATGAGTGACTAATGGAATCATGATATGTGTAATTCACATTTTAATTATATTTATGCATATGACTTAGTTTAGTGGAAATCTTTGGAATTGCAATCACCACTGGGCATTATTAATGCTCAGCACGTAGTTTGTTTAACTGCGTGCAGGTTCGCTTTAGGATCGGAAGCAAGGCATCCTCACATTATCTTGAGAGCTTACTTGGAGATTAATTTGGGAGATTAAAGTATGTAAGAGTTGGCATGTACCTGTCTTATATTGGAGTCAGTATCTAGTAATTATTTTCAGGATCTGTATAACATATAATAAGTGTGTAGAGATTTCGCATGTTTAATGTATGTATGTTTGTGTGGTATATCAAGCAATATGTCAGAAAAGTAAATGAACGAGATTTGTAATGGTAAATGCATGATACACGATAAAGTAAAAATTGATCAAATGAATAGTAATCTGGACAGTTATAGGTCAGTTTAGGAAATTGTAAGTTTGATATAATGAGTTTGGTAACTCCGTTTTCTAAATATTTTTATCGTTTTAATTGATTAAATGACTTCTATTTGTATAATACAATTCATATATATACGGCACTATTCATATATACGACACTATTCATGTATACGGTACTATTCATATATACGGTACTATTCAAAAAAAAAAAAAATTCCCTGACTTTTAACTAATAAGGTTAAGTAACTTAACATGTTTTCGTTAAAAGTTCTGTAAGTAATACATTAGGGTGTTACACCTATAAGGTTGATAACGACCATACCTGATTGGTTCAAACTCATCCCCTTCCTCGGAATCCTCCTCATACGGAATATGTTTCCGCCTTAGAATAGGTCTGTCAATTGGATCTCCACGAGCCACATCCACCCCTGGTCGCTGATTGCCATTCCGATTCCTCAGTTCATCCATCCCTAGAGCATCCAAACGATCTACAATTTCTCAAAGCGTCTCTCAAAACACTGGAATTTGAGATCAATCTGTTGCTCTATTCACTGCTCCAAACGTTGCAGCAAATCGATCTCCAATTCTGCAGCCTCACGGACTATATTGGGATTTCCATCGCCATCATTCCCTGTCGCCATTAGGCTCTGATAGCACCTGACACAGCGAAAGTATAAGAAAGAATAATATTATTCCAATTCCAAAAATCCCTTCAAAGTAGAGCAAATAAATAATTTATAGTAAAGAAATAAAAAAAATACAAAATTGCCCTTAAACTTCAAACTGAAAAAATGAAAGCCTAAACGATATTTTTTTAGGCCGAAAATGGCAGTTACAAGGGGCTATACCTTAAGTAATACGCGACCGGCTCAAAACGAGTTTTCCAGAAACATATTATAATAGTCAAACGGATAACCGTAGTAAAAGTTACGGCCAAAAAACCCTTTTAGCCTGCTCTAAACACCAAAGGGCAAACTCGTCCGCATTATCATAAATGAGTCAATGTCCAAACGAGTTGGATGAATTTGGTTCAATCCATGGATTTGTTACATGTTAGCCCAGATGGATTGCATGGTGGCCCAAATGGATGCATGGTGATCCAAATGGGTTGCATAGTAGGCCTAATGGGTGAAATTGTAGGTTAACCCATTAATTTTTTTTTTAATGAAAATTTACTCTTAGTACAATTATGACATACTAAATAGGATGGCCTGAGTTCGGGACGAACCGAGATGGATCGAATTCGGGTAGAGCCTAAACGAAATTGAAGATTTTTTTTCTACACAATTCTGTATAAATAAAATTCAAATCTACTTTGGTTTAGGCTAGATTCGGATCTATATGGGCCAAGTTCAAGCTGGATCGGGATGGATAGGATTTGCTGAGCCTAAACGAAATTTTAAGATTTTTTTTTCACAATTTTGCATAAATAAATCCATACATACTTCAGGCTGGGCTAGATTTGGGCCGGAATGGGCCAAGTTCGAGCAGGACCGGGATGGGTCGAATTTCGGTCAAGCCTCAAATGAAATTTGAAGATTTTTTCCACACAAGTCTGTATAAATATAATTCAAGCCTACTTTAGACTGGACAGGGATGGATTAGGTTATCTAACTAAAATTTGAAGATTTTTTTCTGCACAAGACTGCATAAATAAAATATAAGCTTATTTTGGATTGGGTTGGATTCGGTACGGTCCAAGTTCATGCTATATCAGGATGGATCAGGTTCGGGCCGGATGGGATCGATCGGATTCGGGTCAGGTCAGGGATGTGTCAGATTCGGGCTGGACCTAAACGAAATTTGAAAATTTTTTCTACACAAACCTACATAAATAAAATCAAAACCTATTTCGAGCTGAGCCGGATTCAGGCCATGCTCGACCGAGGTCGGGCCAAAATAGGATGGGTCGGGTTCGTGCTAGATCTAATCGAAATTTTAATATTTTTTATGCACAAGCCTATACAAATAAAATTTAAGTCTATTTCGGGCTAGGCTAAGTTCGGGTTGGGATGGACCAATTTCAAGCCGAACCGAAATGGGTCAAGATGGGCCAAGCTGGGTTCGGGTCAAGTCTATTTCGGGGCCATTGGGATCGGACTGAACATACTTGATATCAAAAAAATTGTAGTTGGTATAAATTTATTATAGTGATCCATTTGGTACAGTTGATGTCTATTAAACCATATGGAACTATCGGGCCAAAATAGGATGGGTCGGGTTCGGGCTAGATCTAACCGAAATTTTAATATTTTTTCTGCACAAGCCTATACAAATAAAATTCAAGTTTATTTCGAGTTAGGCTGAGTTCGGGTTGGGATGGACCAATTTCGAGCCGAACCGAAATGGGTCAAGATGGGCCAAGCTGGGTTCGGGTCACGCCTTTTTCGGGCCATTGGGATCGGACTGAACATGCTTGATATTAAAAAAATTGTAGTTGGTATAAATTTATTATATTGATCCATTTGGTACAGTTAATGTCTATTGAATCACATGGATAATATATATCCATCTGAATTAAAATTTAATAGGGTATTTTTTAGTTGACACAGGTGAACATACTTCTAGATTGAGTTAAATTTGGATTAAAAGGATTTTAGGAAAGTTTTTGAATCGAGCTAAATTTGCCACTGCTCAGTTAAAGTATTGCTTATCATTTTTTTAAATTTTATTTACATTTCAAATCTAAATAATATTCAAGAAGAGTCGATTTTAAATCTAAACTTGTTTTACTAGTATATACCGCAACATCTGGTACACCTGGTGTACTTATTCAGGCCCCTGCCACATGGCTGCTGCCTGCTAGTAAGCAGTAAACCATTCTCCAAAATTCAATAACTCCCGCTGAAATGCACATTTTGTCGTTTTCAGTTTCCAGAAATGAATATATGGATGAACGACGGCAGCTTCTCTACTCTGCGACTTCGATCTGTGGAATTTCTGATCGAATCTGCTCATGTAAGTTTTATATCTTTTCTAAATGCATATTTTCCTTTTATTCTCTCTAACTAAATTGATGGATTTGTTCTTTTATGGCTTCAAAATTGTTAGCTACTCGAACTTACTCCAATAATCAAATACACTGCTTTGTCTCTCTTTGCTGATCGATTCTATCCTTCTCTTTCCAGGTTTAACTTATTATTCTATAATTACTTCATTCTTGTTTTCGAATTTGATTGCTTCATATCCTCAATTATGATTAGTTCCTAATATGTTTGATTTTTATTTTTATTTTTAATATGAGCTAGGTATTGATTGTTTATTGTGTAATCGCCAAAAGCTCAAGTGGATTATGTGTTTTGGATCAAAGGCCTCTTTAAGCTTTACAGGCTAAGGAATAATTTTTGGTTCTCGATATTTTTTCATTCTATAATATTAGTTTCCTCCCTAGTTTTACTTTAACTTTTGTGCATCCTTGGTTTTCTCAACTTGCAAACTGCAATCACGGAAATTCAAGTGAATTTGTTTGAGTTTGCTGTTGATTTTTTTTTCTTTGATTGGCGCTAGGGATTTGGATTTTTTTCTTAATTTTTCATGCTATGCTACCTCTGCATTTTACTCCTACAGGTTTGTAGGAAAATTAAATTCAGAAAACTGGCTTTTGCAACCTGTGAAAGAGAGCAATTTACAGTTATTTGTACTTATTTCTATATGGATTTCTAGCAAAGTAAGTTACCATGCTTTCACTTCTAAACTTTGATTATTGCTTAACTATCGAACATGAGGTAATCATGTCAGTAATCTTTAGATACATGATTCTCGTCCGCTTTCTGTCAAAAGTTTGAAGACTTTGGCAGGCAAGAGCATCGGTGAACAACATTTTACAGGTCGTGACTTCTTGGAAGCAGTAAGCATGATATCTTGTACTAATCTTCTCAATTGTTATTTAATCAAGCAGCTAATGGGGCCACTGTGTAGGAGGCAGTCTTTCTGCAGGTAAATCTCATAGCGTTATTGGGGTTTCTTTCACACTTTACTTCAACTCAGACGATCATTGGAATTTAAAGGTTTTGAACTATGAGATTGGTGCTGGAAATATTACTTTTGTGTTCCTTGAAGATATCCTAGCTCAGTTTAGGTAACTGTCTGCATTAAGTGGTCAAAGAAGTGAATTAATTATTTTCTTAATGGATTACTATTCTGGCATCTAGTAAGTGTTTGCGTTCTGTATCTTTGTGATCAGGGAAGTTGCGAAAGTTGGGGAGCTTGTTGACTTTGAGGCATGTATGGATATCATGGATCTTCTATATGAAAAAGAGGATACATCAGTTCTTTATTGTTCCCCTCGTTCTCTTGCTGCATCCACATTGGCATGTTTTTCTTTTCTCTTATTCTTTTTCTTCTCTTTTTTTTTCTAAAAATAAAATTAAAATAAAAATAAATTGGCTTGCATATGTGTCCTTATTTTATTTAATTTTTTTTTAGCAGTATGTAATTGAGTAAATCTTTGCCAGGTTGCTTCATATGTTATCACAGTCCCCAAGCTGAGATGGGAGTTTCCTGTTCTTCCTTGGGGTAAGATTCATTCCAAAGCCCACCTTTTTTTCTTTGCATTAATATGTTTTCCATGAACTCTTAAGTTGGAAAGACCAAGACAGTGAACAAAATTTGCAAGATTATCATGGCATGAGTGATACCTGATCCTGATTTCAGACTCCTAAATTTGCAAGATTATCTTTGAATAAATATATAATCAGATATGATACAAGGAAAAAACAGTGTTCAAGTTCCATTGTTTGTTAACTAGTCATTAAATATTTTAGGTTCATTAGTCTGCTTTCCTAACTAGGATCCAGGCTCACTCGCAGAACTGTGCTGTTTCTAATATTTGGTTATCTACTATCTTTTCATTTCCTTAGACGTTGATTATATACGTCAATGAATCTCCAGTCAGTTGTCATGCAAATGCAATGTTAGATCCAATTCATCTTTTAATCATATCAGTTATAATTTGGAAGCATAAATGTACTTACTGGCTTGGGCAGATGACATTTGATGCCTTCAATTTATATTTAACAACCAGCTTTGTCAAAACCTTATCTCTAATATTTTATTATTTTTTCAGCTTTGTTTTGACTCTCATCTTAAATTTGAGAGTGAATGGATCACTCGTCTTTCTAATGGCCCATTAAGCAAATTTATTGACTGAATTTGTTTCTAAACAATATATTAAGATATTTCTTTCTTAAGTTCAAAAAATTGGGTACCTTTTTTGTCTTAGTGCACTGAAAGGTCTTCATTGGTTTGGATCCCCATTCCATCTTGAAATTCCAGTATCAGCCTGAATTAACATGCCTGATTCAAAATCCTTGTCAACCCGATCCTATTCATATGATCATTTGGAACATAGGAGGTGGAAAGCTCTAAGGATAGTAAGAGGCATTATCATCATTTCTGCATTTTGTTTTGCTTACTGCCAGAAGTAATTTTATCTTGAAGGACTTTTAATGATTCTTCAGAATTGGCACTGGCACCTAAAGAATTACGGTGGATTATGGCTTCAATGTCAATGACACGAGTCTTGGTGGAGTCTATAGAAATTTAATTTCTTAGTTCTGCACTATTAACAGGTGGGACGAATTTATGCAGTCTATAAGGTCATATAGAAGGGTTTCTTAGTGATATGTTGGTAAATCTGGGTGTTACAAATTTTTGGTTGAGAATTGCACCAAAAAAAAAAGAGAGATTTTCTTAAAACAAATTACTTGGAGGTTTTTACTGGTTTGCCGAAAATTTCACGTCATTGAGGATGGTTTTATGTTGGTTCCTTCAAGCTATAGTCATGGAGGACTTTTAAGACTGCCTAGTTACAACATAGGATATGTTAAGTATGTTGTCTTAAAATGACTCCGGGCGATAGATTTTGACTTGGTAAGCTTGGCAGTTACAACAAACAGATTAATGTCTAGAGAAATAATTCTCTTTTAAAGAAAAGCAAAAGCGTGTGCATTACCATTATCAAAGTGGTCAGGAAAATAGATGTTTCTTTATGGCCACTTGGAGACAACAGGATGATTCTACTTTTCTACTGGTCTTATATTGATGAGTGATTATAATGAGATGACAACGGTTATGGATGAGGAAACAGTGGCTTATCTTCTATTTTATGCTGCATATAAAATCATTTTCTTTTTCTGGTATTACAAATGATTTACAGAAGTGATGATAAAGCCAACACCAAACCATGGGTTTGCAGGTATTGGTCTAGTACGTCAGCGTTTTATGCTTGCTTTCATGAAGTTAATATATCTCATAAAGTCGGTAACTCTATATTTATGCCCTTTCTTACTTGAGGTCTTGACATTCTGGTCCTCCTTAGCTCTAAAGATAGCAGATACCTCCTGGGGATTATGCTGCCAAATGCCAAGTATGGTACAGAAAGATACCATGGCACTATTCTTTAGTCATATTTTCACCTTCTAAGTGTCTTTTGCCCTTTATTTGGGCTTGAATTTTAGAGTCCCTTACCGAGCCCGTGCCTGTTTCGTTGTTGGTCCTCGATACCCATTGTGGGCCAAAAAAGAAGGTTTTGGGCATATTTGAGGCATCCTAATAAAAAGTACTGGTCTGAGCTCAGTCTACTGCCTAGAATATAGATTCACCATTTTGTACATTCTTATTACATTGTTATAAGGATTTTGAATTACCCCCCCTCACAGGTGACATGGATTAATAGAGGTCCATTATCTGTTAAGTGTTAATTAGAGATTTTATATTTGAATTTTGGATATAAAATATCTTTAAATATTTGAGGGAGAGTGATTTACCCTTTTGTAGCCTACCTGATCCAAATCTGAATTAGCTGAGATAGTGAGTTTTGAATAACTAATGGTTTATACTAAAAATAAAAAGAGATTGAATTTAGAAGCAATATGCTACAATTTTATAAATAGGAAAGTGGATAATTCACATGAAACTCATTCAATCGTAATCTACTTGACGGAAAGAATTGACACAAAAATTCCAAGTTCGTGAATTCATCAATCAAAAAACTATTTTGTGGTCACTGAAGCGCTTATTGACCTTCGTCCTCTGTTGCTTAGAAGTACAAACCAAGTTCCAATTTATTGCTTTGCACCTGCCACTCGTTTATCCAATCATATATGATCTCACAGTCCCTAATATTGCCTAGTGGCCACCGGCCATAGTCTGTTGACTTGGTGATCTGCTGCTGATTATAACACTTATGGACTGTAGTACATGGTGCAATTTATACATGATCTACACAGAATCACTGCTAACACATCATATATAGTATTACTGATGGAAAAGTTACTTGTCACAATTAAGTTGAATTTTTTTTATTATATTTTTTTTTAGCCTCTATCTGGGATTCCTTAGTGGACTCCAAGCTGTTTCCGAGTACATTATGGGCCCCAATCGTGGTACTTTTCTTTGAGTTGACTTCTCCCCTTGTGAACCATATGTTGTCCATATGAATATTATCCAAATTTCTTTTCTTCGAAATCTGTAGTAAATTATGTGCTAGCCTACCCATTTGATTCACCTGCGTACAGTAGAGTCTTTCATGAGACAAAAGTACACTATCAGGAGCTGCAAACTTTGCATAAGACTAGAGCAAAGTACCCTGTCATTGTATCCCTGTGGTGAGGATCACTGACATTCTGGTAGGATTAAAACTAATCATATCTACATTTTCACATTATCCCCCTTTCGATTGGTCTTATTATGATCGGTCACCAACCAATCTGGAAAGACCGTGTCAAGACTTGCAATTTCTTAACAAATTCACCCCATTTTATATATGTTAGCACATTTTATGTAACTTAGAGATTGATACTTCTAACGATGAAGAATGCTTCTTGTTTTTATTGATTTTTTTCATATGATGAGCTACATGTTGCTTAAGATACACTCACACCATACAGATGATGGATGATTCAATATGATCCACCAATTTCAAATGAGGGTCCCATTTATTTAGTATCATCTGTTCCTCAGTGGAAATATCTTTGAATAATAGGTAGGTAAGGTTTTTGGCTGTTTCTACATAGATGTCGCCTCACCAGTACTCGGTAGTTAATGAGATACAAGAGTTGGCTTGTGAAAAATAGCCAGCCTGTATAGAGATTTATAGAAAAAAGAAAATCAGAGGGTAAAAGTGTTTCCAAGGGAGAACCGCATGTGTGAAATATAATGAGTCAGAAGGTATATCATGGAGTGGTATGATTAGGGTGGTTGCTGATGGTGGGAAGGATTCCTTCAACTCAACAGGCTGTCTCTGACTATTGTGTATATTGGTTTTTGTCCACTCAGAACAAACATTATTATTTAGATAATTTATGCTAGATAGAACTATTACAAGGACTTTCCACTTGGACCCACCAGAACCTATTTTTAGTTATCTTACTTTCAAGGAAGATTGATTCTCGTCTTGCACTAGCATATACTCAACCTAGTTGTTAGGTTTTTCCTGTATTTTTACTTTAGATAATGGTTATCATGGTCATTTTATTTTTATTTTTCTTTTTTCTGGAACCCGTATCGCATTCATGTTATAATCATGCAAATTCAGCCTAGCCTTCTCTGTTGGTTGGCCTTTATTCCTCTCCTCTTTTACAATTTTGTTGCTTTTTCTTTTTACATTTTTTTTAAAAAAAAACGTCTCTCTAGTTCAAATATATATCCATCCATCTCCATACACATGTATAGTGTTTGCATATGTATACGTGTCTAATTGTACAATATAAATTAAAACAAAGATTTGGTAATCTGGTCAATCATGGCAAGCGTGTGAAGCATTCGTTGTCCAAATTTAACTAGAGTCAAACTTTCTACTGTTCAAGTTTGGTCAAAATAAATATGGTCTCAAGCCTAATCAACTAAATATTTACAGGAAAATCAACTGCAATTTAAATAATTTAAAGTGTAACTATTTTCTCTGTTAATTAAAATTTGAATCTTATCTTTTTTATTTCCAAACATGTATTATATAAAAAAAAAAAATCAAATATTTACTAAATTTTTATTGAAATTTATACTAGATACGCGATAGCTCATGGCCACTCGAGGAGTTACTAGATTGTGTTAACGTATTTCAATGCATTTTGTGGGTTCCACAATGAATTTCTTGAATACTTTTCTTTTTCACCCATCTCTCAAATCACAGCAAAATACATGTGCTAGCCCCCACGTGTAGAACCTATGTTGATATCTTTGATTAGTCAGCAAATAATGTAACTAATAGCATCTAGCATGTGAAGTATCTAAAGATCTGGTTGATTTTGAGTATGAGATACCTGGTTGATTCTCCAACAAAGATATGAAACATTAATGTAGAGAATTTTGCTGTTGGATGCAGTGAATTTCGCTACCCAATTCAAAGAAGAGGACATTCTAGAGATTGTGAGGTACATTCTTAAGCACGTATTAGAGCATTAAGAGCAATGCAAGATCTTGGAAGGAAGGATTCTTTCTAGGTGAATGTCCTCTACTCCATTAATATATATATATATATATTTGAGAAAATGTGCATTTCTTCCTCAATAAATAATCCACTTGTACTATTCTTGAAAAATATTCATACAATAAGCCAATAGTAGAGCATCACTTTAAATAAATTAGTTGTAAAAATTAGTGAAAAGGTAATTACAATTCACAAGTTACACCCTATATCTGGCTTTGGCTTGATTTATGAAAAATTTATAAAACAAATTGGTGAAATTTGATGAATCTGGGTAAATATTAAAATTTCGTGATTTGCATTTCAATTAGGTTTTATCTGTTATATAAAAGAGGAACATAAAGACTAAATTTGTGGAAAAGATGACTGCGACCTTGTTGATTAAATCCAGACTTTACTTTCCACATCTGTGATATGATCCGTCTGGCCTGTGGTGGCTCCACCACACGGCCAACTAGTTTCCAACAATAATGCAACGTACACGCTCTTTTTTTTTTTTGCTGCGAATTCCATTGACGAAAAAGGTAAAATTCAGATAACTATTACTGTTTTATTCCATTTTTCTATCTCCTATGTTTTTTTTCCTTAGTTTTTGCCTTTTTCCTCAACATATATTAATAGTGCCAAAAAATTGCTATAATACTGTTTTATTTGATGTATGATGATTCAATATCTTGGGGGCGACCCAAGTTAAGAGGGCCACACTCATTATTGAGGACATCAACATATCAAACAATCCAAGAAGAGTTATGCCAAGCCATACAAACCTTTCTATTGGTGATACTACAACTCTTTCGATACTCTGTTCAATTATGTGAAATTCTGTGATTTATAAGTTTCAATATTCATAATATATCCAACTCATTGGAGGAACCCAAATATTTATTTCCGTGATTCCCAAGCAACCAGCTCAGCTCCTAGTTGTTTTCATCAATAATATTTAAAGATTATAGTTTTTTTGTATCTCTCTCAATATACAATAACTATATTTGTGTACAACAAATCTCTACCGACATTTATATTCTCCAAAGGTCCACCACACGGGGGGCTTCATGTTACGTCTTCACATCATATGTATATAAATTTCTGTTGTCATTTAAAAGCCCCCAGCTGCCAAAAGTTATCTGAAAATTGTGGTAAGTAAGCCAAAAAGGCAAAGGCTGTGCACCGCAATCTCATTTTAGGAACTGATTTTTCTTTTAGCTCTTTTAAAGGATATTTGTTTCGAATTATTATACAGATACAATTCATATCTTCATTCATAAACAAGCTATTAAGTTATTAAGTAGCTATATATTAAATTTTATAATGTAAGATGTATGTTTTTGATTTAATAAAGCAAAGTTTGTCTAGTTGTTTTGTTGTGGCTTCCCAAGATATGAAGGAGATCCTATCTGTAAAAGAGAACCTGATGCTTTTCTTTTTTTCTTTTCGTTCTTTTTCTTTTATGGGGTAAAAAAAAAGCTTGTGGCGTAGGTAAATGTCCATTTCTAACCGGGCAATATACTATTATAGTATTATTAAATCAATGAGTCGAAGGTGACATGGATTTTGAGGCATATTGAATTCTACAAACATTCTGCATATTTAATAGGAATGAATATATTTGCTTGTTACCTGGCTGTTTCTAAACATCTTTTATATTATCAATGCAGCAGATAATGAGTTTGTTGTGATGTGGTTGTCACATAAAATATGTTGTTAATTCATCACGATTAGAAATTTAGAATCCATTTTAATCGTAATTAAAAAGCCAAAAAAAAATTAATAAGAATTACCCTCAAATCAATCATCAGAAAATCACTCATTTACTTGAGTACATATGCAGAGTACTATAGCTGACGCAAATTGGAAAATTAAGGTACGCATAATATGATGATTGCTTTTCTTCTGAATTTACTAATCATCATAATTAAGGCACCTTAATTAAGACTTAACAAAACCTAACAATTGATTGTTTTTGTTTATAGCCAAATATCAGTTGATTGTGTCGGGTAATAAACCTTTTTATATTGGGCATTAGAAAAAAACAAAGACCCCACAGCCACATTTCTTCTCTACCCAACACCAATTGGTCTACTTGTTTTAATTACACCAAGGGTTGGTAGTAGAGTACTTTTCCCACTTATCTTTGTGGACAATGCATCTGCACTGTGTAGGTTCCTGTCAAGTATTATCTTTTCTACATTTTTCTTTGATTTTATTGTTTAATATCTGAATAAGGCGCTTGTCCTAACTCCTGCAAAATGCAAATTAGGGAAGTCCCACCAATTAATATGTAGGTACCAGTGTGATCACATTGTCTCTCATCTAATTAATATCATAATCCAATAACAACTATGTACTCCGTGAATTAAGAAAATTTGGAAAAACACATTTTAAATTTATTAACTTTAGCTTTTTTAAATTATATTCATATATTTTTAAAAGTTGATATTAAAATTTTATATTTTTTGAATTATTTATACTATATTTAATTTAGATGGGATCGATAAAATTGAAATACATATTTTATTAATATCATGTGAGTTAAAATTAAAATGACCGTAAAGTCACCTAAATATAAAAAAAATTGAGAAAAAAAGTCAACTAATCACTTTTTGAATGTGTGAATTGCATTTAAATTCCATCAATTCCGTTTAAAAAAATAAAAATCCAATAACAACTCTTGAAAATATAAAAATTTAATGTAAAAGAAATGTTAAAATTCAGAAATTTCATAGTCCTTTTTCCAAAAAAAAAAAAATAGAAACTTAATTTTTTCGAATTTAAGTTTACTTGATAATATACTAGTCTTAAAAGACAATAAATTTTGGTTTATAAATATAACGAAAAAACTTTGATAAACGTCTAAACAAAAGCTTAACAAACGTTCTCTTCTCAATATTATTTCAGGAGATGTTTAACGCCGCAAAAACGTACATTTTAACCTTTTCTTTTGCTTTTTTTGAAATAATTCTTTTGCTTTTTTTTTATTGTAACTTCTTTGTGATTTGGGAGTTAAATTCGCTCTTATACAAAGACTTTAATGCCCTCCATAATTACTAGCAATTTTTATCCGTTTGCACAAAAATTAAAGGGCTGTTTAATTCTAAAAAATAATGCCAATTTTTCATAAAATTACTCCAAAAAAATTAAAAAGTGAAACTAGCTATTTAGTTGTAATATTTTTCAATTTAGAAAACTATAAATCTATTTTTAGAAATTTAGAAAATTAGGAATCTATTTTCAAAATTTTTCAAAATTAAATTATTGTATACAAAATACAAAAAATATATTTTCTCATTTTTTCTTTATTAAATTTAGAAAACTATAAATCTATTTTTAGAAAATTAGGAATCTATTTTCAGAATTTTCCAAAATTAAATTATTGTATACAAAATACAAAAAATATATTTTCTCATTTTTCTTTATTAAAGGAGTGCATTTTTCAAAATAGAAAAAACGGATTTCTACCAATTATTGTCGCCACCACCACAAACACATCACAGCCACCACCACAACTACACAGCTGCCGCTACTGCTGCCACCTTCACCGTCACCACCACCACCATATCGCCGCCACCACCACAACCACACCATCACCACACTGCCGTCGCCTACACCACCACTACCGTCGCCACCACCACCACCACATTGCCGCCGCCTCCACTGCCACCACCAAAATCATTATTATAATGTACATGAATAATTAAAAATATATACATGACACCGTCGCCGCTGCCACCACCAAAATTATTATTATAATGTACATAAGTAATTAAAAAATATACATGAATATTGATAAATTTTTTAAATATATAAATAGTTTTATAAAAAATGAAAATGAAAACTGAAAAAAAAATATTATTAATATAAAAACAATTATTGTAATTATATTGATAGAATATATAGAATATAAAAAAAAATGTAAAGGAGATTGCGAATGAAAAACTGATAAAATGAAAGAAGCAAATATAATTTCCATTTTTTAATTTTCTATTTTGGAAAACAGAAAAATCTAAAATTAAGAAATGAAAATGAAAACTGAAAAATAAAAATGGAAAATATTTTCACAAATCTTTTTCTGTTTCATGGAAAGAGTCACTCTAAAAAAAAAATTATCCCACTAAATTTATCACTTTATAAAATTAAATAATTAATAATTGATTTTTTTTTTCAATTTTACTATTACTATTAATAAAGTGAGATACTAAAAAATTACTAAGATAATAAAAAGTTAAAGGAAATTAATGATAACATTAAAAATTAATTTATATTCCCTCCATTCCTTTATATTCCCTCCATTCATTTTGAGTTTTATTTTTTTATTATTGAGGAATAATAAACTCTATTATACCTAATCCACCTATCCAATCGTATATCATTATCTCCATAATTATAAAATTAAGATAATGTTGTCAATGTTGGTAGATCTCATGTCAATCAATAATAACCTGTGAGATTTAGATGTCCTAATTATTGTTTTATTTATTTTCTTTTCCGGGTTTGTGCAAAAATTATACCATTCATCACCTAATCATTGTTAAATTATATTATATTATTTTATTTTTTAGTGCTTAAATTTCCTTTTCTTTTTTTCTTTGAATGTTACTTGATGTTTCTTCCTATCTATATACTTGAATAAAAATTATGTTTTCTTGCATGGTATTTAAAATTAAATATCTCCTTGTTAGTCAATATCAAATTAACAATACATAATCATAACATCCCATTAATTTGGAGGGAGGCTTTTAACCCCTAATTGTGCATGTCTGTATCATGATATTATGTTAGTAATAAAATCAGTCAAATTGCCCTAATTGTAGGTAATGCAATAGTCCATTCCATGGGGCCTAGCCTAGTCATGATAATTAACTTGAAGATAATTAATATTATGAAAGTTTTGTAGCACATTTTCTGCTTTGTAAACTGTAATATATTTTGATCAACTGCTACTAAAATTTAATTAATATAATTTTGAAATTACTATATACTTTGAAGTGAATATTATATTGTTGCTCTTCTATTATGGTTAAAATTCAAGTGTATATATATTTGAAGCCAAAATTACAAACATTAATAAATTAACATGCTAGGTTATCCAATAAACAAAATATCGAATATAGCTAAGGACTTATTATACCTAGCTGAATTGGATAATGATGATGAAAAATAATTAAAAATATTTACTTGTAATTAAAAATTAGAAAAATCTTTACTTGTTTAATTGTAATTAAAAAAATGAAAAATAATGATGAGAGTGAAATAGAATCTCTATAATTGGTTACTAAAAGGTTATGCTTTGAAAACCTATTGTCGATCGTTTTCATTTGTAAATTTTATTGGAATCATTTGTTTCCTAATTTACGTTTGCTAAATTATTAATATATAAAAAATATCTTAAAGGCTATAATTTGTAAAAATTGAAACCTTATCCGAGTAATTCTCATAATACAATTGTATTACAATAATTAATGTCCTAATCACCGAGAAAAGTATAAAAAGAAAATTGTAAAATGAAAATATTATTTATATGAATCATAAGCAGCAAACAATAGACAAATTGAGAGCAATGACAAAAAAAAGAGCAAAAGCATTATCTAAACACTTAATTAATAAAATTCCATCAAAGAAAAAGGCCAATCATTAATTAACACGTATAACCATATTAGGTAAAGGGTCAAATGTCTAATGCTTTCAGCATTGGAATTTGCTTGATGTTTTATTAAAAAAAAATATTAAAAGCCAAGAATTTGACAATGTGAATATATGTTTCTAACATATTATAAACTAGGGGTGAGCAAAAAAACCGATGGACTTGGTTAACCGAAAAAAAAATCCGAAACCGAACCGATGGACTGGTTAACCGATTGTAATGGACTGGTTAATGGTTAGTGTTTTGAAAAAACCGATATTAATGGACTGGTTAATGGTTTTTGACTCATGTGACTGGTTAACCGAACCGAAACCGAATTTTTAGTTAATTTATTAGTTTTTTAATAATTTATAACAATTTATCCTAATTAAAAGTGATCATGTACTTTTTTTTATTATACTAATTATTTTTAAATTTTTAAATTTTTTTAATTGGCTATTAGTAAGTATAATAATTTATCTAATTAAAAGTTATTATGAACCGGTTAATATATGTACTTATTAAATATTAATTTTTAAAAATAAATTTGCTTATATCCACCAAATATTTTTATTTTAACAACAATAATGTTATATTATAGTGAAAAAATTTTAATTTTGAAGTATCTTGAACATTTTAATTTTATTTATGAATATATTTATAATTATAGTGGTTAACCGAAAAATATTGGGTAACCGATCCGAAAATCCGAAACCGATGGACTGGTTAACCGATAGTAATGGACTGGTTAATGGACTGTAATTTCAAAAAACCGATATTAATGGACTGGTTAACGGATTGAGGCTAATGGACCGGTTAACCGACCATGCTCACCCCTATTATAAACTATTAACTAAACTGTAAAATTGATCTAAAATTGAAGCGATATGATGGATTGAGTTTCAATTTTTATTTTTTATATTTTTTATTTTTCATTTCAATTTTAGTTTTTACTTTTAGGTACCAGTTAACCATTAATCTACATTTAACCGTTACATATATATATATATATATATATTAAATTTTTAAAAATTTTAAAAATGAAATTGATGATATGTAAAAAATAAATAGGCATATATATATATATATTGTTTTATATATTATTTCGAGTAGTAATTTAGCGTGCGTGCATTTACACCATCGAATCGTTTGCATCTATTTAATTTAACTGCTCAAATGTATGTGCACCTACATCATATCTCATCCCTTTGATTCCTTGTTCTCTAAAAATATAAAAAGTTTTATAATTAATCAGCTAATGATTGTATGTTATAAATTTTAATGGTTAACCGGCTGAAAAATATCGGTTAATCAAATTAAAAAATAAAAACCGATGAACTAGTTAATCGAGTGTAATAAATTAGTTAATGATTAATGATTTTAAAAAATTAATAATAATGGACTGATTAATTTTTTTTACTAATAGATTGGTTAACTGATATATATTCACTCATAGTAAAAATGACTTGAAATTGATGATATGTAAAAAATAAATGGGCATATATATATATATATATATATATTATGTTTTATATATTATTTCAAGTAATAATTTAGTGTGCGTGTATTTAAACTATCGGATTGTTTATATCTATTTAATTTAACGGCTCAGATGCACGCGCATATGCATTATATCTCATCCATGTATTTCTTGTTCTCTTTAAGTATATTAAATAAAATATTTGGTTTACTTTAGAAAAAATATAAAAAAATTATGTGTTTTTTTTTTTTAAATTTTGTGTAATACTGTGCATGTGCATCTGGACATGAGCGGACCCAAGACTTCTCCCCCAAAATTTTTTTACTCAGAATTTTTTATAAAATGTCCCTTAAAATTTTATAGATTTTGTAATTTGGTTCCCTCCAAATTTTTTACTCCCATGTATAATTATATTATGATCTCTTTTTTTTTACATCGTGCGTCTACTTGTACTTTTAAATTATTTATTCTGACAATCTAAATGCACATTCAACATACAATTATATTTTTTATAAACTTTATAAATGTTCTTAAAACATAAAATGTAGGTAGAAGAAAATATGAAAGAAAAAGATTAATTATTAATGAGAATTAATTAAAGTGATATGTAATATATATATATATATATATATATATATATATATATAGAAAGAAAAGAGGAGGATGGATTCGCATATGAAGCCTCCATTTACATTGGATCCACTTTACCGCTTATATATCTAAGGAGACAAAGCTACATGTAATTGAAATATCCTTGAATGATTTATGACTCAGTGTAAATTGAAATTAGCAAGAATAGAATGTTAAAGGATAAAACAATACTTTAATTCTTCTTAAATGTAGAGATATTTAATTACAAAAAATAGAGACATATTCATTTTATTAAAAATACTATTTAATTTTCTTATTAACTTCTTCACGATTAGACAAAAAAAAAAAAAAAAAGCAAAAGGCATCCTTTAGTCTTTGAATTTATATATATATTTTTTGTTATTTTGTTTTTAAATTTTTATCTCATCATATTGGATATTTAAACATTTATTTTCATCCATATTAAATTTAGATTTACTAAATTTGTATAATATTACTTTTAATTTGATTAAAAAGTTCAATATGCACACTTATTTTTAATTAATGCACAAATCTAGTAAATAATTTAATAATTAAATTTTTAGTTTTACAATATAAAATCTAATGGATAATTACTATCTAAAAAATAAATGAGCAATGAATTAATAAAATAATTTTTTTTAATCAATTTTACTTGTTTTCAATTTATTATACTATTATTTATTTTCTCAAATCAATAAAAAAAGTTTTTTGACCCTTAAAATTTTGCTACATCCAATTGATTAAAAAATGAAAATTTGAACTAACTTATTGGAACAATTGATAAATACATCATGAAGTATCAAAATATAAAATCTCAATCAATATCACTTGGTTCTTAATTTTCATACTATTATATATCTAATAAAATTAGCAAAAATTCAATTTTACTACTTAAATTTTTAACGAGATTATTTGCAATTTGTTACCAGTTTGCTCCATTTTATCCAAAATATTATGTTATCTTTTTTAATATTAACTATATGATTGCTATAAATTTTATAATATTAAAATGTAAATTTATGGTAGATAAATGTTTGATGAATAAATATATCCCAGTGATTAAATAAAAAACGGCAGTAGATTGAAAATATTGAGCTAATTTAGATCAAAAATAAAATTTGGAACAAATCTAATATCCTTAAAAAAAAAAAAATTAAAGACCAAACTATGTTTTTTTGCTATAAAAATTTAGTATAAAACTCCCCTAACATAATTTTCTGATTCAGTGCATTAGTTCAATATATATTAAAATAAAAAATTTAAAAATTTAACTTGATCAGATAAAAATTTAATATAAGCAATATAATTTAGGGATTTAATTTATGTTTTTCCAAAAACAAAAATAAAAAAAGAGAAAAAATTAAATAAATAAATAAAATATCTCAATATTGTTGTAAATAATTCCTTTCTTTCAGCTTCAACATCAAGACAGCTACTTGAGTCAGTGTGCAAAAATAGCAGCTCTCAATCGCGCGAAATCTTATGTATGAAGGAAACGCTGAACTATAATTGGAGCGTGTATACCACGCATCATATGATTAACTGACCCTTTTATTTTCCTAAACAGCAGAAAAATAAAAATAAATAGTTTTTAGATTTATTTTTTGGATTGTTATACAACTATTACTTTTCAACGCTCTAGTCTCACTGCTCACTCTTCTGTAACAGATTAGAGAAGAAAGAGGAATAGAAACCCTAAGATTGAAATGAAATTTCGATGCTAATGTGCGCAGATCCCTTTCTTGTGTCAGTTACTAGCTAACAATATTTTTTTTTTCAATTTTGGCGTATTTTAGCTTCATTAAAAAAACGATCTTTTTCTGTTTCTCTCACTTTGGTTTAGTTGGGTTTGGGGTCCTCTGTATTTGTTGTGCTCTTTTTAGCTTAATCTTGCTCCTTTTTCTTTTTTAATTGCCAATCATTATCTTCTTTCCGTGAATAACTTTGCCCTCTTAAGATCCTTTTGGTCTCTTGCTTTTCTTTTCTTTCATTTTTTTTTTAAATTATAGTTTTGGAAAAACAAAAGTTTGAAGAATTTACAAAGAGATTATAGTGGTTGGTGTTATTTGAGGTTTCAGATCTGAGGAAGCTAAGGTTGTTTCAAAACAATGTCCCTTAGTTCCTTGGTTGTTTTTGAATTTTAGCTAAAATTCAATTACTTCTTTATCCTCTTCCTCTTTCTTGTTCTTTACTTTACGCTTTTGTTTCTGGAAAGTTTTGATTTTGCTTTCGGAGTTTTTTTTTTTTTTTTTGTACTGAGCTCTGTTTTTTAGAGAAACTGTTGTTCTGTGTCTTCCTCATTTTCCTTCTCTGAGAGGCCAAAGCTTTAAAGGACTCAACTTGGAGCTTCACTTTGCGTTTATCTTTTAAATTTTGAGAGAGAGAGAGAGAGAGAAAGAGAGCTATTCATAGGAAGAGAAAAGGAGTTAATAGTTGCTGAAATGTTGGCTATTGGGAGCCCTACTATCAGTATGCGCACAAGCACTAGTTGCAATGCTTTGCTCAGAGAGCTTCAGGTCTTCTTTTTCTCCTCCTCGCTCCTTTTTCTTTTTTCTTTTTCTACTTTTTTTATGTTTGTGTCAATTTGGGGGGATTTGCCTCGCTGTTGGCAAAGTTTGATGTTTGGTAACTAAGAAAATATGTTGCTTCTTTTTCCCTTGTTGGAAATTTACTTTACACACGTAATGATGGATTTTTGAGAAAGTTTATTGTTTTGCTGTATTAAAAGAAACTGCAGTAGTTGTTTCTTTTAATATATCATAATGGTTTTATGGAAGCTATCAATTAGGTCTCTTTTTAGTATTAACAGTGATCTTTAAGTCAGATTAAAACTTTCTTTTGTTTTTATTTAATTTGTCGAAACAGTAAATTACCTTTTGTTTTGCTTGTTTTTGAAAGTTTCTCGTAGACAATATTTCTTTGTTTTGCATTCTTGTTAGTCCATTTTGTTTTGGTTCTCCTGTGTTTTGTTGTTCTGAATTTCCTTATTCTTTTGTGGTGGTAATTGTATGTATTTTCTAAATTTCTTGATTTTGTTGTAATAGGATTGCGTCTGCACTTTTTTGGTTGTGTTTTTCAATACGGAATGATACATTGTGGGGTTTTAGGTTTTGGGTTGGTTGTAGCATGTTCTAGAGTTGGCTTAGTTGATATGTGGGCAAATTTATTTGTACCCTTTTCACTAAGAAACAATGCATTTTGTAGAGATGACTGCGGAGGTTTTGGATGAATTTGATTGTTTATTAGCAAGGGCCTTTATTTTCTGTTAGAGAGAAATTTAATCAATCTATCATCAATAATTGCAAATTCTGACGGGGTGATAATTCATTAAAGAAAGAGAAGGAAATTGGTTAATTTGGGAGCAAATGATGTATTTAAATGATTATCAAGTAAAGTTTCTAAATATTTAACTTAAATGAAATATCTTGTATCATGACAAATAATTATGTGTTTTTGTCAAGATATGGAAGAAAATCCAACTCATAATTTTTCTGTTTTAACTGAACTTAATTTGTTGCTGTGAGAGCAGCAAATTTGGAATGACATTGGTGAGACCGAAGCAGATAAAGACAGAATGCTGTTGGAGTTGGAAAGAGAATGCTTGGAAGTTTACCGGAGAAAGGTTGAGGAAGCAGCCAATGCCAAAGCTCGCCTTCATCAATCTGTTGCAGCCAAGGAAGCTGAACTTGCAACACTCATGGCTGCCCTTGGGGAACTTAATATTCATTCACCTGTAAGCTCTCCTAGCAATAAGTTGTATGGATCATTGCATTTTATTTTGTTATCTCTTTTGCCATTTCGTCTTAACTTTTATCTCATGGGTCGCCTCCTTTTTGTGTCTAATTCATTTTGGCCTTTGCTTTAACTTACAAAATTATAAACATTAATGGTATCTGGTTTTCAATTGCTTCTCTTTGGGAACGTTACTATTCTTTCTCTTTTCTTTTTCTTTTTCCGTTATTTTTCAATTAGACCTGAAACCGTGGTCCTTGTTATCCGGTTTGTGTGATTTCTCAGATGTGCAATAAGACTATTTTGGTCGATGTCACTTGTCCCATGTTTCAATAGAAATACATGTCTCAAATATACTTGTGAAGTGGTATCAAATTCAATTTTTTTTATTAACTCACGTTATCCTTATAAGAGTTTTATGAGTAATTTTATTCTTTATGGTGGAATGCATTTCTTTGACATATCACCTGTTCACTTGCGGTTTTAAATTTACAGATTAAAACAGAGAAGCGGGCATCATCATTGAAAGAAAAACTTGCATCTGTTTCACCACTGGTGGAAGATCTGAGAATAAAGAAAGATGAAAGGGTAAAGCAATTTGCAGATATAAAGGTGCAAATTGAGAAGATCAGTGGGGAGATTTGTGGATACTGTGATCTGAACAATGCCTTCATGAGTTCTTTAACTCCAAATGAGCATGATTTGTCACTAAGAAAGCTTAATGAATTTCAAACACATCTTTGCGCTCTTCAAAAGGAGAAGGTATGTAAATCATGAAATAAAGTTCCAAAAAGGCAATGGATAGTTATATGTACTGGATTGAAGATGATAGTAGTTGTGTGCTTTTTTGGCACTCTGTTGGATTCTTTAAGTAGTGTGGATGTAAGATAAATTTTGACATTTCTTTGTTTTATACTGATAATTCATGAGGAGGCTGCCTTCTGTTTGCAGTCTGATCGTCTACATAAGGTCTTTGAATGTGTGAATGAAGTGCATTGTCTTTGTGGCGTGCTTGGGTTGGATTTTGGCCAGACTGTTGGCGATGTGCATCCAAGCCTGCATGGAGCAAACCAAGAACAGTCCACAAATATAAGCAGTAGCACTCTGGAAGGTCTAGAACAGGCCATTATCAAGTTGAAGTTAGAAAGAAAAGCTCGAATTCAGAAGGTAGTTAAGCTACATGTTTTTATAGTGATTTTCCTTTTGCCATGTTAACTTGTTTGGTTCTAGCTGAAAGATATGGCGATATCATGTTAATTAAATTCTTGTTTAAATCCAGCTGAAAGATATTGCGGCATCATTATTTGAACTCTGGAATTTGATGGACTCACCAAAACAAGAGAGAAATAGCTTCTCCAAGATTACCTCTATTCTTGGATTGTCAGAATCAGAAGTCATTGAGCCTGGTGTTCTCACAACAGAGATAATTGAACAGGTATACATGCACCTGAAATTGTTATTTTTCAGGCATCAGAAGTAGATCCTTGAGCTTACTTGTGTTTCTTGTAGGCATCAACTGAAGTAGAGAGACTCACTAAATTGAAAGCAAGCAGAATGAAAGAACTTGTTATGAAAAGGAGATTAGAGTTGGAGCAGATATGCAGAATGACTCATATTGAGCCTGATACAAGTACTGCTGCTGAGAAGTCTAGTGCATTGATAGATTCTGGTATACATATTCTTTATTTCTTTGTTTTTATTATGGTTCAATATGCTAATTTCCTTGGTAATAGAATTGTTAAAAAATAAACCTTGCTGTTGCTTTTCAGGGTTAGTGGATCCTTCTGAGCTCTTGGCAAACATTGAAGCTCAGATAGTCAAAGCTAGAGAGGAAGCAATGAATCGAAAAGAAGTCATGGATAGGATTGATCGGTGGCTTGTAGTTTGTGAGGAGGAAAATTGGCTTGAAGAGTACAATCAAGTGAGCTGGAAACTAAGTGCTATATTGCTTATTAACATATTTTGGTACACTGGATGGTTTACACCAAATAATAATAATATGATAGACTGGGAGAGTATGTGCTTTTACATTTTGTCCAAAGTCACCCTCTGTCTCTATATGTGGACTAGTTATAATATAGTAACATTTAATGGTGAAACAGCTGATGGATTGGTTGTAATATAGTAGCAATTGTTGTGAATAAGGCACTTTTGTATGTGAAACATTTTTTTGTGGTTTCGGACCATGGTTAGAGTTGAATTTAAGGACCACATTAAGTGCTTTAGAACTCATAACTTCTAAAGCATCTAACTTGTCATCCTTAAAAGATTTCTTCTTATATATCAGGACAGCAACCGGTATAATGCTGGGAGAGGTGCACACGTTAACCTTAAACGTGCAGAAAGGGCTCGAGTTACTGTTAGCAAAATTCCAGGTATTGCTCCTTGGATGATATTATCCTTTGTTTCATTATTTGTTCTGCACTACCTCTCAGAGCTAATACTGTACCATTTCAGCAATGGTTGACAATCTGATAAACAAAACTATTGCATGGGAAGATGAGAAAAAGAAGTTGTTTCTCTACGATGGGGTGAGCTGTTTATTTTTGACAGAGTGTTATGCGGACATTTTCTGAGCATCTATTTCACATAAATTAATATTTGGATGTGGTTTGCAGGTTAGGTTAGTCTCGATATTGGAAGATTACAAACTTGCCAGACAAGAGAAAGAAGAAGAGAAAAGAAGATCCAGGGTAAGTAAGAAGAGATTAAGTTATACTGTTTTATAACTGTATTAAGTAAAGCTTTATAATTGGCTTCTTTTTCAATTTACTTTGTTCACTGTTATGCGGGAACAGCTGCCTCTCCAGATTAATTACAAATATGGTCTTAAATTGAATGCTAGTGCTTGTAGATAATTTTCTGATTCTTCACAGGACCAGAAGAAACTCCAAGATCTGCTGTTAACAGAGAAGGAAGCCATGTATGGGTCTAAACCCAGTCCTCGAAAAACTACCAGTTTTAGGAAACCAAATGGTTATCGTTCAAATGGAAATGGCTCCATGCCTCCCACACCTCGTCGGAATTCAGTTGGTAGTGCAACTTCTGAGCTCCTCACACCTCGATCTTACTCTGGACGACAAAATGGATACTTCAAGGAAATGAGAAGGTTGTCTACTGCACCACTGAACTTTGTTGCCATTTCCAAAGAAGAAACAATGTCATTTGCATCTGTTTGTGGTTCTGAACCAGGCTCCCCTCCTCACGGTTAAGTTCAGAGATCTGTGAAAGGTGTGTTTTGCTTAATGCTAACTTTTCCCTACTGTTTTTTATTTATTTTATTACTGTGGAAGACTGGCACACCGACATAATCCAGCACTCTTAGCACATTCAAATCCATGCAAAACAAAGGGAAAACTTTATTTTGTTTCATGATTTGCTTTAAAATCCTTGTAAAAGTCTTGTAACTATTTCTGATTGCCTTGGAAACTTAATAATGTTTGTGTGCCAAACAGGTAACATTGGGAAGTTTGGTGCCCTACACGTTTTGAAGCAGTGGAACCTTGTGAATATCAAACAAATGTACACTATTGTATGATTGTGATTGATAGGAGTAAATGGAGAGCGGTTACTGACATTTCCGAACATGAAATCTGATGTCATTGCTTTGAAGAATTTGGGATCATGGAAGGAGGTCATACACTGGTAGATAGTAGTTTGGAAGTTCTTGTTAACCTCAAGTCTTGTTTCACAATATAGGGGAAAGCCAATATGGTAGTTTTTTAGTAGTACGCTGACCATGTTTTTTTTTTTCCTCGTCGTTTGCATGTGTATATAATGATGTCCAGCGTGCTGATGGGCTTATATCATTTGATGTAGGAAGCTGGGTATTTTGGGGATGCATGTTATAGGGTCTTTGTGATGATGCTATACTTGAACAAGAAATAAATGTCTTGCCATCTCTGAAGCTAGTTCAGTTTTCCCTTGCTGAAAAAAAAAAGTGCTTATGGATATTAAGAAATTAAAATGAACTACACAGCTGTTGAGGCTGTATTATATTATTTATCAGCTAATGGATAGTCATATTGAAGCCTAACTAAAAACACCTATCCTACCACTTGAAATTGATTCTTAAACTAGGAGGAGGAAAGAGAGTTAGAACTAAGGTAGAGAAGGTGAGATTGTGATTTCATGTTCACAGCGGCTGCAGAGGAATATGTGAGGAACTTCCTGATGATTTGGAATCCGAACACATCTGGTATGCTGCCAAACTTCACAAATATCACATGATACCATTCTTTCACCATCATCTTCTTTGGTTCCACAAGGGCAATCAATAACTCGGTTGTTATGACCGTGTTCATATATCAACTCATTGATTGATCCTCTCTCACTGCTACTGCTTCCCTCGAATATGATTTTCTGACCTGGTTCGACCATTCCAAAAACAACATCATTGCCCTTTGCATTCAGGTTGAGTACCAATTCAATGGCGAAGCCTCTCAATCCCCAATACAATTCCCTGAAGTTCTTTTCTACTCGTTGCTTCAGCTCGTCGAAGGTAGCATTGGTTTTCAACGTTATACACTCAAAGGGTGGCATTGCCTTGTTTATTCCTTCATTTGTTATTACTTGGTAGTTTTTTAACACAACCGTGCAGTAAAGTTTGAACTTCCCTTCTAGGCCTAATTCAACCCTGGAAGGCAATTGTGTATAATAGTCTTTGGCAAGGAATTTAGAGTCCAGAATTATCCTTGCAGCTGCTTGGATTGCTGTTAGAATTCCCATATTGATGGTCTGCTTTTGATCTTTGATAATGTGCTTGTAGAAACAATACATATCCTTAAGTATTTGAGACCTTGTTATCTTGTATCGACACTTGAGCTTGGAGTTGTTAATGTTCAAACTTTCTTGGGCAGGAAATACATTGGAAACATCTTCCAGGCAGTACTCCAAGACCTTTGTCACAGGATTCAAGCTTCTGCGAACTAAATAGTTCCCCACGATTCGGTTTCCGAGTGATTTAAGCACGAAGTCTAGTAATCCCGTATCACCAATATATGCACGAGCAGCATCTCTAACTTGTTGCCTCGAAACCCATCTCAAGTCAGCTCTTTTCAACGCTTCCACAATCACTCGAGTTGCCATTTCGATTCTCTTTGCAGACCATCTACAGCTAGGCTCCATCACTATCCCCGTGGTAAATGAATTGCTGCAATTGTCTTCAGGAAGGCGAGTTTTGAGGTCGAACATGAAGCGAAAAAGGTCAGCTAGAGTTGCTAGTGTATAGTCAGACAGTGTTTGATATCTAGACACAATGGCTTGAAGATCATGACTTGAATTGCCAACATAATGCACTAATATACATAGAGGCATGCCTTGGATAGTTCCTATGGCTTTCTGGTACATTGGTTCTGTTACACCATAGCACCCTCGCTCCAACTTATAGCCCCATTGACCGAACCACGGTTCGCCATATGCAATGCCATTTAGTAGCCTCAATTCCATGTTCCTCTTCTGTGAAACATCATTTAAACTCACTTTCCTGCAAATTCAGAACCATAATATCCTACATTATAACATAAAGGATGCAACATATGGCAAGCATACGGCCAGATAAAGCTGACCTTGCTCGTAATCCGGTGCAAAGACGATCCCAGAAATCCATGATCTGCCTACCGCACAAGCTGGAACCAGCTTCCATTCCATTAACACATAGCAAATGGCCAAAGCCATTAGAATGAAAGACACCATGCATCATATGGCCTGGTAATTCCACTATATTGAACTTACCCTTCATTGAAATTGCCTCATCACAGTTGAGGAATGCAATCACTGTGTCCTTTGATGGCAGCACAAAGTGATACTTCTTGTTGCAAATCAGATGGCGACCCCAGCCTGAGCTATAAACCAATTACCAATGCCATTAGCCGATAACTATCAATTTCATGTATAGCAAAATATAGACAAACTACTACAAAGATTACAGCGTAACTAAAGCATACCTACCAAGTAATGTGAAAATAGAAATTAGGGTATGCTTTAATTGCTTTTCTTTTTAATTATTATGCATAGAATGAGATCTTGATTTAGAAAAAGCATGCTGATTCTAGGCATTAAGAAAAAATCTCTTTTCTAGACTTATCCATATTTTTGTTCGTGATAAACATTTTATGAAATCAGTCAAAAAATAAAATGATAAACTGAATTTCAGTACTATGTATACTCCTACATTAATTACATGTTACATATATTTTCATCTGGTAATGACTTATTCGGACCAGCTGCATGCATTAAAACCAATAGTATAATGATAAAATAATGATAAATAAGAAAAAAAATTCAGACCCGCTGCATGTACCAAAACCAATAGTATAATGATACATAAGAAGAAAAATTCATTTTTGTAACTAATTTTTTTTACGTGTCAATACAGTATTGGCTTGATGCATCATGTAACAGTTTAGGAAAGAATTTGTGATTATTTGAGTAACCACAGCAACATTAATCCTTATTTTCTTACATTCGAGAGAGTCAAAATATCTACCATATGTACCCACATGCATGTTGAAATAAAAAAAAGGGTGTGGATTAATTAAAATGAGGGAATATAAGACTTCACCAACATATAAACAGTGGTTGCAATGGTGCTGAAGAGAAGCCTGAATGGGCTCTTCTATCACAAACAACAATATATGAAAAGGAGGATGGCAACTGACTTCAAGCTGAAATGACCAACCTGGAATTCCACTACTTATATAACTTTCACAATACCCTAATTCAAGAAGTGCTTCTATGTTTTCTTTGAATGTTCCATCAAACTCCACTGGGTAACCCTCTTCCCCAAATGTCTTAAACCTAAACACCTTCTCCCCTCTCTTCCTTTTCTTGCTGCTACCGCTCATAATTATGTCTATGTCTGACATAATAATAATCGAAGATTCCCAGAAAGAAGTGGAATTTCAAGAAAGGTAAGTGTGTAAAACAAGATTACTTATACAAGCTAATATTGGATGGTCACACAGTTAGTGCCTACAAATAAATTTGAAGAGAACATAAGGTTATCATATTCAGCTATGCATTGCTCACTATGTGCATGATTTTCTTTAAAATTAAATCCCATGCAAATCTATCGCTTATACACTCTGCTTTTTCTACTAAATAATTAAATACAACCATGCTTTTATCATGCCTTCTTTAGATTTTACTTGATATTCCGCCAAATTCTATGCACAGCTGGGAAATGTTGGATTCTAATTTACAAGACCATACACATCAACGCAACATTTCTTGCCTAACTACTTCTCCGATTATTATGCTTTATCTCTCCCATCGCAACTTGCTTCTAAATTTTCTGTGAGTATTAAAATGATGAGGACAAAAGAACCATTCCTTTGAATTTTTATTAATAATCAAGAAAATTTAGGTATTAAAAAAATAATATTCAAGATTTATGTGAAGTTTTTTGCAATTTTATCTTTGTAATGGAGAATAAATTAAACTAAATGTCTTGATAACTTTCTACAAAATGAGAATGATAGAGTTGGGATACGCCCATGACTTTATAAAGGATTGAGTTCCTATCAAGATTAAATTGAGTTATTTAATCTAAATTAAATTACCAAATATTATCTCAGAAAGAGTCTGAGTTAAACTAGAGTTAGGTCTCTAGCCATTAGGACCTCTATAAATAGAGGTGAGGTCCTCATAATTTGGTAACGAGAAAACGTACATGCCGCAAGGCTGCTCGTTCCCACTCACAGTTTTCTGTCTTATCTTTCAGGGGCATTTAGATTGTGAACAAGTTGCTCTTATCCCGAGTGGGTAAAAGCCAGACCGGTGACCAAAAACAAATGAGATCCTTGTAGACGCTTCCGCAATGAGATTCTGCGCTACAAGAGGTAGGTACCATTTTTAATGTTACCTCCGCATTTAATTATATGTGTATAATTATTATCCTTCATTGGTATCAGAGCCGTTGTTTTTGCGTCCTGGCATGTGGCTAAACAGATCTAAAAATTTTATGTGTAAAATTATTAGATCTGGGATGCATAGAACACGACAAAAATTCAATTTTTGTGTGAAAAATATATATGCGTGTATATTTCGGCTCGATTTCGTGTATGTGTACACCGAAACCCGAGGGGATAAATTTGGATATTCTAAACGGCTAACTAGAAGTCGGGATTTTTTATTTTTGACCTCACCATTGGATTCACAGACCCTGAAAACCCCCCACCGGCCGGAATCCTAGGACGAAAATCGATCGGCAAGGCGGCGCGTGGACTACACGCGCCGCACTACGTTCGGCGCGTGCGCGTGGGCGGTGGCGGTGGCCCACACGCGCGTCGCCACGTGTCAGCAGTGTTGCGTCACTGCTGACACGTGGCCCAATGGCCGATCGCCACGTGGATGGCAGAGGCCATGCCACGTGGCACAACTTGGGGCGGACACGTGGGCTAATTAGAGGACGACACGTGGCTGACCGAGGTCGTGCCACGTGTCATGATGACGTGTCATACAACTGACACGTGGCCCAACCAAGGAGTGACACGTGGACCAATGAGGCGGTGCCACGTGTCATGCCATGTGTTATTGATGACGTGGCATCAATGACACGTGGCCCAATCAGGGGTCGCCACGTGTCAGACCGAGGTCTGCCACGTGGCAATGCTGACGTGTCATGCGTGACACGTGGACCAATGAGACATCGCCACGTGGCACCAGGAGGACCAATGGCATTCAGACACGTGGCGTGACTGGATGCGGACGCGTGGCAAGCCGTGGTTGTGACACGTGTCAGGTCCAGTGGGAGGCCGCGCGTGTGGCGCGTGAAGGCGCGTGAGCGCGTCTTCCTCTCCCTCGTCGGCGCGTGTAGGCGCGTGCGGTGTTCTCCGACCACCAATTCAGCTCCGATTTTTGTCAAATTTATTTTTCAATTTATTTATGATTTTTTGGTCATGTTTTCAAAATTTTTTGATGACCAGAAAATATATTTTATAATTTTTGATATTTAAATGTGTTTAATTTCAAAATAAAATATTAAAAATTGTAGAAAATGTGTTTTCTGCATTCGATTAATTTTTGAAAATATTTTGAAAATTTTTTTGAGATGCTGTCCTTATTTATTGATTGAAATGCGTTTCAATTATGTGTATTTATACATGAGTGTATAAATTTTACCTGTAATATGTTACAGAAAAGTTAAATAAGGGCAATGGTACTTCCTTATGAAACGCATAGGTTATTTTATGAATTGCAAGAGTGCAATCAATAAGTAACATGAAAATGCGAAGGAAGTTTTGAGCTGATGACATTGATGCAACAGTGCATCATAAATTACATGTGTGAGAACAAATGCAAGAGTGCATTTGAACTGGTGGTCTGAGTATGAAAATAAAATTTTGGTTCGAGTTACCAAAAAGGACAAGTGTTGGAAAGTAACACTAAGATTCTGTGATGGTGTTGAGAAATGGACAGAGCGTGCATTGTCCATGACTTCATCAATGGACTTATGAGTCACTTGATGAATTGATTAAATCGGTCAAAGATATAATCCTTATAACTAAAAAGATTTTATGAAATCTGAACTTCTAAAATAGTTGACATAAGTGTCAATTTGAGTTAGCGTTTATTTTTGTTAAATGGGATTTATGTTTCCTATTAATATTTGACATGAGTGTCTTATTTTGGAATTATTGGATTTTAATTATTGGTTAAATAAATGTGTTTATTTACTTATTATGATGGCATTTAACTTTATAATAAATGAGTTTATTTTAATTGTTAATTGCCTTGCAATATTTTATGAGTAAAATGATTGCATGCTTATTAAGTAAAGGCTTAATAAAGATCCCCTCATAAGTTTGAGAACTTAATAATCCAATAATTCAGATTTATTATACATGAAATCTTAACCTATAAAGTTGGACATTAGAACTTAGAAGGTAATTGGTACTCTAAGTATACTTTTCGAATTTGAGTCTAATAGAAAACTTTATTAGGTTATTATTTCAGGTGTATAATAAATTGCATGTATTGCTTTATCTCTTTTAAATATGTGCAACATTGTTCCATTAGAGATCAGAGGATTTTAATGGATGCTGCTTCCAAGTTATAATAATGAAATCTGGAATACAAAGATCCAGTATGTGCTTGAAGAGCAAGAGGCTCTTAAATCCTCAAGTTCGGTTATGGCTGAACCTGAGGATGATATATCCCAGCATAAGCAGGACCGAGATGCCTATATTGCATCACATCACTAAGCAATTTCGCAAGTATCAAAATGCAATTGATCTGTGGATCATTTTGCAGGAGAAGTTCAGAGATGTGACTCTGAATAAGCTCCGATCATTGTAGATCAAATTTGATACATATCAGAAAAGTCTGATTATTCGATGCAAAAACATCTAAGAGAGATGAAAAAGAAAAGTGAGCTTAGTGAACTTAGTCATAAGTGACTGATAAGCAGAAGGTTCAAACTGTTATCCATTCTTTACCCAAGAGTTGGTAGCATGTGAGGATGCAACTAACTCACATAAATAATCAAAAAGACATTTGAGGATGTCACTTGTTATTTGAAGCTTAAAAGAGACCGTCTGACAGTGATTAAGGTCAATGTCATATGGCAAAGTCCTGTTCTAATAGAATGAGTTCTCATTAGAACACGATAATAAGCTTCATCAATAGGGATAAAGAAAAGGCTTGAGAGCCTGAAAAGTAAAAGGAATAGACTCAAAAAAGGTCCAAAGGCAAAAAGGAGGTAAACTTTTCAAGAGTGAAATGTTTCAATTGCCTATAGAAATGACACTATGCAAGAGATGCATTGTGCCAATAAAGATACACTATTTTGACTCAAGAGTGAGCAAAATTTATGTATCTAGTTCTGAATTTTTCCTTTGTGGGTAATAAATTTAGAACTAATGGACCGTATAACAAGGGATCAAGATACTTTTGTTATGAAATTTAGGTTCTGTTCTTGCTTTATTGAAATTTGTTTTCAATTTATTTTTGAGGATAACAGTGTATACTTATGCTTGAATGATTTTATTGTTGTGGATGTGGACCATAACTATTTGAGTAAAACTAGTTTGTTATTTTTCACATTGTTATGAGGATAATGTGAAATTATGGCATGCTAAATTAAACCATATTGGACAAAACTGAATGAGTCTGTTAGTCAAAGAAGGTTTAGTAGGTGATTTAAATAAGGTTGAATTACCTACATGTAAGCATTGCCTAAAAGGAAAAACTAGTTAGAAAATCATTCGAATAAGGAACTAAAACCGAATTTCCATTGCAGTTAGTTCATTCTGACGAATGTGGTCAAATGAATGTGAGGGCAAGGCATGGGGCCTACTATTTTATCACATTAATATATGACTATACTAGGTATGGTCATGTCTATTTGAATTCTCACAAGTCAGAAGCATTGTGTTGCTTCACGACTTATATGAGTATAGCTGAGAATCAATTAGATAAAAAGATCAAAACTTTAAGAACTGACAGAGGTCAGTAATATCTTAGAGATAAACTTAAAGTTTCATGTGATGAAAAAGGATTGAATATCAGTTGTTCATTCCTTGAAATCCACAACAAAACGGTGTTGAGGAAAAGAGAAATAAGACTCTCCTATATATATGGTTAGACCTATGATGGCAGAGGCAAATTTGCCTATCTCCTATAGGGGAGATGCTTTGTTGACTGCCACATATGTTCTGAACTGTATGCCCTCCAAATCTGTCATTACCACAACTTATGAGTTGTGAAATGGTCGATAAGTTGACCTAAGCCATTTATAACTTTTGGGTTATAATGCTTACGTCCATGATACCTCAATTTGGTAAATTTGAGACCAAGAGGCAGAAGAGTATCTATGTGAGATATTCTGAAGTATCAAAAGGATACATTTTCATGGGTCAGTAAGAAAATGGCATAATGATAGATTTTGGATCACTAGACGTCATATTCTTAAGAGAATGAATTTCTAAAGTTGGGCGAAGTGAATTAAGATTTCACTTTATATTTCAGGAAGAGACCATCAGGATCACTCCATCCGAGTGGGAGGGAGTTAGAGGAAAAAGGTTAAGACCTTCATCCTCCAAACGATCCGGATGTTCGAGACCTGATATGAATGGGAGGATTCTTGACTCCAGTGGGAGGAAAGAATACGATATTCCTGACTCCAGTGGGAGTATGGAACATAGTCCCAGTGGGAGCATTATGAATCACGATGAATATATGAGACATGTTCATCAAGATTTAGAACTGTAAAAATCTAAAAGGATAAGTGTTTCATGCCGACGATTTAAAATCGAAAGCTGGAATGAAGCCCTTTTAGTTATCCCACATAACAAGAAAGAGCATAATAATATTCAAAAAGCTTTTTCATGCCCATATAAGAGAAAAATGGACTAAAGCAGTGGAAAAAGAAATGGCATCCATGAGATCAAATCATGTTTGAGAACTAGTTGATCTATTGGAAGGACACAAATTGAGAATAAATGTATTCTCAAAGTAAAGCGAAAGGCTGAAAGAGGTATCGAAAGATATAAGGCTCGGCTAGTCGCTAAGGGGTTCATACAATAGAAAGAGATTGTCTATGAGTAGATTTTCTCATCTGTTGTAAAATTTACGTACATAAGATTCATTCTAGCCACAGTGGCGAGTTTGAATGTAGAGCTTCATCAAGTGGATGAAAAAACTGCTTTTCTCAATGGAGAAATGGATGAAACAATCTACACGTTTCATCGGAAAAAGGCAGCAAACATAAGGTTTGCTGATTAATGTGTTCAATCTATTGCCTTAAACAGTCTTCAACACAATGGAGCTTGAGACTTCATCATATAATCATGTCGAATGTGTTCAGCATGATTGATAAAGATCATTGTGTTTATAGTAAAAGCTCTAAAAATGAATTTATTATTTTGGCATTGTATGTATACGACATACTTAAAGCTGAAAATGATAAATGGTACGTAAATGAAATCAAAGATTGGTTATTGTCTAACTTTGAGACAAAGGATATGAGTCATGCATATTACATTCTTGAAGTTAAGATTTCAAGAGATCATTCAAGAAGATTGTTGTTTGTTTCTTGAGAGAAATATTTCAACAATGATCTTGAGCGATTTAATATGCAAAACCCTAAACTCATACATTACCCTATTGCCAAGAATCAGTTTCTTAGCAAAGATGTGTGTCCTATGAAGCCAGAAGAAATGAACGTATGAGGAACGTTCAATATGCCAGTGTCGTGGGTAGTCTTTTGTATGCAGTGTTGTATACAAGACATGATATATGCTATGCAGTGAGCATGGTAAATAAATATCAAATTAACCCAGGCAAAGCACATAGGAAGCAATTGAAAGAATACTTATATACCTTAGAGGTACTGCGGCCTATTCTCTCTATTATTAAGAAAATGATCTGCATTGAGATAATATAGAGACATTGATTGGGCAGGAGATGTGGATGAGAAGGCATCCAACTCAGGTTTAAATTCTTGTTTGGCAAGAGTGTCATCTCGTGGAGTAACAAGAATTAAACCCGTGTAGCCCCATCAATAGTGGAAGTTGAATTAGTCACTTCCTCAATTGCAGTACAGGAGACAGTTTGGCTGAAATGGTTTTTGAGCCATTTAAGAGTAACTGTCTTAAAGGTATTAGTGACAGTCAGACGTTGATAGTTTATAGTGGAGCTAAGCATATCAACATTAAGTATCAATACGCGAGAGATATTGTTGCACAATGAAAGATGTGAACTTACAGTACGTTTCTACGCACGCAGATCCGTTGAGTAAACCTATGACGAGAGATGTGTTTTGAGAGACACATTAAATCTCGAGGTTTGCGTAGAATTTAATTGGTACTGTTATACTTTATATAATCCCTTAACATTATTATTTGCGAATAATAACTAAAGTTCATTGTTGGCAATACATGAGTGTGAATGTTTATGTGTAAACATTTACTGTTATTGATATGAGATTGAGCATGTCGGACAGAGAAGTAGCCCACTCACAAGGGTGTTTACCTTAGTTTTGTCAATGAGTTGGCAACGACTGAGATGAGGCAATTTTTGAACATATGAGAATGCTCGAGAGCCTGTTCAAAATAAAAGTGTCGTCTTGCAGAAATTACAAGATGAGTCTTGTTAAGGTGCGAGATAAAGACATACATAAAGTTGTATGCTTTGGATTGAGATCCAAAATAAGGATTGTATGAAATCCGATGGTCAGTTATATGTAACTACCATGTTCTGTCTGAAAAGCCAGAAGTAGTCCTTAAGTAAGCGGACTAAAGTTGGGTGCTTCGGTGCATCGCAACCTTACGCTTCTGTATGGTGTTTAATATACACATTATCAAAATGTGAGACATGCGCTCCTTTAAGGGAAGGAAAGAACACCATAACACATGTTTTATACCGTGTGTGCTTATGTGACCACAGGGATGGGAATTTAGTAATATTACTGATCTCAACTTTCCCTATTGTGAGACCCTACTTATATTTCGACCCTTAGAACCCTTAACTTATCCCTGAAGTATGGTTCAATGTGGCTAGCTTAGTTAGTTTCCAAGAGGTCCGGGAAAAATTTAGGCCTGGAGGTTCTGACTAGAAAAGCGAGTTGAATCATGATGGATGGCATACAGTAAGAGGGGAAGATAGCCTTTTGATCACTTTCATAAGGTTTCGTGGTTCACTGGCTAGCCTATTATAGTTTCTATGAGTAGAAACATAATAGTGAACACGAAAATTGTTTTATGAGATCATGAGTTAAAACAGTGAATGTGAGAAGGCAATCTAGGGTTAGGCATACGTGAAGAAGAGGATCTTGTTTTCCGAGACGCTATATATCCCTAACAGGTGTATAGCACTAGTGCTCTCGAGGTATGCTGGTCACACAATCTATTTGCCAGTATAACTGAAGATTAAGACTGGAATGCGTTCCGTCATGTGCGAGTGGGAGATGATAGAGTTGGGATACGCCCATGACTCTATAAAGGATTGAGTTCCTATCAAGATTAAATTGAGTTATTTAATCTAAATTAAATTACCAAATATTATCTCAGAAAGAGTATGAGTTAAACTAGAGTTAGGTCTCTAGCCATTAGGACCTCTATAAATAGAGGTGAGATCCTCATAATTTGGTAACGAGAAAACGTACATGCCGCAAGGCTGCTCGTTCCCACTCACAGTTTTCTGTCTTATCTTTCAGGGGCATTTAGATTGTGAACAAGTTGCTCTTATCCCGAGTGGGTAAAAGCCAGACCGGTGACCAAAAACAAATGAGATCCTTGTAGACGCTTCCGCAATGAGATTCTGCGCTACAAGAGGTAGGTACCATTTTTAATGTTACCTCCGCATTTAATTATATGTGTATAATTATTATCCTTCAGAGAATAACATAAACATATCATAAAGCTATGTATAGTTCACATTGAATTAAGTATCAAATATGCATCTTGAAGATATTAATAAGAGTATGTTTATCACGATAAAATCGAATTTGAGTTTTTTTATATATTTTATTCAATTTTTTTTTTAAAGTTTTTTTTAAGAGAGCTAATCCGAAAAAATGAAAAAATGCAAAAAAAAAAAAGTAAATTAACATGAATATACGTAATAATTGGTACTCTACAGTTAGGTAATGTTAAATATATTCAATTTTTACAACTAATAATTAAAAATTTATTTTTTTAATAGAAATTATATTTGGTTTGTATTTTTTTCATTTTTGATAAATTTTTAATCATTAAAAATAACATATAATTTATTAAATTTATATGTTTAAAATTTTTAATGATTAACTAATAAATCAATCCAAAAAATTTTATTAAAAACCAAAATTGATATAATAGTTAACCGAAATTAATAAATTGGTTAATAAAAGTGTTAATGAATTGATTATTCGGTTTATGCTCACCCCTGCCCATTATGCACATATAACGGATAAATAATTGTAATAAGTATATAATTTCAATGTTTATTTAATAAAAATATGTATTATAACAGTGTTTTAAAAAATCACATATCATAATATTTATGAAACATAAAAAATTAAAAATTAAGTATAAAAATTAAAATATAAAATATATATAAATCGGTTAACTAAAAATTCAATTTTTCCATTCTTAATCAAAATGCCTTAAAAGGGGTATTTTTTTTATAAATAATGTGTTTTAAAAAATAATTAGAGTTTTAAGGTTTATAGAAAAATATTTTGAAATATGAAGGGGTATATTTTTTTTTTTTTTGTGGTCAGCTTTTCCAAATTGCAGCTTTTCCATTTTAGAAAAGCTGCCACTTCTTTTTTTTTTTGGTTTTTTTTTTTGGTTTTGAATGAAAAAAAAAAACCCTTAGTTTTATTTAGAATTGTGCAAATTGTTGGTTTGGTTCGTTTTTGGACAGAACCGAATATATTAAAAATCGAATTTTTGAAATTTATAGAACTGAATCGCAAATTGAAAATATTTAGGATTGAAACCAAATGAGCCAAATTAATTTTGATCGGTTTGGTTCGGTCCAATCGATTTTTCTGAGTGAGCTAGCCTAAGAAATTTTGGGTTATTTTGGGTCGGATGGGGTCGTGTTAAATCACCATTAACCCGACCCGCCCCAACAACCCGTTTATATAATAAGAAAATCCAGAGCTTCGTTTCATTTCCTTTCTCTTTAATCTGTTTCTCTGTCTTTTTCTCTATCTTTCCCTCTCACTGTCTCTTTGTCTCCCACCACCATCGACCTCCACTTGTCGCGGCCAACCTCCGCTTGTTTAACTTCAACGATGCTGTGGAAGAAACTCTTCGCTTGCTCAAACAGATGCAGCAGATCGGAGCCACCAAATCATCAAGGGAGGCGTTTTGCCTTGATTTTTAGTTTTTGTTTGTATTGTTTTTGAGATTTGATGTTAATTTTGATTTTTAGTTTGTTTGTACTGATTTTGAGATTTTTTAGTTTATGTTTTTATTGGTTTTGAGATTTGGTATTAATTTTGATTTTGATTTTTTTGTTTATATTGATTATTGTTTATTGTCTAGATCTCCATTTTCTTTCTTTAGTTCTTTTTTATTGTGTAATTTTGATTTGATTTGTATTGATTATTGTTTTGGTTCTTACTGTTATATATATAAAGAAGTAAAAAATGGATCTTCCAAACTTTCAATTTTGTTTCTTTATATATATCTATATATATAATTAATTAATTTTGATTATATATATAATAAATGTATTATTTCTATTTTAAATTATTTTGATTACACAAAATATTACTAATTTCATATTTTAATAAATTATTATTAACTTACCATTTTTTTATCCTATTTATCAAATTGAGTAAAATGAAAATATTTTTCCCGTATTAATAAAAGTTATCCTATTTATCAAATTGGGTAAAAAAAATGTTCTCTCCGTATCAATAAAACTAAGAATTTTTTTCCATTCAAAAAATAAATAAAACAACAAAAAAAATTAAAAAAAATAAAAGAAGCGGTAGCTTTTCCCCACCAAAAAAAAAAAAGAGGGGCTCCATTTCCACAGCACAAAACACCCTATATTATAAAATATTTTTCTACAAATTCTAAAATTCTAATTATTTTTTTAAAATACATTATTTATATATAAAAAAAGTCCCTAAAAGGGAATCTGATCTATATTCATATTAAAGAACAAATTAAAAGTGTGGGTTTCATTTTAATCCCACGCATAAAATACGCGGTCAAAATCATTACCTTTGAATTCAATTTGAATGTTAAAAAAATAAAAAAGATTCATATTAAATTTTGAAATATAGACACCTAATACAAAAAAAAAAAATTGTAATAATTTAAGAAGTTGAAAATGTGTTTTTTTAAAAAAATATTAAATGATATTTTTTTTTAATAATATACATTTTTTAATAAAATTTAAACTTTCATTAATAATATAAAAAGTAAATTTGTAAAATATAAATAAAATTATAAAATTTTAGCCAAAACTAATGAAATTACTGGAAAAAAAAAATATTTGAATAGAAAAACAATTGGGCAATTTAGGGTGTGTTCGGTAAAATTGTAAGTTTTTTGTTTTTTTGTTTTTAAAATCTAAAAACTATTTTTAGTTTTTGTTTTTTATTTTTTAGAAAATTGTTTTATATATTTAAAAATGCTATCATATTTTTTTAATTATTCATATATAGTTTTTAATTATTCATGTACATTATAATAATAATTTTGATGATAGCAGTGACAGCAACAGCGGTATCGTTGTGGTGGTAGTAGTGGCAGCATGGTGGTGGAGACAACGGCAGCGGCAGCGGTGTGGGGGTGGTGGAGGCAGCGGCGGTGATGGAGGCGGCAGCGACAGCGTGGTGGTGGTAGAGGTAGTGGTACAGGTGGCAGCGACGTGATAGTGGCGGTGGTGGTGGAGGCAACGGCAGCGTGGTGGTCGTGGAGACGACAACAGTGTAGTGGTGGCGGCGACGATGGCTGCGTGGTGGTGGTGGAGATGGCAGCGGTGTGGTGATGGCTGCGGTGTGGTGGTGTGGTTGTAGTGGTGGCGGCGGCGGTAGTAGTGTAGTTGTGATGATGGAGGCGGTGTGGTTGTGGTGGCAGCGGCGGCAGTGGCATGGTGGTGGCAGCGGCGGTGGTAAAGGCGTGGTGGCGGCGTAGTGGTGGCAGCGGCGGTGGCGAAGGCGTGGGTGTGGCAGCGGCGGTGGCGGAGGCGTGGTGGTATCAGCGGCAGTGGTAGTGGCGGAGGCGGTGGCGCGGCGGTGACGGAAACGTGGTGGTGGCAGCGGCAGTGGCGGTGGCGGAGGCGTGGTGGTGGCAGTAGCGACGACAATGATAATAGAGGTGTGGTGATGGTAGCGGCGGCGACGATAATAAGGATAAATAAGCAAAATACTAAAAACTATATTTTGAAAATTTTTAGCTTTTGTTTTAAATGTGAAAATCACTTATTTAAATTTTTACAAAAACCGAAACGAAAAAAATTTGCCGAACGATTTTTTTTTTTTATTTTTGAAAAAAAAAACAAAAAACCGAAAACAAAAACCTCCCCGAACGCACCCTTAGGGTGCGTTTAAAGAGGATTTTGTTTTCGTTTTCGTTTTTTTGATTTTTTTTTTTGAAAATAAAAACAAAACAAGTTCGGCAGACTATTTTCTGTTTCTACTTTTGCAAAAATTTAAAAAAATAATTTTCATACCTAAAACAAAAAATAAAATTCAATATATATATATATATATATATATATATATATATATATTTTTTTTTTTTTTTTTGACAAATCAAAATATATTTTTTAAAATTTTACTATTTTATCCTTATTATCACAATCGCTACTGCTACCATCAGTGCTGCCACACTGTCATCGCTGCTGCTGTCTCCACTGACACCACGCCGCCGCTGCCACAACCACCCGTTGCCGCCTTCACCACTGCCAGCACCACACTGCCGCCGCCGCCATAACCACACTGCTTTCGCCTCCACAACTACCACACTGCCGCCGTCCACCACCACCACACCGCCGCCGTTACCATTGTCACCACCAAAATCATTATTATAATGTAAATGAATAATTAAAAAAATATGACAAAGTTTTTAAATGTAAAAAATAGTTTTCTAAAAAATAAATAACAAAAACTAAAATTAATTTTTGGATTTTAAAAATAAAAAACTAAAAATATAAAATTTTACCGAACACGCCCTTAAGTTTTTAATAAAAAAACTCAATCCATATGTTATCTACAAAATTCTAAACCCTCCTCCATTCAATAAGGACAATAACTTCTGCAAGAGAAGACATATAACTTTCATTGGAAAATAAAATAATATTTAAATCGAAAAGGACAAACTTACATAACAAAAATCTAAAATGTATTTAAAATTAATTAACAAAAAAGAACAACATATAAACAACACAAATGAGATATGGACAAATAAGAAAACTAAATCGAGGATCATATTTTAATTTATTGAAATAAAATTGTAGAACAAACTAAAAAATCAAAGGAACACAAAAATAAAAATAACAAAAAAATTTAGATCTATACGGATTTAAAAATTATTATAGAAAGAATTGCAAAAAATAATAAAAAAAAAATTGCAAGAAATTGGAAAAACAATTACATGAAGAGAAATAGGAACGAGACTGTCGCCTATAGATAAATTGAAAGCAGTCTCAAAATTAAATGAAAAAACAAAAACTCTTGAATTCGTAGAGAAAAGAAGGCTAGGATTTGAAGAGAAATAAGATAAGTCTAATTGGTATTTAATAATACTAGTTGTAGCCCCGCACTGAGCGGTTGAGAAAAATTTTCATTAGTATTCAAGTTATAAAAATTTAATATTTTCAACAATATGTATATATATATATATATAATTTATATTTATTCAAATAGATTAAATTTTAATTTCATAATAAAAACATACAAAATTAAAAATTGCATATATGTATAAATGATAGGAAATTATACATATATAATTAACAGCGGAGGTAACATTAATAAATGGTACCTAACTCTTGTAGCGCAGAATCTCATTGCGGAAGCGTTTACAAGGATTTCATTTGTTTTTGGTCACCGGTCTGGCTTTTACCCACTCGGGATAAGAGCAACTTGTTCACAATCTAAATGCCCCTGAAAGATAAGACAGAAAACTGTGAGTGGGAACGAGCAGCCTTGCGGCATGTACGTTTTCTCGTTACCAAATTATGAGGACCTCACCTCTATTTATAGAGGTCCTATAGGCTAGAGACATAACTCTAGTTTAACTCAGACTCTTTCTGAGATAAGATTTGGTAATTTAATTTGGATTAAATAACTCAATTTAATCTTGATAGCAACTCAATCCATTATAGAGTCATGGGCTCATCCCAACTCTATCATCTCCCACTCGCACATGACGGAACGCATTACAGTCTTAATCTTCAGTTATACTGGCAAATAGATTGTGTGACCAGCATACCTCGAGAGCACTAGTGCTATACACCTGTTAGGGATATATAGCGTCTCGGAAAACAAGATCCTCTTCTTCCTGTATGCCTAACCCTAGATTGCCTTCTCACATTCACTGTTTTAACTCATGATCTCATAAAACAATTTTCGTGTTCACTATTATGTTTCTACTCATAGAAACTATAATAGGCTAGCCAGTGAACCACGAAACTTTATGAAAGTGATCAAAAGGCTATCTTCCCCTCTTACTATATGCCATCCATCATGATTCAACTCGCTTTTCTAGTTAGATCCGCCAGGCCTAAATTTTTCCCGGACCTCTTGGAAACTAACTAAGCTAGCCACATTGAACCATACTTCAGGGATAAGTTAAGGGTTCTAAGGGTCGAAATATAAATAGGGTCTCACAATAGGGAAAGTTGAGATCAGTAATATTATTAAATTCCCATCCCTGTGGTCACATAAGCACACACGGTATAAAACATGTGTTATGGTGTTCTTTCCTTCCCTTAAAGGAGCGCATGTCTCACATTTTAATAATGTGTATATCAAACACCATACAGAAGCGTAAGGTTGCGATGCACCGAAGCACCCAACTTTAGTCCGCTTACTTAAGGACTACTTCTGGCTTTTTAGACAGAATATGGTAGTTACATTTAACTTACCATCGGATTTCGTACAATCTTTATTTGGATCTCAATCCAAAGCATACAACTTTATGTATGTCTTTATCTCGCACCTTAATAAGACACATCTTATGATTTCTGTGAGACGGCACTTTTATTTTGAACAGGCTCTCGAGCATTCTCATATGTTCAAAAATTGCCTCATCTTAGTCTTTGCCAACTCATTGACAAAACTAAGGTAAACACCCTTATGAGTGGGCTACTTCTCTGTCCGACATGCTCAATCTCATATCAATAACAGTAAATGTTTACACATAAACATTCACACTCATGTATTGCCAACAATGAACTTTAGTTATTATTCGCAAATAATAACGTTAAGAGATTATATAAAGTATAACAGTACCAATTAAATTCTACTCAAACCTCGAGATCTAATGTGTCTCTCAAAACACATCTCTCGTCATAGGTTTACTCAACGGATCTGCGTGCGTAGAAACGTACTGTAAGTTCACATCTCTCATTGTGCAACAATATCTCTCGCGTATTGATACTTAATGTCGATATGCTTAGCTCCACTATAAGCTATCAACGACTGACTGTCACTATAGACTGTCACTAATACCTTTAAGACAGTTACTCTTAAATGGCTCAAAAACCATTTCAGCCAAACTGTCTCCTGTACTGCAATTGAGGAAGTGACTAATTCAACTTCCACTATTGATGGGGCTACATGGGTTTAATTCTTGTTACTCCACGAGATGGCACTCTTGCCAAACAAGAATTTAAACCTGAGGTGGATGCCTTCTCATCCACATCCCAATCAATGTCTCTGTATTCTCTCAATGCAGATCATTTTCTTAATAATAGAGAGAATAGGCTGCAGTACCTCTAAGGTATATAAGTATTCTTTCAATTGCTTCCTATGTGCTTTGCCTGGGTTAATTTGATATTTATTTACCATGCTCACTGGCATATTGAACGTTCCTCATATGTTCATTTCTTCTGGCATCGTAGGACACAGATCTTTGCTAAGAAACTGATTCTTGGCAATGGAGTATTCTATGAGTTTGCAGTTTTGCATATTAAATCGCTCAAGGTCTTTGTTGATATATTTCTTTCAAGAAATAGACAACAATCTTCTTGAATGATCTCTTGAGATCTTAACTTCAAGAATGTAATATGCACGACTCATATCCTTTGTCTCAAAGTTGGACAATAACCAATCTTTGATTTCATTTACGTACTATTTATCATTTTCAGCTTTAAGTATGTCGTCTACATACAATGCCAAAATGATGAATTCATTTTCAGAGCTTTTACTATAAACACAATGATCTTCATCAATCATGTTGAACACATTCGACATGATTATATGATGAAGTCTCAAGCACCATTGTGTTGAAGACTGTTTAAGGCAATAGATTGGACATATCAATCAGCAAACCTTATGTTCGTTGCCTTTTCTGATGAAACCTAAAGGTTGTTCCATCCATTTCTCCATTAAGAAAATCAGTCTTTTCATCCATTTGATGAAGCTCTACGTTCAAACTCGCCACTGTGGCTAGAATGAACCTTATGGACGTAAATTTTACAACAGATGAGAAAGTCTACTCATAGTCAATCTCTTTCTATTGTATGAACCCCTTAGCGACTAGCTGAGCCTTATATCTTTCGATACCTCTTTCAGCCTTTCACTTTACTTTGAGAATACATTTATTCTCAATTTGTGTCCTTCCAGTAGATCAACTAGTTCTCAAACATGGTTTGATCTCATGGATGCCAATTTCCTTTTCCATTGCTTTAGTCCATTTTTCTCTTAAATGGGCATGAAAGAGCTTTTTGAATAGGTTTATGCTCTTTCTTGTCTTGTGGGATAACTAAAAGGGTTTCGTTCAAGCCTTCAATTTTAAATTGTCGGCATGAAACACTTATCCTTTTAGATTTTTACAGTTCTGAATCTTGATGAACATGTCTCATATATTCATCGTGATTCATAATGCTCCCACTGGGACTATGTTCCATACTCCCACTGGAGTCAGGAATATCGTATTCTTTCCTCCCACTGGAGTCAAGAATCCTCCCATTCATATCAGGTCTCGAACATCCGGATCGTTTGGAGGATGAAGGTCTTAACCTTTTTCCTCTAACTCCCTCCCACTCGGATGGAGTGATCCTGATGGTCTCTTCCTGAAATATAAAGTGAAATCTTAATTCACTTCGCCCAACTTTGAAAATGCATTCTCTTTAGAATGTGACGTCCAGTGATTCAAATTTTATCATTATGCCATTTTCTTACTGACCCATGAAAATGTATCCTTTTGATACTTCAAAATATCTCACATAGATATTCTTCTGCCTCTTGGTCTCAAATTTACCAAATTGAGGTATCATGGACGTAAGCATTATAACCCAAAAGTTGTAAATGGCTTAGGTCAACTTGTCGACCGGTCCACAACTCATAAGTTATGATAATGACAGCTTTAGAGAGCTTACGGTTCAGAACATATGTGACAGTCAATAAAATATCTCCCCGATAAGAGATAGACAAATTTGCCTCTATCATCATAGATCTAACCATATATATAGGAGAGTCTTATTTCTCCTTTACTCAACACCGTTTTGTTGTGGATTTCAAGGAATGAACAACTGATATTCAATCCTTTTTCATCACATGAAACTTTAAGTTTATCTGTAAGATATTACTGACCTCTGTCAGTTCTTAAAGCTTTGATCTTTTTATCTAATTGATTCTCAGCTATACTCATATAAGTCGTGAAGCAACTCAATGCTTCTGACTTGTGAGAAATCAAATAGACATGACCATACCTAGTATAGTCATATATAAATGTGATGAAATAATAGGCCCCATGCCTTACCCTCACATTCATTTAATCACACTCGTCAGAATGAACTAACTGCAATGGAAACTTAGCTTTAGTATCTTTACCGAATGATTTTCTAACTAGTTTTTCCTTTTAGGCAATGCTTACATGTAGGTAATTCAACCTTATTTAAATCACCTACTAAACCTTCTTTGACTAACCGACTCATTCGGTTTTGTCCAATATGGTTTAATTTAGCATGCCATAATTTCACATTGTCCTCATAACTATGTGAAGAATAAGAATCAATTAAAGGAAAAATTAGTTTTACTCAAATAGTTATGGTCCACATCCATAACAATAAAATCATTCAAGCATAAATATACACTGTTATCCTCAAAAATAAATTGGAAACAAATTTCAATAAATCAAGAACAGAACCTAAATTTCATAACAAAGGTATCTTGATCACTTATTACACGGTCCATTGGTTCTAAATTTATTACCCACAAAGGATAAAATTCAGAACTAGATACATAAATTTTGCTCACTCTTGAGTCAAAATAGCGTATCTTTATTGGCATAATGCATCTCTTGCATAGTGTCATTTCTATAGGCAATTGAAACATTTCACTCTTGAAAAGTTTACCTCCTTTTTGCCTTTGGACATTTTGTGAGTCTATTCCTTTTACTTTTCAGGCTCTCAAGCCTTTTCTTTATCCCTATTGATGAAACTTATTATCTTGTTCTAATGAGAACTCATTCTATTAGAACAGGACTTTGCCATATGCACTATGACATTGACCTTAATCATTGTCAGACAGTCCCTTTTAAGCTTCAAATGACAAGTGACATCCTTAAATGTCTTTATGCTTATCTATGTGAGTTAGTTGCATCCTCACATGCTACCAACTCTTGGGTAAAGAATGGATAACAGTTTGGACTTTCTGCTTATCAGTCACTTATGACTAAGTTCACTAAGCTCACTTTTCTTTTTCATCTCTCTTAGATGTTTTCGCATCGAATGATCAGACTTTTCTGATATGTATCAAATTTGATCTACAATGATCGAAGCTTATTTAGAGTCACATCTCTAAACTTCTCCTGCAAAATGATCCACATATCAATTGCATTTTGATACTTGCGAAATTGCTTAGTGATGTGATGCAATATAGGCATCTCGGTCCTGCTTATGCTGGGACATACCATCATCCTCAGGTTCAGCCATAACCGAACTTGAGGGTTCAAGAGCCTCTTGCTCTTTAAGCACATACTAGATCTTTGTATTCCAGTTTTCATAATTATAACTTGGAAGCAGCATCCATTAAAATCCTCTGATCTCAAATGGAACAATGTTGCACATATTTAAAAGAGATAAAGCAATACATGCAATTTACTATACACCTGAAATAATAACCTAATAAAGTTTTCTATTAGACTCAAATTCGAAAAGTATACTTAGAGTACCAATTACCTTCTAAGTTCTAATGTCCAACTTTATAGGTTAAGATTTCATGTATAATAAATCTGAATTATTGGATTATCAAGTTCTCAAACTTATGAGGGGATCTTTATTAAGCCTTTACTTAATAAGCATGCAATCATTTTACTCATAAAATATCGCAAGGCAATTAACAATTAAAATAAACTCATTTATTATAAAGTTAAATGCCATCATAATAAGTAAATAAACACATTTATTTAACCAATAATTAAAATCCAATAATTCCAAAATAAGACACTCATGTCAAATATTAATAGGAAACATAAATCCCATTTAACAAAAATAAACGCTAACTCAAATTGACACTTATGTCAACTATTTTAGAAGTCCAGATTTCATAATTATAACTTTCTTGATAATGGAATTATTTTTTTGACCAATTTCATCAATTCATCAGACAACTCATATGTCCATTGATGAAGTTATGGACAATGCACGCTCGTCCATTTCTCAACACCATCACAGAATTTTAGTGTTATTTCTCAACACTTTTCTTTTGGTAACTCAAACCAAAATTTTATTTTCATACTCGGACCACCAGTTCAAATGCACTCTTACATTTGTTCTCACATATGTATTTTATGATACGCTGTTGCATCAATATCATCAGCTCAAAACTTCCTTCGCATTTTCATGTTACTTATTGATTGCACCCTTGCAATTCTTAAAATAACCTATGCGTTTCATAAGGAAGTACCAGTGCCCTTATTTAACTTTTCTGTAACATATTACAGGTAAAATTTATACACTCATGTATAAATACATATGATTGAAACGCATTTCAATCAATAAATAAGGACAGCACCTCAAAAAAATTTTCAAAATATTTTTAAAAATTTTCGAAAGTAGAAAACACATTTTCTACAAATTTTTAATATTTTATTTTTTTGAAATTAAACACATTTAAATATCAAAAATTATAAAATATATTTTCTGGTCATCAAAAAATTTTGAAAACATGACCAAAAAATCAGAAATAATTTGAAAAATAAATTTGACAAAAATCGGAGCTGAAATGGTGGTCGGAAGACACCGCACGCGCCCACACGCGCCGACCAGAGGGAGATTGACGCGCCCACGCGCGGCCTCCCACTCGACCAGACACGTGTCACAACAACGGCTTGCCACGCGTTCGCATCCAGTCACGCCACGTGTCTGAATGCCATTGGTCCACCTGGTGCCACGTGGCGATGTCTCATTGGTCCACGTGTCACGCATGACACGTCAGCATTGCCACGTGGCAGACCTCGGTCTGACACGTGGCGACCCCTGATTGGGCCACGTGTCATTGATGCCACGTCATCAATAACACATGGCATGACACGTGGCACCGCCTCATTGGTCCACGTGTCACTCCTTGGTTGGGCCACGTGCCAGCTGTATGACACGTGGCACGACCTCGGTCAGCCACGTGTCGTCCTCTAATTAGCCCACGTGTCCGCCCCACGTTGTGCCACGTGGCATGGCCTCTGCCATCCACGTAGCGATCGGCCATTGGGCCACGTGTCAGCAGTGACGCAACACTGCTGACACGTGGCGACGCGCGTGTGAGCCACCGCCCACGCGCACGCGCCGAACGTAGTGCGGCGCGTGTAGTCCACGCGCCGCCTTGCCGATCGATTTTCGTCCTCCGATTCCGGCCGGTGGGGGGTTTTCAGGGTCTGTGAATCCAATGGTGAGGTCAAAAATAAAAAATTCCGACTTCTAGTTAGCCGTTTAGAACACTCATGTTCGTCCCCTCGGGTTTCGGTGTACACATACACGAAATCGAGCCGAAATATACACGCATATATATTTTTCACACAAAAAATAAATTTTTGTTGTGTTATATGCATCACAGATCTAATAATTTTACACATAAAATTTTAGATCTATTTAGCCACATGCCAGGACACAAAAATCGATGCTCTGATACCAATGATAGGAAATTATACATATATAATTAACAGCGGAGGTAACATTAATAAATGGTACCTACCTCTTGTAGCGCAGAATCTCATTGCGGAAGCGTCTACAAGGATCTCATTTGTTTTTGGTCACCGGTCTGGCTTTTACCCACTCGGGATAAGAGCAACTTGTTCACAATCTAAATGCCCCTGAAAGATAAGACAGAAAACTGTGAGTGGGAACGAGCAGCCTTGCGGCATGTACGTTTTCTCGTTACCAAATTATGAGGACCTCACCTCTATTTATAGAGGTCCTATAGGCTAGAGACATAACTCTAGTTTAACTCAGACTCTTTCTGAGATAAGATTTGGTAATTTAATTTGGATTAAATAACTCAATTTAATCTTGATAGGAACTCAATCCATTATAAAGTCATGGGCGCATCCCAACTCTATCAATAAATATTTTGGATGATTAACCCTATTAGTGTTTTCATTTCATGGTCAAAAAATGAACGCATTCAAATGATTTTTTCACAAAAAAATATGCAAACTGATGAAATAAAACATAAAGAATTAAAGATCCAACCACCCAATTTAGTTTTATATTCTGGTTGCAATTTGAGTCGTGGCAGTGAGCTTAAAAATATAGTTATGTCATAACATTTTTTTTCTCTCTTATATATATATATATATATATATATATATATATATATATATATATGCCAGAGATATAGCGCATTAAAAGATAGTTGAAAGTAATAATATTATTGAATAATAATATATAAGACAAATTCTATATGCAATGTTAAAATTGTATATATTTAAAAAATAAGAAAATAAATAGAAATGCTTCTTAAAGTTTTTACGTGATGAAATAAGAATAGTTTAGCGGTTTCCTTATTTAAAAAAAAAAAAAAAAGTTTAGCGGTTTCCATGTTTATAGCACAAAATTTGCACTTGAGAAGATGTTTGTATAAATATGACTTATTATTAAAATATTAAATTAAAATTGTATTATTCAAAATTATTATTTAATAAGAAATGTATGGAGGAATCAAATTAGTACATGTCCTTACTTTCATTCCAAATGTTTATTGCAATTGGAAAAAAAAATATTAAACCGGAAAAATCAAAACCGATTAATTGGTTAATCGAATTTAATGTAGTGATTAGTGATTATCAATTCAAAAAATTAATATTAATAAACTGATTTAAAAAATTATTAAAAGATCGGTTAATCGGTTTATACTCATCGTTAATATACACGAATTAACGTATCTAATTTAGCTTATTTTTATCATTTAGAATTTTGGTTACATTAAAATTAGGCCTGTCAAACATGACCCAAACCCAAACAATCCGCCCAGAAAAAATTGACCCAAATCCAATCAAAGGAATGTCCATTTGGGCCAACCCAAAAACAACCCAACTAAATCTCAATCCGTTTGGGAATGTCTTATGTGGCCAACAGGTCGTTGCTGTCTTTCTTTCTCTTTTGTTATTGTGGGTTCTTTTTCTTTTTCACCCTCTTCCCCCCACTCCGCCGATGACCGTATCACCGTTGGCACCTGACACCTGTTGTGCTGCCCTGGCCGTGCATCCTAAAGAGAGTGAGAGAGATAGAGAAAAAGAAAAATTTCATGTAATGGCTGCAATACTAGATCAGTCGTGAACAATATTTTCCAAATGTGAATAGTATACCCGAGGTAGAAATTACTTTCGGCAATGAAAAATATTTTATTTGACTATCAGAAAATACTAGTAACGGTAAGTCAAGTAGTAAAATTTGTAGTGAAAATTAGTTTAAATAGATTTTCAAAAGTTAAAAACAAGAAAAAGTCCTGGCCGTATTAAGGGACCCCGGTTTGACCGGACCTCTAAAAATAATAAATGACTTTTAAAAATTATTTTAAGGGTATAGACAAGCTTAAAATAATATTTAGAAATTTTTAATAGTGAAAAATTAATTTTACGGCAACACTGAAAATTATCGAATTGGAACCGATTAGAGTGAACCAGTCCCGGAAACGAATTCCGATTGAGCTGAAAATTTTTGTGGAAACTTAATTTATTATTTTGAGAATTATGGAATTGATTTTGAGCTCACACATAAACAAACACATCATCAAATGGATCAAATGCGTCGATCCACATTTCGGCCTATTTGGGTCTCTACCCGGCTCATTTGGACCATCCAACCCATTTAAGTCAATATTTTTTATCGTAGTCGTTTTAGTATGCCTTTATTATATTTAAAATTATTTTTCGTTAAAAAATTGGTCAAATGGGTTGATACACATCTTGGCCCATTTGGGCCTCCATCGGGTCTCGTTTGGATTATACGACCAATTTGACCTAATAATTTTTTATAGTAGTTATTTTAGTATTTCGTTATTATATTTAGAATTATTTTTCGTTAGAAAATGGATTAAAAGAGTCGATCCACACCGCCTGGTCCGTTTGGGCCATCCGACCTATTTGCATATTCTTAAAATATTTTTATCGGATATTTATTATTATTGCGCTGAGAAAAAGTCTCAAGGTCACATGAAAAATTATAATAAATTTTCAAAATTAAATCAAAATTTTAAACCCATGGGTCGACCCACTCCGCCCAACCCATTTATGACCCATTTATAACCCAACCCAAACCCGCCCAATTTGCCACCTCCAATTAAAATATTAAAATTGCAATGTGATTGTAATTTGTGCAATAATAGATCATATTGTAATTTGTGCAATAATGGATCATATTTTAATGATTTTTTAAATTTTAAAATTAAAAAAAATGATTAGCCCTCGCTTTTTAATAAATTTTGTTAAGACTTTTAAATAATGTTTTTTAAAAAAATAATTTGAATTTCGGAAATTGTAGAAAAAGATTAGAAAAGTGGGATGTTTTATCCATTTTCGAAGCACACTGCTGCTAAAATGGAATCCCAATTTTTTTTTGTGGGCGGCTTTTCCAAATGGAAAAGCAGCCTCTCTTTTTTTTATTTTATATTTTTATTTTATTGTATCTTGTTTTTTATGAGAAAAAATCCTTTATATTATTAATGCGTGAAAAATATTTTTTTATCCAAAATATTATTTAATTTTGATTATGTATATAATAAATGTATTATTTTTATTTTGAATTATTTTAATTGCATAAAATATTACTAATTTTAAATTTTAAGAAATTATTATTAATCTACAATTTTTTTATTGTATTTGTCAAAGTGAGTAAAATGAAAGTGTTTTTTTTTCATATTAATAAAAGATTATCCAATTTATCAAATTGGGTAAAAGAAAATATTTTCTGCGTATTAATAAAAAAGAAAACAAATTAATATTATGTTGAAATTTCACATGCATATTCATGCAAAATTTTAAATAATAAATTCAATATAATATTAATTTGTTTTTAAATAATAAATTCAACATAATATTAATTTGTTATTAATATTCAACATATGCATGTGAAAACTAATAAAGAAAATACTATTCAACATATGCTCTGTTTAAACACAAGAAAATATAAATTCAGAATATTGAAATTTTGGTTATTGCAAATATAAAATAAAGTTGGACAATTAATTATTAGGCACATTTCCAGTTTTAATTACTACATGTAAAATTTTAAAAAATTAAAAACATCAATAGCTAGGATAACATAATATTAATTTGTTATTAATTGGAACTTAGTATGTATAATTTATAATTTATACTTTATATAAAAAATAAAATTAAATTTATATATTTTTATTCAAACACAAAAAAAAAATTAAAATAAAAAAAATTAAAAACACAACCGGTAGCTTTTCCGAAAAGCTGCCGGTGTGCACTGTGCATCTTTCCATTCCAAAGGTTTATTAAAAAAAAAAAAATCAAAATCCATTTCCGTAGCTATCTGTTGCGAAAATGAAAAACGCACAATTTTTTCAAATAGTTTTAAATATACCCCAAAAATCTAATTATTTTTTTTTTAAATATTATTTATAAAAAAGCCCCTATTCCGTTGAAGTCATGTTAATATAATTATATATTAAAAGGCATAGTTATCACTTTTGTCAATAAAAATTCTATTTCATTCCGTAGTTATATCATTAGTTCGTCATGTACCTAAGTTTTTTTTTTCTTTTTTTAATTTTATGTTATTAAGAATTAAACTTATAAGATAAATAAGCTCCTAATTTAATTTACAGTCGGATTAGTAAAATTAAATTAGCTAACGTAGTTAATTAAATGAATTCAAATATGAGTCTAATATGTTTAAAAATTATACACGATAGTTTTTTTAATTGTCTTATGAGTATGATATATCTCTAAATTTATTATTGATCTAATTTTACAATATTAATTGGATCATAAATCCTACACATAAAAAGATACAACTATCAGTATTAAAATATAACACACACACACATATATATATATATATATATTATATTTAAATGTTTTTAATTTTTATTTTTCATAATAATTTCATCTGTCGTCATTTATTTTAAATTTTATTTATTTAATTTATTGGACAAATCCTTGTACAAAGTGCACAATTAATAAAACAAATGTGAACTTTAACCTTTGCTGGTCTATTTTATATTTTTTCTATTTGGAAGATCCAATATTGTAGTTTTTTTTTTTTTATACAAAGGAGGACGAGAAACCAGAAAGAACACTAGTGAACCCGAATGCACCTAATCCTACAGTTGCCCATCATGTCTTTTTGAATCAATTCTTGAACCTTCTTATTGGTGATATTGATGGGCTTTTTTTGAAAGTGGGGTAGAATTGAATAAAATTTAGCAAAATGGGGTAACAGTAAACATAATTGGGTTTTTGGGGTGACAGAAACCGGCTCAGAGGACAGCCGGTTTCCATCTGTCAGAAACCGGCATGTACCATAGCCGGTTTCTGGCACCTGCTGATTGTTCACGTGAAGCTGCTCCACTGCAGCTTCACGTGAAATGTCTTGGTCTTTGTGGCATTTGAATTTTTTTCCCTTCAATTGTTTTTTTCCCTTCATTCTCACTGTTCCCTTCAACAATACCAAGCCAAGATACTCATCTAGGGCAAAAGAATATCAAAGCCAATACAAAGACTTTACCAACCGTGCCATAACATAAACATAAAATTCATTTTCCTCGATTTATTAGTTATGATCATGTAGCTTTTAATAAATAATATGCAATCTTGCAATCTAGGTGAGCCAAAATAGAATAATGACATGGAAACCAATATTCATTAACAAGCTTCTTATGACTTAAATTTAATACAGTTTTTCTTCATTTTCATGCCTAATGTATAGCATTTTATTTATACAATTCAGCTACATCGTGCTGCATAAATTTCATATTGTAGAGCATGGGATCACTCAATAAATCATACAATTATAATTATCAAAAGAGGAGTGCGCTCAAGCCTTCTAGCTAGCACCTTTGCTACCTTGCTTTGCTTTTTATCTTTTCCTTTTTCCTTTTTACCAGCATCCCTTATTCCTTCAAAATTTACATGCTTATGTTCAAAAATTCTTCAAACCATAATTTTAAATTAGATAAGAGAAATAAGGGTTATTCTTTAATTTGGCATGAAAATTAATACTCTAAGTAGAGCTGTTATAATACATTATTATTATTATTATTATTATTATTATTATTATTATTATTATTAATCTAAACCGTGACCCTAGAACTAGAAAGTCCACTTTAAATTCCTTTAAATTAATACAATAACTAATTGTTTCACCATACTAATATCAGCTCCCTTTGTTTAGCTCAAGAGGTCATCAGGCCCTTCAAAACAACTTTTCCCCTTTTGAGTAATTGATGAATTCGAGAGCTTGTGTCAAGGGTTCAATGACTAATGTTTTTCATTCTATTCCTCAATTAATTTCAATGAATATAGTGTGTGTATATATATATATATATATATATTTCTGGGGTTTTTTTTAATCAAATGGGAAGTGCAGGAGAAACAAGGGGTGGACCATCTATGGAAAATATTGATGAAACTGGGACACAGTTTGAGGTGCCAACAGAATATGAAAATATTGATGAAACTAGGACACAGTTTGCTAGTTTAAACTATCTACAAATTATATATTAATTTCATATAAGTTACAAAATAAACCTCATATATAAACAAAAAAATAAAACAAAACCGTCATAATCTTACCTTTAATCAAGTGATGAAGGTGAACAACTGAAGAATAATTGAAAGAGTTCAACGAAAGCTATATCACAGGAAGAGAGCAAAGTAAGATGGGAGTAAAGCAATATTTGCAATTGAAGGTGAATGAGGGAGCAGTGAGAATGAAGGGAAAAAAACAATTGAAGGGAAAAAAATTCAAATGCCACAAAGACCAAGACATTTCACGTGAAGCTGCAGTGGAGCAGCTTCACGTGAACAATCAGCAGGTGCCAGAAACCGGCTCCATGTAGAGCCGATTTCTGGCACGCCTGTCAGAAACCGGCTATGGTACATGTCGGTTTTTGACAGATGGAAACCGGCTGTCCTCTGAGCCGGTTTTCGTCACCCCAAAAACCCAATTATGTTTACTGTTACCCCATTTTGCTAAATTTTATTCAATTCTGCCCCACTTTCAAAAAAAGCCCGATATTGAAATCATGAATACCCATTTCATGTTACAGAGCCAAATTAGCCAAATAGTCTGCTACAATATTGCTTTCCCTAAACTCATGTACCCTAAACTCATGTACAATCCAAACCTTCTGGGACTTTTTTATATTTAGTGTGTTATGAAAAGTTATTTAGCATTTTGGGGTATTTTTAAAAGTAATTGGGGTTTTGGGGTATTTAATACATTTCCGCAATGAAAATTTGCGTAAATGAGATTGGTTGTGCACGCAGACCGATGAGTTGAGGGGACAGACCATTACCATTTCCGCAATGGTCTATTGCAGAAATGGTGTGTCAGAAGACCTGCCATTTCCGCAATAGACCATTGCGGAAATGGTTGTCCTCCTGCCACCCTACAACGGACACCCACTCTCCCACCGACCCGCATTAATAACCCATCCCATGTATATATATGTATGCCTTCCCTTCCCTTCTACCTCATCAAATCCACCCTGAAGAAAAGCTCAAATTCAGTGTATAAGTGAAGTTCTAAGGTAAGTTTTAGTGTTTTTTTTCAATTAATTTGTATGAGATTTACCTTATTTATGCTATAGTTTAGTAGCTTTTTTAATTTTATGCATGTATTTGATTAATTTTTTAGATTAGCCGTTGTATTTGAAGTTTGGCATTTAAATATTATTGAGGTAATAAAATTAATATATAAATAGACACTCGTGTGTGTGTGTATATATATATATATATATATATATATATGCATGAATAAATTTATTTGTTTAACATGTTTTGTAGTGAATTTGTTGTAAAATTATAGATAAGAATTGTTCGAAATTTCGGGGACTTGAATAAAAAAAAGGTAAATTTTTAAATATTTTTTTTTATGTAAATATGGCAAATTTATGCATGATATGTAATAATATTTTTATGAGTAGTAATATATAATATTGGAACGATAATATTAATTTGAATTAAGAATAAATGACACTGATATATATATATGTTTGAGAAATTTAATAGGTTGGCGAAAAAAATAAAAAATGTAAGTTTAGTTAAATTTATATTTTGATTTTCATATATATGTAGAAATTGATTTCGTTTATATATAACTTATATTGAAATATAGGTTATTTGATAAATGGATCGCCTACAAAATCAACAATTTATAAATTCGGGACCAGTTGTTGACGATCTGTTGACATTAAAAGGGAAACATCGGGCAGAAGCAGTCTGGTGCAATAATGTAATTTTAAATTTATCATTTATATTATATATATTTATTTTTGCAGAGATATTTAGCGAAAAATGACTATTATACAAATACATTCGTGTAATATTTGTTTAATACATGCCAGGTTACACATATTCCCTGCAGATAGGCATGAATGAGGTCCTTTGAATCTTGTGATCATCCAAAAAGGGCTTCTCTCTTTTTTTTGCGGCTCGTAACCGCCACTCACAACCTATTTCAGACTTAGAGCGCCTCAGAACCCAATATTTAGGCTTCGATTCCACAACTCTGAAATCAACATTTCTCATGATTGAGTATTTTCTGACGCATGCTTTGACTTCATCCTTACTGTTGAAAAGTAACCCGATAGATAACTCAGATGAACTATCCCAAGTTTCATAACGATCACCTTCAGGCATGTTGACTTCTGAGTCATCAAAATCAATTGCTGTGTAATGCTCCGATGGGAAGTTAAAGATCGCTTCAGTTGCATCCCCGCTGCCATGAACTGATGCTAGAGGACTAACATACTGTGTATCAGACGATTCATGACCGTCACCAAGATCACAGTCATCGCTTTCCTCAATCATATTTGCAGTTTCAGCCTCCACGTCGTCACTGGATGACAGATAATCATTATTTAAAAACTCACTTTCGTCCTGATCATTTCCTACATCATCTACTCCGATTTCATTTCCATCATTCATAGCGATGTCATTAAGAAAAAGACCCTCATTTGCCATACTGTCCATTAAATTTTCATCCCGTCGTTCAATGTGCGATTGTGCAGCACTGCGACCCGCATCGGCCTCATGTTGAACTGATTGTCTTTGCAAGGAATCCTCTGTTCCTCGACATGGGTCACCCCTTGTAGGTTCCACAATGTTCTGCTCATCTCTACGACTTCGTGATCTGCTGCCAAATATGGATTTGCTGAAAAAATTACCAACCCTTCGACTAATAGACCTCCTAGGCTGACTAATTGAAGCATCACGCATCTGGCCAACTATCCATCTCTGCTGACTCATAGAAGCTTCAGGCACATGGCTAACCGACTGTCTAGGTTGACTCGTGGAAGCATCGGGCACATTGCTGATTGACCGTCTAGGCTGACTCATTGGAGCATCTTGCACATGGCTAATTGACTGTCTACGCCTACTCAATGAAGCATCATGTGCATGGCTTGCCGATCGACGCAGCCGACCAGGTCCTGAGTTCACACTGTCCCCTCCAAGAAGCAATTCTCCATCCCGTCGACTGGAAAACTGCCCGTGCAGACTAGGACCCACGTTATCACCAGCATTCTGACAAAAATTTATTTCTGGAAAAATTTTGAACTCTTGCTCGCTGACTGAAGGCCAAGGTTGACTAGGCCCAACTTCAGTTACATATAATTGTTGAGTTGTGTGAACATTTTCCATTTGCTGCACATCATTTCTATTTTCATCACCAGTATCATACACTGCCCTATTTCCTCCTACACTCCCTTCACCCACTATAATTATTAACTCCACTAATGGACTATCATCATGTTGTCTAACATTTTCATAAATCATATCGATGTCACTGTCATCTACCAAATCCACTGATGTACAACTTACTGATCCTCGATTGTAACGTGGACTTCTGTATATAATCCTTTGAATCACATCATTAAGGCCCAAACTCAATTTAACGTGAATTTTATGTATTAATTTAGCAAGAGTTGGCTTATTTCTGAGTCTAAGTCTCCTTGTTGTGGCATTTGGACCCGAAGTATCATACTGAAAACCTGCAACCCCATAACTTATTTGACCGCCCATGTGCAAGTAAAAGTCTATATATGCTGACATCTTTAAATTATCTGAAAGTTATAATACAATAATATTACTTTACGTCGATATTTTTTTATCTGCTAATACGATCTACATATGAAATAAAGCAATAACATATGATTCCTCATTAATAATTTATCCCATTTATAATACTAAAATAACTACAACACCAACAACAATATATTCAGATTTATAATAATAAAATTAAATAAAAAGCTGCAACATCAATTGCACTATGCTAAAATTATACATTCTATTAGTAGTTTTTCATTTATCATTTTACTTATAACTTTTAATTTTTTTTTTCATTTTTAATAATATTACAGTATATAAATATAACATATCTAATTTCATTTTTTATAATTAAACATATTAAATCATAGATGAAAAAAATACTGTTATTAAAAAAATACTTGACTCCAAAATTTTAAATATATCTGTCTTCTTTTCACCGTATTTCAGTTGATATCTGTAATTTATTAAATTTAAAAAATAAATTTCAATCAATACTTACACAATACAAGTAAAAATAAAATTGACATACTAAAATACAATGAACAAAAAAATTACACAGTATTTATAACTTATTTTCGATTACCATGTCAAAATAAAAATATACTTACATTTATGACGCAGATGTCTCAACTCACTCACAAACTTCTACTAACACTTGAATTCTATATTTTCTCGTCTGCCTTTCAAATTTTCAACACACAATGTGTAAACTGTAACCTCACAAGTTTCTACTACCCCTTATTTATACTGCATTTTAGTCACTTTTTTTCAAATTTTATCATAATGGAGCGAAGGAAAAGGAAAAAAGGGGCCATTTCCGTAAGTGCATTATTGCACATTTCAAATGTAAGTGCATTATTGCACATTTCTGGGTAATTGGTCGGCCAGCCATTCCTTGTGCCAATTACAACTTGCGGAATTGAAAAGTGGGTGGGACCCCCCTCCATTTCCGCAATTACAATTTGCGGAAATGGAAGAATTAATCGCGGGACCCACTCCTCTCCATTATAATTTGCGGAACATGAAGGAGTGGGTCCCACATTCATTTCCGCAATATTAGTTTGTGGAAATGAGGACAGGAAATTTTCATTTCCGCGCAACTTCACACTGCGGAAGTGTGATAAACCCCACTTTCCCAAATAAGATTCATTCCACCCCATAACTCCAAATAACTATCCTAAACACATTACTAGTAAAATTGTCCCAAACCTTCCAATCTCTCTTGATGAACTCTCTACAAGCTTGAATCAGATTTTTGTGAGAACTATTATAATCATGTATCTTACTAATTCAATTAACAATCAACAAGGAGTCACTTTCCATAATAACCTTTCGAAAATCCTGCTTCCAAGCTAAATAAAGCCTTTACAAGAGAGCCCAGAGCTCAGATTTTATGGCATTACAGCAACCAACATTCACAATAAAACCTCCTAACCAACCACCCTAACTATTTTGAATTAGCCTACTGCCTCCTGCTCCTATTACTATACTTATCCACATTAACTTTTATCCAACCATCTGGCAGTTTCTTCCACTTTACATGTCTATTTTCAAAAATCACAGGTTTAAAGAAAGTAATTTTCTTTTTTGCTATCATATCCCGCACTTGATTGCAATAGTTAAGCAAAAAAAGGAAGTTTCGAATTCATAGTCATCGATATATTTTGAAAAACCTTATTACATCTCCATTTCCACATCCACCGCAGAGTAATAGCAAATTTCTCCTTTCATACGAACCAGCCTCTGCTCTCTTTTAACTCCAAATAAATTAAGACACAACCAATATAAAGCTCTTTGAGGCCTTCTAAATTCCATGCAAGAAATAAAACCAAAATTGTAGTATTTTTAAAACATTTGCTCATTGAATGATATAAATCATAAAGTTTAAAAAATGAAATAAGATAAAAAAAAAAAGTCAAAATAAAAATTTAAGAATTATATATAAAATAACTCTTTTATTATAGAAGAGTTACACTTTCAATTATTTCAATCGCAGATATTATAAAATAAATTGAAATTAAAAAATGTTTATGGACGGAATCCGTGTAACCCTGTGAGGCAACAAAGGTTGGACAAACAAACCTAAAGGACTTAGAAGGATGAGATTGGCATTCACCCACTGACACTTCACTCGCTGGTACTTCTGCTTTTGCTCAGACGCAGATTCTCCCTCTTTTAGATTTTCCAAGGAAAATAAGCCAACAAAATTAAAAATCAAATCTTTTTTTAGAAGAAAAAAAATATTTTTTTTAAATAAAAGAAAGAAAGAGAATGTAAATATGGATGTACTAACCTTCGGCGTCATAATCGGCATAATCGTGCTCTTCTTTGCTGCTGTTTGCTTCATCACCATTGAAGGCACCTGCAAGAGCCGCAATTCTTAGTTTTTTCTTTTTAAATTTCTTTTCTTTTTTGCAAAATAAAGGAAAAATTAAAAAAGAAATGTTCTTTCTTAAGAATCAGAAACGGATCTTGTTGGGTTTGTCTCTGGTTTTTTTCATCTGTGTAGATCTGTGCTTTGGTAGTGAATCCTGTGCGGCGCATGCCCATGATGATTCGCATGGACACCACCATCATGGCTGTGGTCATGGACATTATCATCACCATGGTAGTCACCGAATTGAGGCCAAGTTGCCGGAGGAATTGGCGGAGGAGGAGGATACGAAGCTCTATGGGTTTAGTAACTACCTTCATCCCCATCATCATCATGATCACAGTCACAGCCACAGTCACGAGCATGTTATGAACCTCACTGGTCTAGGTATGTTTCACTTTGATTTTATCTAAATCTGGACTCGTTTCTTTTAACAATTTTTTTATCAAGTATGAAGTGTAATGGACTTTGCACTTTTAGGGTAGGTCTATTGAGGAGTTTAAGCTTGTAAAGTTGTGGCCTTGAAGGTACGTTATCACCGGGATTAGACATGGTGAAGATTTAATGAGTGGAAGTTTCACTGCAATTAGAACAAGGGGTAACTGGTTTTTGTTCCAGTAAAAAAGGCTTGCAGAAAAGTTAATTATAGCATAATTTAGGCTGATTTCCAAAGCAGAAACTGTTGTTCTGTCTTCCGAAGAGTATATCAAACTTCTCGTTAATGTAGCAGTTTCAGTCGAATTACTTGTCGAGTGCTTGAACTCCCATAGATGTAATTTCATTGTCCCTTCCCTGGAACTTGTGGATTCAAAGGCGAAAGAAGGGAAAGTCAATTGCTGCTGTTTGTCAATTACAGATTCAATGGAGGAGAAAGGGGCGGTTGAACCTAAAGATAATGCTAATGTTATGAATTCCCTTAAAATTATAGCATTTTGCAGCATACAAATTTCTCCTTCCCACTTTTTGTATGTTGCCCAAATCTGTGTGTTTAGTCAAATCTCCTAGCCATGGCTGCAGCCTCCAGTTGGCTTCCTGTTTAACAACTTCATATAAATTTCTGCAATGAACCAAGAAGAGAGCTTGTTGGTTACAGTAAAGGCAAATTTGGATCGCAGTTCACTTTCTGACATATAAAGCACTTTCTTTGTACAGTCTGTCATTTGTAAATTAACCAAAAAACTTGCTTCAATCTATTTGAACACTTGCAGTTCCCCTCCCTCATTTAGCATTATACTGTTAAACTCCACACCTAACATATTTAGTATTTGATTATTGAGGCTAAATGATTCTGAATTTGTCACAACTTTGCACTCGGCTGGATACGAATACAAGTTTTTAATACATCATTCATTGTTTCTGATCATAATCTTTTTCCATAGGTCTTTGGGTACATGCATTGGGCTGCTCACTTTTGGTGAGCTTGGCTTCTCTTATCTGCCTGATTATCCTACCTGTCATATTTAGTAAGTGATTTTATTATGTCATTTATGTTTCAGTTTTTTAAATTCTGCTATGAATTTCTTGAAATGTGTTTTGAGGTGGGCACTGATTTTGTGTCATGTTTTCGTTAATAAATTCTGAATTTGCTGTTTTCACATCTATTGCAGTACAAGGAAAACCATCAAAGGCAGTTGTTGATTCACTAGCGTTATTTGGGGTCAGATTCTTTTACCATGGTCATATTGGTTATATTTTTTATAATTAATATCTAAAGAATGTTTGCCAAAGCCTGCTAAATTGGATTGATTTCAATGTCTTGTTCATGTATTTTGTTATGTAAGAAACTATTGTTGTCAAGTGCAATTACATGAGTTCTTTCGTTTTATTATTTGGGTATAATCTAAACTTACATGAATAACCTTATTTTAAAAATCTTTTGGTATTATGCTGTAACTGTAAGGTCAATTTGCTTGTGCATTTTCATATGGATATAAGTTTGGTTGCAGCAAATACGTGGAATTTTCCTTTTTTCTTTTCTTAGCATCTTTTATTTTATTTTATTTTTTTATGGTTTATTCATTTTGTTCATGTTTTCCTTGTCATTTATAGGCTGGAGCTATGTTAGGGGATGCTTTTCTTCATCAATTACCTCACGCCTTTGGTATGATATTGATGAAGTGCCACTGTTGTTTTTTGGAGTATGCTTCCCTATTGTGTAACCTGAACTCATATGTTAATGACATGACAAACCTAATATACTTGACTTCCATGCTTTCTATTGGGGCATCTTTTATCATCTCCATTGCCTTGAAAATGAAGGGCAAGGTGTACCTCTTAGTGACTACCAAGAGTGAGAAGCCTATATGTGAATTCCTTGATCTCTGTCAATAAAGACGTGCAATGGTGGCAGACACCTCATTCAAATTGTCTCCAACAGCTCATTTGGATTATTCTGACTAAGAAAACTAGTTTTGGAAGTGAAATGACATGATATTTCATTTTTTATGGTAAAAGATTATATATATTTTTTGTCTAGACTTGTAGTGTTGAAGCACTTAAGATTAGACTTGATCATGGGCTCTGGATTTGCCAAGCCTGACTTGCATGTAAAACACCGGACTTGGAGAAGGGATTCCCCCATGTTTGGGCATGGCTTAACTTGCCCAGGGCCTAATTTACAGTGTTAACCTTGGGACTCTGTTTATTTGAGGGTGGTCCAATGAAGCGTGACATTTCATATTTTTTACATTGTCAGTACAAATATGTAGGTCTGGCTAGTTGTGCTGGGTCCTTGCCAGTGGTACACCCAACCAGGCCCAACTTGTCTACTGAACAGGTCTACTTAAGGGAAGCTGACACTTGCTTGCAGCTACAAGCTGGCTAGTAGCTTGCTTGTGCACAAATAGTTTGTGACATTAGATTTCTTTTTCCTTTGTGGGCTCTTGCTGTAATGCAAGTAATACTTGTTCTGTAGAGGTTATATATTGTGTCAATAAATTGATTGTTAAGGGCGTCAGTTAAAGTATGTGATAAAAATAAGTTAAACTCAGTGGACTTATTTTTTGAGGAAAGTGGAGTAAACCTTGCTGGAAATAACTGCAATCTATGTTTCAGCATTTTCCTAGTGTGGTTTTGCATTTTGGTTGTTAATCAAGTACATGTTAAAATAATTTTTGCAGGCGGTGAGCACTCCCATTCTCATGATCATGACACAGACCATTCTCGTCATGATCAAGCTGGACATGGGCATTCGCATGCGCATTCTTTGAAAGATCTTTCTGTGGGATTATCCATATTGGGTAAGTTTCAAAATACTTCAATCAAATTCACAGAGATAGACTTCTAGATGCATATTCAGTATCTACACTGGAAATAGCATTCAGTATTTACAGAACATTCTAAATTTCCTGTACTTTAGACAATGTTTGAAAGAATCTGGTTCTAGTTTCTTATCTAAAATTTTGGTTGTTTAAAGATAGAAACAGGAGGGTGATCTTACATTATAACTGTATACCCAGATGATGTCTCATTACAAATTTTCAGAGTGATATTGTTTGAAAATCATTGGCTTCATCTCATAATTTTCAGCGGAAAATAAAAATGGGGAAAAAAAAAGGAAGACACCCAATAACAGAATTTGAGGATGTAGTAAGCTGTGATTTTTTTTTTCCTTTTAAAGAGATGGCAACTGGCATCACATGGGTGTTAATTGTATTTGCAATTCATGATCATTCTCTGGTTGTCGGTCAAATCTATTTCAGCTACTCTGATTTAATTGATATAGGAGCAACACATGCACTGAAAAATGATTTGTGGTAGATGCTATAAATTTCTAAGGATGCTATTCTTACTTTCGGAATGACGAACACCCTTTCTGTAAGATGTGCGGTTGATGCAGAACAAAGTGTTTTCAATTTGATGCCATTTATTGTCAAATTGGATGATATATGATTTCTTTCACTAGTGCTTTCCCAAAGAGAGCTTTTTCCTTTGAAGGGGCCTATAATTTTATTTTATTTATCTTTTGAAGTTGAGAGGTTGATCTTGAACTGCTTACATCCAGTATATGTTAGTGATTCATCAATCACCGTTTTATTCTCTACAGTGTTGTTCATTTTATTCATATGTTTAGTTTATTAGGTAACTTCAGCATAGGAGACCATATAGTTCACTGGCCTACTAGATGCATAACTTGCTGAACCTAAAATTGTTTGTTTCTGTTTATCCAAAATACATCTTGTACATGCAACAAGATTTTCAAATATTGTGCAATACAATTACATACAAATATACATGAGAACCACAAAACAATAAATTAAGGTGCTTTGCTCCTAAAGTTGTTACACAAAATTTGGGTGGAGAGTTTTAGTGTTATAGAATTAAATTCCCCAGGATTAGCCTTCTGTGATCCATGGATATGAAACTAGTGATCTTGTAAATAGCCCAATTTACCAATGTATCATCTTTGTTAATTGAGTTGATCTATGGAGTGAAGTGTGCGTTTTTATTATCAGTATTGTTATTATTATCCTTCTCGTTATTGTTGTTATTTGAGAGAGAGAGATATATATATTACCTTCTGTCAGATAAATGTTCTAATAGCTTGTTTAATTTTTGCATTGCATTGTGGAGATTGTCATTGTAATCTCTTACCATAGCAGCTGTTAGGTTTTGTTGATTATGTTTCTTTTACTTTTATTGGGGGTTTTGCAGATTGGGTTACAACACCTTGAATTCTTATTGTGGTATATTGGTTGTCGCAGCTGGCATTGTACTCTTTCTTCTTGTGGAGAAGGTGGTCAGATATGTTGAAGCTAACTCTTCTGAAAGTCATGCATGGAGTCGTGGTCATCATCACCATCATCACAAGAGTAGTAAGAAATTGAAAGATGATGATAATGTGATTCAGTCACAATCTCCCATAGAGAGCAATGAAAAAGCATCAGATGAAGTTATAGATAACTCTTTGAATGGGAATCTTTCAACTAAAAATGAATCTCTTCTTCGGAAGGTAAGCACAAACAACTCTGATTTCTTAGATTGGTGCTAGTCATGGCATGGTTCAATCTGCTCCTGGAAGTTTCAAGGCAAGGGACCCTCAAGGATTCTCTGGTTTATGCACAATACATAAAGTGCTGACAAAGCAAAAATCATTTCATTTATGGGATGGGGTTAGGGGCATAGTCAGGAATCTGGCCCAGCTAGGTCAAAAATTACAACAACTCATGAAAATTTCATTCACATAGAAAATAGGGATAAGGGCTAAATTTGCTTATAAAGTATTAAAAATGGTAAAAATTTTCATTAAAATATTAAAAATTATACAAATTTATTCATACGAGGGCAAATATGGGCATTTGTATTAATGGAAAATATGAAAAAATGGTCCATATTTGTTTCAGCATTGAAATTATTCATATTTGCCTCTTGAAGTATTGAATAATGGCACATTTATATTATTTTCTATAACTTGGAAAACTTTTTTTAAAAAAGACCTTCAAAGTCAAATTTGTACTATTTTCAATATTTTGAGGGTAAATTTGATCCTTATCCTTAAAAAATAAAGAACTCATTTTCATATTTTAGTGGGTCACTTGAAAAAGAAAAAAAGTTAAAAGTATAGGGTGTTTTTCAATTTTTTCTGGATTGAATGGGGTCATTTTTTTTTAAAAAAAAAAAGATTACAAGGTTTTTTTTTTTAAATTATTTTTAGAACAAGGGGCAGCTACACCCTTGGAGTGAGGGGATTTTCAATTGCTCAATTACAAAGTTTTGGAAAAGAAAAGTACATTTGCATTACCAACACTAGCAAAATAGAATTGCTACGTTTTCTTTGGATTGTGTAGCAATAACCTGAACTTGGTGATGGCTTATATAATAAATGGGATTAGACTTAACGTTTGATATCTTAATAGCTATGAAAGCATATCTGATGTAACTTTTAAGGGAAAGGTGACTACTAAACCATAGTAAACAGCCCATTTAGTTTAGGACCTGGTTACATCTATGGAATTTTGTTGATGTGCTTGTATCCTGCAGAGAAAAACTGCACTTGATGCCAAGGATGGCCCATCAGATTTTGATGCTGCTGATTACTCTCCAAATGCTAACAAAACGTTAAAAGAAAAGGAAACTGCTCAGGCACAATCAAATCTGGTGTTTGGTTATCTCAATCTCTTTTCTGATGGTGTTGTACGTATGTGTTCCTCGTGGTGTTGTCCTTTATATTCTTTGTTAAGCTTTTATATTCTTGCCGGGAAGAATCTTATTTTGTTTTACTGTTTGAATTGCAAAAGAGTAACTTCTGTCTTTTTATGATGTGCATGTTGACCTTGCAGCACAATTTTACTGATGGAATGGCTTTAGGAAGTGCATTTCTGCTCCATGGATCTGTTGGAGGATGGTCTAGAACTTTATTTTTGCTTGCACATGAGCTTCCTCAGGAGGTTTAAGTTCTTTCTTCTGTTAATTGATCAGTGTAGTATTTGATGGATCCATTAGTCATAGTTTACCTGATATAAACCAGTCATTTTTTGTGGTGAATTTAAATTACTAGGAAGCAACTTTTAGTGCACCATTATTCATTTTATATTTTATTTTTTAATCTTTTATCTGTACTCGATTTCATCAACTTCTTTCTTCACCTTTGCCTAGATCTCATTCAGACAAGCTTGCTGCCTCTATCCCTCTTTAACTCCCCCCCATAACGTGCACACATGCCCACGCTCACACACACCCACACCCACACACACACATATTTGAGCTTTTTTTTTGAGTAAGATTGTCTTGCCTCACTCTCATGTAAATGCTGAGATTCTTGTGCAAAAAAATGGATTGAAATAAAGCATACTGTTCTATCGCTTGTTTCTTCCCTGCGGTTTCTACTGAATTTTTGAAATTTATGTTGGGTTTTTAGCTGAGCTGCTGTACAAACCAGCCTCTTGTTTTTTCTGTTTTACGTTTTGGCCAAATTTAGGGTTTTATAATTAGCAATGTAAACATGCATATTTATTTTATTCATTCATCACAAATCACAAAGTGATCTTGTTGCGAAGTACATATGCATATTTCACCTGTGATGTTGGCTCAGGCAACCATGTGGCCTTGTATTTATACACCTTCCAAAACTGAGCAACAATGTTGAAAGACTGTTATAACAGCGAGTTATAAAAATGTAGTTTAACCTACATGTTATGAATGTACTCAACAATATATTTGTCTCCTTTTCGATTGTCTTTTTCATTTCCTTTTTTTTTTGCCCTTTTTGGAGGGAACTTTATGGCTTTTGTGTGCTGTGCAGATAGGAGATTTTGGTATTCTTGTAAGATCTGGATTTAGTGCATCTAAAGCCCTTTTTTTCAACTTCCTCTCCGCATTAGTGGCACTAGCTGGAACTGTATTGGTCAGTGCTATCTATTAAATCTGAAAATCTGAAACTATGACTGAAAAAAGGTTAAAACAAAGAATCTAAAATGACTGCTCTTGTTCTAGGCATTGCTCTGGGGACGAGATCCAGGACAATCATCTCTGATTGAGGTAAGGTTCACCTTATATCAGTTAATTTCACTATGACATTAATAGAAATTTCGGGCAAACCCAAGTTATTCATCTTTTCTACAGGGATTTACGGCAGGTGGATTCATATACATTGCTGTTGCTGGAGTGCTTGCAGAGATGAACAATGGCTGCTCAACATTTAAGAGTTCAGCAGTCCAGATTATATCATTGATACTGGGAACGGCTGTTGCCCTTTGTATTTCACTTGTAGAATGAATATACATTTCAGATGTGTAATTCTAGCTCAAATTGGGGGGGGGGGTGGGGGGTATAAGCTTCTGATTTCACTCAACTTACCACACGATGCAAGGTGATCAGGGTGGTTCATTTTATCTCCCTTGTAGAATGATGATACAATTTTTCAGATTCCGTATTGTAGATAACGTTTAGTTATTATGAAGATTATCATAGTATCTTTTTTTTTTTTCAAATATATCTATTGAATTGCTTCTGTTCACGAATAAAGACAGTTTCTTCAACTGTTTCTATGTGTTCTCAGTGACATTTTATGAGGTGAAATCATGTTACTCAGTGTCTGAGGAGAATATTGTGCTTTGCTTTTTGTCAAAGTGTTTACTGCAAGAAACTAGTGATGCTCTAATATTATAAAAGTGATTGGTGAAGACTGTCTTTTTCTACTTTTCATAAAGTGAAAATGCTTTTGGTTTGTGCTGTGCATGACCGTTGTCAACTTGGGGGAGATTGCTTTGAAAGAATTGAAATCTCTTTCGGCCTTGTTCATTATTATTCAAAGCAAGCCTGCCTATGCATGTCCAAATATTGCGGCTTTCCTTTGAAAATGACTTGCATCTCTTTATTCTTGCTCAAAAAATTTACATATGTGCCAACAAAATTATCATGTCATAAAAGGGCAAATCCATACTGGTCTTGTGTTCGAACTGCGACTCTTTTTACTATTTTTTTTTTGTCAGAAATGGGGATAGCAATGGATGAAATTTTTCTTATCAACTCAACATTTATAACTTCATTGGGTGATGTCATATAAAACATATATTCCAAAACCAAAATGCAAGTACAATATGAAGTCTGTGGCAAATCTAGGACATTCTTTCTCTATTGAAGGTACATATAATAATGAAGAAGAATTTCTAATCGCTCCATAATGGAATGAAGGAGTTGGGAGTAATTTACAGCTAAGGCTCAAATTCATCAAAGTGTTGAAGCATTTGAAAGATAGTGAGATTGTGGGTGGGAAGAGGAGGAAGAGAAGGCATTGTTGTTAAAGGCACAATAAGATGATCAGAATTGGGAAGAGTATGGTGCCTCTTTCGCACTGCCCCAGCCGAAGGCCCTGCACTCACTATCACTATGCCTTCTTTCTTCACTGCTCCTGATTCCTCTCCTCTCTTCCTTATGCTTTCTGCTTGCCTCTTCTCCCTAATCCTTCCATCCTTCAATTTTCATTTTATTATGTCAACATATATGCTTACATAAAACACAACACACACACACACACACACACTTGACTTTTTCACATGAACTGGTTACAAGTGAGAGGCATTTTGCATAATTATAACCGCAATTGCAAGCAGACCAAATTCTGTAGATTTTTTGTCCTTTATATTTGCATTAGAATTTAAGGGAAAATGTAAAACTATCAACTTAAACACAAAAGGAGAATCATATTGAGCTCCTATAATATAAATGTGAGATCTTTAAATAGTAATTTCTAAATTATGGAGAAGATGCTTAAAATAGTATTCTTTTTGATAGACCCTGTCCTTCTTTGGACATTCTTGGTCGTAGCTAGGTTGCTATGTTTCAGTGATTCTTATTATCTTTATTTCCTCTGCTTCCAATGCTCCATGTTAGCTATATTGTTTTTGCCTTTCAAATGACATTACCAATTAAAAAGAGAGGTAGAAAAAGAAAATATAAAACAGCATAGCATAAAAATTCAATGAAAAAACATTTCCTCTCTAACCAAAAATGACATTAATTAGGTATATATATGTATATGCAGACAATAGTTTTATTAAAACAAAGAAAATCTGACATAATGAGAGAATGTGATATAACAAGCAATGAAAAATGGGACTTAACGATGTGATATAATTATAAGAAAAGGCATGAAATAGAACAAAGTTGCATGTATTAGTTAACACAAGAAGATACTATACTTACATTGATAACAGAAGAAGTTGGTATGGGACACTTGACAGGGCGATCTTCATCCTGTGGCTCCATTGGATGTTCAACTGGCCAAAATTCTAAATCAATTTCCACCCCATGATTATGATGATGATGGTGATGGTTTGTATCCATGTCAAAACCTCTTTCTCTGCTTTCTACACCATCATCTATGAACAAAACTTCTCTTTCTCTCTTATCCTAAACAAACGCAAAAAGCCATACTTAAATTAGAATCATATTTCAAGAAAACTCATCAAGAATTAATCACAAAACTTATTGAAGGAAAAACACTTACAAAATCATGCTCTCCGTATGACAAACCCATAGAGAAACTGCTCATAAACTCATCCCTGTCTCAGTATCTGTGAACGTGAGATAGAGAGAGAGAGAGAGAAATTTAAAAGAAAAATAAAAAAATTAAAAGAATGAAAAAGGAGAGCATAAAAAGGAGTAGTAGTAGAGAAGAGAGTAGAGAGGTGGCGATGTGGGATCAGCTGTACAGTTAAAGACGAAGAAAAAGATTCCCCATAACATTGTTTTATCTTTCTTTATTGGGTTCCTATCACTGTCCCGTATCTTTGTTCTTCACACTATAAACGAAAGACAACAAATCCTCCTTTTTCACTTTCTTGCTTTTGAGAACTGTAGCAATATATCAAGAAATAGGTTCAAAGTCTTAACAATCTCTCACTTTTCTTGGATTTGCAGAACATGGTAAATATTATTAATAATAAAAACTTGCATTTAAACATGTATGAGCTGTTCTTGAGCCAAGAGAAAAAGAAAGATACACATGCAATATACGCTCCTTACAAGCTTCAACGTTTACACCTTCATTTATTCGTATATTTCTGTTCGGATTTGACCCAAAAAGATACCACAGTTTCAGAAAAAAACATTTAATATCATTATAAAAATAGAAAATCAGTTACACGGTCACGGAAATTATACTCTATTGAGTATTAACCTTTTTTTGGTCTGACTCGTCAATTTTTAATCTTACAAAAATCAAAACTAATCCATTGAATTTGTTTAGTTTTAGTATTATTGGTTCGGTGTATTAGAAATTTCATGCATAATGTTTAATTACATCCTGGTGATAAATACTAGTTTTATTGTATCCGAAGATATTAAGTTCGAACCCTACTTATATAAATCAAGAATTAAAAGTTTAATCATAGTTAAATTGGAATTGAAAAAGTTAATATATACTATTTAAATATGTTTCAAATAATAATTTCTATAATAAAATGTTCAAAATACTAATATTCATATTAATATAATAATTATATTTTAATAAAATAAAATAAAACAGAATTTAAATATAATAATATTTAGATTATAATTCACAAAAATAAAATCTAAAAATATCCCTTCTACGTTGAGTATCGTTATCATTTTCATCTCTTAAAATTAATAAAGTGTCCACCTTAGAACTAGCAAAACAACTAACTAAATGAGGGTTTTTTTTAGTTTGGTGTGAAATTGAAAAAAATTAGGGAGATTGGTGCTACAGGAAAAGTAATTGAAAAAGGGGTGTGCCGAAAAACGATACACATTATTGACGTTTTCTGAAATAGAGGGGCCAACGCAGAAAAAAGAGTGCAGTTGCTAGAAAACGGCACCCATTGGTGCCGTTTTCTGGCAAAAGGATTTATTTATTTATTTTTTATTTTTCCAGGCGCAAAACGGCACCGTTTTGAGCCTGGAGAGGTGAGCGCCAGAAAACGGTACTATAGGGTGCCGTTTTCTGACGCAAGAGGCGGGCCATGCCAGTCAAAAAACGGCACAAGTGTGCCGTTTTCTGACAGCCAGAAAATGGCACATAAGTTTGCCATTTTTTTGACAACAAAAAGGGATGAATAAGATATTAATTTGTTCTGACAGGCAATTAATTTGTTCAAATGTAAATAGAGATTATAATGTGATTTATTTTTGAAAACAAAGTCATAAATTCAGCACCTTTTATTTCATGAATAATTTGGAATGCAGGATTATGTGGTATTTTTGAGTTCCTGATTATGTGGTATTTTTGAGTTCCTGAATTTTGTTGAAATAAAAGGTGCTGAATCTATGACTTTGTTTTCAAAAATAAATCACATTATAATCTCTATTTACATTTGAACAAATTAATTGCCTGCCGGAACAAATTAATCTCTTATTCATACCTTTTTGTTGTCAGAAAATGGCACATAAGTGTGCCGTTTTCTGACTAGCCTGACCTGCCTCTTGCGTCAGAAAACGGCACCCTATGGTGCCGTTTTCTGGTGCTCACATCTCCAGGCGCAAAACGGTGCCGTTTTGCGCCTGGAAAAATAAAAAAAAAAAATTTAAATCCTTTTGCCATAAAACGGCACCAATGGGTGCCGTTTTCTGGCAACTTTACTCTTTTTCTGCGTGGGCCCCTCTATTTCAGAAAACGTCAATAATATGCGCCGTTTTCCGGCACACCACTTTTCCAATTACTTTTCCTGTAGCACCAATTTTCCTAATTTTTTTCAATTTCACACCAAACTAAAAAAAACCCACTAAATGAAGTAGTCAAGTCACCAAATGTGTCCATGTCAAGATTTTCAAATTTAAATTTCCATGATATATTACTTGTATCTATAAAATGTAAAATTAATCATACAAGATAAAAAGTATCAAAATTAGGTAAATATAAATCAAATTTTTGTATAATACTAAACTTAAATATATGTACTCTCTTTAGAAGTTTTAATTATTGGAATCACATAATTTTGGTAAAGAGTTTTTCTAATTCTTGGTATCCGAAAATTGATTTTATTGATATATTCATAGTCAATGGAATCAAAACTGCATTTCTTGTTATTGAGTCTTATATATAAATTTAGTAAAATTAGGGTCAATATGCATAATGCAACAAAAATGTCAAAACAATATGAAATACTTGCATAATTAAATTTCAGCAAAATCTTTAAAACCGTTTCTATTCGACCGATTTCTGGTCTATCATTCAGTTTAACATTTTTCAACAGATAATAGTTAAATAAATTTTAAAAAGATGAACCAGTTTAAAATTGATATACTTAAGGGTGGGTATAGACTGACTAACTAGTAAACATCTTATTTCTCAACTCCAATCTATTAGTATCAGTTTTTTAATATCAAAATCCAAGTTCAGTCTATTAACAACCGATTAAATATTGAATGCGATTAGTTAACTATTAACCATGGGTTAACCATTGAAAAATTAAGCATGCTTCATAAAAATAAATTAATTGTAGAAGTTTTAAACATACATGCTCTATAAGACAATAAAAAAAGTTTAACACTAATTTATCATTCATCAATATTGACAAGTGAATGATTTTCAGTGATAAAATATAAAATATACTCATATTTATATAAAATAAAATGATAACAATTAAAATGTGAAAATTATCCTTATGCACCATATATATATATATATGAAAAATTATATATAAGTATTGATTAACTGTTAATCGACCGTTAACCATATATTAAAGTCCAAATTTAAATCCATTAACCATAAATTTTAAAATTAAAGTTCGTATATGTATCAATTGGACTAGTTAACTGTATAAATTAATTTGGATTCGATTTTAACCACCAATTTAACTTTTTTTTTTTTTTAATTCAGCCCTATACATACTAATTAACCCAATTGAAATGATCTGGCCAAACTGATTTTTGCAACGGTAAATAAAGAAAATAAAAAAGTTAAGAGTAAAAACTAAAAAGGAATTTTATCAACATTTGTTAAACATGCATGTTCATATGTACAAGTTTTATTATGTATTCAGAGAGTTTTTTTTTTTTTTGAATAAATCAATCAGATTAATCTTGTAGTCGTGTTTCAATTCTTAATTTTATAGTAAATTTCATACGAAAACATTTAAAAATTTGGAAAACAAGAAGGCATTGAAAGAGCTCATGGGCCTCAAGTCCAGTAGTAACCATCTCTATCAAAAAAAAGGCCCAAAGACTACCTGAAAAGACTTAGCCCTAGGTTCAATTTCAATTGCTTCTGTTTCTTTCTTTCTTTCTTTCTTTCTTTTTTTTTTTAATTCAAAACTATTATTATTATTATTATTTTAAAAGAGAAGGTTCCGCATGAGGGGGAAAAAAATAGAAAAGACAAATGATTTTCTAAAAACAGTTGATATTTCAACCAAAAGAAGTACTACCATGGATTTTGGCTTGCCTTAGATTAGCCTTTTCAACTAATTGATGGAACTATATAGTAATATATAGCCACATAGCAAGTATTTCCTCTCATGCATTTCTGTTAAATAACTATCATACTTTTATTTTTATTTCTATGTATATACAGAAAGAAAACTAAAAAATTATAGTTATTGATATAAATGTTTAACAAGTTTAAAGTTGTTCAATTAGGCAACATTTTTTCTTCATTAAACACCAATGTCAATTCAATATATAAAACCATAAATCAATAATCGCATTTCTATATTTCTTTTTTTTTTTAAAAAAAAGGGAAAAGTGCAATTCGAATATAAAACCATTTAATACATTGAAATAAATTTAACGGTGAAAGTATACTTCTATATTCTTAAAGGAAGAGAATATGAAAATTTAATGAAATTATTGTTGAGTTCCTAAAGTATACTAATTGAACAAGTGAACAACACAATTTCCGTATAAGATGAGAAGAACACCATGTATGTACATATTATTCAAAATACTCCATCCATTCCATCATATTTATTATTTTTTATGTGTTATTTTTTAGCAAAATTTAAATTCCATTTATCTGACTTTTTTAAATTTTTAATGAAATTTAATTTTTTTTAATATATTTTTTGTCATTTAAAATTAATTAGATTTAAATTTATCTTAAATTTTAGTTTTAATCACTTAATTTTATCTTAATTAATAATTTTTTAATTTTAGTAAAAACGTAACGTATAATAGAATTGAAAATCTAATGTAAAACAAGAAAGGTAAAATAAATAAAGACCCACAACAATTACCAAAAAAAATAAAAACATGCATAAAAAAGAAGAGCAGCAATTGTTTGAAAAGGGAAGAATAAGAAAGAAAAAGGTGGGGGAGGGTGGCCTCAAATTGGAAAATCATTGAAGAGTAGAAGAGGATAAGAATTAGGGTTTGTTGTCACATGCCCATTTAAATGTTTATAATACCCTACAAAATTAAAATAGATAGGAAAGAAGAGGATGGATAATATATCTCTCTTAGATTTTGTTTATTTATGTTTTTATGAATTTTCCTTTTTTTTTTTTAAAAAAAAAGAAATATTTAAACAAAAGGTTTGACAAAAAGAAAAAAAATATATATCCTTCCTTTGATAGATACACATTTTTGGGTCTCTCTCTCTCTCCTCTCTCCTCTTTCTTCATTCTCTATCTGTCTTTCTCTCTCCCAGGAATTCTCTCTCCTCTCTCCTCTTTCTCTTTCTCTTTCTCTCACTCTCTTTCTCTTTCTCTTTCTCTCTCCAGAAGGGCAAAACCCTAAAGAGCCGTTTACACCCCCAAGTAAGTTTCCTCTCTCCTCTCTCTCTCTCTCTCTCTCTCTTTCTCTTTCTCTTTCTAAAATTTGAATATATGGGTCCTGTACTTAAAACCTGCCTTATATACATACATCTACATTTTTAGGTTAAATTGCTCATTGTGAATTCCTGATTTTTGTTCATTTCGTCAAGATCTGTAATTTTTTCGAAAGTCGAAACTTTTGGAACCCTAGTTCATCAAAATGCCTTCCATTATGAAATTTGAATGCTCTAGATCTGGCAATTGGTTTGTGGTTTTGAGCTGGAGAAAGATGTTGGAAATTGGGTAGATTTTTGAATCTCACATATTTCCTTGTTTTTCTTTAATGGGTCTCTCATGATTTTAGTTTTTATTGATGGGATCTTAAAAATTTCCCATTTTGGATCTGAACGTGAAATTGAAAATCTTTCTTCTACAATTTTCATTTTTTTTGGTTTTGTTTTGATATGAATGTGAAACTGAAGAATGTGATTTGATATTGTGTTTTTTACACTTGGTTTGTTCTGGGCAATCAAACGGTCAAACACGATTAGGCATTCTGCCTTGTTTTAATGTATGTTCCCTGCTTTTTGATCTGTTTGCGTGTGATTCTGTTTCGTTGAAAATTGAATAGATCTGTGTTGGTTGAGGCATTATTCTAAAAACACAATTTTGTAACATATGGTTCATGATCTATATGTTATTCCTTGATCGTTCGAGGACCCTTCTGTTGTTGCAATCTTTGGGACTGCATTACCACCAATCTGTCTATAGAAGACATTAATAGAACAAAAGGACTAATTTTCCATCTTGATGTTCACAATGTGCAGTTTTCATGGATGATGATGCACTGAACATGCGCAATTGGGGCTATTATGAGCCAACCTTTAAAGGACATCTCAGTCTGCAGCTCATGTCGAGCATGGCAGATCGTGACACAAAGCATTTCCTACCTGGGCGTGATCCCAATAATATTATGGTCAGTGCAAATGGAGCTTTTCACACACGTGATTGCGTGGTTTCGGATGCACCTGTTCCTCTGAACTATATGAGAGACAGTTGGATAAGCAGGGAGAAGATTTTAAATATGTTACCCCCAAATCCTAATTATGGTGTTCTCCCAGAGACTTCTGCGGCTCATTCCTTGCAAGTACTACAGCCACCACCCACATCATCGAGGGATGAGAGGGTTGGTAGGGTTGAGGAGCAGCCGAGCGTAAACAAGGAAGGTAGCCAGTTGAAGAAAAGACAAAGTGGGGGTGCCCCAAAAGCTCCAAAAGCAAAGAAGCCTAGAAAGCCAAAAGACAATAGCAATAATGCAGTTCAGCGTGTTAAGCCAGCTAAAAAAAGTATGGATGTTGTTATAAATGGGATTGATATGGACATTTCAGGTATCCCTATTCCAGTTTGCTCGTGTACTGGAACTCCTCAGCAGTGTTATCGATGGGGCTGTGGTGGATGGCAGTCCGCATGTTGCACCACCAATGTCTCTATGTACCCCTTGCCAATGAGCACTAAAAGGCGTGGAGCAAGGATAGCTGGAAGGAAAATGAGCCAGGGTGCATTTAAGAAGGTATTGGAGAAACTTGCCGCTGAAGGTTATAACTTTGCTAACCCAATTGATTTGAGGACTCACTGGGCGAAACATGGTACCAACAAGTTTGTCACTATCAGGTAGATTTACAATGTTGGTGCCAATGGTGGGACTCCCATTGCATTTGGTCTGCTTCTCTTGTATATATCTGTGGCCTATTTTATCTGGTTCGTTGTAGTTCATGAATCTTCACAGATATGATACATGTTTTTGAAATTCGGACAACTGCTCTTTTTCTTGGAATCTTTGTTAATTTTTTTCAGTTCTGTTTGTGTTTTAAAGGCAACTAGTAACTTCTTCCCGCCAGGATGTAGGATATGGATGGAATTATTTTTTGTTGGATTTTGGATAACATCTTTTTTTCCCTTTAAGTTAATCTCATCAAATATTGGCAAACAACTGCTCATTTAATCACATTATTGTACTGCATATGGTAATTCTTTGTTTATTTGATCTGCAATTCTGATTGTTTTAAGGGCATTCATTTAGATTCGCTTCCTCATTTGTGTAACTGTTGAGGGATATGCTAAATTGGATGTAAAAATAATATGCACTGTTTCTTTTTTTTTTTTTTTCTTTCTTTTTATTTGTGTGTGCGCGGCACGCACCCGTGTAATCTGTCAAGTCCAAGCCAGCTTGTACCAGTTTGAGTGTTCTTTTAGACAGATCCCTGGTTTGGAATGCCATCTATAATTTCTGGACGTAAATTTCTGTTGAATAAAAATTCAAATATGTTACTAAAAAAGAAAAAATTGTCATAGAGCTTTGCAACTTTCCGAGATAGAAATCCAGTGCATGGTAGATTTAGTCTTGGACAGCATGGATATCTGCTGCTAATATATTATGTCAGGAAGCTCTCCTGTTCCATATGCATACTCCTTCATATTCATTTATGCACTTTTTGTTGAATGTATATGTTCATGTAGCTGGTGTTGCGCTTGCAAATATGAAAACCATGAAACATTTTACTTAATTGATGCATCCATATGCATATCGTTGCTGGATAGCATATAAGATTGGATACTTCATTTGCTGCCTTATTTCAGTAACTAATGCTTTTGCGTAGTTTATGTTTGCTTTTAGTTAGTTTCGAATGTTAGAACTAGTAAAAAATGTGGTTCATTGATATATTCCGTCACCGCGGCTCACATTTGCTGAAGGCCATGGTTAGATTGTTGGAGCAGTTTACATATGTTGATGGTTTGATCATGTAAGCTGTCTTAATTCTTGTGCATTTAGAAAGTGTCTGCACATTATATGTGTTTGTTAGGGAAATAGGGAATTTGCCTTTGCCTCCCTCCCTCTTTCTTTAATCTGTCGTTTCTTTGGGGCAAGAAAGTGGAGTATCCGTGGGTTCTGTGGCCTTGATTGTGGAGATTGTAAGGATTTTGAAGTTTTGGCATATATTTCTTTGTTTCAGCTATAGAATGTCACTTTGTTGTCATTTCATCAGAACTGAAATGTGCGCATGATATTTGATTCATTGAAAGTTAAAGTGTTCATAGTTACCTGTTGTATGAATAGGTTATTTTCTACAAGTGAAGTTTTTTTATAGGGTAGTATAGGCTTTGGAATCGATCAAAAACAGTTTCATTGGATTTGTTGGTAGGATTGTTAGCTGCTTGTGTGTGATTCAGGCGTTTACGTTTTGGCTTTATTGAAAGATTATGATTAGCAATGTATAGAGTTTGTTGCAGTAATCTATAAGAACTTCACAACGGAGCTCAGACGAACTCTTGGAGTTAGGTACTGAAATGCCAAAAGTCTGGATAATTTGATTCTAGGATTGATGAATTTGCAAGAAATAGTAGGTTAGTCAATAATGAGTATATATTTATATGTATTTTGAAATAGAAATTTTATAAATTTTTGTGAGATGGAGAAATCCAGAAAAACTGGTATTGGGTAATCCAGTTGTCAATAAAAGAAAAGGAAAAGGAGTGATCCATTATAGCGAATCATTTTTCTTCTCTTCTTCTTTAAGACTCAACCTAAGCAGAAAATGCAATTTCTATTAAAGCATATTGTTGATGTAATTGAAAGCCAATTCCATTTTCTTATTGGAAGCCCTGGGCCCGGGCAGCCCCAGTCCCAGCATTTACTAACTAATTCTCGCATTACTGACTCGTAGTCACTCCCCATGTTCTCTTATTATTATATTATATTATATATTAAGAAATTCATTTTATCTTTATCTTGTATATAAGAATTACCTGACATAAATGCTGGAGTTTTTAGAATTGATTCGGCACGTTAAACGTTATGCACATCTATAAATCGTTATATCATTTTTCAATTTGCATCTAATGAATCAGATTTGTTGATCATACTGTAGTTTTAAAGCTTGCTTATATATACATAATTTCTCGTATTTAGGGTAATTTGTGGCAAACTTTTTGCACTCATGTTTAGTTCAAATTGACACATATAGTAAGTCTTTTTGGTTTCAGAAAGCATAAGTATAGATAAATTGAGGTTCAACGAAACATTTCATACAAAGGTGAAGCTAGTGGGAAGTGTCACACTTTAACATTCCACGATCCTTAAATCAAAAGAGCAAGCTTTGATGTTAATTTGAAAAAAAAAAAGAAAAAAGAAAAAGTAAAGGTGAATAAGTAAGAAATCATTGTAGGTCTAAAAGACATACAAGATGGGGATGAATTGAGTGTTCCAATTTTTTTTTGCTATTTTTCTAATGAAACAGAAATGTATGGAAATACAGAATTCTAACTATGAACACAAAAATGTAATGCAAATAATGTTTAAATTTTTTGCAAGTTCTTTTTCAAATAAGATTTTAAAGATAATTCTGAAAAGTGTGTGTATGATTTGTTGTGAATATTTCAAGAATTATTTTAAAAACAATTTTGAAAACCCAAAATTCCAGAATATCAAAACAGAGTAGTAAAAAAATAGAGTTTAAGAAAATGGAGCAGAAAACCAAACAAACAGAATTTATAGTGGTTCGGCCAGTTTGCCTACATCCATTCCTCAAGATTCACTTTTTGAGCTTTTCTCTCTACTCTTAACCCCTTTAAGGGAAAAAGTCAAAACTAATATACAATTCTAGATATGTATATCTACTCACAATTTTTTTCCAAAGTAAAAGATAGAGAATATTTACTATAATTTTTCTCCTAAATTATAGCCAGCCCAATTAACAATCTTTTACAAAATAAATTTTTTCACAAACAATTACAACAAAAGTTATAATCAAATTGAGGAAAATATGTAAAAAAAAAAAGTATAAAAAATGTGGAAAGTGAGATGAATAAAGTTAAACTTTTCTCTTAAGAGACAGAAATTTTTTTCCAACTTTTTCTAACCTTATAATAGATGAAACAACATGCATTTATACTAAAAAATTCAGTTTTAGGTGTTTGAAGTATAAACTAGTTGTTTCTAGCAGTTAGAGGGCAAAACATGAAAAACAGACTAAAACTATATGTTAACTAACCGTTATTTTTGTCCTGTAGTGAAGTTAGATTTTGTCCAGAAATCTAATACTGTTTAGAAATTCATTTATAAAATTGATGCAGACAGAAATTCATTTTCTAAATAATCATTTTCTGAAGAAAACCAATTTAGCTCAAAACTCATTTTCTGACTTAAAAATATTTTTATGCAACTTTCAATCTATAAAATACATGTATGAATGGAAATGATTTGCCTCAATTTAATTTTACAATTTAGTATCCTAATTCGTAACAAACTAAGGCAGCTCACCAATTTGTCTTCTTAAGTCCATACTTGATATATCTTGATCTTCAAAATATTGATATTTTGCATGAGAAAATATGTAAAAAAGTTCCTACAGAAATTGCTTAAAAAAGAATTCACAATAGAGTTTATTTAAAATTTGATTATCATCAAAATTAGAATGTAATCTTGAGTCAACAATCTCCCCTTTTTTGATGATGACAAAATTTTAATAAATTCCACTTAGAAGTATATCTAGGTTAGTCTAAAAAGCTCCCCCTAAATATATGCATGGGGTATTTACAGCAAGATAAAAATATAAGATAAAATATAAATCCCCTATATGTCATATCAGATATCATGTAAGCATTCTCAATTATCAATAATCCAATAAAGTTTCACTATCAGATCTGCAAAAATAATATCATAAAATATATCACGTGTTCCCAACATATCACATATGCAATTGAATCATATATTTTCAATATTTCAATTTTTTTTTTGATAAAATTCAATTCAACGTATCAACTCATTTTTTAATCAAAATATTAACTCAACATATCCCAATTTTTCTTCAATATAATTCAATCCAAAATATCACATATATTTAGCCAATAAGTCAACATATCCCAATTTTTTAATTTTTAATTTTTAATAAAAATCAATCAACAAATCAACAACATATCAACCTTTTTCTCCCCCTTTTTGTCATCATCAAAAGGAAAGAGGTAAACAATCAATTTAGCACAATAATATTTAATCAAAAAAATATTTTCAAGGCAAACCCAGCAACAAAATCACTAAAATATAATAAAGAATATCTTAAGAGAGCATACTCGGAGTGCAGTGATATGCATGCCGGTATTGATTATGAATAGAAGCAGTGATATGTTATCGCATGTAGTTTATATTGTGTGCTAAGCTAGAGATTATGTAAATGTTGAAGTGATCGTATATGATAAAGGCACATTGATATGTTAATTATATACATATATGATTATATGAAAGAATCAGTGGTCATGGCATAAAGAGTTATATGTTAATGTTATAGTTATGCTAAGTGTATGCTCGTTTTGGGATACTTGTTAATGCATGACATTACGTGATAAGCATGACTATTGATATGTATATATGTAATGATTGTGACTTCGTGAGAAGTCCATTGCTTTTATTATCCCCACTAAGCGTTATCGCTTAACACGATTGTTTTTCCGTATAGATAGCAGGTTGGTTATAAAAGTTATGCATCTGCTAGCCACTAGGAGCTTGTGTGGAGTTCTTTTTATATAAGAAATGATTCTTTTTGTAATGATCAGTATAGATGATGTAAAGGCTTTTGTATATGGCAGTGTAGTACTGTAAAAGAGATTGTTACAGTAATATATGTAAGATAATGAGTTGTGTAATGTGAGTATTAGAGTTTGTTAATACAAGTATGTTTTGTTTTAATGGTGTTTTATTTTTCCGCTTATTAGTCATTTCCGCTATTGTATGATTGTGTCGTATGTGTATGCGTGCGTAGCGACTCCGATATCCTTCCAGGGGGTATTGGAGCGTTCTAATTCTTCTTGGGTCTTTCATGGTTAGTAACAACAACTCAACAATTTTAATCACCCATTTCTGTTTGACAGAATTAGCATTCTTCTTATAATGATAAAATTCTGATATATGTCCTTTTCTACAACAATAAAAACACGTAGCAGATGAATTAATTGCCATTTTACCATAAAATGTAACTTTATCAGCTTTTTTTGGGTGTAACTTTTCTTATGAAAATTCTTTGATGTGCTTGCGTGAATAGATATTGTATTATGAACACCATTGCTGTTACACACACAAATCTGTTTTCCTTTAACATTGCATTTTTCAGGTAAAGATATATATTTTCTTTCAAAATCAGAATATTCATTTTTCAACTTAATTTCTAATTGCTTAACATTTTCATGTTCCAAATTGAATGTATCAAAATTCTTTTTCATCTCAATATGCATCTTTTTAAGCATACAATATTTATGATGCAATTTTTCAAAACATTCAAGCATTTTTTTCATACTCATCACCATTCTCATTTGAATCAGAATTTGAGTCAGAATCACTTACCTCAGGTTTTTTTTGAGTAATCAGCTGAAGCTTTCTGCTCTATATCAGAAGAAGAATTATGCTCCTCATGATTAGAAATTGCCATCAGACCAATGTCATCAGAATTTACAGATTCTGGTTCACTTGTTCTTGATTCTTCACTATCGCTCCATGTAGATTTCATAGCCTTCTTTTTGAATATTTTCTTCTTTCTTTTTAAATTTGGACACTTGAATTTGATGTGACCAGGTTTGTTGCATTCATAGCAAATTACGTCTCCAACAGATTTTGATGAATCATGATGAGGGAATTTATGATGCTATTTTCTGTAGGATTTCTTTCCTTTTCTGTACAGCTTTCTAAACGTCTTAGTAATCAATGCCATCTCATCATCACCTATAGAATAATCACTTCCAAATTCTTCTTTGAGAGCAATAGCTTTCAATTTCCTGTCTTTTTCTTTTTCTGCATCTTGAGACTTAATGTAAAATTTATGTGAAATGAAAAATACACAAACATTATCAAAATTAAGAGTACTAAGATCCTTATCTAACATAATTGAAGCTTTTGCTTCCCACTTGGGAGTAAGACCTCTAACAAGTTTTGCAATTTTATCATGCTTATCAAGTTTCTTACCAAGAGCTTTAATTTCATTAGTTAGTTTTACATACCTATTGATTATCTCAGAAATTGACTCTTCTGGTTTCATTTTGAATCCTTCATAATCTACTATGAGAACATGAAGTCTAGTATTTTTAACTTAATTTGTACCTTCATAAGTTGCTTGTAGCATGTCCCATATTTCTTTAGCAGCATCACATCCAGAGACTCTGTTGAACTCATTAGTTTGCAATGAGCATAACAGAATGCTCATAGCTTAAGAATTCAGCTGCACTTACTTCTTTTCTGCTTCAAAAATTTCTTTTCTGGTTTTCAGCACAGTAGCAGTGACAGAAGCTCCTTCTTCAGTTGATTTCTTTCGTGGAGGCTCATATCCATCTTCAATAATATCCTAACAATCCATATCTTGCGATTGAATAAAGTGCCTCATAACAACTTTTCAGAAGGGATAATTTTCACCATTGAACATTGGAGGACGATGAACAAAATGTTCTTTTTTGAAAGGAGTAGCTACTGGAGTATCAGCCATCTTTAAAATCACTCAAGGAGATTAAGGCTTAGGAAAATGAGTACTGCTCTGATACCAAATGCAGGTCCCAAAGACACACAAGAGGGGGGTGAATTGAGTGTCTCAAATTTTTCTGATAGAACAAAAATGTGTGAAAATACAAAATTCTGACTATGAACACAAAAATACAATGCAAATAATGTTTACATTTTTTGCAAGTTCTTTTTCAAATAAGATCTCAAAAATAATTCTGAAAAATGTATGTGTATGATTTGTTGTGAATATTTCAAGAATTATTTTAAAAACAATTTTGAAAACCCAAAATTTCACAATATCAAAACAGAGTAGTAGAAAAATAGAGTTTAAAAAAATGGAGCAGAAAAGTAAATACACAGAATTTATAGTGGTTCGGCCAACTTGCCCACATGTACTCCTCAAGATTCACTTATTAAACTTTTCTCTCAACTCTTAACTCTTTTAAGGGTAAGAGTTAAAGCCAATATATAATCCTAAATATGTATATCTACCTATAATCTTTTTCCAAAGTAAAAAATAGAAAACACTTACTAGAGTTTTTCTCTTAAGTTCTAGCCAACCCAACTTACAATCTTTTACAAAATAAATTTTCTCACAAACAATTACAACAAAAACTATAATCAAATTAAGAAAAATATTTTTATGCAACTTTTAATCTATAAAATGCATGTATGAATGAAAATGATCAATGTTTTTAAAATCGGACCGAATGTCGACTCGGCCTGCCAACTGAGATTAGGAGTCAACTGGTTCGATCAGATTGACTCAGAGTTTTTATCTTCTTTTTTCAAATATAATTATTAATAAAAAATTAAAAATATAATATATAAAAAATATATTTAAACAACCAATTAATTATTAAATATCAATATATTAATAATTTTTTATTTATTTTACTACTTTTTTAGTAATAATAGTAAAAAATTAACCACAACAATTGAATTTTTTTTGTTAAATATTTGAATTTATAAGAAAGATGTAATTTTAAATTTATAAATTTTTTAATTTTAATTTCAATTGTAAAATTTATTTTTATGACGTTAACTATTTTTATGATTATCATTTTTATATTCATTTCTTTTTTAATATTCCGTTACATTTAAATTATTTAGTTATTAAATATCTAAAAAAATATAAAATAAAAATATAGTGAAAACAATTTCACATAATGTTCAATTTTATCAAATTTAATATTAATATAAATTAATTTTATCAACAAATATAAATTTTTAATCGAATAATATTAAACAATTATTAACCCGGATTATAAAAATATAATTTAGAATATATTATTTAAGATTCACAATAGAGTTTATTTAAAATTTAATTATTATCAAGATTAAGATGTGACCTTAAGTTACGGAATATTTTCACAAAGTTTAGATGTCGTGTGCCCCTCACCATAGTTTTGGCTCATTTTTAGGCAAAATAGTAGCTGTTGAATAGTTCTAATTTTTATTTTCATTTTCTTGAATTTAATCATATATCTTATACTTTTTTTCCATTAAATTTTGCATATCTAATTTAATACCCAGCTGACCGGCAAACAGGGGTGGATCTAAAATTTTAGGTTAGCTAGTGGGTTTGCTAGCTTTTAATTTATAGATTAATTGTAATTAAGCCTATAATAAACAAATTTAACTAGTATTTTGTGTAATGACATTTTCGTTTTTCATCTCAGAAATCCCAATACGAGAGGCAATTCCAGGAAGGTACGTAATATCAAAGTCAATATCTAGTTATCTACCATGGAGTGTTAGCCCAAGCTGATAATTTTCATCGCGCTGCGGCAAAACTGAAACGCAATCTCATAAACATGCTCAAGCATTAACTAGAATGGGAGCGAAGTTTAAGGCTCTCTGCTAGCATATTAAAACAATAGAAGTACGTACTCCTGAAACAAAATGTCATCCATTGATGAAGCTTGTGGAATGGGCAGCACAAAATCCATAGAACCAACAAATCCATCTAATAGAAACTAATAAAATCTGGAATTTGATCATTTTTATAAACAGGAACAAGAGGTAAAAAATTTGAAGGCAAATCAAAAGGGTTGGACGAACTTCTAATATGATACATTTGATCCTTCCCTTCATCAATCTTCATCAAATTATGATTATTATTTAAATTATCTTCTTCAAAAACCTCCCATTTCTCTGTAATTATAGTCTTCAATCTACTAATCTTCTTCGGTGCTTTCTCTTCCACAATGCCAACATTCTTGTTTTCATTATTCACTGCAACATCTTTTTTCTTTTCGGAAACTCCATTAATTATACGTTCAAGATCTCTAATTTCTTCCTCTGGGATTTTAGTGATTTGAGGAACTTCCGTAGCATTAAAAACACCAAATTCCTGGCAAAACTCGAAATATCCAGCAAGATCATCACCTTGAGTTATTGCCTTTTGAAGAACCTTAACTGCCATGGCAGCTTCAACCTTTCCAGCTGAATAAATCCCCATCAGAACATTAGCAATCCCTTTGCAAATCCTGTTATGAACATCGTAAATCTCAATAAGAAGACAATCCATAGCTTCAAGAATTAACTTAACTCTCATGTTCTTCCCACTTGGCTTTACTTGAAGAAGAATGTCAAGCAAAATTTGCAAATTTTCAAGCTGTATAACATGAGAAACTAATCTTTCTTCTGATTGTGGAGGTTGTTGACCGTATAACAACGAAGATCTCCTATCTAAATAAGTGTAATATGATCGAATAAAAGCATTGAAACCCCACATAGACTTAAAATGAGGATCAGAGAAATTAGATAAATCGAATGGCAAGTTTTCAATCCTTAAAACCGCCGGAGTTTTAAGGCAAAACACACCGTGCATAAGCATTAAGCCTTTAAGGGCAACGACCCAGCATTGTGTCTTCTCCATTCGAGAAGTGAGAGCCCAAATCAAAGGCTTCAAGCTCACTGGAGATGTCCGTATCCAAGCAAAAACTCTCTGTGCATTTCTATAATCTACGGAGCTTTCATTATGGTTTGTAGCCTTAATGATGGCAGACTCAAGATCAGGATTCCGGTGAGACCTCCGCCGTGAAAGGGTGGCCTTCATTATGGCTTTTTGGTCTTTGAGGGCTCCAGAGGCTCTTTGCCAAAGATTCATTCCCTGATGTGAAAATTGAGGGTGGAAGGATTTAATTTGGAAGAATGAAGGGCTTTGCTCCATTTTAGGCAGGTTTAGTGGGATTTTGTATAAACAAACAGGAATTAACGTAGTGGTCGGCCACAAAAACTATCAATTATAAATATCATTAATTTATGATTAGATTATGTTTAATATTAATGCTTTTTTTGTGGAGAAGGGAGGGAAGTCTGCATAATGTTCCAAGATTTATGAGTTGGCACATCTTTTGACTTTGTCATCATCATCTTTTTATGGCCTCTGTCTATATAATCATTTGCATTCATTTTATGGGCTTCATTCATAAAATCACCCATTTGTGGGCTTCTCAAGTTGTATAAAAAAAACCCAGTTTAGCCAGGCCCAAAAACAACCACTTTGTGGGCTTATACAATATGCGGTTGGGACACATTTGCTTGAGCAAAAAGAACAAGATCGTCCAACTTTACTCAAATTTGAACACATATCCAGCTTTAAAATGGCATCACATGCATCCTTGCCTTGTGTGGTTAAGCTTTTAAATTGTAGCCATTAATATTTTTAGTCCAACGGTACTGTATCACTTCTTCCTTGGTACCAAAATCCCAACTTTGAGAAATTTGATTTATTCTACCAGTTTCTAAGAAATTTCTTATTCATTGAATTTCGACTAAAGCTATTATTATTATGATTAAGAAAATGGGTATATACATTATTCATATGAACCTTCAAGAACATGCATGTGCTACACTAATTAAGTTTCTCTTCTGATAAGTATAAAGAAAAAGTAGATGCAACTAATTATTTTCACATTTAGATGTGACAAATTAACTAATTGATCATTCTTGTCCGAATCTCATGTTAATGAACTAACTCCGACACCTTCCTTTTCATGGCCATAGCTAATATATTCTTCTTATAACTTAATTAACAAGTGTTTGATATTACTCTCTTCTTTTTCCATGACAAGTGTTATTTTTCAATAAAAATTATCATTTTATAAACTTAATGAATAACTAATTATTATTAAGGATTTGGTAAACAAGTAAAATATGATTAGACTGTCAGGGTGGGTGTAGTAATAGAGGGCTTAGATGGATTGTATAGAGAACATCATTGAGAAAAGTGATTAAACATAAAGAGATTAGCAAAGTGTGGCCCACTCGCCCATCAGCCCAAATTAACTGGACTCTCTGCACTGCACACCAATATGCGCTCCTACAATTAATTATTGGAGACCAAAGATTTCTTTTTTCCTATTTTTCTTCCAAGATAATAGACAAAATTAATAAATTATGAGCTTATGTGTCTGACTTTATTAGGAAAACTATAATTCTTTTATAGACAAAATTAATAAATTATGAGCTTATGTGTCTGACTTTATTAGGAAAACTATAATTCTTTTATATATATAAATTATCAGGTTATGCGTCAATCAATAATTTTTTATTTTATTTTATTGCACGTCATATAAAATCTAATAGAAGGATTCGATCATAGGAATTTGACAGAAATAAATAAATTAAAAAAGGGAAAATAATGAGAAAAATAAATTAAAAAAAGTGGTTAGTTGCCGACAAGGAAATCTCACAGTCATATATATGAAAGATGTAATCTGAAGCAGTAACATTCCCACGTACAGAAACCCAGAGAATTTTTGTTTTATCAAACCTAACATATATTATGTATACATTTTTCAGACATTTATGTTCCATCACTTCTATATAATATAATTGTTAGGTTAGGAACCCGAATCCCTTCAAATATTTATACACATTTCTTTTTTTTTTTCTCTGTCAAATCATTCTGTCTCTATCTTTTTTTAAAAAAAAAAAAAAAATTAATAGATCAACCAATAAAGGAAAAATAACATGTCATATGCACATATGGAGGTAATATAATCGGATTATATGTTATCTATCTCTTCTAGCGCAGATACTTTGGCAGAAGCGATTACAAGGATCTCGTCTGACGTCACTGGTCTGACTGATATTCACGAACGGGATAACGGCAACTAAATCACAGTCTAAAAGCCACTTGGAGTGAAAAGCAGGTGAGGAGAGAATCCAGCAGAGTTTCAGTATAAAAACTTTTTCTTTTTTTCTTTCTTATCTTTACCTTAATCCTATTTATAGAGAGCCTTATACTCTTAATTAAAAGGGCTATTAATTAAGGTAATTAATAAGAAATGACAGTTACAAAATTAATGGGAATTAAATAGGCAGTTACAACTATTAATTAAGAAATTAATATGTAACCTCACTTATTTAATCAATTTAATTAAGGGACAAACCCTTAATTAAAGGATCTAATATGAAACCTTTTTCATACCCGTGTAATTCCCATATAGATATGCATTCGGGTCCACATCGAAAGTTATAGGCGTATTCAGACTCCAACAATCATTGTTATCTCTATTCTTTTAAATATTATAATAGAGAGTTGATTAATTAATGGTATAATATTAAGAATAGATTATTTTTTTAAAAAAAGAAAAAAACTTAAACCACGTATAGAGAAATAGTTTTCAATATGTTTTAGATTGTAGAATTCAATATGAAATATTCAATTTGGGTAAAGGTAGGACTTAATAACACTAATATTTGATCAAATAATACCAAGGGTTACATATAATCTGATTTTATGAAGATTGAAATGCAGTCCTTTATAAATATTGATTAGAACCAGATTGGTTCTTAGATGTTTTTGATATAAAATGATTACTATATTTTACAATATAAAATTGGAGATGGACTTCCATACCTAGAATTTGGACATATTATCTAAAAATTAAAAATTCTATCCATATATGTCAATATCATTGCTGAAACCTAATCCCAATCCAAATGAATCAAAAGAGGAAACCACATAAACCACTTTTGTTTACGTCTTCCTTCTCCTTTTCATCCCTTAATTTTCTATGCATTCGACCCAATACTGCAATTTAGATACTTATCACAAATTATTATTAATGTTGTTGTTATTTATATTTTCAGTGGAATTTAAAAACACTTAGACTCCGCTTGAGACAAATAAATCTAAATTGTAAAATTCATTTACAAATGAATTTCATATAAAATTCATTATACTTGAAATAAAATTACTAAAATATAAAATTGAAAATTAATTCTTTATTTTTATACTTGGAATAAATGAATTCATTTTTATTTTATTTCCTAAAATATGTTCAATGCCAATTTTGATACATTCTTTTAATTACTCACAATAAAAAAAAAAAAATTAACAACCGTTAATAATCATTTTAAAATTTTCAACAAACACTGAATCGATGATAATATAATTAAAAAAAAGTCATATATATATTTATATTTAATATTCATTGAAGTAATTAAATTGAACAACTTTTGAATAACAATATCTAAAAGAGAAAAACGATATAATTATTCTATCTTACTCCTTAAGATTAATAATTCGATATTTAATTGAATATGATGGCTATAGCCCACAAGCAACATTGATGACTAATTTGTCTCTAAAAATCTACTATTAAAATTTAAACAGAGTAATTAATTATATTTTATAAAAGCTAATATGACTGTTTTTTCAGTCATAATTTAGAAAAAAAATAGAAAATAACACGAAAAAAAAGACATACACATCGACAACCACTGAAACTGGTTGGTGAAAATCCAACGAAAACGAGTCAAAATTCGGTGATGGTGGTTTTGGGTGAGAGAAGAACAGTGGTAGGAGAGGGAGAAAAACAGTGGTGGGGGAGGTAGAAGAACAAATTACGTTAGCTGCACAATGGTAATTTTTGTTTTAACAAATGATTAAGAGTGTATTATAGTATTTTCAAATTTAACTCTTAAAAATATGAAATTCATTTGCAAATTCCACCTATTTTGGTGGAATTTGGTGAAAGTATGATAAATTTCATGTAATTAAATTCTATTTTGCATTTCAACTATGAAAAATAGGAATTGCAAATGAATTTTATAAAATTTTATGAAATTTATTTGTTTCAAGCACTATCTAGTTATAAAATGTAGGAATTTGAATATATTTTTACACTGCAAAATCTATATAATATATATAATCGATTTGATTTAGTGGTTCGTACTAATAGATACCTAATGATTAATAACTAATAGAGAAAATATTATAAATGTTTGATAAAAATTGGTTAGCGGTTGCTCATTTTTATAATTATAAAGGAAAAACACATTATATATTCTTGAACTTCAATATTTTTTTATATTAAATCTCTACATATACTTTTAAAAGTGGATATTGGATTTTTATATATTTTGAAATTCTCACGTTACATTCAATTTAAACGAGACTAGAGAAATTCAAATACACGTTCTATTAATTTTGCATGAGGCCACCTTAAAATACCTATGAGATTCAATAAGATATAAAACATTAATTGAAGAAAAATCTAACTCATCTTCTTCCACAAGTCTTAAATGATTGTATATTTTTTTTATTATTTTTTTAATATTTTAGTGGATCCTATAGTTATTTTAAAGTGACTTCAAGCAAAATTAACAAAATGTGTCTTTCAATTTTATCAATTATGTCTAAATATTAGATCTAATGTAAGTGATATGAAAAGTACAATAATTCAATATCAATTTTTGAAAGTACAGTAATCTTATGTAGAAAAGTGTTAAACTTTAGGGACCACATAATGCATTTTTCTTAATTATTATTATTATTAAAATTATTGTAAACAATTAGAAATTTATTATTAATAAAAGAGTATTATAATATAAATAAAAAAAAATAAAAGCTAATCGGGTATCAACTATAAGAAATGGAGCATTTGAAACAACTGTTTTAGAACAAAAATTAGCTAACATCAGGTGATTAAATAAAAAATTCAACATACTTTTACAGCAACTGATCAATTAAAAAAAAAAATTACTAGTTACTTCAAAAAAATTAAACCAAACATCCTTTAAGATAACTTCCAAAGGGAAAATTGCATTGCGTGGCAGTCTTGTTGTTGCCAAAGTTCAAATATGTTGGGATCTGGAAAATGTTGGATATTACTATATATGTGATTAAGTTTGGATCTTAAAAGTTTCAATAAAATCATGATAAATTATTTGTTTTAGGCTTTAAAATCCAGTGTCTTAAAGGTTAAGCCCCATGGATTTCCCAGTCCCAGGAAATTTCGATCCCAATATAATTAAAGTTGGAATCTTTGAAACTTTTGGCCTTGTTATTTATATATTTGTCTTCATATTCGATGTCCGGTACATGAAATGTATAATCTTCTCGTCAGATTATTTATCCAGTACCAATTTCAATACATTCTCATTCCTTTATTTCTTAGTTCCTTTTGGTTCTATATAAAATGACATATTGATGCAGATAGTAGGAGTGTTTAAACATGAATTGAATGAGTTGCTGTTAATTTTTCTAACTCATCTAAAATTTTAAATTACTTAAACACAACCCAACTAAATTATAAGTTAAACTCTTTATCTTAAATTGGTTGGATTATCACTGGATTACAAGGATTTTTTTCAGTTTGGCGTGACAAGTAAAAAAAATTGGAAAAATGAGGCTATAGTAAAAAAATTTAGAAAATTGGTGTGTCAGAAAACGGCAACTTAGGTTGCCGTTTTCTGACTTGGAGAGTCCCACGTCGAGTTGACATTGGGTTGCCAGAAAACGGCAACCTAGGTTGCCGTTTTCTGGCAATTTTATTATTTTTTTATTTTTTAACGCGCAAAACGACACCATTTTGCGCATTGGTTGGAGAATAAGTGGGACCCATCACGTCAGAAAACGGCAATCTAGGTTGCCGTTTTCTGACAGTGGGTCCCATCGGACCCTCTCTTACTATCGTGCAAAACAGTGCGCGTTGTGTCAGCCATCGTGCAAAACAGTGCGCGTTGTGCCAGAAAACGGCAAGGTTGCCGTTTTCTTACATGTAATTTCTCTTATATATATATATATATATATATATATTATAAACTTTAAATTCTATATTTTAAATTTGAAATCTTAAATATTTGTTACAAGTTTCCGGTGTACTTTAACAAATTAATATAAAAAATTGAAGGAAGTAATAAACTTTAAAAATGATTTTAATATCTCTAAGACTCTAAGTAATTCTTTAATTTCATTTAGATAACTTAAAATTTATTATATGTATCAAAGTTTTGGCTAAAATATTTTAAAGTGATTTTAAATGTTTAGGAGAAAATTTTAACGAAAAAAGAGTTTTGGGTAAACAAATTGATTTGGAATAAAATTATAATTTAAAAAAAATGCAGTTCACCAAAATAAATATTATTGTAAATTCTATGTGTCAAAGAGTGTTAAAATATTTTATATCGAATAGTTACAAAAATATAAAAAATTTTATGTAATTTGGATAATTTTTGTTTTACAAATTAACTTTCTAGAATTAAATTAAATCAAAATAAATTTTTTCACATAAAATTAGAGCCATTAATCCTGCAATATTAGGCCACTTATCCAGTTTTACAAACTTTACGTTCCAAATTTAAAATATGTATTTGGCTCTAGGTATGAGAGTGTATGTTAAACATCTTATAATGAGTAATTATAAAAATATAATAATTTTTATAATGCCTATAACAATTTCCTGCTCACAAATTTAGATTTTGGAGAATACCTATAACCTTTTTTGTTCCAAATAATGACTTAGAGTTTGGATTGTCACCTTCACATGAACTATAGAAATTTGAATTAATCGACCCCAAATAAGTATTATGGCACACTATAACCTATTTTATTCCAACTAATGACGACCAGAAATGTAGGAAAAAATACATAAAATTTTTTATCCCTCAGTAGCTAGTTGCAATTCATTGTACAGATGAAAGAATTGCAATAGAATAAAATTCGGAAAAATAAGAAAATCAAATATGAAACAAACAATTTCATATCTCAAATAATTGAAATAAAAAAAATTCCCAAAAATCAAAGAAACAATAAAATAATAACAACAAATAAATTTCAGAAGTTTATATACAAACCGATTTGAAAATTAGTATAGAAAGACTCGCAAAAAAAAATGAAAAAAACAAATAAAAAACTAAAAATTTAAAAATCAAAGCTAGAAGAAGAGAAAAAAATATGGAGCTATTGTCGGTAGATAGACTGTTAACTGTTCCAAACTTAAAAAGAAAAGTTAGAAAATTTTGAAAATAGAAAGAAAATTGTTTTTTCTCTAACCATCCGATTCATTTTTTTTCTTCTAGAAAAAATAGATATGTTTTATGTATTTTTAGGGGAGAAAAAATTGGTCTGTCAGATTATAAAAATTTTATAATATATATATATATATATATATATATATATATATATATAGGTTGCCGTTTTCTGACAGTGAGTCCCACCGGACCCTCTCTCACCATCGCGCAAAACGGTGCGCGTTGTGTCGAAAAACGACAATTTAGGTTGCCGTTTTCTGGCGTGGTGGATCTCACCTATTCCCCAACCAACGCGCAAAACTGTATCGTTTTGCGCATTAAAAAATAAAAAAATAATAAAGTTGCCATAAAACGGCAACCTATATTGCCTTTTTCTGGCAACCCAAGGTCTACTCGACGTGGGACCCTCCAAGTCAGAAAATGACAATTTAGATTATCGATTTCTGACACACTAATTTTCTAAATTTTTTTACTATAGCCTTATTTTTCCAATTTTTTTTACTTTTCACGCTAAACTAAAAAAAATTCCCGGATTACACGGGTTGTGTTAATATTCTATGATTTATTATAAACATAAAAATTTTATATTATCTATAGTTATATTTTTTAAGTATACAATATTAATTTTATTCTTGTAAATATTTTTTTAGATAATGTATACATATTTTTTTTTTTTTTAAAAAAATTAATTGTATCCCCTAAAACTTAATTTCTTGCACCAAAATTTAATTTAATAATATTTATTTTTTTTTATATATTTTTAATATTAAAGATTATCAAAATTTTAACGTCTCATTATATACGATATGAATACTTATCTTCTTATTATTACGTAAAGCTTAGCTATTTATACTTTTTATCGGCTGATAACTTATTTTTTTATGTCATTCAAAAATTAATTTTTTACTTTAAAAATTTTTCTTACATTATTTGGAGTGAGTCCATATGTTAAGATAATTTTTGGAGGTTTCTAGCATTTTTTCCAACCCGATCAAAGTTTAGTAACAGCAAATCTAACCGCTTCTTATTTTTATTTTTTTATTTTTGAGTGCCTATTTAAACTCAATTTTACCTCAAATTATATTCTCGAACTGCTCATGAATTGTACTTTATAATAGTCAAATAAAATATTTTTCGATCTCGGATTGTATAATTCACTCCAATATCACTATTCATGGCTCGAAAAATAATATTTACAAAAACTGGGCATTACATGATAAATATATGAGTTTAAATATACTAAATATTTTGATATAGATTTGTATTATATAATATAATAATTTTGATATAAATAATAATTTGAGTTAACACAATAATTAGATAGATTAGTTAGTTGGGTTATATAATAACTCATAACCCATATAAATATTTTTTAAAACTTTAAAATAGGTTATATGGGTTATAATAACCCATTAAAATTATGAAAAAAATGAGTTAGACGGAATTGAATTAGACGGTTTGAATGGATTACAACATTTTTAAACGCGCCTAATAGATAGATAGCGCTATCTCTCTCTATATAATATTATTTGTATATGGAAAGTTGTGCTTAATATTCATGCCGAGTACATTCAATGCTAGTTCTAACATGACTTTAAGTCATTTTAAAATTAGCTATACCGAAATAATAATTTATTACTATTTTTCTTAAACATCCGACATCTGATTTTCTCAAACACACATAGCCTCAAAATTTGATGGTTTTGGTTCCTCACAATTTTTATAGAAATTTCTTTGAAAAACTTATTATTTTGTAGTTTGATCCTCCCAAATTATTTAATTCTATGTATGTTTTATTTTAGCCTACTAATATTCATCGATCCTGCGTTGGTCGAATGATTTTGTAAAATGTATATAGTTAGTTAGGATGTTTGGTGAGAAGGGACACAAAAAAATGGTAAGCCACCTTATACATGTTCTTTCTCTGTCACAGTTTACATATCCATACTTGGACATATCGATAATTGAAGTATTCTCCTCCTAGTGGCTTCTCCACAGTATTTATTTCACAAAATTCTCTATTGTTGGAATATTAAATTTAAAATAATAAAACCAGCCAATGGCATAATGTCAGATCGATCTATTGATGATGTCATGGAATAATTCTGTATTAACTTTTTAGCTTTCTGAGGGTATTTGCCAATCTAATTTCAACATTCGTAATTATAATAATAAGAGACTATTCTCGAAAGAAAAATAGTAATTATAAGAGATATTATTATTATTATTTTTTTATTTGTGTCTCAATTATTATTAGGCAAAATATTTCATGAATAACAACTTTCTCATAGAATCCAATCCAATCCATCCTCCTTGTCATTTTTCCTTTATCATCACCCTTCTCTTTAAGAAACAAAACATTAGGAAGACATGAATGCGTGAAACTTGCATCTTACTTTATTTTTGTCTAATGTCTTGTTTATCGGTTAAAAATCTTAGTAAATTTTATAAGGTTCATAAAGCAATTTGAAATAAACAAAACATGGAAACTAATGTTTGATCCATTAACTTATTGTCATGGAAAAAGGCTATTAAATAAAATTACCGTTAATAATACCAAAACTCTAAATATGTTTGCAGGCACGAATCTAAAATTTCATCTCAATTGGGCAAAATTTATCATATTATATTGCATCCCAAGTATCACATAAATAAATACATAGATTAATACAGTAGTGGGGGCAAAATAAAATTTATAATGGAGGCAAATATAAAAATATTACAAGGACTTAATAGAAATTTAACAGCAAATTTGCCCCCCACTTAGATTCTTCCTTGCATGTTTGTATATAATTTCATATCAAATATATAAAGTAGAGGTGTTCAAAAATGGTATAACCCGTTCAAATCGTTTAATTCAATCCTTTTAATTCATTTTTTTTTCATAATTTTATTAGATTATTATAATCCATATAACCCATTTTAAGTTTTAAAAAATATTTAAATAAATTTTGGATTATTATATATAACCCAACCAACTAATCCACCAATTAATCCATGGCCTATAGGTGTTCAAATATGTAAATTATTTTTGTAAATAGAAGGAGACAACAGTGGAATTAGTTAAAAAAATGATGCATTATTTTAATAAAATATTTATAAAAATGAAATTAATGTTTTATACTTAAAAAATATAAATATGAATAATTCATAATTTATATGTTTATAATATATCATAGACAATTAAAAAAATTCATATAATCCATTAATAAACCAATCAACCCAACATAAAAATTTTAATTTAGCTGAGTTGAATTGAGTTCAACTCATTTAAAATTTTAAATAGGTTAAATGGAAAATTAATCATAATCAATTCAATCTATTTTTGAATACCTCTAAATTATTATAAAGTAGGAAATATTTATAATTATGGTCAAGGTAACTCTAAAGTGGCTTAAGATATTTTTGACAAATCATCAGAAGTTGATTTGTTTGGCAATAGTAATATTTAATGTTCAATTTTTTCATAGTTATAATTAAATATAATTTATTTTTTAAAAAATAAAATAAAAGTAGAACAATCGTGAATTCACAAATTATCAAATTTGATTATTCATTATTCGAATAATTATAACATGATATCAGAGTTACAAGAAAATTAAATGCCTTGTGATTATAGAACATATGGATTAAAATACAAGATCCAAGAAGAAAGGAAAAAGAAAAAAAGAAAATATGATGTTCAAGGAAAAGGGGGCTCAGGTAAGAAAGAATAAACGCCCAAAAAAAAATTGAGTAGATAAAATAGAATAGCGTGTCTAGATAAGTGACAATTGATTGGACTAATTGCACTTGAAAAGGGCGTATTTTAGAGAATTTTATGTCAGATATTTAAGGAAAATCGATAAAATTTTATTGCCAACAGTAAAATGGGTTGAGTCATTCTGACGCAATAGTAAAGTGATGATTATCAAATATACTTTTTGTGTATGTATATATATATATATATGAATGAGGTGGTGAGAGGAAATTATGAGTAAAACATGATCTACAGACATTTTTGAGTAGAAAGCATTAAAATCTTTGAACAATATGTGATTTGGATTTTATTGTTGGATGAAATTAAGTTGATAAAAACCGTAAGTATATAACCAAGAAACATACAGAGTTGATAAAAGAGAGGGGTCCATGCATTAAAATCACATAGAGAAAAATGATGGCTACGAATCATGAAATCAGATCTTTTACCGAGACCCCTAGAGAGAGAAATGCAAGGCATCAAATTGGCCTCTGGTTCTTGTTTATCTTAATAATAATACTGAAGATAATAAATAAATAATCAGAAAATCTGAATGTAATATGGTGTATATTTGCCTCTGCAATGGACCAAACTTTTAAAAGTGTACTTTATTGACTTTCCAGGAACTGAGTTATTACGTAGCATTTTTGTCTTACTTTATTTTCCTCTTTACCTTTCTTTTCTTTCCTCCTTTAGTTTCTTTATATTTTTAGGGTAACTTTTCTTGAATAATTAACATATAATTTTAATAATTAAGCTAGGTTAGGGCACGTTGGGCTTTTCAGAGCTGACAATACCCACCAAACAACTTGTCAGTATCTCTCTTTATCTCTTCTCTCTTTCACTAAGCATGTACAAAAAGAAAAGCACAAAATTTCTGTAGAAAACAAAAATGAAAGTTCCATGAAGGTAATAGAAAACAAACAATGTGAAACAAACAAACAAACAAATCTACTCTATGCCTTAAAAGTATGTGAAATGGCAAGTGACTGAGATATATGGAGACATGGATACATCATCTATGCATCAGATCATACATAGATGCCATAGTGTCCTAGATGCCAAGGCTGGTTCACTTATTCTTAGGAAGCGAACAAGACTAAACCAGACAAAGGCCTCAGGTTTCAATGCAAGAACAGGGGGCCATAATACTTGCCATCATGAAATTATTGAGGGACACTCATTATCTGTTTTTGAAATTACATTACCAATTTTTTGTTTCTTGTCTTTTGCTTTGCTTCAATGATACATCTGTTGAACCTTCATATATTTTCATGTTACCTTCCCTTCCATATATTTGGAATTATACATTTTGGCTTGTTTATTCTTTTCTTCACTAATTTTGTATCTTAATTCTTGTTATGTTTATAATTATAAAATGAATCAAAACACCACCCGATATTAGTGGGATTTTATTTTCACGTTTCTGTCTACTTTTTTCTTTTTAGAATATATATATATTTATATATAAATATATCAAATAATAATGCTTTCTTTTCACTCAATTATTTGATATATAGGTGAATATTGTCACTACATTATTAATGAGATTTATGTTGTTGAGATCGCATCAAGAGGAAAATAAATTTTCTTTATTAATTAGTATTTGGATGTTGCTTTTCACCTCACTGAAAAGGTTAATTAATGTGATATATATATATCTTTTAAAAAGGAAAAAGAAGAGAGAATTAAATACTAAAATGTGTTAACTTTCCCCCCCTATAGCATGTGAGTTTCCCAAGAGTGAAAAAGCCAAAGTTAATTCTGTAATCAACCCGCCAATTGAGCTTTCCAAAAGTCAATAAAAATGGTTTTGTAAAATGTTAAAAAATTAGATTAACAAAAAAAAAGAGGATTAGATTTAGAGACGAGGACAATTGGGAAGGATGATTGACACCTACTTGCTTTATAGGAAGCAGCATCAGCATGTGTGAAGAATCCATATCTTCCACCTTCTTCACTTCCTTTCCAACTCAACTCCAAAACAAACTCTACCTAAGGAATCTTCCCTTTTTTTTTTCTCTTAATTATATTCATTTCTATTCTCTCTCTCGATAATATTATATATAAATGTATTTTTTTTTTAAAAAAAAAGAAAGAGTAGTACTATGAGAACATAAAAAAAAAAAGTGTGGCCAAAGGTTTAATTCATTCTGTGCACAAGGTAGCATTCCTTTTACAGAGCAGTAGACCAAAGTATTATGCCAGTTCGAGTCAAGTAAGCTTGTATTGAAAGTGTGAGAGAGGCTAACAGTAATTGTTACTTAAATGTGATAATAGCCATATACACTTACAATTAAACATAGTAATTTAAATTAAGGGCTTAAATTATGATGAAATTGAGACTTAAAAAGTTCAAGTGGACATACTTTCATTTGAGGGATTTATAATTGTATATTTTCATAATTTGTCAATATTTCAATGCATTTCTCTGGTACGTACAAAATACAAAAGGGACGCTGTTACATGAAGAGGTGTGAAGTTCTTTAATAATATCAACAGAAGATAAAATACAGGACACGCAGTAATCAGTATAGGGTAGACATAGTAAATGTACAAATGCCCTCTAGATTTTCGATGATGACTAATTTATCCAAATTCAAATTTTAAATTAATGTACTATACAACTTTTTTTTGTTTTCTTTTGGTACAATTTACTATATGACTGTTAATTTATAATCATTTTTAGCTATTTCATTCAAAAACTATTTTTCCATCATTTTTCAAATAATTTATTTTCTATCATAATTTATATTTCGATAATTATACAAGGAAAAAAAAATATAAAAGATGAAAAAGCGGGTAAAATTATTTTAAATTAAAAATTACGTACTAACCTAATTTTAAAAAGTTATTTCCGATAAAAATTTATAAAATTTGTATATATTTAATAATTGTGGATTAGCCATTATTTTAAATTGGCTTAAATCATTTTAGAGTTAAACTTACAATAACAAACTCTTATTATTTTTCTTCAACATAATTTTAATATGAGATATTTTGATTTTTTTTTTAATTCTGCAATCAAATTAAAAAAATATAGTTCATTATTTTTTAATTCTTCAATCAAATTAAAACATAAATCTATAAGAGACATTTATGTTGTGAATTTATGTATATAGTTCATTATTAATAAATATGATTTCGATATGGATGATTGGTATTAGATATTTTATATTTCTCTATAAACTAATATTTGAATTTCATAAAGTCTAACACAAAATTTATAAGTGTATTAATTAGCAGGGGTGAGCATGCACCGGTTAACCGGTCCATGAGTCCCAAAAAAAATCAGTACATTAACTATCGGTTTTTGAAAATCACTAACCATTAACCAGTCCGTTACTATCGGTTAACCAGTCCATCGATTTCGAATTTTCGGATCGGTTAACTAATATTATTTCGGTTAACCACTATAATTATAAGATATATTCATAAAAAAATTAAAATGTCCAAAATACTTAAAAATAAAAATTAGAAACCAAATATAATTTAACATAATATTCAAATTATAAATATAAACTAAAAATATTGTGTCAATATGCATGTATAGGATAGAAAAATATAATAAATGGAAAAATTATAATTTATTAATTTTATTAAATATTAGTTATTATTTACAACGAAAATTTTTATTTTTAAAGCGAAATATATTTAATTTAAATTGCAAGTGTTAAATGCTACCTATAAGAATATTAAAACTAACATTTCACGTTTTATTTGAATATCATTTATCATATTAAATTTTAATAATTTAAATATAAAATATTTTAATTAAAGTGTTAAAATTATTAAATTAATTATAATTAGAAATTAATTATATATATTAAAAAGTTTGAAAGGTAAAAAATTTTGTGTGTGTGGAAATAAAAATCAATCACAGATTTAACTTTTCGTTAATATATTAATGTTATATAATTTTTCGAATATATTATGATTTTCATTATTTAAAAATTAATAAATCAAAAAATAATAATAAATATTAAATATGAACATATTGAATAATAAATAAATTAACTAAAAATTCTGTTATTGGTTCGATTAACCGGTTATATGAGGCAAAACCATTAACCAGTCCATTAATAGCGATTTTTTCTAAACACTAACTATTAACCAGTCTATTGCAATCGGTTAACAAATCCATCGGTTCGGTTTCAGACCGGTTTATCGGTTAACTATATCAACCGATTTTTTTTGCTCACCCCTATTAATTAGTCTATATAGTTTTGATTAAGGGTTAATTAGTTCACACCCTATTTTCAAGTCAAGTCAATTAATGTCGGTTTTGCAAATTTAAAGTTCAAATGTAGTATATTAATAACTGGTTAACTACTGATCGGTTAACTACTAACCGTTAAAAAAAAATAAAAAAAACTTTCATCAATCTATCAAATTAAAATATAAATTTTTTAAGTTTCAAACATAAAATACAAATGATTCAAATTTAATATCAATATATTAAAATAAAATTACATAAATATTAATTTATTGGTCATCTACTTTTTAAAATTAAGATAGAATATGGATACATGTAAAAATTAGGGGTGAGTAAAAAAACCGATGGACTCGGTTAACAGAAAAAAAAATCCAAAACCGAACCGATGGACTGGTTAACCGATTGTAATGGACTGGTTAATGGTTAGTGTTTTGAAAAAACCGATATTAATGGACTGGTTAATGGTTTTTGACTCATGTGACTGGTTAACCGAACCGAAACCGAATTTTTAGTTAATTTATTAATTTTTTAATAATTTATAACAATTTATCCTAATTAAAAGTGATTATGTACTTTTTTTATTATACTAATTATTTTTAAATTTTAAAATTTTTTTAATTGGCTATTAGTAAGTATAATAATTTATCTAATTAAAAGTTATTATGAACCGGTTAATATATTTACTTATTAAATATTAATTTTTAAAAATAAATTTGCTTATATCCACCAAATATTTTTATTTTAACAACAATAATGTTCTATTATAGTGAAAAAATTTTAATTTTTAAGTATCTTGAATATTTTAATTTTATTTATGAATATATTTATAATTATAGTGGTTAACCGAAAAATATTGGGTAACCGATCCGAAAATCCGAAACCGATGGACTGGTTAACCGATGGTAATGGACTGGTTAATGGACTGTAATTTCAAAAAACCGATATTAATGGACTGGTTAATGGACTGAGGCTAATGGACCGGTTAACCGATCATGCTCACCCCTAGTAAAAATTACCTTTATATCCATATATATGTATAAAATTATATATAAACCTAGTTAACCAAATACTTAAATTCAAGTCAAAGTACATTAACCATAATTTTAAAAATTAAAGTCGACATTTACATCCAATCGGATTTATTAACCGTTAAAGTGGGTTTGAATTTGATTTTTTAAACCGATTTAATAATTTTTCAATTTTTTTCCCGCCCTTGTTTTAATATCATGTAAAATTTATGCAATTCCACATAATTATTGACTTGATAGCGTGGGTTTATTGTTGTTTTAAAATTATTTAAATCATTTTCAAGTAATTATATTGCTCACGGTACTTTTTGATTTTGAAAATGAAATTTCTTTCAACAAGATTGTCCATTAAAAAAAACTAATTGCAGCTTTATCATGTTAAAGCTAGAGATAAACATAAATCATGTTAAAGCTAGAGATAAACATAGCCAGGGAAAAATGATAACCTTAACGAGAAGAAAAATCTGAAAAAAAAAAATATCTTAGTACTGTAATTAAGAAAATGATTGAAAACCTTGATTTTACAAAAATATATCAGTTGACAATTTTCTTAATTCTAAGTAATTCATTTAATTTTTCAATGCATTATCAAAATTAAATTTATCAGTCTGATAGTGCATAATAAATATGGATAAATATTTAAATTTTATTTTTAAATTTTTAAAATAACAATTAAAATGAGATAAAATTAAATGGTGAGATTGATAGTTTAACTTGGGAAAAGAGAGTAGCATAATATTAGCAAATTAAGATTAGCAGGCATATTAATAGCATTAATTAACTAAAATCATAAATAACGGCTCCTAACTGTCATTGGAATGAATATACGAAGATTTTTTTTTTTTTCTAATTCTACTCTAAAATATCTGAGTCCTTGTAAATCAGAAATTGGTTTTATATTAGCAATAATTCTGCACTTTGACAATACATGTGGACTGTACTCGTTTCAATCAATCACATAGGAAGATTTTTTTTCTTTTTGTTTCTTTTTTATTTCCTTTTTATTTTGTCAAGATATAACGAGAATTCAAACATGCAATTTCATATATTTATGACTTAACAAAGCCAGGCCAGATTTCAGAGCTTCTTCCCGAAAATAGAGTTAAGGTTGGCCCCATTTGTGTTCATCAGCTATCTAAATTAAAATTTAAGAACTGAATCCAACGCAAATTGAAAAAAATAAAAAAAAATAGAACCCAGTAGATAAAATTTGAAAATTTTAAGGTTTTATTATGCATTTTTTCTAATTTGTTTATAATTTCTCTTAATTAGACTGCCTAATAGTTTCGTAAGCATGCTAATGATATGGGTTGCTCCATGTGATGGAGTCTACCAAGTCATGGATTTAATTATTTGTGGTACACATACACAAGGACGAATTCAGGATGAAGAAATGAGGAGGGCAAATAAATATTATATATGAAGGATCTTATAAATTTGGGGAAATCAAGTTATAAGAAAAAAAATTAAGGATCAAACTAAAGAAATTTTTAAAAAATAATAATAAATATCCCTATATGCATGTAACAATTGTAGATATTAAGCTTTAAAATGTTTGTTATTTGTCTGCTTTTCTAATTTTATCGTCTCTAATGGTTAATTAAGTACATATTAAAGACTAATTATAGCAACTGTAGACAAGATTTTTTTTTTCTTAAAGAAGATTATTTTAAGGTAGACATATATATATTAATTATTGTAATACATTACTTTCTTGATCTCATAAATATAGACTTGTTTTTTATTTTCATTTGTAATATATTTTATTTTTGAGATTATAGTTTATTCAATATATATCTTAATTCAATTACCTTGTAATGAATAATAGTATAATACTATTGTTAATTTTTTCTTAAAAAAAAATTCCAAACTTATTTTCTAAGAATAACTTTAAATTATGCGATTTACTGGGACATATTTTGATTATTACAATTAAAATTGTCCATTTAATTATGGATAAATAAGGAAAATTATATATGGAAAAATAAACATGCTTATATTTATGGGATGGATGGATGGAAAGGAATACTTATCTTTAAATGGTTTCTATTCCCTTATAAAGGTATACTCAAGTATGGCTTGCATGCAATAATGCATTTATTAGTTTGTGATATAGTACGGGTTATCTTGCCACATAGATTGGTCCAATATTGAAATTATGTTATTATGTAATTAATGTTGACAAAATAAAAAATGAAAGCTTTAATGTGTGAATTACGAATTTCAATATGCAATTGCAACAATTGCCCGAAGGGCAAGAGTTTAAGCACAAATTAATGCTATAATTGAAATATAAAATGAATAGAAGCAATTTATTATCATCTTTAATTTTATTTAATTTTCCTTCTAGGACCAAAGCATTAAAAACTTTACCTTAAATATAAAGACCAAGTCATGGCATAATCAAAGCGGCAATATTTGGTTCTAACGAAGAAGAGTTAAAAATTCCGTTCTATAAAATGATTACAACCCTATTGAAAGAGACCACACAACCCTCACTTAATTAGACATTAATTAATTAATTAATTTTCCGGTAATAGCTAGCTAGCTATGATTATAAGTTAAAACACGGAAACTTTTGTTACTCATTTTCTATTATTACCCTAAAGATTTTATTCCATTCACATGAAAAATTATCCATTTTAATTTAAGAACCTCACCATTCATTTGTTTTTAAAGAGAAGTGATGTGAGGAGGAGGAGAATGGGAGGTCACGTGCAAGAGAGGTCTGGCCTGCATTTATTCATGCAAGTTACAGTGTGATATGAATAATGAGTGTTTGTTTGGTTGTGGAGAGGATGTTTTTTTTTGTTTCTGTCCAAATGCTCTCTCTGTGTGTGTGGGCTCAAAGTTTGAAGCAAAATTAGGATTGGGTCACTCTCTCTCTCTCTCTCTCCCTCTCTCTCTATAAAACTGCTCTATATAGAGACCTTACTTTACCTGCAGAAGCCGAAGCAGATCAAGAGAAGAAACAGATGTGGGGGTCAATGGAACAACAAAGCCCATAGCTTACCCATCAAATTTTATAAAATTTATACATAAAAAAGCTTAAAGAAAGTTGATTGCAGAAAGCAATAGCTTTTCTTTCTCCACGTTCTCTTTTCTTTTCTTTTCTTTTCTTTCTGTCTTTTAAACTTTCTTTCTTTCTTTCTTTCTCTCTCCCCCATTTCCTATCAGTAAAGCTGAAAACCCCACTACCACCCAAAAACACCACCACCTGTACACCTAAAGATTAATTTTCTTTCACTTCACCAATAACAGCATATAGTCTCCAAATCCCAACAATCCATCCATGCTACACAATCCCACTACTTCTTCTTCTGCTCCTTCTCCCAATTCTTCTGATCCTAATTTCCCTGCCTTGGATAATGGCCTCACCAACAAAAGGAAAAGAAAACCTGCTGGAACCCCAGGTATATACATACTCATCTCCTTTAATCTTAATTCTTGTTGGGTTTTAATTAATTGATTTAATTATATGCGTGTAGATCCAGATGCAGAGGTTGTGTCCCTATCACCAAGGACTTTACTTGAATCAGATAGATATGTATGTGAGATCTGCAACCAAGGGTTTCAAAGAGACCAGAACTTACAAATGCATAGAAGAAGGCATAAAGTGCCATGGAAATTGTTGAAAAGAGAAACTCAGGAAGTCAAGAAGAGAGTTTATGTTTGTCCAGAACCAAGCTGCTTGCACCATGACCCTTGTCATGCTTTAGGCGATCTCGTTGGGATTAAGAAACATTTTAGAAGGAAACACAGCAATCATAAACAGTGGGTCTGTGAGAAATGCTCCAAAGGTTATGCTGTTCAATCCGATTATAAAGCTCATCTCAAAACTTGTGGTACTCGTGGTCATTCTTGCGACTGTGGTCGGGTCTTTTCCAGGTATATTCAACTACTACCCATTTCGAAACCCTAAATTTCCTCCATGAAAACTATATATATATTTTTTTAATATATATATTCTTTTCTCACTGATCTCTCTCGCATGAAATTTAACCTCATACATACATACCCATCTTTCAAAAAGAAATTAATTTTTTTTTTGAAAGATATTCCAAGTCCAAGAATGATTTCTGATAAGTATAGATGACTTCATGCTTGCTTATGTACCAGATGATTCAGACCAGCCAATGGAATTAATTTAAAAGGGGGACAGTGCGATCACAACTCCCAAAAAAAATGTTTCCATTGGCTAAATCTAAATTATTCTCAATTAACCAGTTGTTCGCAAAAACAGACCCCATCTCCATTTTTTTAAAAAGAAAAACCTTTTGTATTGTTTTGTATTAATTAATATATGAAACCTAGCCTTTATTTATATATAATCCATGGTGCAGATTCTTAATCAATATAATAATATTTGTTTCTTGGCAACCCTACACGAGGAAGCTCCTTTACTTATCTGTAATAATCAGTTTTCCTATTGAAACAAATCCAAACTATACACTGACATAATTATCTAATTCTAATAATCCTAATTTGTTGTATTTTAATTTCAGGGTTGAGAGTTTCATTGAACATCAAGATGCTTGCACAGTAAGGCGAACTCAGCCTGAACTACAAGCATTGCAACCGGCTTGTTCTTCTAGAACAGCTTCAAGCACTAGCCCTTCAAGTGATGCCAATTTTAGCATTGCCCCTTTACAAGGAATGCCAATCCCCAAACCAACTGAGCCTGTTTTCTTATACTCATCATCAGATAGAAACGATGCTTCTACTTCTAATCACCAAGAACACAATCTTGAACTTCAACTCTTGCCATCATCCGCCAAGTTATCTTCCCACAATCCTGATGAACGTTACCCTACAAATTTGAAGCTTTCCATTGGATCATCCGGAGAAAAGAACGAATTGGATTCAAGGAGAGAGAAAATTGCTAGTGATACTAATTTAGAAGCAGCAAAATTGAAGGAGATTGCAGGTGAGCAATTGAGGTTGGCCATGGCTGAGAAGGTGTATGCTGAGGAGGCTAGACAGCAAGCAAAGAGACAGCTCGAAATGGCTGAACTAGAATTCGCAAATGCCAAAAGGATAAGGCAACAAGCACAAGCTGAACTTGAAAAGGCTCAAGTTTTAAGAGAACAAGCTACAAAGAAAATTAGTTCTACCATTTTGCAAATCACTTGCCAAGCTTGCAAGCATCAGTTTCAAGCACCGGCACCGCCGCCTCCTGCGGTGGCTGCACCGGCAGATGAGACCTCACTTGCCATGAGTTACATGTCCTCAGCAACAACTGAAGGGGAAGGAGAGTAATACAAGGCAAATATAGATTTAAGCAAAAAACCCTTAAAATCTTTGATTTGATTTTGGTTTGATTTAAAATTTCCTCTGGCTATATCAAGTAGGTGTTTTTTTTTTTAATTAATTAACCATTAAATATGCTTTGTTGTTGATTAAATTGGAGTTGTGAAAAAAAAAAAGGTTTCTTGTACTGATTTTACTATATATATATTCTTTTGATTTAAAGAAAAAGAGACACCATGATTGGTTTTTATAATAGTCCATGTGGTGCATTATTTACATGAAGATTCCCGGGAGGAGAACTGAACCCCATACTCAATTATAGTCAAAAAAAACTTATTTGAATTTTCTTAATAATTGTTTTTTTTTTGTTTGTTTAATTTTTTATGAGAGACAATAACATGTAATCATATTTTCTTTGGTACATTAAAAGTATATATAATAATGAGTGTTTATTTCCTTTGATAACTTTTTTTTTTCTTTTTTGTTTCTTTTGCTCTATAACTAATGATGGAAAGGTTAGAGTTAATTTGGTCTTTAATCACTACTCCCTCAAGAACTCATCATATAAGCTATTAATTATTTCAACTTAAGCCCGAGTGCTTGAATTATGCAGCAGATTAATTAATGATTTACTGATTCAAATAGTGACATATATAATAACGTCTGTGAATGAAAATGCTTTTGTCAGTTAATCCTATTTATTCGACAATAGGTGAATTGTCATTCGACATGTGACCGTTGGTTTCGAATGGATACTTGCTTTGCAATGGGGTTATGTTAATATTATAATTGCGTCCACAACGAAAGTGCAATCATGAGAGACAGAGGAAGAGAAGAGCTGACCTAAAATAAAATAAATAAATAAGCTGTTTACAATTCATATACAGCTTTAACTTTATTTGTATATATATATTATTGGCATTAACGGAAAAAAAAAAAAAGAAGAAGAAGAAATGAAGCGAAAAGCAAGATTCAAAACTTAGACTAATTAAGGATATGGTATCTTAAAATGCCTGCATGCCAAGGATATGAGAGGTTTATGGATGACAAATGGATAGATTAGAAGGATAATAATAATAAAGGATTATTAGAAAATGAACAATAGTATGAAGTTATTAAGAAAGGGGACCATTATTTTACTAAAAAATAGGAAGAAACATTCAAAGGTGCTGACCCTTATTTCAACATAAATTCAATGTAATAAGAGAGAGAAAGGGAATGTCATTTTCATAGCATTTGTGTCCCCTTTTAATGCTTATAAAAATGCCATGTTTTTCAGTGCCACAGTTGAAATGGTTACGCACAGTCACTCGTCCCTCTCACCCAAATAAGCAACACACTACTATATATCATCTCTCTCTCTCTCAATAAAACACACACAAAACTTTATCAGAATCAACAGAAGAGAGTGCAGCATCACACCATAACAAGATGAGACTACATAAATGGAGACCCCAATCCATCAATCTCAAGCTTTCAGACTCTTTTTAGTGATTAATGATTCAATTAAAAATATTCATATCATTCACATAAATTTCTTTTAGCATTTTTTAGTTCATAATATTCAAATTTCATAACTTATTTAGGAAACAAATCAAACCTAGGAAAAAGAAATGTAATTAGATATAAATTAACCGCAAAAACTATTGTGAATGGTTTGAACTAGTAACTTTAACACTATAGAAATTTATTTAATTCTAAAAGCGAATTTATAAAGTAAAAATTGATCATATTATTATAAAGAGAGGAGATACTTAACAATCCATTTGTAGTAATTTATCAATTTTCATTAATATATAATTAAGTTTTTGATTAGAAATCAATGTTTGAATAAAAACATTGTTATTTCTTAGAGTAAGAAAAAGGGTTATGGTTGCTGTTTCATAATTAAAACCAACCAAAAGTGAAAAAGGCAAAAAATGAAAGAGGAAAAGATGCAGATAAAGTGTTATTTATCTTAAAATTAAAATTGGTTCGGTTAGGTTGATGTTTTAGAGTGGGACCACGTGCTGTTCTTTCCCCACCTCTTAATGCGGCTTACCTTTTTTTGTCCACTAAGATGCTGCTATTCATGGCACTTGTGTGGTATCGGATCTTTCCCAGAATTATTATTCCCACCAATTAAATAGCATTAACAATGATCTTTTATTATAATTACATTATTGTGGATAAAAAATATAAAATTTAAATTTTTATCAATTTAAACTTTTCAAAATTTAATTTCTAATTATTTTACTAATCTTTAAGCTTTATTGACTCTAAATGGGCACTTTATGCGCCTCATTTGCAGTTTTTTTTTTTTTGTCGGTCAAAAGTTATTTATGTTTATAATTAACTAGTAAGAAATTTTGGATTTAACTGGTTAAAAGAAATAACAAGAAATATTTCTTAATTTTAGTTTTCTTGAAAATAATTTACTTCCATATTCAAAACAAAAATCTACAGTGAAATTTTCAAACCTTTGACGAAACTTCCGAGTAAAAACAAAAAATTTTCCAACTATTGCTTTTCTTTTTGTTGCTTTTTTTTTAAAAAAATTCAAACAATTGAAGTGCATGAAATACATTTAAAATATGTTTGCTTCACAATATTACACATAAAATATTATAATATATTACAAGTTAATATAAATACGGTATTTAAAAGGTTTTTTTCAAAAAATTAATGTGAAAATAATATAATACATCATGGATATGTTTGTATCGATGTATTGTATAAATGTGTATAATATTAGCTTGTATAGTATTAATCTGTAAAGTGTTGGTCTGTATTGTTTTGTGGGCACGTTTGGTTCGCTGTATTGTATTAGCCTGTATAATATTAGTCTGTATAGTATTAGCCCGTATAGTATTAGTCTGTATAATATTAATTTGTATTATATTATACAGTGTTTGGTATAATATTATATTAGTTTGTATTATTTTATATTGTATTTGATATATAATAGTATATTGTATTGTTTTTAAATAAAATTAAAAAATATGAAAAATTAAATTATTTTTAATATTATCAATTTAGACAAAAAAATTAATTGTAAAATACATTTTTTTTAAAATGTGCAAAAATTTCTTGAAATATAAATATATAATAGTAGATAAATTAACAATCAAACAAGCAATTTAATTAATAACATTCAATTATATAATTGAAATATATTAATAAATGTGTTAAAATTAATAATTTTATACATAGTCCCATAACAAATCAAAATAAATAAACTTAATTATTATTATTTTATTATTTTAGACATAATCCAATATATATGTAACAGGCTCATAAGTAGAAAATCATGCAAAAAAGAATTTAATAATAATAATAATAATATTCAAACTAAATAAATTTAATAAACTATCATGACACACAAAATATATATTCACAAAATAAAAATGATAATAAAATAATAAAATAGAATTTATATAAAATGAGAAAAAGTAAAAATAAGGATAAACACCGTATTAAATAAACCCAGGGGGGAGGGGTGTACTATTTTATACTGTGTATATAGGATAAAAACTAAATGTTGTATTATATAACACATGTATTATTTTTTAGAAAAATTAGCCAAACACCCTCTAATGTATTAGCCTGTATTATTTTATGCTATCCTGTATACTATACGGGAAAACAAACATGGCCTGTATGTATTATAATATACAATAGTTGGTGCAAAATTGTATTAGTATATAATATTTTATGATGTGTTTGGTGTACAATATGGTACTCTGTTAATTTTATAAAAAAAAAACTATAATATATTGTGAAATATTCCTATTGTAAATGACTACTTCTATTTATAATTAAACTCTAAGTCTACTAATATTTTGTTCCTAGTCAAACTCTATTTATTGACTTGTTCTCCAAGTTTTTGTGTCTATAAATAGGCTTATTGTGAGTTATTTAACACACCAAAAAGAGAAGAATACATATTTTCTGTGTCTTAATTATATATTTGTTCTATTTATTCTTTTATCTTTTATATTTGTTCACAACACGTTATATTATCATGATCAAGTCTCTACCACAAGTTTTGATAACTGGAAATTGGTGGTTTATTACAATCCGTCTCAAATGAATTAAAGTTTTAATTTGCAAGTAAATTTAATTTATAAATTTTGAATTATTTTAATTTTTATGATTTAATGAGATTAATTAAGGGTTGAATGATTATACACTATAAGAAAATTTGAAAGTTTCAATATACGAAATTATTTTTTTTTAAAAAAATTATAATTTAAGTCCATATGTGTTGCCGTGGAAATTAGAAAGACTTTAAAATTTGTTTTGCACACTTACAAGTTGATCCCCGTAGATTTTTACTTTTAAAAAATAAATGTGTTAATTTTTGGATCTACATAACAAATATTTTTAATGTGTATATATATATATATATTTTTGTTATGTGTAATACAATTATTTAAAGGTTACTGAAAAGCCATAATGTCATTACTTGTATACAATTTGTTATGAAATATATTATTTTTTCAATATGTCCCAAACAAATTTTTTAATTTTTAAAAGATATTCACTTCAATAGATATAACTTTAAGATTGAGATGAGAATATTAATATATATATATATATGTGTGTGTGTGTGTGTGTGAAAAAATTTGTATCAGAAAAATATTCTTGAAGATTATTTGTTTTTACTAATAAACACAAATATTAGTAACATATAGTTTACTAATTATACAAATACAAGTAAACATGAAGTTTATTGTTTAATTGATACTAATATTAGTAAATTTGAAATTTATTGATTATAGAAAACTTGAATATTGATACTGAAGGAAAATTATACATATATAATTAACATGCGGAGGTAACATTAAATAAATGTACCTACCTCTTATAGCGCAGAAATTAGTTGCGGAAGCGTCTACCAAGATCCCGTTTGTTTTTTGTCACTGGTCTGGCTTTTACCCACTCGGGGTAAGAGCAGCTAGATCACAATCTAAATGCCCCTGAAAATAAGACAAAAAACTGTGAGTGGGAACGAGCAGCCTTGCGGCGTGTACATTTTCTCGTTACCAAATTATGAGGACCTCACCTCTATTTATAGAGGTCCTAAAGGCTAGAGTCTTAACCCTAGTCTAACTCACACTCTTTCTGAGATTAGGATTTGGTAATTTTAATCAGATTAAATAACTCAATTTAATCTGGATTGGATCTTTATCCAAATTAGAGTCATGGGCGTACCCAAACTCTATCAGATACAAATACTATAATAAACATGAATTTTATTAACTGTCACAAATATTAGTAAACTCGAAATTTACTAACTGTTTGATATTAATATTAAGAACTTAATGTTTATTGATTGATTGCTTGGTATGACCGGTTTGACCATTCTTGATCAATTATAATGCATAAATTATTGAGAATTCATTTATATATATTTGTTGGAGAATTAGAAGTTTTTTTTAGTTCAATTTAAGAAATTTTCATATGCTACTTGTTCTGAAAAAATATTACTAAAATATTGCTGGATAATAAATCTAAGACAGAGTGTAACACTCCAAAAATTCTTAGTTTGTGAATTGTACATTTTGAGCCATAAATAGTACCTTCTGAGATGAATAATACTTCTTGGAATACGAATATTATTTTTTTTTGGGCTATGATGAATAGTGCAATTTGAGGCAAATCCAGTAACTGCATTTGAGGTGAAAATAAGTCCATTTGAGGTGTTAAAAACTGAAATTAAAATTCAAATAACTTTTTGTTTTGAATAGTGACATATTTGATCAAATTTGACAATGGTCAAAGTTGATTAGGAATACCGAAAAAAATCAGACCGATCAATATGATGAGTTATATATAATATAAATTATATATTTTAAGTGGAGATAGCAGAAAAGTAAAAACGAATCAAATATATCGAATTGCTTATGGTTCGATTTTCAATTTTGGTCCGATTTTTCAATCTTAATTGTGATCCGAGCTTGTCCAAAAATAAGTGACCCGATCCAAAAGTGAGCTGAAAAATGATGACCTAAAAACTCAAAGCCGAAATGAACTGACCCGGCCCAAAAATGAGTTAAAAAATGATGAACTAAAAACTCAAAGCAGAAATAAACTGACCCGAACCCACCCAACTCGATCCATTTGCCAGGTCTAATTTTTCTCTATAAATTTATATAATCTTTTCATATATTAGGTACATTTTATTCTACTTTATTTCTTTTTTTATAAGTATTCTATTTCATTTTCTAAAAAATCTACTTATATAATATTAAATATTAATATATAATGTTTCTATATATTAATATTTATTGACATTTTAAAGTATGTTGATTTAGAATATGATTGGATAATAAATTATGACTTGTTATATATTTTTAGCAATCATAATTTTGTATTTTACTTTAAATAAATATTTGTGGTTTAGTTAATTTGTATATTTTATTTGTATTCTGAATTGTACTTTGTATAACTAAAATTGAGTTTGTAGAATTTTATTAATATATATATATTTCATATACAAAACCAAATAAAATTTCGTACTTAATTACATATACATAATTACTTTGAATTACATACTTTTCTTTAATATTAACATGGCCATTATATTTTCATATAGTCTTCGGTTAAAAAAATAATTTTACATTTACAAATGTTTGTACAAAAGAACCTATATGAAAACTCTTGTCCTATTCACGTGTTGGCCTTGACCATTACGGTGTGTTCCTGGGAATGACCTCGACACCTGATTGGTAGGTATCCAAAAGGACAAAACGGTAGGAGACATATTTTTGTCTCAAATAGGACACCATAGGTGTTAAACGGTAAACAACTGCATCGGTAATTCCTATAAGTATGCCTATCTATCCACTATCAAACCAAATAAGCATGTAACGATATTCTGTTCTTATATCATCATTCTTTATATCATATACATTTATAGCATATTCATATATTCATAGCTCAATCATATATATACTCATTTATAATTGTACAGTCATAGTATATAATTAATAGTTCATGCCATATGACTCTAAATAATGCCAACGGACAAATAACAATTAAACATATGCATTCATCATATAGAAGCTTCATTTATATCAATAATCTTATTTTGTTTCATTTCTAGATGCTATATCCGATCGGATCTTAGAGTATTAGCAAGTCCAACTTGAAGTATTTAGTTAAGTCCGATCGGATCTTGGTGTTTTAGCAAGTCTAATATGAAATATTTTGCTAAGTTCAATCGGATCTTAGTGTTTTAGCAAGTCTAATATGAAATATTTTGCTAAGTCCGATCGGATCTTGGTAGAAATATTTTGCTAAGTTTGATGAGATCTTAGACTAAAGGACTAGTCCTATCGGATTTCTAATTTAAAACCGATTGGAAGTGTAGCATGACCTCTTCTAAAGTTTCCATTATAGAACTATTACACAACAAGTAGAATTTTATGTCGTTTTAACCTATAATTTTCACATAGCAAACAACCTTTTTAAGCTTAAGTCTATTCTTAACAATTATTCTCCTAGATCTTAAGTTTTTTGTACTTTAAAAATTACACCATTTGGACTTATAAATTATGAGATATACCCATAAAAATCTAGACTGCTTCCAAAACAGAGGTAGCAATAGGTCCTCAAATTCAAGCCTAATTTCAAGAGTTTTACAAGCAGAATTAGGTCACAGTTTCTTCATAAAAATTATAGATTTATGTCTTAAGTTATATCTCCAATTAGAATTACCCTATTTGGGGTATGTAGGCCAAAGTATTGCCATTACAAGAAAACCGGTCCAAGTGAACCTAGAAACAGAATTTCTCCTAAGTCAATTCTTATAGCATAATTTTTTATTTTCAAGCAACACAACACCAAAGCAACATTCCAGCAACAATTCCACATCCATTAAGTCATATATATCACTTCAATTCAAAGCAAGCACAAGCAAATAAATTAAGAAGTTCCCATACCTCAAAATGACCAAGTTTCTCTTTAAGTCTTCACTCTTTCTCTTTCCCCTTCCCTTTGCTGGAATGACTCACTAAATTCACCATGAATTCAAATCAAATTCAATTCCAAATTCAAAATTTCAGTTCTCATTGAATACGGATTAAGAAGGATAAGAAGAAAGATTAATTTCTTTACCCTTATTTGAACAAATTGGACCAAAATAAACCTTCACCCTTAAAAATCCCTTAAAAACGCATTTGAGAGAAATTGAAGAGAAAAGATGAAATTGAAAATCTGAATTTTTACTCCTCTCTTAGGTCGGCCAACAAGCCCTTAAATATGCATGAAAATGGACTATGCATTGTAAATTTCTATTTGAAAATGTAATGGCCCTAAGTGTACCCTAGTAGAGTTGGATGTATAATTGTATTCTAAGAGTATAAGAGTAATTGGATAAGTATAAGTTTATGAGTTAAAGAGAATGTAATTGTAAGAGATTAAAAGAAATTAGAAGAAATAATTGAATTGAGGGACTAAATGGGGGAATAGCGGAGGACTAAGTGGGATAATTGCTTTGAGTGGGACAAGTGGCTTGTGGCTTGACATGTGGATTGCTGTGGGCTTGCCACCTAAGCAACCACATGCAATAAAAGGGGGACTTAGTGGAAAAATCTGTCCCATTTACCACATGCAACCAGATTTGTCACTTCTCTCATTCTCTCTCTCGATTTCTCTTTTCTTCTTTCTTCTTCATTTTAGCTTTTGTTCTTCATTTTGGTTGATCTTCTGCTATTTTGGTTGGTTTGAAAAGGTTTGATAAGAGAATTGAAAAGTAAGTGTGGATTAGATTTAGTGTAATCTTTTTCTACTCCTTCTTTTTGGGTAATTAGTATGTGTTTTGAGTTGCTTGAGTATGGATTAAGTGTATGTTATTCGATTGTGCAAGAAACTTTGGAAAAGAGGAAAGACAAGGGTAAGAAAAAGATTTGAGCTGGTATAAAAGAGAAGTGGTTCAAGCTACATTTTAAGATTTGGGATAGTTATTGTTGTTTGTTAGTAGATCTATGTTAGGGATTATGTGCTAATATTTGATTAAATGCATGTGTTGATAGTTTGGAATTTTATTACTCGAATTTCTGTTATTAGTTGCATGTTGATTATATGGAAAAATTACGAGTATGTTATAGATTGTGCATGTAAAGTATTTGTTTATGTCCATATTGTTTGAAGGTCATTTTGGTTGGTTTGGGTATTAGATTTTATCTTTAGATGAATTTTATGGATTTGTAGTGTATATGGCATAATTTTGGATGATTTAGAAGTTATGCATGTGATTATAGCATGATGGGTATGAAGTATATGCTTGAAAATTGTGTAGTTTGGCATTTGAACACATGGTTCAGTTCTGTTGCGAGCGCAACAAAATACTCCTTGGGCGAGTTTTGCTTTATCGAGCATTGTCGCGAGCGCAAGCTGCATTGCGGGTGCGATAGAAGCCACTTTGGCATTCTGTCGCGAGCGCGATAACTGCATGTGTTGGGTTTTGTTGTGAGTGCGACAAGGGTCGCGAGCACGACATTGTTCAGAGTGTGAATATAAGTCTTTTTGTCCTCATTTATGTGTATAATTGCATTGGATTATGTATGACCATGCATAGTAAAGTTATATGTGATAGCATAAATGAATATATGAATTATATGCTTGATAGTTTGTTTAGTTATTACATGAATTGAGTAGATGTGGAATAAGTGGTCTGGATACTTGAGTATTTGTAAAGTATATGATATAGTGAATAAAACTTATATGTATAGCCTGAAGGATTCATAATAGTGGATAGATAAGTGTGACGCGCGCCGAACCCCAGGAGGCCCCGAAGACCTGCTTTTAGGGCATTCGAGGGAGGTTGAAGAAAACTTGTAAGAGATTGCAAGTGCGTCTATTTTGGACAATAAGGAGGTTTCTTGGAGTCGCCACCCAATAAAATATTGGAAAAGGTCGTCTAATCTCAATGAGCCTAACACAACGCATATGGATCCATTTTGGGTAAGTCAGAGATATTTTGGAGATTTCACCCTAATAAAATATTGGGATGGCCCTCTAACCTCCTGTAGCCTAAAACTATGCAAATTGGGCTTATTTTGGCAACAAGAGATATTTTGAAAACTCCACCCCAATGAGACATTGACATGGTCCTCTAACCTCGTTGAGTCTAAGATCAGAGATGGTTCGGCACTTCCCATTTATTCATACCTTGATTAAATTACAATTGAGTTTTGAATTTAATATTTTATCCCTTTTCTCATTCATTTTTAATGCAATAATTAGAGCGCATATCAATCACATAATTAAAACGGTAAATAAAGGCAAGATAAAAAAGATAAATAAAAACATAATAAATTACAATAAAATAAGGGGCGGAATACAACTCCCAATGTAAATAAAATGTAAATCATACATAAGACGAGCTATTTATTAAGGATAAAGATATTGGTCCTCGCATGCATGTTTAGAAAGAGAGATTTTAAATTGACAATTTTATTTGGATGAAAAACGAGGATATTGGTCCTATTTTATTAGAAAAAATCCAACTTATTTATAAAAATATTTTTGTGTAATTTTTAATTAAACGTGCATAAAATAAATAATTTTATTAATAATTATATGACAAATAAATTAAAAATACAAATAAAGAGAAAATAATGAATACAATAAAAAGATAAATTCTCGGATCTCCTATTTTGTTCGCATAACACAAATAAAATAATGTTAGTAATTAAATCAAGAAAATTAATTAAACACATACAACAATAAATAATAAATTAAAATAAATAAAATATGTATTATGTATAACAAATAAATTAAATGACATATTAAAACAAATAAATTCACATATTAATAAATTAACACAAAAAAAACACAAATTATGATAATAATAATAATAATAATAATAATAATAACAATAACAATTATGATTATAATAATAATAATAATAATAATAATAATAATAATAATAATAGAAATGAAAAATAAACAATTAAATAAGATAAAGTAAAAAAGAGTATTAAAAATGTTAAATCTATATCTAAAATCACATAAAATAAATAAATAAACGATAAATTAAAAGATTTACATGATGATTGATTAAATATGAACAAAAATAAGTAAAAGAAAAATAAAATTAAGAGATCGGGAGTAAGATATTTACTCTCAGATTTCGGATTCGATGGAGAAAAAATATGATTGATTTTTCTTATTTTGATTCACAAAGTAGAAATAAAAATAATTAAAATTGAAAATTTATTCCAAAAGAAAATTGTTTAAAAAAAATAGTAGTAGAAAATAAATTAATTTTTCAAGAACAAAAAATTGATTTTTTTGTCTCAAGTATGATTATTGATTAAAATCGTAAAAAAATGGAAGAAAAATAATTTAATTTCCAAGAACAAATAATTGATTTTCTTTGTTTAAAGAAATTATAATTGATAATAAAAAAATAAATTTCAAGAACAAAAAATGATTTTCTTTGTCTTAAGAAAAAATTTTTGATTAAAAATTAAATTTTTAACCTTAAAAATTTTTATTTGGAGAAGAAAAATTAAAGAAATGTAGAAAGAATTTTTGGAGAAGAAAAAAAAAGAAAAATGAAGATTTTTCATCAAAAGAGAATTCCCCATCATTTTCTTTTATCTTTTTCTATTTAAATGAGTAAAAATGAAAAAAATCATTAATTAAGGAATAAAATATGATTTTTATCAAATTCTCCTTAATTTGGGTGCAAAAAAAGAAATTATCATTAAAAATCCCGAAAAAATGTGAAAAAGTCAAAGAAAATCAAGAAAAACGGAAAAAATGGGCGAAAAACGTGTTTGCGGCAAACCAAGGGCGATCGATACCAGTCGGCGCATTGCGCGCGGAGCGACGCGGCCGAATTTTTTTTTTTTTAATTTTTAAATCTAACTAAAAACACAATAATTTTCAAACTCCATTTTTAAAATTTAATTTTTAATATATTTTTTATTATTTATTCTAAAAAGCAAATTTAACACGGAAATCATTATTTTTAACCTTTTTACCCGTAAACAGGCATCTAATTGTTAAGAGTTGCAAAGAAGAAAGAAAAACTCCATAAATGTTCATTAGGTTTTTACATAGTTAGAGTGGGTATACAAGAAGATGAAAAGAAGGTAAAAAGACTACTCTACCCTTACAATAATAAAATAATTATTACACCATTAAATATAAATATATAATATATCTAACATCGCCCCGCAAACTCACGATGCATTAATGGACAGCATTGAGAGTTTGCTAACTAAAAAATAAAAGCGTGCACGGGTATGAGACTTAGTAAATAGATCAGCAACTTGCATGGAGGAAGTGACAAAGGGAACTGTGATGGTGCCACGTTGAAAGTGTTGTCGTGTGAAGTGACAATCAATCTCAATGTGTTTTGTACGTTCATGAAAAACAGAGTTGCGGGCAATATGAATAGCACTCAAATTGTCACAATACATAGGAGTTGGCTGAGAAAAGGAAACACCCATATCAGTAAGAAGCCAGCGTAGCCAAACAATTTCGGCAGTTGTTGATGCCATCGCACGATACTCAGCCTCCGTAGAGGAGCGAGAAACAACATCTTGTTTCTTACTTTTCCATGAGATAAGAGAATCACCAAGAAAGACACAATACCCGGTAGTGGACTTACGATCCATAGGATCACCTGCCCAATCAGCATCTGAAAAGGCACGCAGTTCCAATGAGGATGATGAAGGGAAGAGAATGCTCTGAAATCTTGTGCCTCGAAGATAACGGAGAATACGAAGTACTGCTGCCCAATGAACAGAGGTAGGGGAAGTAACAAACTGACTAACAATATGAACAGCATAAGAGATATCAGGTCTGGTAATGGTGAGGTATACCAAACTCCCAACAAGTGTACGATACAAAGTTGGATCTGTCAAGGGAATACCATCAGAAGCTGTATATTTAACATTAAGTTCAAGAGGTGTATCAACTGTCCGAGCATCAGAAAGATGTGCTTGTTCAAGAATATCACCAATATACTTGGATTGAGATAGAAGATAGCCCCGAGGAGAGTATGCAACTTCTATGCCCAAGAAGTATCGGAGAGTCCCCAAATCTTTCATCTCAAAATAACGAGTTAACTGCAATTTTATTCTCTTAATCTCATCAACATCATCACCTGTAACAATCATGTCATCAACATACAAAGCAATCAAAATATGACCATTTGGTGTGTTTTTGAGAAATAGAGCAGAATCATGAGAGCTGCCACAAAAACCGAGAGATGCAATGGCAATAGAAAATTTATCAAACCAAGCTCGAGGTGCTTGTTTAAGTCCATAGAGAGCCTTCTTCAATTTGCACACTTGATCGGAATTATGAGGATAACCAGGTGGAGGAACCATATAAACTTCTTCTTGAAGATCACCATTCAAGAAAGCATTTTTAACATCCATCTGAGAGATATGCCATTGTCTTATTGAAGCAACTGCAATAAGAGCACGGACGGTAGTCATTTTGGCTACTGGGGCAAATGTTTCTTCATAATCCAGACCATATTGTTGAGAATATCCTTTCGCAACCACACGAGCTTTATATCGCTCAATGGATCCATCAGATTTGGTCTTGATCTTATGCACCCACCGAGAACCAATTGCACTTTTACCTGGAGGAAGAGTCACAAGGTCCCATGTACCCGTCTTATGCAGTGCAGAAAGTTCCTCTGCCATAGCTTGCTGCCATAAAGGATTAGTAACAGCCTCTTTATATGAAGAGGGCTCAGAAAGTTTATGGATAGAGGACAATAAAGAAATAGATGTAGAGTAAGTAGAATAAACAAAGTCTGGTAAATGAGTGGACTTACGAGTACGAGAGGGATAACGAGGAGGAGGGAGAGAATCCGCTATCTCAGAGGTGTCATGGGAGGCAATAGGGACAGAAGGGACATCAGCATGAGGAACATCTGCAGAGCTAGTAATGTCGAGCCTACAAGGCATAATGTCAGAATGATTTGGTTGAGAGATTACCTGAGGAGTTGTAGACTCTGCATCAGTGCAGAATGGATCAATGTTAATGAGATCAGATTTTGTGAGATTATGAGATTTAGGAGGAATGGAATAAAATGGTATATGTTCAAGAAAAACAACATGACGGGAAACATAGAGTTTTTGAGTGGTGGGATCATAACAACGATATCCCTTTTGACCAATACCATAACCAAGGAAAACACATAGTGCTGAACGAGAAGATAGTTTACTGCGTTCAACTTGTGAACGAAGGACAAAACAAGCAGAACCAAAGACCTTCATATGGAAATAGTCAGGAGCATAACCATACAATTTCTCAAAAGGAGACAAACCTGACGTAAGGGATGATGGGATTCTATTAATAGCATAGACAGCAGTAAGAATAGCTTCTCCCCAAAACTCACTTGGGACATTAGCAGACAGCAACATAGAACGGGCAGTTTCAACAATGTGACGATGTTTTCTTTCAGCAACACCATTCTGTTCAGGAGTGTCAGTGCATGAAGTTTGAAGAATTGTACCATCAGAAGCAAGCAATTCAGAAAATTGATTAGATTTAAATTCACCACCTAAATCACATCTAAAACATTTGATAACAGCATTATGTTGAGTTTTGACAAGTGCACGAAACATGAGATAAATATTGTAGAAATCAGAACGATGTTTCATAAGATAAACCCAACAATAGCGAGTACAAGCATCAATAAAAGAAACATAATATCTGGAGCCACCTTTTGTGACAACTCGAGATGGTCCCCAGACATCAGAATGGATTAAATCAAAAGGTGCAACAGAAACACTTCTGTAGAAGGGCAAGGCAGAAAATTTTGCAAGTTTGCAACCACAACAATCAGAAATGTCATGACAATTCAACTTTCCTAAAACTCCTGTAGAAGCTAAGTACTTTAGCCTAGAACCCGAAACATGCCCAAGACGAGAATGCCAAAGATAAAAATCAGAGGAAGATGGACTCAAACGAAAAGACGAAAGATCAATGGAAGCAGCTGCAACCCGACTATTTTTTACAATATCTGGAACTTTTAACTCATCTAGAATGTAAAGTCCCCCCTGCCTACGGCCTGTCCCAATCAGCCTCTTGGAATGCGGATCCTGCACATAACAAGAATTTGGTGTAAATAAGACTTCAAAACCTGAATCACATAACTGACCCACAAAGGCAAGACTTAAGGTAAGACGAGGAATATGGTAAACATCTGAAAGAGAAAATTTTGGCGAACGAATTGAGCCAATTCCTGCCAATGGCATAGGGGTACCATCGGCAGTAGTGACTGACACAGATGATGCGGGACATAAGGATACAAAAGATTTGAAATTAGGTGACATATGTTTAGAAGCTCCAGAATCAAGAATCCATAAATATGAAGGCATACCTGAGGATTGTGAGGCAGAAGGCAAACCTATATTCGAGGAGGCAGACATGGCATGTGATTGAGTGGCAAGAAACTTTTGAAACTGCTCTGCAAGGGTATCAACTGTAGGACTTGAAGATGATGAGGCTTCAGATGGAGTCATATTCCCAACAACAGATGCATGTGTTGATGGCACAACTGCTGCTGCATTAGGAGGCCTGAAATTTTGTTGATGCATTTGAAAAGGAGGTCTCCATTGAGTGGTCTATGATGTTTGGTGGAATCTATTTAATAACTTTGGACATTGGGCTTTCCAATGACCCTTCTTTTTACAGAAGCTACATTCATCAGTGGCAACCCTTCCATGTGCTCTATTCTGATTGTTGTGGAAAGGTCTTGGAGAAGCTGCAAAAACAGAAGGATTCGGAGTTGGGAGAATTGCTTTTTCTGTATTTCCTTTTTCTGCTTGAGTTTTGAGGCGAATTTCCTCAGCCATCAATTCATTAACCACTGCATCAACTGTAGGAAGAGGCTTACGATGCAGAATTGTTCCACGAATCCCTTCAAAATCATCTCGAAGTGCCATTAAAAACTGAACCAAGCGTTGTTCTTCTCTACGAGTAATATATGGTGCAAAGGCACGCAATTCTGCAGGTTCAGTAAGAGCTAACTGGTCCCAAATATCAGACATAGCATAATAAAATTCCTGAATACTCATATTATTCTGTTTGAGAGCACGAATGTCTATCTCCAGTTGATATTGTTTTGCAAAATTTGACTGAACAAACAGTTTTTCTAAATGATCCCAAACCTCCTTTGCAGTTGCATATTTTGCCAACTGCACACCTATTGACTGCACAACAAAATTATTAATCCATGTGATAATTTTTGAATTGTTAGCATCCCAAGTATCCAACAATTCTGCAAATTTTGCATCATTTTTGTCAATGGGTTCACTTATAGTTCCAGTAACATAACCCCACATTCTTTTACCCTTCAGAAAATTTTTCAAGACATAGCTCCAGTATGAATAATTATGTCCATTCAATTGCACACTAATGGACTGCAAAGAGTCATCTTTTTCACTAGCCATCACTACTATTAACAAATATCTAACAATCTGAATGCAATTAACTACACAGAGTATTTCTTCAATTTTGCAAAAGAGAATAGAATCGGATTTAGATCGCTTACCATCAAAGATTGCAAGCCATCAAACACCCAGATCGCGAATCGTCAAACCAAGAAACCCAGATCGCGAACAATATCAAAAATTGCGAGCCATCAAACACCCAAATCGGACCAAAAATTCAGCAAACACCAAAAAATGTAGTCGGACCAAGATCGCTTACCATCAATCACCCAGATCGCGAACCACCAAACTCCAAGATCGGACCAGAAAACCCAGATCGCGAATCGTCAAAACACCAAGATCTGATCACCATGTTAAGAGTTGCAAAGAAGAAAGAAAAACTCCATAAATGTTCATTAGGTTTTTACATAGTTAGAGTGGGTATACAAGAAGATGAAAAGAAGGTAAAAAGACTACTCTACCCTTACAATAATAAAATAATTTCTACACCATTAAATATAAATATATAATATATCTAACACTAATAATCATTGGATAACTCTGATTTAGACTGACTCGGGATCCGGTGTCTACAATAAGTATGCTTATAAAGGGTTAGAATTTGCAGTTGCTACAGGAGATTAGCCCATTTGGGTCTATAACTTATTACTTTCGGGTATCTATATGATTTGAGATTTCAGTCGCTAAATGTTGATACTGTTAGTCAGTATTTAGAGCACCCGTATCCACCATCGATGTGAATTCAGGCTATAGTTATTGTATGTTTGTGAATGAATAAGTAGAGCTATGATTTATGTATTGTATAAGAAGGTACATGTATATGCCTATATGTGAGATATAGTGATCTGTTATCACTTACCGATTATGATAACTGTTAAAACTTGAAGTTGTATGCTTGAAAGGTATATGCATGTAAAAGTAAATGTAAATGATTTAGATGTGCTATTATTATGCTCGTACTAATGTATATGATAATGAATGATGATATATGTTCCATGCATGAGTGCTATTGATATGTATATTGTGCTGTTTGTGACTTCGATAGAAGTCTTTTATATCTGTATATCCCCACTATGCGTTATCGCTTAGCACAGGTGTTTTCTCGTGTAGGTATGCAGGTTCGGTTCGGTTGTGAAAGTCGTTCATCTGTTGGCCACTAGGATTTGGAGAGTGGAGATTTTGTATTTGTATAAGTCTCTTTTTGTAATGTTTTGTATAGTGTTATAGTAAAGATAAATATTTTGGTTATGAAATGCAAATGTTATTAGAGGCATGATCATGTATTACGGATAATGATATTTTGTAATTTGAATAATAATAATAATATTATTATTATTATTATTATTATTATTATTATTATTATTATTTAAAGTTTGTTAACGCAAGTATGTTTGGCTATATTGAAATTTTTCTTCCGCTTATTAGTATGTTTTCTGCTATAGTTTATGATATTTGTATTTGTATGTGTTTGTGTGCGTGTAACGAATCCAATATCCTCTCAAGGGGGTATAGGGGCATTATAGAAAATGCTTCATTTAACCAACTTTAAGTCTATCATGGCATGGAAAATAATTTGAAGGATCATTTAGGTTTGCATCCTCGGTTAATTGCTTTTTCTATATCTCATCGGTGCCCACCTCCTACGAATGTTATCAAGCTCAATACCGATGCCGGTTTTCTAGCAAGTGGACAAGTAGGGCTGGGAATAATTTTTAGTGATTGTAGCGGGGAGGTGCTAGCTTGTGCTGCAAAGAAAATTTGTGGCACCTTTGATTCCTTTACTGCTGAAGCAACAACAATTGTATTTGGTTTACAAATGGCAATTAACCTTGACTTTTGGAATTTAATTGTTGAATTTGATTATCTATTTGTCATTAAGAAGCTAAAGTTCAATTGTACTTGGTGTAATGGTCTTGGCCTACTGCTTAATGAATGTTTTTTCTTCTTCAATCATTGCTCCATCTTGCCACTAGTCATTCACCCCAAGGGAAGTAATAAGCCTACTCATGCCTTAGCAAAGCATAGTGATTTATCATATGATTTTATAGTGTGTATGCAATCTTATCCTCATTTCGTTGCTGTTTTTTTCACTTGATGTAACTATAGACACTTAGGGGGTTAATTTTCGTGGTGGTTACTCAACCTTATGACTTGTAATAATATGGTCACTAAATTTCAATTTGTAACAATAAAATAATCCATCTATTTATTTTGTAACGAAAAAATCAAAATGTTCGAAAATCGGATTCGCCGGCAACTGGCGCGTGAGTTGCACAGTGAAAACTAATGCCACATCAGAAAATTTGTCACATCGGATCTGACTGAATTTACATCCATGGTCACTCAATTTTAGCAAGTGTAACGTTGTGGTCACTATACTACAATTTGTAATGAAAAAATAACCCAACTATTACACTTGCATTGGTTACAAATCGTAGTTTAGTAACCACAGAGTTATACTTTCCAAAGTTTAGTGACCATGGATGTAAATCCAATCAGATCCGACGTGTCAAATTTTCTGACGTGGCATTGGTTTTCACAGTGCAACTCACGCGCCGGTTGCCGACGAATCAGATTTCCGGTCATTTTGATTTTTTTGTTACAAAATAATAGATTGATTACTTTATTGTTTCAAATTAAAATTTAGTGACCATATCGTTACAAGTCATAAAGTTGAGTGATCACCACGGAAATTAACCCAACACTTTGGGCTTTCTTATTCAAATTATATCTAGTGATGATAGTTCTCGTCAAGAGAATAGAGGTCCGAAAGAACTAGGAGTAATCGGGTCTACCGTAAGGATTTAATGTGTTTTTAATCTTTTTTTTCCTAATTAAAAATTAATTAGGAATCCTTTTTTAATTTTAATTAGAAATCTTTTTTTTTTAATTTTAATTTAGAATCCTTTTTTTAATTGATTTTTAATTTTCTTAGTTGGAAATTAATTAGGAATACTTTTTTCAATTTTAAATTGGAATCCTTTTCTAATTAGCATTTAATAAAGAGTTTTATTCCTATTGGTTAGAGAATCTTATTCCTATTTTAATTTGGATTCTTTTCCTAACTTAATTAGGAATTGACCCTCTATATAAGAGGGTCTCCTCATAATTTTAAGGAAAGAGCTTAATTAGATTTTCTATACTAAAAAAAATCTGCACTATTTATTAATATTTTTCTCCCTAGTTTTAATTAATTAATTGATTAGGTTAGAGATTTAATCACAATAATTTTCCAAATAGTTTTCTACAAAATTAATTGATAAATATGCACTTAAAATCATTTAACTATGAATTTTGGTGGATTTCGTTTCGTTCTTGGAACCCGAAACTTTCCGACTATCACTCCTACGAGCATAAAAACCTGAAGCTAAAATTATATAGGGAGCAATTTTAGTGTCTGTAGTTGTTGATTTATATTTTCTGTTCTTCTTTTTGTTTACATAATATTAAATTTGAATTTTTTTAGTATATAATTAATTTAGGAATAAATAAAATTTAATTGACTTTCATTGAGCATGATATTCAGTTAGATTTAATAATTTAATGAGTGTTGTTAATTAAATTTACATCTAAATATGTATATATGTAATAATTTATTTATTTATTTATAAATGTTTCCATAATTTTTATTGGGTTCAAAATGGAGAAAATCGTTTTTACAAAGATTAAAAATCGTCAAATCAACTTTTTTTTTTTTTCAAAGTGAATTTGTTGATGAGTTATGGGATTTTAGGACCTTATGAGAATGAGTATAAACTCATGGCCATGAATGTCCCAAATTCACAACTTTACATGATCAAGTCTTTAGACTTAATTTTTTGACATTTCGTTTGTTTTCTTTATTTTATTTGTTTTTTTTATTATTTTTTTTCTTTTTACTTTCTTTTATTTATTTTTTTATTTTATTCATGTAATATTCTTATTATTATCCCTTGCAATACACATATTCATTTATTGTTTTAATGATTTTTCTACTATTTTTGAATGCAAATTAAACTTTCATTAATATAACTAAAAATACATCTGAAAAGTACAAATAAACTTATAAAATTTAAAATTACATAAAATATATGAAATTAAAGAAATTACTATATTATATCTCTGAATTTTTCGACGAAAGCAGTGAATAATGGTAACATGCGGTACGCAATTTGGTTTTCAGCGAGAAACTCAATCCACCTGTTGTTCAAAGAAAAATTTCTATAAAAAAAGACAATCAAACTTTCATAAAAGAAAACAACAACTTCAAAATTTGGAAAACAAACATTCATTATAAAAATTTAAATTGCATTCAAATTTAATTAAAAAAAACTAGATTTAAACAAAAATTTCAGATCCAATACAAAAAAATCCAAACTCGAAAACAAAAATACAGAAAATTTCAGATCTGAGGTTATAAAAATAAAAAATAAAATAAAAAAAATCAAACACAAATAAAGAAATAACTCAGATCTATACAGATCTATGTTTATTGAAACAAAAAACACAAAAATAAAATACAAAAGGTTTCAGATCTGAAATAAAATCCAAAAACGAAAAAAAATACAAAAAAAATTCAAATCTGAGTTTATTGAACCAAATAAAAAAACCAAAAGTCACAAAAAATCCAAAAATAAATAAAAAAACAACGAATAAAATTAAAAATTCAGATCTATACTGATCTGAAAATTATTATAGAAAAAAGTAAAATAAAAAAATAGAAGTGAGGGGCCGCCGCCTGAAAATGGAGTGACGGCAGCCCCAAAATTAGGTTAAGAAATTGGTGGCTATAAAACTCAGAGAGAGAAAGATCTAGAGAAAGAGAGAGACAGAAGTGGCTGTGGAGTTAATAATGATTTTTCTACGATTAAAATCTCACTTCAAATTAGTTTTATAAATAATTAATTAATTTGATATTTTTATTAATCAAATTTTTTACTTTATTTTCTTTAAAATTCATCATAAAAGCTTTTTCATAAAATAACCAATGTTCTAACCCATATGCTATGTGAGACCCAATGACTTTAAAATAAATGAATTGGCCCGTTTTTATGTATGTGTTTGTGCAATGCATTTTATGTGTACAAAGGTTTTCACACCTCATGCATGATTTACTTTTTATTTATCGCTTTTCAATATACTTGATGCGAATATGTATTGCATATGCTTATCTAGTGAGAGAAATAATAAATCCAATAATTTAAATTAAAGTGGGGCATAAATAAGAGTAAAATTTCGAACTTATTTTTTTACTCTATGAGATTTTCTCAATATGATTAGATGACTTGTCCAAAAATTTATCTAGTGATTATCCAGTAATCACAGTATTCTTTTTATCTTATTAGAAATGTTCTTTGATTTTCTAGAATGCTGACCTTGAATTTGGATTAATTGGATCAAATTTTTTATTATTTTGAAGTAAAATAAATCGAATATTAGCAGTGTGAAACATAATATTTGCTTCTTTTTAATGCAATGGTTGTTTTTTTAGAAAAAAAAGAAAAGAAAAAGAAAGAAAAAGGAAAAGAAAAAGAAGCAAGCTTGGGCCGAGTGAAGAGTGGAGACTTCACTGATGAAGAGGTCCAGTCATCGTCATCTGCAAAGGAAAGCCGACTCACCAAAGACAACTACTATTTGTTTTTGTAAATATATATTTTTTAACCTTTTTTCTATACTTAAAATCCAATGAATTTCAAATCTGAGAACCATATATATAATTTTTAAACCATTTTCTCAGGGGTGATTGGTACTGTTTTAAGCTTTTATTTTCTTAATTTTTTGAAAACACTTATTTTTATTTTTTAATTATATTTTTAAAATTTTTTTTAGGTGAATTGGAAAAATAAAAAGAGAAAGAGAAAAAAAATCTGAAATAAGAGAAAAAGAAGAAAGAAAAAAACAAAGAAAAGGAAAAAAGTTAGGAAAGTGGATAAAAATTAAAAAATTAAAAAAAAAAAGTATATATAAAAGCAAGATCTCTTGTTTCCTAAAAATGATTTTTTACTTTTAAAAATAATTCATGATAATTATATAAAAAAAAAACGTTTATATTTATCTTTTTAAATAAATAAAAACAACAAACTGTAACAATATAAAAATGTTGCGATTTGGATAGAAAATACGTTTTCAAATTTCAATGTATACGAAGTGCTTTTTAGTTTTTACCAGTAAGCGGAGAAGCTGTGTTACTGTGTTATAATTTTTAGTCAATTTTTCATTTTGGTATACTTAATTTCTAAATGCAAATCCACAATACTGTTCCTAATTTGTAAGTTTATGAAGCTTTTATCTATAGTTATGGTTGAACATGAACCGATTAACCGGTACATAAATCTAAAAAAAAATGAATCCATTAATATCGGTTTTTAAAAATATTAACCATTAACCAGTCTGTTACAATCAGTTAACCAGTTCATCGATTTCGATTTTTCGAATCGGTTAACCAATATTTTTTGGTTAACCACTATAAATATAAGATATATTCATAAATAAAATTAAAATGTTCAAAATACTTAAAAATTAAAATTTCTCCGCTATAATATAACATTATTATTGTTAAAATAAAAGTTTTTGGTGGATATAAGTAGCTTTATTTTTAAAAATTAAGACTTAATAATTAAATAAATTGACCGATTCATAATCACCCTAATTAGATGGACGGTTATACTTATTAATCGCCAATTAAAAAAAATTAGAATAATGAAAAAAGTGTAGCAAAAATACTTAAAAATACAAAATTATTAAAATAGATCAATTCAATGCTAACAATTCTTTTTTTTTATTTTTTTTAAACTTGACACACATTATTTTCACATATATTAAAAGTTTTAATTTTTTTTAAATTATTGAAAATTTTAGTTAATATATTAATATTAAATAACTTTTCGAATATATTTTGATTTTCATTAATGGAAAATTGATAAATCAAGAAATAATAATAAATACTAAATATGGACATATTGAAAAATTAATAAATTAATTAAAATACTTTTTTAAAAAAATTAAAATAAATTTGAAATATATTTTAAAGTAATGAAAATTAAAGGAATATAAATAATTAAATATGAAAATAATGAAATAAAAAAAATTGTAATGTGTATATATATTAGAGTATTTATGTATCGGTTATCGATTCGATTAACCGGTTCATAAGCTAAAAAAATAAACTAGTCCATTAATATCGATTTTTTTAAAATACTAACCGTTGACCATTAAAATCGGTTCGGTTAATCCATTTTTGCAACAGTTTCGGTTCCTTTTTTTTGGTTAAACAAGTACAACGATTTTTTTGCTCACCCATACTTTTATCACATGTATGTGATTTTTCAAGGCATTGATGGAATAAAGATACGCGATTAATGAAGACAATGAAAGGCAGCGAGAAGCGCAAATTTGCATCTAATCCAATTCACTTATAAAAATATGTCTCAATATTTATAATCTGATTTAGTTTGATCTGTTATTTAATTCATATGATATACTTCCATTATTTATAATTTTATAATTTTTTTTATATATAATGTAAATATAAAATAATTGTTTTTACATTATACATACTTTTTTTTATTTTAATGAATTTTTTAAAAATAAACGTAAAAATAATATATTATAAAATTTGACTCTTTTATAATCTGACTATTATGATCCGACCATATTTAAGTCAAATGAGTTAATTCGATACAAATTCAACCAGTTTATAACCTACAAAATTTAAAATCTTTTATAATTTAATCAATTAATAATCCAATTTGTCATGATACAACTTGTTTGTCGCCATTAAATTCAAAGCTTATGTGTTCCTAAAAATTATCCCGACAGGACAACACTAATTAATTGCAATCATCAGTTGAGATTGGACGAATGACTACCCGCCGATTTTCATTCAGGATATATATATAAAGGGATAACCGTTGCACCTTTCAGGATTAATGAATTCTATATGATCTTATTAAATAAAAAAATATAGCAGATAATATTGGTTCGAATGCAATTATATATGTAAAATATCTATAAAATTTTAAATTATCATTCTGATACACCGGCTCGCGGCGGCGCTATAAATATTATCCGCTTTGAACTGAACCTTCACGGTTTTACTTAAAACGCGTCTGTAGGAAGAAAATTTCAACGCTTTTATAAGAATCCGTTTCAACGTTTGTCCAACCGATGTATGATAGGAGATAGCGATTCTATCGCTATTCCCCCTCTCGAGGAGAGGACACCAAATGATACACCGGTTCGAGGCGGCGTTGCAGATATTGTCCGCTTTAAGCTAGGTTCTCACGGTTTTGCTTAAAACGCGTCTGCAGAGAAAAAAGTTTTCACGGCCTTATAAAAATCCGCTTCAACGCTTGTCCAACCGATATGCGATAAAAGATAGCGATACTAGTGATAGCATCGCTATCTCTTATCTCACATCGGTTGGACAAGCGTTAAAGCGGATCCTTATAAGCTGTGGTACATATTATCTAGTAAAGTATAATTTTCAATTTTTTTTTAATATGCCAAGAAATTTTATTAGATTAAAAGAGGAATTAACGGGTAAAAAAAAAAAAAAAGCAGATCCAATTAAATTAACCAAGCAACTAAGTCATTTAAGATTATAGTATAAAGCTCTATATAATTTTAAGCATTAAATTTGTTAAGTTTAGAATCATGTAAATATAAGCATTAAAAAAAAAGAATTATATAAATATAAATATAAATTTTAAGCGAATTAATAGAGTTGGATATGTTTTAAGTAGAAAAAGAAAGATTAGATGCATGGAAGAAAATAAAGCATAAAGAAGTATTTTATTGTTTTCTAATAAAATCTATTCTCTTTTTATTGAGAAAATAAAAAATTTGATATCTCTAAGTTTATCGGAATATTTCCTTAGAAGCAACGCTCTATCTATCTTTTTCCTTTCTTTTCAACTTTTTTTTTTCTTTTTTTCTTCATCATTTTCCTTTTTCTCACAACTCCAAAACAATATATACTTTACAAATTATTTTCTTTTCTTTTTTTTTTTCTAGAAAAGAAAGAGTAAGAAAAGACTAACTTGGAAGGAGATTGACTTTATCCATTTTTTAAATATTTTATAAATATTTTGACAGAAAAAAAAAAACATAATATAAATAATAAGAAAAGTTGGGAAAAAAAGTAAGTTTGTGAAGACGTCCAAATCTGAATAGAAAGGAGCAGAAACTTAAAATCTGTTCCACATGGAAAGAACAGTAGAAAGAGAGGGAAAGGGACTACCCTACCTTAAAGAAGCCTACTTCTATTCACTTATTTTTATATATAAGGACAAATATGTCCTCATCCCCTTCTCTATTGCAATGATGCGACTACACCTTTTTCCAGGAATTTTATTTTCTTCCAAAACATTCTTATGTATATATATTAAATAAAAATCAACTATGGATATAGAATTGACACGAATGGTTTGGAAATTTCCTCTACAGTGTAATTTATATATTTTGCTCAAAAAAGGCTTGATAGACGACATAAAACTTTGGCCACATTTCACTTTAATGGAACCATTTCAATAGATATATTCTTTTTATTAGTTTATTGGGAGTTTTAACGGACATCAATCACTTTTACTTTCAAAAAGTTTAAACATATACATAATTTAGGCTCGATTAATTTCACCAATAATTACTGAATTTTATCTAAATTACTATAAATTACATAAAATATTTGCATATTAATGCTTAGTTTCGAATAATTACAACCAAATTATTAGTTGTAAGAATCTTGGTGATATCAGAACAAATCCCTAACTAAACGGAGCAATGTAGTATATTGGGATTTTATGTGATTGAATAAATAGAGAAAAAACCAAAAACTAGAAACGGATCCTCTTTTCGGCCAACGATTTTCAGGCTTAGCACAACTCCAAAACATGAGCCTCAAGTCGGCCCAATTAATCAGTCGATTAGTCTATTCAATCTGAAATTAGTTGTCAAAATCAAACATTCTAAACTGTTTATAATGTATAACTGACCCATTCAGAGTTGAGAGACACAACTAAACGGAAATAAAGTTGTTTCAAATATTTGATTTTGGACTTTTTTTTGGGCTTCTAATATTTATTCTATTATGTACATTTTGAACTATAAAAATCCATTAATTTTCAAACAATAGGTTATCAATTAATCTATATTTGGACATTCATTCTATATAAACTGATTATAATTCAAATATTATATTATTATACTAAACTAATTATGTATTATATATAATTATAATTAATTTATACATACATCTTTAATTAATTAATTAATTAACTAATTAAAAAGAGGGGTATTTTCAAAATTGAAAATTGAAAATTCAAGAGTTATTTTGATGTAACTTGCCAACCAATTTTGCTGCTTGGTGAAATATTATGGCTTCTAATTGAAATAAAAATTAAAAAACAGCTTCTTTTTAATTGCATCATATTTTCAGAGGCTTCTCACACTTAAAATATAGAAGAAAATCAATGTCCAATCTTATCTCATAATTCGATTCAATTTTCAATTTTGATTCGATTTTGTTGATACATAGTTGCAGCGGATCCTCTTATTAGGCTATTTTGTGTAGATAGTGCTAGAGATGAAAATAAGAAGAATAGATGCAGAAACATATCCCATGTTAAAGAAATTATCAATCTCTGATCGAATCTCAGCAAGAGAATTCTCCCCTAATTTTTAAATATATCGTCAAGATCGTCAAGGTTTTTCTTCAAATCACAAGTCGCACCGTTTCCCAGTGCTTACATGCATGGTAAGTACATTGCAAAAATGTATATGCCAATCCAATCACGGCCGTAGATAGCACGTATACCTGCACGCCATGCCCAACCAATAATATTAAATCCAAGGATCAATATTAATTTTTCATCTATTTCTACTGTATTTTTTAAGAAATCAACTGTAGATATGTAATGTAATTACCTGTAGGAGTATAGATAATTGAAGTGCATAGTGACATTTTGTATAGATAAAAGAGGTTTAAAGGTGGCTGAATCGATCGGTTGCAACTTTAATATAATTAAGAGACAATAAATTAACTAATCACGGAATTAGTATTTACAACTAATTAATCATAATCTTTTTTTTGGGGGTTGAAATAATCGATTCATAAACTCTAAATTTTAAAAATCAATATTTTATACAAATTTAGTATGTTCTCTTTTTTATAATCAGCAAAATATTTATAATTCGGCTATTACAATATATTTTTTTTAAATTATATTGTTGTTGCAACCAAACAAAGAATTAAATTTAAATAATTAATTTATTAATATTTTTACAAGGACAAATGATAATTCTCCAATCATATAGCTTAACATATTGTTTAAGATTTGAAGGTGTAATTTTGTCGGGTTTACCTCGGTTTATCCCCAAATCTTTGTCTAACTCAAGACAACCATGCCTTTACGAACCCTAATTCGCAATTTGCCAGTGACTTCTTTGATAAATACAATGGGAAAGAGACATTTTGACAGATACTTAAATTATCTTTATATATAATCCATTAGATTATTATTAATATGATATTAGGGTTGGAAAAAAAATCTATGAAAGCTAACATATCAAAGAATTGTTGACAAATTTACTCTATATATAAATGATGGTATAAACTGGGGAAATTAATGGTGCAGTCCAATCTCGTCAGAATACATGTTGCTATTGAGCTCATGTTCCATAACAAATTTCAGTATAGAAAATTTGAGTTTGGTTTGAATTTTCGAATTTTTCGAATCCAATCTTATTTTTAGTTGAGTTTATTGTCAAAGTGTGGATCAAATTGAACTCGACAGAAATCATAATAAAACCAGCCGAACAAAAATTTTATGATAAATATAAAATGTTTGTAAATCATAATATATTGAATGATTATGAAGAATTAGTCACAAAGATTATTATGATTTATGAAAAAATTATGTGGCATTTAAATAGAAGTTGTACATTATTTAAATGGCAGAATTTTATTCTCGAAATAGATAATCAGACAAATGCTTTTGAGTAATGTTTTTCCTTAGCCAACCTATATATAGTGCTTTAATTAGTTCTTCGAATTGGAGAACTTTTGTTTCGCAATTGGTATATTGAAGTGTGTCATATTTATGATAGATTTCTTAGGAAATTGGATTTTTTTCCATCTACATAATTTTCTCTGGTATGATTATACTACCCAAAATTACTTTGATTATTTTTCGGTAAAAAAACAGTCGGAAAATTCTGCTGGCACGTATAATCAACATACTTGTATACGTGGCATGCCACACAACGCAATTGACATGTCAGCAAGGCACATGGCATAGCGGACGTGGCATTGTTGCCATGTCAACATGTTATGTGGACCAATAATTTTACAACACGTGTATATTTAAAAAAAATAAATAAATTCTGTCCCTTATTCTAAATAATAAAAATTTGTCAAATATTCATGCCCACCTTTTGAATATTGGTGGATGCCATATTATTGTAACCCAACAGAATCATTATTGATTGTTGGAAAAAAAAAAGAGATTAAAAAGAAAAGAAATTAAATCATCGAAGGAAGCCCTTGGTGGATGATGATTTGTTGATGGATGAGAAAATAGAGAGCAAAGCCATGGAGAGGCAGCCAATGAGAAGGAGAGCAATGGCAATGTAAGTTTTGTCAAAGAATTTAATCTGCGATTCATCTACAAAAACTCCCCCGAACAAATTCTTAAAAAATCTTTTTAACTCGTACGTAACTCCAAAACCTGCTCCAAAGCCCGTTGCCAATACTATGCTAATTATCTGCACAATACATAGTTAAAACTATTGAATGTCTGACAAGATGTAATTATACATATAAATATAAAAAGACAGATTTAATTAGAACCTTATCTCCATAGAAGTCAAAATTTGGGAGGAAGTCATTTCTGATGAGCCTTTTTTCCTTGTGAGCATAGTATATTGCAAACGGTAATTGAATTAGCGTATAGAAACATCCAACACAAGCCGTTGAAAGAACATACCTGATTGAAACATACATATATAAATCAAAAAAAAATTAGTGCTAAATTAAATTGGCATATTTATTAATTTATTTTACCTGTAAAAAATGATATCCTTGAAAGTGGTTTTGGTCCCATCAGTATCAGTGTACCGGTTGGTGACCAACACAACAATTGAAGCAGCTAATGCCCCTAGTGTCAGCAACCTAAGCACAACACAAAATATCAGCACAGACTTTGATAATGCCATTTGTGATTATGAATTATAGTTTAGTTTTAGGTTAATTTTGTGTTAATTCTCAGTTCAATCATCCTTTTATAGTATATAACGAAGACTGTGTGTTGTTGGTTTAATATTCCAAAACTTCGGCATTATTTGACCTTATCTAAGACATTGTAACTTAAAAATGTTTAAATAGTATTTACGAGACATAGTAGATTGACGTGGTCAAGCTTAGAGCAGGTTGTAATATCCAATGTGGAATTGGGACACAAGACACAATGCACGGTCCAATGTGGTGCATACATCATAATTCAATTAAATACGTGTAATCTGACAATTCAAATATGTATGCACTACGTATGCATCGAATTACTATTTAGAATTGGGCGGGTCTGCCTTTTCTATTTTTTTTCCTAATATTGTTTTTAATTCAGATGATATGAAACGTTTGGACTTGGAGGGTGGAGCATGATGATACTTCAAAATTTACAGAATGAATAATTCTATTAATTCTACAATTATATTTGTAACTGGATTGTGTCAAGTGGATCAATAGCTTTTGATGAAAAATATAAGTGTTGGAAACTAGATTTCATAATCAAAATCTGTATGCACTTTGGTTATGACCCGTCTAAACAGAAAGTTTTAACTTAAAGATGAGGCAAAAATCTCGTCAAATTTTTAAGTTTTTATTATTAAGTTTTTAAACTTTTATTTTATAATATTGAGCTATTAAACTCTTATTTTTTTATACATTAAATTTGGATAGATAGAAAATGTGAAATTAAATAGTAAATTACATTTTATACGACTTTGATATATGTACATCAATTTCAATTTGATGTATCGCCATTAATATGTTTGTCAATTTGAATTTGAAATACTCATGGATAGCGATGATTAAATTCAACAAAAAATACACATGAAAACATCAAATTGATGTGCAAATGCATATACTAAAGATATGCCAAATTATATAATTATGTGTAGTTATTATATATATATATATATATATATATATATATATATATATATATAATGAAATTTTAGTTGTAATTTAAAATGATAAAAGAGAAAAAAATAAAATTTTTTTATAGGAAATTAAGAATTAAATTTGAAAGTTTTTAAGAGGGAATATATATATATATATATATTGTTTAGGATGGAATTTAGAAATGAATTTAAAAAAATTGATAGTTTTTTAAAATATTAAAAAATAATTTTTTTGAGGTAAAAAAATTAAAAAGAAATTAATTGTTAAGGTGAAGACTTTAAAGAAGTTTAGAAGGTTTTAATCCGGATTACAGCTGATATTCTTATTTATTGATAAAATTGATTAATATCAGCTACACTTTTGACTTTACAAATCTCAAATAAAGAATTTAAAAAATTTAAATTAGATAATTATTATATTCAAATAAATTTTTAAATTGTATATTTAATATTTAAAATTTTTTTGTGGTCTAATTATCTAATTTTTTTGTTATATTTTTTTAGATATTATTCAAGATTATCAAATCAATGCAAATATAATACAAGAGAGATCGTATAATGTTAATTTTTAAATTTTGTACTTTGACTTAAATTTTAATTGTATTTATTGAAATATTTTAATTATATTTGTATTTATTATTGTGTGTATTTATTCATTTTGTAATTTTTTAAAAATATTGAATTATCCGAAATACTAAATTGTCTTGTATTGTATTATTTACTACCAAAAAAATTGAAAAATCGAACCGAACTGTCTTTAATTTTTTAAAAAATTATACTGAATTGTTGTGAATTTTCAAAATAATAATAATATTTAATTTTTAAAATATCTAAAATTTCAAAACAGTACGAAAATTTATAAATTTTTGAATTGTACCGTAACATGTAGACTCATACATGTTATCATGCTCAAGGCAACAAACATAGCCTCAGAATTTTGAAAGGAAAAATGCAACATAAAAAAAATATTTTTAAAATCGAACTGGACATCGATTCGGCATACCAACTGACTCATAAATCAACTATTTAGATCGAGTTGATTCAGAATTTTTATCTTTTTTTTTTTTCAAATATAATTATTTATAAAAAATTAAAAATATGATATATAAAAAACACATTAAAAAACGTATTAATTATCAAATATCAATATATTAATTATTCTACATTTATTATTTTACTATTTTTTTAGTTTTTTTAGTAATAATAGTAAAAAATTAAACACTACAGCTAGATTTCTCTATTAAATATTTGAATTAATAAGAAGAATATATTTTAAAATTTATAAATTTTTTAATTTTAATTTCAATTGTAAAATTTATTTGTATGACGTTACCTAAAAATATTATTTTTATAATTATCATGTTCACCTTTATTTCCTTTTTAATATTTCATTACATTTAAATTACGTAATTATTCAATATCTGAAAAATATAAAATAAAAATATAGTAAAAATAATTTTACATAATTTTTAATTTTATCAAATTTAATATTAATATGAATTGATTTTATCATCAAATATAAATTTGTAATTGAACAATATTCAATTATAAAAATATATTTTATAAAAATATAATAATATAATTTAGGATATGTTACATTTTTTTTCTGATCTAACCTGATTTTTCCGGTCCAAGCCGATTTTTTACTGTTCAAGCCAGTTTTTTGCATAATCCGATTTTCATATTGAATTGAACTGATTTTCTTACCGTCTCGCAGTTGAACTAGTTCGACCGGCCGGCCCGGTTTTAAAAACATTGATAAAGATAAAAGATTAAAATGCAAAGTTAAAACTGCCTAAATCCATCACGACTATTCAAAAATATTCCTACAAGAATTGTACACTTCACTGCATGCCTCGATGAAGTAACAAGAAATGAAGGAAAATGAAAATTCTTCAAACTCCATACTAACGCATCGCCCACACCTTCATCGGAAGACCATAAAGCATCGGCCTGATCATATATCTTTCCACACTCAAAGAATGAGATATCTTGCCTATACAGACTATAAGGGCTTGTCCGACTGGTTACTGAAACAGAACCTTTGTAAAACTTAAGCGTCACAGAACCAGTTGTTTTGTCTGTAATTTTCTCCATGAATGAGTCCACGGACTCACGCAATGGATCAAACCAACTGCCTGCATACACTAGCTCAGCGTACTTAAGGGCAAGTGAATCTTTCACTTGCATTGTTTCTCGATCAAGAGCTAAATATTCCAGCTCACGGAGAGCAGTGAAAAGAATTGTCCCTCCCGGAGATTCATAGACTCCACGACATTTCATACCAACAAGTCGGTCTTCAACCATGCCAATACGGCCAATGCCATGTCGCCCACCAATCTCATTGAGCTCAGAAAGAAGAGAAGCTGAGGAAACCTTCTTCCCATTTATTGAAGCAGGGATGCCTGACTGTATCCAGATTTCTACGTGTCTAAAAGAATTCGCGTGCATGGAAAATACGATGCAAATGGTCTCCAACTTAGACAAAATAAAATAGATTAGTTGACCAAAAATATATCTAAGGAAACTTACTCAGGTTGATTAGGTGCATCTTCTGGATCAACACTCATCATGTACATATCTTTCTTCGGCTCATTGGAAGGGTCTTCCAAGATGTCACCCTTTGAGAGAAATAGATGAAACAAACCAACTCATATCAAATGCAGGATTTTAGTAATGCTATACAACTGAAAAGCTCAACCTCAGTTTTTTTTTTTGAATCCGCAGAGTTTGGTCTTTAAGAATTAAGTTCAAATTCATTTGGGTTCATATTGAAACAATTTATTCTTTTGTATGTAACACTTTGTTTATATGACTTCGCTGACTCCAAGGCCAAAATTAATTCAGGGTGCTATATGGTTACTTATGGAGGTTAAGCTTCTGCAACTTATGCCAAAAAAAGAAAAAAAAAAAAAAAAGCAAACATAAAAAGGTCCCAAACAATTAAAATAAATCCAAATGGTCATCAGGGCAGTATTCAAAAAGAAATTTACACATTAACAAACTTTCAAATCAGTTTTACAAAACAATAGAATTGAGGGAGACCATGAATCAGAGAGTCATGATGTTGGATGCTTACCTCATGGCTCAGGTGCCATAAATTCCAGTCTCTACTGTATATGGATTTCTTTGTCACAGGGACAGGTACATTATGTTTCTTGGCATATTCAATAGCATATTCTCTCCCCTTGATATCCCATTCCCGCCATGGAGCCACAAAATTTAGTTCAGGATTTAGTGCAAAGAAAGTAAGTCCAAACCGAACCTGCATGAACAAAGACAAACAGGATTGTGTCAAAAGAAACAAACAAGGACACTCCCATATTGTTTAAGCCTCAATTTTCAATGCATGCCTGGTCATTTCCTTTGCCCATGCATCCATGAGTAACAGCATCAGCTCCAACATCTTTGGCAACATCCACCATGGCCAGTCATACTATTAAAAGAAGCATTGTGAATAAAATAATATGATGAAAACAACAGTTTACAAGAGCGGTGATGCAAATAAATGAACATAATTCAGAGATAGCAAAAACTTAGATGCATAGAGACCATTGAAGACCTATTTACTATTACACAATGACTAAAACTCGGGACAAATAGGAGCCATAATCCCTTCTCAGAGTGACAGAAGGAAAACAAAAATACAACAGAAGAAATCAGAGACTGAGAGAAGGCAAAAAAAGGCAATAACATTTCTATATCAGCTGCATAAGAACACTGTTACTATAACTGCTTCATATTTATGGAAATGCTGACAGAATAAGGAATCACAAATAGAAGCTTTAGTCCCCGACCTTTGCAATAACTGGACGTGCCATTGAGGTCCCCAGCAAGTATTTCCTTTTGTAGACTGCACCAGCTTGCAAGCAAGGGAAAATGTAATCTCGCACAAATTCTTCCTTTAAGTCCACAACCAATTGGCAAGCCCCACTTGCCTTGGCCTTTTCCTCCAAGGCTTCCAACTCCTTTAATCCCTGCAAGTATTGAACTTCTTAACACATTACATGTAAAGGAGGTACAGTAAAACTAAAAACAATTCATAAATATTAGGTTCAAAGGGGAAAAACAAGAACTTTCTTAAAATTTAAACCAATTGATGCATGGATGACATGCCTGGCCAACATCAGCAGTGAAGCAAACAACCTCATAACCATAATTCTCCCTGTGACATCAATGAAAAACAATAAAAATGCTTCATAGGCAAATACTTGAAGATGGCTCTTGAAACCAGTTATATTAATGTTCAAAACCTCATTTTATAGAGGGAAAAGACAAGAAAACTTTCCGTTTCTAATTCTTGATTTATTCTGCAAGATTTAACTACTGAACTAAATGGGTAAAAAGAAAAAGAAGAGTTACTCCTAGAAATTACACTGGATCCAGAACTTGCTCAAGGTTTCAAGGGGTTCCGAATATATAAAAGAGCACTTTGTATCTATAATTTATAATTATGTATATTTCAACAAGTAAAGACATAAGTTATGATACATATCAAACAAAATAAAATGAAAGAAACAGCAAAGTTGCAGGGCACTAGCAAACAGGGAGTGCCTGAAGAGAAAATACAGCTCATCAAACCAAGCATAATTTTCACAAATACTCAATCAAGTCAATAAAATGTTACAGCACATCAAACCCACGCTAAAAACCAGGACATCTATTGATGTAGGTATTCAGATATAATCACAAAATGGACTGTGCATTGCCTTTCAGTTATTCTGAACTCTTCACGCATTTCAATATATATGTGCAAGCTCAAAATTTTATTTACTAGGAAAAACTGAAGATTCATGATAATATTTGTATCCAGATTCCATATTTATTCTACAGAAGATTTAAAGACTTATGAAAACTAAGTCCTTGCTCCTTTGATAAAATCGAGTCATCAAACTTAGCATAGAGCACACACATTAGCCACGGGACAATAACTCAGGTGTCTAACCCACCGCTGTAGGCTAAAACAACCTTGTTTCATTGGCCTCGTAACCCTTGACTCTTTGTAGCTTCATAAACTCCCACTTCTTTATCACTGGATAAAACTGCTTGAATAGCTACAAAATAAATAAAATAAAAAATCCAGATGGGTTTTTCAGAATCTAGAATATATTAACATTGCCATCCATAAAGTCCCGAAACTAATGGTACACAAACAGAGGAAGCTATAGTAAATTAAAACCAATTTTAAAAGAAAAGAGAATCTAGGACTAAAAACTAAAACATCAATCTAAAAATCCAACCTTTATAGTGAGGATTTGAACGAAAAATGCGACTGCTGCGCATAAATGCATTGCCTTGTAGCTCGCTCCTCTTTGCCCCTAACTGCCAAAAAAATAAAAAATAAAACAGATAAAAACAAAGAGAAGAAAAATGAAACAATGCAATGTACTGATTATCAAAACTACCGACCTCTTTGAATGAAATTCTAGAGTTCCTGGAAGTAGATGCTCTGTGATTGTCTAAAACCACATATTCAACAGAAAGTAAAACCGATCAGAAGAAAGCAGGGAAACTGAAAAAAAGTGAGAAAGAGTAGAAAAAATAGAAAAGAAATACGAGGGAGGAAGATGTTGATATGACCTTTGATTGAGCCATTTGTCAGTATTCTCCTTCTCTCTGTGCTATTAATCGAGTTGAGCTGAAATTTTAGTGGCGGAGACAAGGGAAGAGGAATTATTGAATCGAGTTCTGTTTTAGGAAAAATAACAAATCTAAACGGCACTGTTGTAAGCTCTTAGCGTCAAAGGGACATTACTGTCAACCCAAAAGAGGTTTATTGAGGTGTATATCGCTAGCGTTTAAGTGAAATTTTAGTCCGTGATATACTTTCTTCCGTGACATATTTTTCCACTCAATTCTGTGACACTTTCGTCACAGGTAGGAATTTCTGCCTACTCTATTAATTCGAGACGCTTGGTGCGTACATCGAATTCCAGTTTGGATCGGCTATAATATTCTCCAAAACACGTTTTATTGAGGTGTGCACTAATCATGTTTATAAGTTCAGGTATTTTCCCTTAAAACATGGTCTCATGCTTTACTGTTAGGCAGTAGTGAATAAACACAACGAAGACATTTCAAATTAGATACAGAATAAGTCACCAAAATAAAAATGAAAAGAAAAAACATCAAAATTTGAAAAACCTCATATTCTTACAGTACTAAAATTAATCTTAATTAATTAATTTAAGCACTGTTACTGCTTCCATTGGCTGATCCAGGCATCAGCTCTCTCAACATGGCCACAACTTGCAACATATTTGGCCTTTTAGAAGGGAAATCATCAACACACTGCAATGTTATCTCCAAATATCTAACCATTTCTTTAACCTCTTCTGCTTCAGCTTCATCAGTTCCTTTAGTCACTGATAACAATTCTGCATCAATAACTTCCATTTGTTTCCCTTCTCTATCTTTGAGTTTAACCCAACCCACCAAGTTTGTGTCACCAAAATCATCCTTATCCGTGGGCCGTTTTCCTGTCAGAAGTTCTAGCAGAACTACTCCAAATGAGTACACATCTCCTTTAGCAGTGCACCTGAAACTCTGGTAGTACTCTGGCGGAACGTACCCTGGTGTTCCTGCTAGTGTGCTTACACTTAGATGGGTGTCTAATGCACTTATCAGCCTTGCCATTCCGAAATCCGAAACTCTTGCTTCCATTTGATGATCAAGAAGTACATTGCTTGACTTCATGTCTCTGTGGATTATGTGTGGGATGCAATTATGGTGGAGAAAACACAGTCCTTTTGCTGCTCCTCTTGCAATCTTTTTCCTTTCTTCCCACGTTAAGATTCGCCTGTCTCGACTCTTTACTCTTCCATGGAGCATTTCTTCTAGGCTTCCATACTCCATGAATTCATAGACTAGTAGCCTTTCTTCGCCTATTTTGCAGTAGCCAAGTAGGGGAACAAGGTTCCTGTGATTAATTTTTCCTAGAGTTTCCATTTCAGCCATGAATTCTCGATCACCCTGGCAGCTCAACCGAATCAATTTCTTGATAGCAACACTTGATCCGTCCTTCAATGTAGCCTTGAACACTTCTCCAAACCCACCACAACCGATAAGACTTTCTGCGGAGAAGCCATTGGTAGCTTCGATGAGTTGGGAGAATTTGAGCTTCCTTAGTTGCCTCTGAAAGGTAGCTACATTGATGCTCAATGGCTCTTTCTCTTTGTCAATCTTCCATGTCGTGGCAGCATGAGAAGCCTGCAAGCTATTCAGCATCTTTACATCCTCTGCCTCCTTATGCCTTACACGCATTGCGATTGCCCACACAACCAAAATGCATAGAGAAGCTACAGAAATGAGGATCCCCAAAACAATGCTATTAGCCCATGATGCAGTTCCAGTCTTTCGGCCACCATAAATAGTTGGACTAGATGTTCCTGCACCAGCCCGACCATGGCATTCAGGCAATGGAACCCCACAAAGTCCAGGATTATGTTCATACTGAGTCACAGGAAGTGTACTGAGCTGCCCTCTTTGCGGAATTTCTCCTGTTAATTCATTGAAGGACAGGTCAATTTGCACCAAGAAAGACAGGTTTGAGAATGAATCAGGGATTTCTCCCTGCAATCTGTTATGTGATGCATCAAATACGCCTAAATTCTTGAGCTGCCCAAGTGATGCTGGAATCTCTCCTGATAGCTGATTATGTGCTATTACAAGAACCTGCAAAGCCATCATATCTCCCATTTCATCAGGGATTTTTCCCCGAAGCTGATTATAGGAAAGATCAAGATATTCAATCGTTTGGTATTGGGTGAAAAGACTAAGGACAGGCCCTGTATACAATCTTGTGAAATCACAAGTCTTCAGTGTTGGAACCTGCAACAATCTTTCAGGTCTGATACCGGCAAATTCGAGCAAACCACCAACTCCTTGACATGAATTACCCACATTTCTTACAAACACTAAAGTGTTTCCTGATGGAATTCCACCCAATGCTTTTGCTCCTAGCTGCCTGCCAAGTCGGGCCGGGATTTCTCCTGTAAGCCTATTGCTGCCCAGGTCTAACCAAACCAAGCTGCTGCAATTTCCAAGCTCTGTTGGTATTTCTCCACTCAAGCTGTTGTTTCCAAGTTGAAGAACAGCTAACCTTGACAAAAGGCCAAATTCTTTTGGGATTTTGCCTGTGATCTGATTGCTTGTGAGAGATATCCATTCGAGATTGCTGCAGCTAAATAACTCAACTGGGAGTTCACCACTAAGGTGATTGTTATTGAGAATGAGATCCTTGAGATTCCTGCAATTTCCCAATTCCGCTGGAATTTTCCCTTCCAATCCATTGTACCATGCTATGAGCTGCTCAAGATTTTCTAGCTTCCCAAGCTCACCTGGAATCGATCCATTGAGGTAGTTTATGCTAAAATCAAGTGACTTTAGCTTGGAACATTGTGACAATTGGGCAGGGATTTCTCCTACAATCATATTATCGGGCATTCGCAGCTCCTCAAGAGCAGCAGCACCTGGACATATATCTGGTGGGATTATACCAGAAAATTTATTGGAACTAAGATCCACTATCCTTAAATTCTTACAGTATGAAATGGAAGCTGGAAATGAACCAGAGATAAGATTGTAACTCAACAGCAAACTCTCTAATGAACTAAGATTTTGAAGGATCGAATCCGGAAAAGGACCTGATATGTTATTGTTGGACAAATCAAGAAGTCGCAGCCAAGAACAAGAGGAGAAAGTTTCAGGAATAGAACCTGAAATGTTGTTAAAAGAAAGCTTAATCTCCAACAGTGAACCGCAAGCATTTCCTAATTCCGGAGGAATCCAACCAGTGAGATGATTATGAGAAAGATCCAATCTTTGCAAACTATTTAGCTCAGCAAAAGATGTTGGGATCTCTCCTGTAAGCATATTGAAGGACAAATTCAGAGTCTTGAGATTTGTGCAGTTTGAAAGAGAAGCAGGAACGGAATCCATTAAATGATTTCCTGATATATCAAATTGCAACAAAGAATTGCAAGAGCTGTCAATTTTCAAATTGTAAATTGACCCTGTAAAATTGTTATAAGAAAGATCAAGCGCCTGCAATTTATCAGAGGTGGACAAGACATTATCAGGTAAAGAACCTGTTAAATTATTATGAGAAAGATCGACATAAACAAGATTGGGATTCTTGGTGAAAAAATTATCAGGAAAAACACCTACAAGAACAGCAGAAGACAATTCAAGATGCTGAAGTGCCGAAGGGAGCCGAAGCAAAGAAGTGGAATTTACAACAAATGAATTTGAAGATAATTTCAAAGAAGATAACATATCAAGAGAACTCAAAGGATCAAAAGATATAATCCCAACAAGATTAGCGGATGTAAGATCAAGCTGAGTTACTCTTTTCAGAGAGCAAGAAACTCCATACCAGAAACATGGACTCCTCCTCAACTCCCAATTCGATAAATATTCATTAGGATCCTTCTGTATCATTTTCTTGAATGTAATTAGAGAAGCAGCATCTGTTTTAATGGAAGTAGCAAGTCCTTGTTCGGCAACTGAAACACAAGCCAAGAACATAAAGACAAGAACTGAAAGGAAAATCTGAACTGTGTTGTTCTCCATTGAAGAAACAAGATTGAAAGGTACACAATCCAGAAAAGATTAGAAGGGAAATAGAAGCAAAGAAAAGGAGCAGTAGTGCAGTGAACTGAATAAAGAAAGAATGAGAGAGAGAGAGAAAGTGGTGCAAATGATGAGAATTTGTTGTTGAAATTTCAAGTATTGTAAAGAGAAGAAAAGCTTTCACAAAAGGAGAGTTTCTGTTCGCTTTCTTTTTTTTTTTTCTTTATATTCTCCTTTCATCAAGTTTTATAAAATGAAAAAGGAGGGAACGTGGGGGAGGAATATCAAAAAAATAAATAAATAAAATTTGATGGGTATAAATATTTGTAGCTATACAGTATATATTTATGAGAATTGTTAGAGAACATGAGAGGGAATTTGGTGAAGAGATTGATTAGATTAATGGTCAAAGGGTGAAAGCGACCCACAGACAGGGTCTATCTTAAGATGGGGTGCTTCTGTTTAGTATTTTCAGAGACTTGAGGAAGAAAAATGTAAGATCCGAGAGAGTGACTGTGTATCTATGTGTGTGGTCAGTGAGGCGTGAGAGAATGTTTTCTTGTTAGAAACGTGAAGATACAGTGTTGTGCTGTGTGGGTGACTTTACATTGCAGGATTCATGATGATTGTATCTTTCTCTGTGTAGTCATATTTTTATTTATTTACTTTTCATTTTACTCAAAAGAATTATTCTTTTTATATATTTAAATTTATAATTAAAACCCTCATGCCACATTTTATTTTATAGGTATATGCTTAATTCAAAGTTTAAATGCTTAAAACTTATTTAAAATTATAAATTTATATAATATGAAAAATACAGAAAGTATGAGCTCTAAGCTTTTGGAAATCATTTGTGGTTTAACTATTAAAAATTTGACAACGAAATTTAATTTTCAGCTATTCCATTTTCAAAAATGAAATTATATATATATATATATATAAAAGTTCAAAAGTCTAAATGTTCCAACTTTAAGAATATATATGTTTATATTTACATGTCAACTTAATTAGACTTAATTTGACATGAATTTAAGCTTAATAATTTATGTTAAACGCACACATTATTTTTGAATTGAGTCTATATGTTCATTTTCTCTATTAATCATTCGGTACAACTGCATAACGGAATGCAGCAATTTCTACTATTAAAAATATTATTTAATTTTATCTAACAGTCAAATTTTATTAGGTTCCCCATTTGCTATATATAATAAGTTTTGTTTAGCATAATCTCTTTTTCATTTTTTGTAATTACATTATAGGCCACCTTAATTTATTTATGATGAGAAAGCTCACCATTGTCATTTGATTTGATCTAAAAAAATAGATTTTTAGACAATAATATAGGCAATAGATATACAAAATTCAAGTTTTTTTTTTTAAAAAAAAAACATCGTATTTTTCTTTTTTGGAGATGGAACATTGTACTTCGTACGTTATAAATGTTTTATTTACTCTTGACGTAAGTAGTTCAATGTTTCAGAAGAAAAAGAAATTGAATTGCACACGTGAATAATTTTTGCTATTTTACATACTTTCGAAATTCTACAATGTAAAGTTGTGCCGTCGCACCTTGCTACGAAAATATTTCAAAATTGCAATTAACCAATATATATATATATATATATATATATATATATATATGAGTTTGTCTTGATCTGTTGCAAATTAATTGGGTTTATTGCAAAATTTCAATCATATATATCTTATCCAATTTTCCGGTTCAAGTGAAATCAATCTCTATATATTTCCATTTCCTATTGAATTAAGATATTATTTAATTTACATCAACAATAAATAGTCTATCAAAAGATCCTCTCTAGCAATTGATGATGCAGACCACAGTATAAGATTAATTAATAACTAACCATGCATATTTAATATCATGCTACCAAAGTACTAATAAACTCTACTTTTATTTTAATAAAGATTTTTTTTTTTTTTGAAAAAAAAAATCAATACTTAGTTCTCTATATTAATATTTTATGAAATTACAAGTAATTTAAAAAGCCAAAAGTCTTGCTACTATTTCAATAGATTGAATTTCGAATTTCATCCTCATTGTTATCAAAAAATATGTAATTATATATATATAAAAAATTTAAATAATTTTATTGGTGGAGCTTAAGTTAAATAGATTTCCTTGAATTTGTATATTATTATAAACAATTGACTCTTAATATTATTCTTTATTCTTCTTAACTTTAAAAAAGTGATAATTACACATTGGGTAGTGAATGGAAAATTTATAAAGGAGATTATGTTTTTTAATGTGGGACCCAAATTATGGTGAAATATGAAGAAGAAGAAGAGGAAATGAATGATAGAGTTCAAGAGGTGCATTCCTTTTGTGAATGGTGATGTTATCCATCTAAAAATGAAGAATTCATAAGTAATATTAATTTTATGATAAATAAATAAATAAAAAGAGGCCCACAAAAGAAACAACATTGATCAATGAGGTCCTGTTTTGCAATTGGAGGTGATCATTCCTCCTCCACTTACTCCTTTCCTCTTTAATTTCCTCTCTTTTTTTTTTCTTTTTTAGAAAATTTTAATTAATATATCTAATAACTATATCTATATAAAGAAGATGAAGCTGCTGCTACTGCTCATGCATTCGCTGTTCTTTTTTTTTTTTCTTTTTTTTTTATAAACAAATGCTATAAAAAAAATAAAAATATTTCAGAATTGCATTCATTGTATACATTCATTGATTGCACGTGAGATTTAAACTTCCATCTTAGGAGAGAATCGATTGAGTTGCAATGTGCACACGATATTCTTAGCATTTTATCGAAAAAATAATAATAATAATTGTTGGTAGCCATCATTCGGCTACCAATTCGATTGAAAGTGCATGAAATCTCAATATCAATATTTTTTTATTTTACATTTACAATTGTCTCCCTTTTATTATTTTAATTCTCTCCATAATAAAATTTCAAATTCTACTCCTCCTTTTCTTTTAAATAATAAAAGAAAACAACATATATACATACTATATATAAGAAGATGAATGTTTTGTAAGCTAAGAATATATTGAAATTATTTTTTAATTCTTGTGGGACTCATGCATGCGTAACCCTAGAAAGAAAAACATAGCTATAATAGAACTATAGTTCTGTGCATCCCAGAAATTAAAACAAAACCCTAAACCTCGAGATTAACAACATTAATAAGGAATTTAAACATAGTTCACATCAATCAATCATACGTATGTGGTGTCTAATTATCTTAATTTTAGGGCAGCGGTGCATGCCAATGTGGGAGACCCACTTAGAAAGCCTGAATGGCAAAGAAGTTCAGTTAAAGAGGAAAAAAAAAAGATAGAATTGAAATGTGTACTCACAAATCCTATCCTAATTAGCAGAAGTGGCCAAAGCATAGCAGAAATTATTATCATGCTTCAGGATTGCATTTTGACCGTTAACAAAGTAAAGGTTTTTTAATATTTTTATGCAATTATTAGGTTTATTATTAGTGCTCATTTTTCATTATTACCTTCGTGGGGTCCATATAAAAGAAACTTTCTTCTTGGGATGAAATATTTGCAAGAAGGTAAATTCTTCACAGGTAAAACTTTTTAAATGCAGTTGGACCCCCTATTTTATTATTAATTAAATCCACTTGGCCCATATAATTAGCAAATACAAGATACTTAACACACTTTTATCACGATCATAATTGAACACATACGAAAAATTGAAACGTGAAGTTTGCAGGACTAAATATATATGAATGGTTCAACATCAAGAACTACGGGCTCTAAAATCATATGAAAAAATGAATTTGAGCCCAACTCAACTCCAAAACCTAACTTGTAATATGAAAATTATTCAAATTTTTATAAGGAATATTTAATTTGTATAAGTAGCCATGAAATACTTAATACTAAATAAAATTAAAACTCAATTACTATATTTCCCCATTCTATAAAATTATGTTTATAAGATTCGTTATCATATTATAATTATTTATTACTTTGGAATTATATTTACATTAGACTATATATATGTTGTAACACAAAATATTTATTGCTTTTATTATTGTTGATATTTTTATCGCTTATAATTATTCATATCATTATTGTTTAGACTCTCTCTTATATATAAAATAACAACTCTTTTACTATAGAATACATCCTACTTAAGATTTAGAAATTTCGATTTCTCTATTTGACTATTACAATAACTTCCAATTGGCTTTTTGTAATGCCCGCAAATGTGTCCCAGTAGTATTGACCTAATTTGGGATGTGTGTGTGATTAAATGTATAGCTTTGGACTTAATTGAAAAAAATGGAAGGACTTAATTGAAAAGAAGGAGTGATTAATTGGTAATTATGCATAATTGAATTAATAGTAAGTGAGTGGCTGATTAATTAAGAAAAGAATGGATTAATTAAAGAATGAAATAATATTAAATTAAGTGAGTGGAGGCAGATTTTGGTAGTGGAATCTGCTGGCTCACTCTTGAGCTGCCACCTCCACCATGTGATGAATGTGTTCCCTAAAGGAATGTGAATGATTCAATTGTGCATAATTCAGTCAACTTCTTTGTTTCTTTCCCTTCTTTCCTGCGTGAGAGTGAGCTGAAGAGAAACTAAAGAGTGCATGCTTATTGTTAAGGAGATTAAGAATTTGGTTGCTCAAGAGTTAGTGCAAACTTGAAAAGGGTAAGTGATTAGTATGTAGTGTTCTTATCATCTACTCCTTTCTTCCTGGTTTTGATTAGTTTGAATGGGATAATGTTGGATTAAGCTTAAGTCTATAAATTTATGTTGTATTGGTAGCTGAGGAAGTGAAGAAGGACAAAGGAAAAGCTATTATCGGGGAGCCAAGTACTCAACGAAAATAGGAGTCGAGGCGACAAGGTTTGGGAACAAACCTTAAATGTGTAAATTGTGTTTGCTGATTTATTTGATCATGGTGTGTAATTGATGCATGGATATTTTAATTGAGTATAAATGTTCATATAAGTGTGTATAGAAATTATAGTTTGAATTGGGAGTGTTGGTTTGGTCAAATTGGCTATTTTCAAGCTTTACAAGCTTGATTGTGTAAATCTGTTTTTGGAAGTCTATACTGACCCCCGAGACTTGTTTATATTGTAAGTTGAGTTTTACAACTCGAAAAAGGGTGAGATCAACTGGATTAGAACCATAAGATCCGTGTCTTTAAATATTGTAGAAATAGCTCTGTTGATTTGAGGACTCTAAAGTCATCAAAATTGACGATAACTGTAGTTGCATTTCTGTAGGAGGGCTTTTGGAACCAGTTGTGTTCCTTTGGCCATAACTCCTTCATTTTAAATCCAATTGACCTGAAACTTGTCCCATTTGAAAGATAAGACACAGGGGAAGAAATTTTAAGAAGGGACCTTTGCCTGAAATTGAGTGTAAGATATCGTTTTGCGCTGTACAAAATTGTGGTGAGAACCAGTCCTGAAAGTTAGCTTCTGTTTTGCTTGATTTGGTATGTCACGGTGGCAACCAAATTAGTTACCACCGTGACATACTTCTAGAGCAGGCAGAATGTGTGCAAATGGACCTCACGGTGGCAACCAAGTGGTTACCACCGTGACCCCCCCTGTTTTGTCTATTTAGGGTGTTTTTCTTCCCGAAATGCACCCGAACTTCACCACGAGTTCCCATAGCTTGTCTAATACATATTTATCATTATAAAATGAGTATTTTAAGCATGATGAACTATGCATGCCAATGTGTACAAATATGTATGAGTTATAAGTGTTTTAAGTGTAATGAATCAAGTATGTGAATATGTATAAATGAGTATGATTAAGATTGGTAATTTAACTAATAAAGTAATAATAAATAATTATGTGAAGGATAGCAAATGGAATGACAAATATATGCGTATGATTAAGCTCGAGTGATGAATGATATATGTGTTATGAAGATTGATCAATGTGAAATGGATGACATAATCAAATAACTTAAGCCTGCGAGTCAAGTAGTGGATAGATAGGCATGCCTATAGGGTCAAAGTGCTGCAGCCCAATGCGTTTAATGTGTCTGATTCCTTGGGAATCACAATGCGATTATAATGCGTATAATTCTTGCTGAATTTTATTATATGTGGAATGATATTACTGTACCTGAGGGTACCAATGCATAAATGAGATTTTAAATGTGATTATAGTACCTCGGTGGTACCAATGCGAAACCCATTATCCGCGTCTTTGAATTGCAGGCAATTTAATAATAAAATGGAAATAATAATAATGCAACCATTATGTAGGTTATATTCTGAAATTATGAGGTGGGTCGATTAATGCTCTATGTGTATGAGAATGCTAAATAAATCATGACATGCCTAAAATGGTACTTAATGTGGTATGGTCATTTAAGTATGATCTCTTGCGTATAATGTATAATGTTTTATTTGCGTGATGTATTACTTGTTATGTGTATGTGTTCCCCACTAAGCGTTATCGCTTAGCACGGGTTTACCTTAATCCGTGTAGGTACGGAAGTGAGGTAATCGAAGGACTCTCCCGCATAATAACGGTCAACATTAGGAGTGCTACCAGTGTAGGTTTTGGGGTTTGTGCTATGGAAAGTTTGTATAACTATGTATAAGTTTGGTATAGCTAATGTGTATACGAGTATGTAAAGGCATGTAATAATATGATGACTAAGTATACTAACTTATGGATTATATATGTATGCTTAGTAAGTGTATGCTTATAGAGAATGATCTATAAGTAATTGGCATGAAATGCATGATAATGTGAATACGAAGTGAGAAATTTTATTATACAGGTTTCATTAAGAGTTTGATGATAAGAAAGTGCATGTGTTCTGTGTGTGTAACGGTCATTCCTGACCATATTAGCTGACCTAATATGACAATTGGGAAGGGGCGTCACACTTTTAGCATTGGAAGAAGAACATTTATATTTTTTTCTGATAGCTTTTGTCAAATTAATGCACACGCATGGATTCAATTAAAACAAGGTTTAACTGTCTAATTCTTGGTGATTAACTGTTAATCTTCACATGAAAAAAGATTCTAATTATCATTGAATAGTATAGCATACACTTTTCAATTTAGAGCTCGAATTAATCAAGCCAGTCAAGAAAGAGAAGGAAAATGGAAAGGCCACTTTATCCATAGACGAGAGAGCTTAAAAGAGTTGTTAAGAAAGACTAAATATAAATAGAAATATAAATAAATTAAATAGAAAAATTATCGAAGTAATAGGGCATATGAAAATTATATGCATGCTCAAAAATCTATTATTGAATTGGTCCTACCAAAGATCTTCACATTGAAAATCCAATATTCTCATAAAATATTGGATTTTCAAACCAGTCAAAAGCCACTAAAATTTTGACTAAATGATAACAAAAAGCGTGCGAATAACACGAAAGGGATAATAGGAAGAATTGTTTCCATATTTTTGGGGTTAAACAAATACACCAAAATTCCGACCCGACTTATAAATCCAATCCAATTCAATCCGTTTATTAAAATTTCATCTAAATTTGACATGACTTATTAATATATTTATAATCTAACCTATTTGACCTACAAAATGATTTAATTCATTGCATGACTCATATGATCAGACTCATTTGATATGTAAAGTAATCAAATTCATTGCATAATTCCTGTATCTGACTTATTTATTATCCACTTGTATCCTGTTATATTATTTGTAATTTTATATTTTTTATATAATGTGATTATATGAATATAAGATCAATATTTTTTATAGGTTATATATGCATATTTTTTATTTTTAATAAAAAATAATTTTAAAAATGAAATTTTTTTTTTATAATTTTTCCGTTTATAATTTCGATCCATTTATTATTTAATCCGTTTATGATTGGTTTAATAAATCCATTTGAATTATAGTTCAATTCAATCTAAACAATCTATTTATAACCTGTAAAATTTTAACCGTTTTATAACACGATCCTTCTACCATTCAATCAATCATACGATGCAATTGTAAGTATAACTTGTATGTCACTGCTATTTACTAAAATTAGGGCGAGACTTTTGATGGGGAAAAAAAATTAAAACAGCAAAAAAGAAAGTGGAAAGAAAAACAGAAATGGGTGAGGAATAGAAGAGAAAGAGACAGAAAGAGAGGAAAATGTGGTGAGAGGCACGCCAAGGGCCCAACACATTTGACATCACTTTGATATTCCACTAATTCAACAGAATCCAAATGATTGGCAATCACCTCATTTCAATACCCGCATTAGCTTTTGTCTCTTTCTTTTGTTTTTCTTCGATTTATGTGTATAGGTTTTATGTTTTATGTTTATGTTTGTGTCTGTAGCCTTTGATTGCCACACAATTCCCTCTTTTTCAATATCTTGGATTTGAAGGCTCGGATTAATTAATTATTTATTTCCATCTAATACATTTATTTTTATTATTATTATTAGCATAAGATTGATATCAATAAGCTAAAGTTTATTGATAAATTCATCAATGACATGATGTCGTAATTTGTTGAAATAAAATAATAACTTTTATTCTGACACGGTAGAAATATTTTCCACCATGAAAATAAATTAAAAGAACATATAATTTAACATTTTGCATGACGAATTTAACAGGTTACATTATTAATTTATTTCATCAAATCATGATAACACAAGCTTTCTATCTTTTTTAATAGAAGGCATTAGGTAGAAATTCAATGTAAATGAAAATTAAAGTTTAAGGATCCAATAGAAAAGAAATTTAACTCATAAATTCAATAGCAAAAAATATAAAAAATTGAATATATATATATATATATGTGGTTGTTTTTTACTTGAAAATTTCAAATGTTGTTGCATGGTTCCTTAATTATATGATATAAATTGACTGCAACATTAAATTTTTCAATTCAATATAGCATATGAAGTTTAAGAAATCTCTAGTTCTTTAAACTCGTAAAATGCATAAAACTTACAAACTTAAAAGACAGAGTACGTATAAGTAAAGGTGAGTGATTGGATCGTTATGTAAGGAAACTGAAAATAATTTGATTTTAATTATTTAAGTTGTACCTTTTTCTGCAGCTAATATGATTTGCATACCAGTAATAGAAATTTTGGTTGCTAAACTCCACAGTCTCTAAATAAATAAAAGTAAAATTGCATGAAGTTTTGAAGCATATGAATTTCAATAGAGTTTGTGGCGGTGGTGGTGTTCCTCCTGAAATAGGTTTCTATATATAATGTTTTATTTATAATTTCATTACCAAAATGGCTAATATATAGAGATTACCAAGTAATAGACCAATAATTCAATACTTGAATGATAATATATCTATAATGTTGGAACACATGATATTATATTATTTAAAGTTAAAAGAATGATGTTTGAATGATCATAAGTGGCGGAGCCACTCTTTGATGAGTGTGTGCACAGGCACACCCTTAATTTTAATTTTTTTTTAATATATATATATATAAATTATAATGGGAACCCCCTAATTTATTTTAATTGCCCCTCCTTAAATTTTGAGTGCCCCAATATTTTTTAACATATATATTATCTTTAAAATTTTTATGAAATAAAAATATGTTTTAAAAAAATAAAATTAAGAGTTTAACAATAAATACAAAAAGAGTATAAAATAATTTTAATATACCCAATTATCAAAACTAAGCAGTTTTGGCAGTCTATTCCTTTAAAGTTTTGGCCATTCTATTCCCTTAAACTTGTATTTTTATTTTATTTTAATCATTATCTTTTTTAATTTTAAATGTAATATGTTTTTATGTTATAAATTATATGTATTTTTAATTTTAAATTTTTTATAATAATTTTTAATGAGCAAGGACCCCGCTGACCCCGGGTCCTGGCTCCGCCACTGAATTAATCATATATAACCTTTTTACTTGTACTTTTTACAAAAAATCTAAATGTACAATTCAATCTAGGCCGAATCTGTATTCATATTTGGAAAAAAATAATATATTCGTATAACATCCTTTTTATTTTTACTAGTTAAATGTCCACATATTTTGCATGTGATAAAAGTTATTTTTAAGAAATATTAGAATAATGTATTTTCATTCATGATTTTGAAAAACTCAAAATAAAAGAATTATTATATTAATTAAATTAACTTATAAATGCAAAATATTTCATATCCTTGAAAATATGGAACATATGTAACATAAATAATAAATAAAAATATTTGAGGTTTCGTGTACCGAAATATTTATATTTCTTTTTTTAAAAAAAATTGAATTGTTAAAATATTTAAATGACTCATGACTGAATTATATTTTTATGTTGAAGGTTATATATAACGAGAGAGGGTTTTAACTCAACTCAGCTATAATAATATTAAAATAATTAAAAAATAATTTAAATAAATATTTATTATATTAAATTTGAACAAATTACTTCTCATTAACAATAATGATTTTTCTTCTTTTGCATATTCATTTCTCATTTTGAAATTTAATGCAGGTTTTACATGAATAATAATACCTAAAATATTTTCAAAATCAATTAAAGAATAAAAAACGATTATGAAAGTAATACATAATACAAAAATAATATTAACAAAAATAATTGCTATATAAAATAATTTTAAAATTTTAATTCTAAAAGTAATATTGAATTAATCCCAACTTTCATTATAACTCTTAAAAGTGTCGTGCGGTGTCCCTCCTGTGTCAAATGAATAAGAGGTTAATTTAGACTATCTTAATTTTTCTAATAAGATAACAATAACAAAAGGTTAATTTAGACTATCTTAATTTTTCTAATAAGATAACGATAACAAATAAGAAATAGTTGGTGCCAATATTTTTTTTTGGTAAAGAAAGGATGAGTAAAGCTCAAGAGAAAATAAGATTAACGTATATAAAAAGTGCCAATATAATAATACATCCATATACTGAAACCATTAGGGGAGTCTTCAAAAAATACAGCCCAAGAGAATAAAGATACGGCATTTTGAAAAGAAAATTAGTTGAGAAGTTCGACTCGTGATGAACATGAGCGATGGCAAAAGAATTAAAGTTTTTAATTTTATCTTCAATATTCAAAAAAGTATTAAAACAATCAGCATTTGAGTGACACCTTTCAATAATCATATCTACCACAATCTTGTTGTCACACTCTTTTAACACATATTTATACCCCAATTGATGAGTAAGAATAATACCTTGAAGGACACTCCACATCTCTGCTCTCATAATGGGGGTTTTTTTTTTTGGGTGAAATTTGAAAATATTTGGAGATTTAGTGCTACAGAAAACATAATTAGGAGAATAGGGTGTTAGAAAACGGCAACCTAAGTTGCTGTTTTCTGACTATGTGAGACCCACGGGGAATGGGGTTTGGGTTGCCAGAAAATGGTAACCAAGGTTACCGTTTTCTGGCTTTTTTATATATTTTTTTTCCAAGCGCAAAACGGTGCAGTTTTGCGCCTGGGTGAAAGACGTGTAGTGGGGCCCGGCTGCCAGAAAACGGCAACTAAGGTTGCTGTTTTCTAGCTTTATTATATATTTTTTTCCCAAGGCGCAAAACAGTGCCGTTTTGTGCCTTGGGCTGGGAAAGGGGAGTGGGGCCCGCATGTCAGAAAACGGCAAGCTTAGTTGCCGTTTTCTGACGTAGTTACTTTTATTTTTTTTTGGAAGGCTGCAAAGCACAGATTTTACTGTGCGCTGCAGCCCAGCAGACCCGTGCTTCACGGGTCTACAAACTTTATTAATTTTTAATTTTTTATACAATTTTGCCTTTGAAAAGCCAATGTATCCCGGCCATTGTATTTCTTTACTTTATTGGCTTACCATTTATTTCCACATAAAAATACCTTCAGCTCTCTCATTTTGTTTTCATTCTCAATTTCTTACCATTCTCAATAATATCTTGTTGTTGTCTTCACAGTTAAAAAAAATGTATTGTTATGTAAATAAAGTATAAATTAATTTTGTTAATAATATTTTTATGTGTAGCTAACCTTTTTTTTTGCCGTATTGAAATTGCAGTTATTATTAAATTTGCATTATAATTACGATCAATACTTTAAAGGTAAGTTATTAGTATTTATTTTATTTATGAAAAATAAATTTTGTTTAAACTAAGTTAAGATAATTGTTGAGCATATGTTTTTTTACAGTTAATTTAGAAAAATTATAATCGTCAATATTTATGCAGTAATTAGTTGTCCGAATTTAGTTATATTTATTTAGTTTGAGGTACACAAAATAAATTGTATTATTCGTTTCAAAATAACTGACTTCATACATTAAAGAAAATATTTATTATACTTAACAATACTAATATTATGTTCTTTTTTTTCAGAAAGAATTTTTCTGGGATTCAAAATTTGATGCTGTTATCTATGAAGTTTGGGAAAAGCGGGCCTGCCAACGATATAAAGAATTTTTGTTTAATTTACGCAATCGGGGTCAACGACCTACTTATATTTCTGAAGAAATATGGAATCGTTGGCAGCAGTATTGGGCAACTCTCGAGGCAATTGCAGATTCAGAGAGAAATTCTTCAAACAGACGGGGAGGCTCAGATGGTGAGAGTTTAGCTGTGCACACTGGAGGAACCTTGAGCCATCATGAGCATGCAGAAAATTTGGTAAGTATCTCAATTTTATTCATCAAATGTATAATTTTTGTGGATAATGATAGCTTTAATATATGACTGCTAAATGGATGGCTTTGTTGTTAAGATAAATTTTTTGTTTAGCTCTCATTAGTTGCATTATCCTCAAGAAGGTACACACGTTAGTTGATGTCATGCATTTGTCTTCACATTTTAATCAGAATTTACAAGTAAAATAAGTATTGTATATTTTGTGGTTGTATGATGATCGGCGTTCGGGAATGGATATAGGATGAATATATTGTTGTGCCCTTGCCGGGGTTGTGAAAATTTCTATTTGCAGGTTTGGATAGTACAATTTACAAGTCGTCGTAATGTCGAAATTTATACTAAATGAATAGTAATCACGACAGTTATAGGTCATCGGTAACTAAGTAATGTAAATGTTAAGAATGTGTAAAATGAATAAGTGCATAAAATGTTAAATGAACTTAATGGTAATAACAAGTGTATAAAAAAGAAATGTATTTTAAATATTTAAGAAACAGAGATTTGTTTTGCTTGATGGTTTATGCTGCGAAGTTTAGCAACCGAATATGATACAAAAATATGTGCTAAAATTGAATTGAAAGTATTGCGAACAATATTGTATTTGGAATAGTATATCCATATCCAACTTTTGATGTTAGTTGCCTGTTTATAATGTCTTGATCTTACATACTTAATCCTTCAAAACTCAAATTTTATATCTTATAGTTCTACTTTGGTTGATTGCATGATTTTGCTTATTAAATTTTGCAAAGGTAACATATTGTTATCTGCATTGAATTTGTAACACTTTCATTTGTATAAGTGTGCTTATTTTATACATGGATTAGATTTTTCATTTGTACTAGTTTGGTCTATTTATTCAAATACTGATTAATAAGTAGTTTAGTTTCAGCCATATGCGTACATTGAATATTATGTGAACTTAGTAGAGTAATGTTGTGGCAATTTTGTTAATAGGGATTAGATTTCAATAATTGTTTTTAACATGCTCAGTAAACATGCTTCCTTAAATTGCTTCTTATGCAGGCAAAGTCTTTGGGTAGGAAGCCTACATATCCTGAATTATTTATGCATACTCACACAAAGAAGCATGATGGGCAGGCATTCGTCAATACCCGTTGCAGACAACTCAATGTATGTAAACTTTATACATCAATATTAATTATTTTAAAAAATTATAGCTAATTAATTGTAATTATTGTAATGGCAGGAGCAAATACAAGAGACTCTCACTCAACAGCGGCAGAACTCTGAAAGTGTTGATGAGAGTCGTATATTTTTTGAAGCAGTTAGTGGTAAAAATAATCGTGGAAGGATTTTTGGTTTAGGGTCAATTACAAACACTTGTCATTCGAAGTCCTCTGCATCATCCATACCTGCATGTAGTAAGCGGTGTGAGTTTTCTCAAAAAATCGTTCAGTTAGAGATCACACTCACTATGTTGATGGATACTGTAACGCAGTTAAAGAATCGGGTTGAAAATTTGGAAACACATCGTGCTCAGCAGCCAGATCGGCCTCCTTCGCCTCCACCTATATAGCATTTGTAATATGTTGTTATTTGTACTGAATTTATATTGTGTTTGGTACAGTTTGACCAGTTTTTACTTTACAGTGATATTTGTACTGAATTTATTTTTGTGATGGTTTTCCCGAATTTTTATTTTATAAAATTATAATATATTTTCAGAATTTTAATTATTATGTATTACAATTTTTATATAAAATTATATTATCGAAAAGCATATATTATCAGTATATACAGGCTTTGAATTATATTAATTAAAAAAAATAATTTTTCACTGTTGCAAATAGCAACGGAAGCAGTTTTCCGTTGCTAAAAATAGCAACGGAATTATTATTCCGTTGCTATATTTAGCAACGGAAAAAAGATTCCATTGCTAGTTGATTTGAATTTATTTAAAGAAAATAATTATTTTACTGTTGAAAATAGCAACGGAAACCCTTTTCCGTAAAAATAGCAACGGAATCTTACTCCGTTGCTATATTTAGCAACGGAATGTTATTTCCGTTGCTAGTTAAATTATATTTATTTAAATAAAAAACTTATTCTACAACGGAAATAGCAACGGAAATAAGATTCCGTTGCTTTTTTTAGTAACGGAATAAATTTCGGTTGCTAAATTAGCAACGAAAGTAAATTACGTTGCTAATTTTAGCAACGGTCAAAATTGCAACCGAAATTTCCGTTGCTAATTTTGATTAGCAACGGAAAAATGACAAATTCGGTTGCTATTTTCCGTTGCTATTTCCTAATTTTCTTGTAGTGAACTCTTATAGATGGTGCCGTTTCTCTTTATAATAAAAAATAATAAAAGATGTTAACTTAGACAAATATTGAAATAATGGAAGGTTATTTAGATGTAAAAAAAGAGTTTTCACCCTATTTCATATACTTTCATACATTTATATATAAGTATAGATATATAAATTTAAGGATTAGCAAAAATTTCACTAAATTGTCTGAACATCCACTAAATTGTTTAAAACGTAAAAACTATTATAACAAATTCAAGAAATTATGCTTGCAGTTTTGATTTTCTTAATTAGCATATGCTCATGAACAAATGGAATATGTTTTTTCAAATAATTATAATAATAATAATATGATTTTGAGCCAAACGAAATATATGTGATTCTATAATAAATTCAGAAAATCATACTTGTTTTTTTAAATAACACGTGCCTAAGAATATATGAAATAGTATTTTTTTAACAAAAAAAATAATTGTAATTTTTAGCCAAACAGTTACATGTAAATATGTTTTAATAGGTAAAAATTCTAAGTCCAACTAAAACTGGTGAATGTTAATTTCACCATGCAAATATTTAAGGTGTTTAACATATTTGAAATTATAAACTTATATGTGTAATTTAAAATTTTAAAGTTAATTATAACGCAACGAAAGTATAAGAAAGAATAATATTATTCCAATTTCAAAAGTTCCTTTCAAAGTAAGGCAAACAAACAATTTATAGTAAAAAAATAATTAAAAAAATACAAAATTGCCCTTAAACTTCAAACTGAAAAATAAAGGCCTAAACAATATTTTTTAAGGCTGAAATTAGCTGTTACGGAGGGCTAGGCCACTTAAAATGCGACCGACTCGAAACAAGCTTTCCAGAAACATATTCTAATAGTCAAACGGACAACCATAGCAAAAGTTTCGGCCGAAAAACCCTTTCAGTCTGCTCCAAATACCGAAGGGTAAACTCGTCCGCATTAAATTACCAAAATTCCCTCCACCTATAACCTAATGTTTATTTTGACATCCAAACTCTAAAACAGATCAAATTAATTTCCACTATTTTAAACATATTAAAATCGAATCCTCTGTTATATTTTTTGTCCATAAATAACAGAATGACCAATTAAACATAGTGAAATTATAAATATTCTCTCAACCTATTACCTAAATTTCAATTAGGCTCTAAATGTATAAAAATGAACAAATCAACCTCTTCACACAATATTACCAACTCAGCAAATGTTAGGGGTTAATTTTACCCATAATCACTGAACTTATATTCAAATAACACTAATATAATGAAAGAATTTTTATTCTCATAAAAAGTATCGAACTTAGAACATGTTTACAGAAAAATTGCTTTAATTATTTTCTGACTATTTGTTCGCTGGAAAGTCCAGCCAGCATGTACACTCAGCACCCCCATGCACACATAGCTTGGCACTTGGCATACCATATGAAAAAAATAACATGCGAGCATGCCATGTGGCATGCCACATAAACATTTCGACAAGTCAGTTTGTCATATGTCATACTTACGTGTTATTTTTTCCACAACACATGCCACATTTCAAGCCACTTATGCATTGGGTGCTGAGTGCATGCACCAGCTGTAATTTTCAGTGGTTTTTTTGTCAAAAAACGATGTAAGTGATTTTTCTATAAATATGTTTTAAGTTTAGTGATTTTTATGAGAACAAAAATTGTTTCATTATATTAGTATTATTTGAGTATAAGTTCAGTGACCATGAGTGAAATTAATCCCAAATGTTAGTTATAAACAAAAAAAAAAAAAACAAAAATTATGAATTGAAATTATCATGAAATATTGATAATCAATTTAGTATATTTTAAATATATAGGTTGGGGGTTAACATGAAAATTATGTTATAAATTGAGAGAATTTTAGTAATTAACCCATAATTTTATTAATGTTCATATGGATTATGTGCATATGATTAACAATAATTTTTATTTTTTAAAAATATGATTTGAAATATATATATATATATATATATATATATATATATATATATTCAATTTCTAACTCTTTTCAAAACTTTAGAATTATATATTTCACATAAAAAAATAGATAAGTCATGATATATAGTCTTCATTCATGGAAAAATGCATCTATTATATTCAAGTAAAAAATTATACTTGTAGATTTTAAAATTTATATAGTTGTAATTTCTTTCTATACATCCATTCAATTCCTAATCAACGATGATTTGTTCTAACAACATCAATAGCTTGGATATTTTAATTAGACGGGTGAAATCTTCCAAGTTCTAACTTACTATTCCTTTCTCATTTTCTCTCATATTACTAATTTGACATTTAAAATCTTTCCCATTAAAATTTCGATATTTTATTTTTTAGATATACTAAGTCACACAGTCACTATTTACTATTTTATAAAATAAAGAGAAAATGCTAACCCTACTATGGTCTGTCCAACGCAGTAGACTGCAAATAAAAAGCTTCAAGCAAGTTTTTCTCTCGTAGTTGAAGTAATTAAAGGAGATAAAATGAATCAATTATTTTCTTTTATATTTCTTTAGCTGTTTTTGATCATACAGTTTAGTATTCTTTTTTAATTAAAAGAGAAGTGGGAACTGGGGGCGGTGAAGTGAAACCCTTATGATGAATTTTCCACACGCTTTGCCCCACTCCTCATAGTAAAGTAGATTAAAATAATTATAGGCTTTTGCTTTATATAATGGGTTAAATGCTATACATTTCTTTTCTTTTTTAGACTCTGAAAATTAATTTACCTTCATGTTTAGGGGTGAACAAAAAAACAGTTGAATTTTGTTAACCGAGAAATCGAACTGAAATCGATCCGAAAAATAGATTAACTGAACCGATATTTATGGTTAACAGTTAGCGTTTTACAAAAACCGATATTAATGGACCGATTTTTATTTTTTAGCTTATAAATTGGTTAACCGAACCGAAACCGATAAATGAACACCCCTACATTTTATTAATTATATTTCACTCTTTTTTTATTTTTATTATAATTTCTTATTTCATTATTTTCATATTTAATTATTTATATCCTTTTAATTTTCATTTACTTTAAAATATTTCAATTTTATTTTAGTTTTTTTTTAAGTTATTTTAGTTAATTTATTAATTGTTCAATATGTACATATTTAGTATTTCTTATTATTTCCTGATATATCAATTTTGCATTAATTAAAATCAAAATATATTCGAAAAATTATATAAAATTAATATACTAAATAAAAATTTCAAATAAAATAAAATTTTTAATATGTGTGAAAATAATATTTTTAGTTTATATTTGTTGTTTGAATATCATATTTAATTATTATGTTGGATTATGTTTGTTTTCTAATTTTAAATTTTAAGTATATTCGACAATTTAATTTTTTTATAAATACATTTTATAATTATAGTGGTTAACCGAAAAATATTGGTTAACCGATCCAAAAATCCGAAACCGATGGATTGGTTAACAGATGGTAATGGACTGGTTAATGGACTGCAATTTCAAAAAATCGATATTAATAGACTGATTTTTTTTAGGGCTCATGAACCGATTAACCGGTGCATGCTCACCCCTACTCATGTTTATATACTAAAGTAAAGAAGATGGGTAGTAGGATCTCTAATTAATGCGGAAATTCACATGCATCACCATAATGGATATATAGTTTGACGGAGTCCCACAATTTTTCTTTTATATCTTGATCATTTATTTCCATGTTTTAATATTATTATTATATATATTTTTTTAACTCACATCTTATTAAAATAATGGAAATAAAACCACTTTTAAGAGCCAGTTTGGCAAAATTTTTGAAAACGATTTTTTTTAATTAAAAAAAGTTTTATTTCAAAAATCTGTATCTCAAAAAGTAAGTAACTTTTTGGTAAATAAAATTTAAAATGACTTATAAATTTAAAAATAGGTATCAATTGTTTGATAAATGATACGATTAAAAATAACTTTTTAGAATAAAAAAATAAAAAATGACATATATAAATTTTAATATATTATATTCAAAATCTCATTAAAAACTAGTAATAATAATAATTCTCACTTATTTGCACTTTTTTATTTCACTAAACTATTAAAACCATGTATCTTCTTATATAATTAAATAAAAATAAATATAACATAAATTTGGTAATGTTGCATTGGGATATGATAGGTACCATATTAAAACCTATTTTTATTAGTGATAAATTTGTTATTATTATTAGCCAATTCTTCTTGTGTGTTTTATAACAATTTTGGGCCGACTTTCAATTTTGAGCCCAATTTTATAATTTGTTGTACTTGCAGTTGTTTGTAGTTATGCAAATAGGATTTATTGTTTTTCTTGGACTTCTTTGCAGAATTTTCGTATCTTATAAGTTTTTTTTTTTTGTTTTTTATTAAAAATTGTCAAATTTTAAATAATTTGAACTACTAATAATTATAATTTATATTTTTTATTAACTTCTTTTTTTAATATTATAGTTAACTTGTTATTCCTATTTAATAAGATAAACTTGTGCACGTGCTCCGGGTCTGATCCGATCAAATATGTTTCTTAATTCATATGAATCTGAAAAAAAATAAATAAATAAATATTAGAACTCAATCTCAGGTTTTTCATAACTTCCATGTTTAAGTTTACTAATGGAATTCGACAAGAGGTCTGAAAGGAAGTGGCGAGTAATTTCATATCTTGACACTTGGCAGAATTACATGCCAAAGTTCTTTGCTTTTATATAGAAGAATAATTTATTGTTGTTGGTGAATAAACGCTATGCATGGTCCCTTTGGGCCAGTAAAATCAATAACAATACAAGCAAGCAAGAATAGTTTCTCTCTGTTTAAATAACAGCAAGAACAAAAAAATCTCAATAAGCCTGCAGTGGATGCAAACTGCAGACCATTGTTTTGGTTCCCAGTCAAACTAAATCCACGGAGGAGAATGCCAAAAGAATGGTTGTACTGCCATAGAAAAACGGGGATCTAATCTACTATTGAAATTCGATTAGGAGGAAGAAAGTCTGCCCTCAGGGAACGTTCTCTCAACTTTACCTATTCTTGGAGGTGGCCATACGATGTGAGTAACCCTTCCATTAATTAGCCCCATAGGAATCTGCAACCAATACAGCCTCCATTTTAATAGGACAGTTCCAAGAAACAAAAGTATTACACTACCATTCAATTCATGCAAAACCTAGAAACTATTCAATTCATAGTATTCATTATTCACCATGACAGTGTCATATGTACATGCATACCGGCCCATAGGAATTTGAATCCATGCTAGAAAGCAAGTTATCCCCCTCAACCCAACAATGTCCTTCTGGAATCTTGACCACATCACATGAACGAGTTCCAATCCAGTCACCTGGTAGGCCAATAATTCTCTTCATAAGTTTCTCCTTGTGATTACTTGGGGAGCTACAAAAACATGCAACTTAAGTAATATGAAATATGAGTGCAAAATATCTGCATCAAAATTAAGCCACATCAAGGTCAGGTTCCATTTAATGCCTAGTGTAAACTGATTAGTAATACAGATAACTTTATGACACACTGCTATAAATATAGAGAGTATTAGATTCATGAATGAATCAATTAATACACGAGCCTAATTTAGAGTCAAAGATTCAGTCAGACAAATTGGAATTCAGAATGCTTACATAAAATAAAGAAGTCATTCAAACACATATCATCATATCCTCTTTTGTTATAATGCAACCAGTGAAGCTTAAGTTGGAAAAGGTTGTGTAAAATGGAGCATTTAATGAAAATAGAAATACTCTTAACCAACCTTACTATCATGAATACCTAAAAATTAGTTCCTTCTATGCCCTAATTGATCACGTAGAGGGCCATGGAAGAATAAAGCTCAACTTTTAACTTCATCACACATGATTGGATTTCAATGCTAATCTTATACTTTATGCACCAAGCATCCATGCAACTTGAGAATTGATAGCTCAGCTGAGGTCAGCTCTTGGGAAAAATACAACAAGATCCAAAGTTAAGTGGGAAAGATTCTCTTAACTTATCAAAAGTTAAAATGTAGAAAAAAAAAAAGGACTAACAACAACAACAAGAAGTTAGTTTTATTTTCCAAGTAAGATGCCTATCAATTAGAATGCTAATAGCAAGAAAAGAATAGGGTGAAAAAAGTCAAGTGTAGAATGACAAACTTATTGACAAAAGATACTTGTAAACGATCATCAAAAGCAGGAGTGGCTCAAAACCTACCAAAAGGATCAATTTACAATCATAGATCCTAGTGCAAGAACAAGAAACAATGCTTGCCAGACTTTTACAATCATAGATCCTAGTGCAAGGACAAGAAACAATGCTTGCTAGACTTTACAGGATATTTAAGATACAGCAAGGAAAAACCTACCAAAAATATACCACATCGCCATGTGAAAACTTGTATTTGTCAAGGCAAAACTTCTCTACCAAAACAATATCATCTGCAGTTGAACAAATGATCAAGTTAATAAGGCACATCACTGAAGCAACCAATTCTATTGAGTTTTCAATGAAACAACGTATTACCAATAAATGATTCCCAAGAAGTGCTGGTCCTGGGATTAAATGTAGGAGACATAGAGGTTCCTCGCACATGAACAACACTGGCATATCGATCTGAAACAGTGAGCCCTATGAGCCCAAATGTGAAGCCCTTCTTTGCAAAACTCCATAAAAAATTACCATATCCCATTCTACACCTAGATGCAAGTCAACTGAAATATTGCAAGCATCTGCATCAAGCATCCATTTGATGGAAAACGTCATGCATTTTAGAAAGTAATAACAAATTTCTGGCACACAAGTCCTATAACAGCATTGACCAATAGCTTCTATTACTATACACAAAAATAGAAAACAATAAGAAACTTTTATGCTCTCTATCTTCACACCACTTGACACTAAAAGCTTTTTAAACATTTGCCATAGATAATAACAAAATGAACTGAAGAAAAAGAAAATCACAGAACAGGTGATTATTAGGGTGGAACAGGGATAACAGGGAGAAATTAAAACGACCATGGCAGGCTGATAGAAGATCTTGGGAGCCTAAAAGGTTATTTGGGATTAGGGTTTTACTCATTGGCATCATAGCAATCAACTAAAATCAAAGAGAAAGGGGCTAAATTTAAAGGAATATATAACCAACCACATGCACTCCAATTCAAATACATAACAGAAAATGGAATGAAAATATAAAATCATCCAAGCAAAACGGAAAGATTTTTGAACTATGAAGATATGTAAAGAGGTAATATAGTTCAGAGCTGATTAAAATCTGAAAATATCTTCGAAAAAAAAAATACTTAATCTGCTTAAATATTCCCAAAATAATAATACTAATAATAATAACACATGATATCTTCCATATCCTTCAATATGTTTCCCAAATAACTGAGCATCCAAAAACCAGGCAAGGAAAATCTATCAGAAACGAGAAAGAGAGCACATAAAAAATCAGCAAGTAGTAACACCAAAATTCTCACAGCAAAATCAATTGTCACAGCCGCTAGTTCACCCTCTCCCTCATCAATGCACTGAGTTTACGAAGTTGATAGAGTTTATCATCTTCGTCTCTGGTAAGAAGCTAGATTGTGTTAATAATTTGCAGTTCAGTTCTTTCAATTCAAACTGTTCATATTCCCATTCCTCAAATTGGGGTTTGCCAGATGAATTAGGTTATGAGCGTAAATTGACCTCTTTTGCTTTTATAACAATTGGGCTGACTTTCGATTTTGAGCCCAATTTTAAATATGATTTATTACTTTTCTTGGGCTTCCTCTCCGTGTCTTACAAAAAGCCCATATTAGAGTGAACTTCCCTATATTTGGGGATTCCTATTGGTTTATTAACTCTTTTTTCTATTTAGGATGTAATCAGTTTCATTCAAGATTTTCAAATTCGGCTCAGAAAAAAATGTTCTCGATACAAATAAGAATAAATGTGCAGATTTGCATATAAAAATTATGTATTTTTGTTAAATAAAAATTTGGTCGATCATATCTAGCCGGTTTATTTGTTTTCATTCGAGTCTTAGCATTTGTCGATTTTTAACCTTACTCGGTTCGATAAAATTTCCAGTTTTCTATTTTTCCAGTTGGATTGGTAGGTTCGGTTCGAGTCTTAAAACCTTGCTCTCATTATCATTATTTAGAAAAATATTAATTATATTATTGTAACTATTTAATGTGTCTTGTTATCAATAAATATATAAATTATATATTGGTTTTAAAAAATAAATATATAAATTATTATTGATTTATTTATTTATAATTGTTGTTATTTCCTAATTTATTGATATAGCCCTTATTGTTGTATGGACATATTGAGTAAAATATATTAATTTAATCATATTAATTGATTTTTGTATAAATACATAGTTGAAGAAGGAAAATGAAGAAATTTGAATTTTGTTTAGTTGAAACAGTAGTCATACTCTTAACGGTTTAAACTACATATTATATATTTTAATGTAATTATATATCATATATCAAAATCTTAACCCAACTATTTTTAATATGGACACGTCATAGTGGCAGTGGGATTGGTGGTTGAATATTGAGCGAATTCTCATCCATATGAATAAACAAAAAATGGTGTATGATTTAAAAGAAACATTTAAAAAATATTTAATTTAGTGGTACCAATTTTGTGCCAATAAACTCTAATTTAATAATATCATAATTGTAAAATTTAGAATTTGAATCCTATTAAATTATTTATATAAAAAATGCTTTAAGAAAATCATTGAAAAAATTTAAAAAATAGGCACACTACCCCAGATGTTGAAGTATAATTAATAACATTGAGCATAAATTTCAAATGTTAACTTTTCTTTTAGTTGTCCCACTTCTCATTATACGCAGGTTAAAATTTTGGCAACAACCTTTTCATATTTTTTCCATCTTTTTTTATTGTTTTTTCATTATCTTTCGTATTTCATTTAATTAAAATTTAAAATTAATTTTTTTACATTAATGTCGCAAAAATTTATAACTAATTTATTTTAAAAAATTTATAAATAAAGATAAGTTCGATAACTTTTTTATATTTTTTTAAATTAAAATTTATAACTAATTACTTTTCATATTTTAATTAATTAAAATTTATCACTATTTTTTTAAAAAGTTTATAAATAAAGATGATGTTAAGTAATTATACTCGTCAATATTTGACCCGATTTACAAATCTAATCTATATAACACTATTGCAATATAAATATTCATATTTCTTAAAATTGACCCTGGAAAAAGTATTAATTATTTTCAAATTATAACATATATTGCTATTTGTCAAATTTTTCAAATGATATCAATGGGTGATTATATTTTTTCAGATTTTTAAGTTAATCTTTTTTTTTTCCTTATGCAGAAACAAATATCAGCAAAAAAAACAAAAACATTCTCATCACATGGCATATAATAATAATAATAATAATAATAATAATAATAATAATAAACACTAAATATATTGAGGCAAAGATTAGGACTTGTAGTTATCACCAAATTCAATTGTGGCCACTTTTCTTTGATGAAAATCTTGAGTAAGGAGGACGAAATTTGTGGCTCTAATTAATATAACATGATGAATTACAGCTTTTAGAGGAATAAAATTAGAAAGCAATAGAAAAGAGAAACATCAAGGAAAACGAGAATAAAGATAAAATATCATTATAAAGAGGAAAAAAAAAATTGTATTTATTGATTTTGATTAATTGTTATAGATTTTTAAACTAGAAAAACTTAGGAATTTGATATAATTTGAAAATGTCAAATAAATAATATGTTTAATTGAAATATGAAAATTAATGTAAAAGATCAATTATAAAATAATGAAAATATAAAAAGGTTGTTGCGAGGATTTTAATATGCACATATTGAAAAGTAGGAGCGCATTTGTACCACTGGGACAAAGTTTAACATTTAAAATTTACATTCAATATTATTAATTGTACTTCAGCATATGGAACATGATGAATTGCAAGAGCTGTTTATAAGTATAGGAGGGATGGATTTTAGGAGTATACATGAGTTTAATTTGGCACTGCTAGCTAAGCAAGTTTGGCGCATTCTACAATATCCAAACTCACTTGTTGCTTCCCTCCTTAAGGCCAGGTATTTTAGATATTCTGATTTCCTTCTAGCTGAGGTGGGACACAACCCATCATATATTTGGAGGAGTATCCTTGCAGGTCGCAACATTCTTAAAAAAGGACTGTTATGGAAGATCGGTAATGGACAATCTGTCAAAATTTAGGACAATCCGTGGCTTCCTGATCCTAGTAATCCTTATATTTCCATTGCTGCTTGTCTTGGGTGATTTGATAAATGTAAGTGATTTACTTGATTGTAATGGTGGCTGGGATATTCCTCTGATTGAGTCTGTGTTTAATGACCGTGATAAGGTGCTTATATTCTCTATGCCAAGGCCGAGGAATATGACTCAAGATAAATGGAATTGGTGTTTAGATAAGAAGGGGATTAACTATGTGAAAAGTGGTTATTTTTCAGCTATGGGCTTCTCAAATTCTTGTGTTCTATTGTCCCCACCAGTTAAGTAGAGTAAGTTTTGGGCACTGGAGGTTCCACCTAAGGTCAAGGTTTGTGTGTGGCGTGCGATGTCATCTTGTCTACCAACAATGAATAACTTGCTTCAGCGCAGGGTCCCAATTCGACAACAGTGTCCAATTTGTCACCTTCAAGGAGAAGATGAGAATCACGTTTTTGTTCTCTGTAACTTTGCTCAACAGTTTTGGCAACTAGTATTTGGAGATTCTTGTATGGAGGTAATTTTTAATTTTGTGGAATGGTTGACAAATTTACTAGCTTCTCTTCAAGGAGACTAGCTAGTTGAAATTTTATTTTTTATTTAGGGCCTTTGGTCCAACCGTAAAAATACTCTTTGGGAAAGTAAAAGAACCCCTCCTCATTTGGTCCTTAACCTTGCGAGATCTTCATTAAATCAATGGAAGTTAGCACAGTTACAAAAGAAGGGAGCAAAGAATTTAATTGATCCTAGTGTTTTAAAGTGGCAAAGACCAAGACCGGGATGGCTTACTTGCAATGTTGATGCAGGGGTGTTTAAGGCTGATGGGTATTGTTCCCTTGGGGTTCTGATTCGGGATCAGTTGCGAGTTTGCGTAGCAGCCCGGTATGGGGCTCTTGAACTCATACAGCAGAAGCTTTAGCAGTTCGTGAAGCTCGAAGTTGGTTGAAGGAGAGGCAGGTAGCTCAAGTCCAAGTACAAACAGATTGTTTACTGGTTTCAAATGCTATTCTTGGAGATAATATAGATTTATCTTACTTTGCAGACGTGATTAATGATTGTAAATTGTTGATGTCAGCTATAAACGATTATTCTATTACTTTTGTTAGGCGAACACCAAATAGTGCGGCTCATAGTTTAGTTAGAATAGTGTGTTCTAAGACTGTTTGTGGAGAGTGGGGTTGTCCATCTCCGTTTTTATATGATGTTTTATTTGTTGATTTAAGTCAATTGAAAGTTATATTAAAAAAAATTAATATATAACAGTTTATAAAATATATAAATAGTTTCAGGTGGCTACAAGGACGAATTTAGGTGGAGGCAATTGCTTCCACTTACATTGGCTGAACCTTCAAACACAACTACTTTCAACTTTATAGCACTTACAAATTAATGAAATTATATCAATATATACTCTCCAGCAACAACTTCTCGCGTATTATTATTAATCCAAGTGACAATGTTCTCATTATTTCTTGATCGCCAGTGCATTAATTATACGTACCATATTTCTTGACCGCCAGTGCATTAATTTAATTATAAATTTATAAAATTGGTCACATTAAATGGTGTTATTAGTACAATATTGATAAATTTGATTCTTATTCATGTTAATTTGATTTTAGATTCATAAAATTAGTCACATTATATAGTGTTATTCGTATAATATCATCAAAATTGACCCTAATGCCATGCACGACGTATACTACTATAATATGACTTCAATTAATGGGTGCATTAAGCCATAATTTTTCCTTTTTTTATATCATAAATATAAATTATCAAATAAATAAGTAAATAAGAAAAAGAAGAAATAAAAAATACAGTGGACATTTATCATATATAATCATCATTTGTATTTAGTATGCCTCAATAATATTTATCCTAATCTCCACAATACAAACTCCTAATACGTATAGTAATCTCTTTGTATGCATGCCTCTAATATAATATTTATCATAATATTTTGTTAAACTATCACTATAATACTTTCAACAAATTTATCGTGTATATCTATATAAATATAGAAAATATACACGTATTTGTTGCTTGCTTAATACAAATTCTATCCTTTTCTTTAAGTTAATTTAGATGCCGATTTTTAAAAAAATTACTATTTTTTGTAAGATTTACATAATAGTTAATTATCTCTAAATAAATAATAAATATATAAAAAAAAAATAAATCATTTTAAAATATCAAATTTTAGTTAGAGTACTTTTTACCATATACTTTTTTTTCCTTGCCATTTGTACAAGTTTTGTACTTGCCAAAGGTAGGAAATATCCAATATCCACTAAATTAGTAATTCATTCAGCATCATACCATCATATTACATGAATTAATATACAAAGCTAGCTTATATATATATATATATATATATATATATATATATATAGTGTCTTAATCCCTCCTTTAACCCAACACGACTCAATTCCAAGGATGAATTTCACCTTTCCTTACTAATTAACTCAATCTTTCACCATTTAGGCTTAGGAGACTTGGAGAAGATATATAGTAAATTCAAGTTACTTACCTTAATTCTCTCCCTTCAACCATTAAAACTTGAATTGAGCTTCCTCTTATTCCTAAATTGACTCCCTCTTGATTAGTTATTTATCTTCCTAACTTGGATTTCAGTTTGCTTTGTAAATTTCTTTCATCGTCCTTTAATTACATCCTTGAATTGTGTAGATTTTTGAGATGGGGTTTTGTAAGAATTTGGGAGAGAGAGGTGGAGAAGAAAAAGTACTGAACTATATATGTTATTCACGTATTATTTGAAATGCAATATAGTATATACTATAATAAATTTGTTTCCAGCGCTAAAAAAATAATAATAATCTTCATCTCAATAAATTATCACTTTTTTTAAAAAAATGTTCCACTAGATTAAAGATAACAATTAATTTATGTATTTTAATTTTACCATTCATATAATGTTAATAAAACATTTAATATTTTAATTAATATTTTTTTACACATTTTTAGTATAATAGTATAAATTAAAAAAATAATTTATTCAATATATTTTTTTATAAAAATTAGCAAAATTAATTACCAACTTAACATGAATGATTGTATAACAATGCAATTAATAACTTTCTGCCCCTAAAAATTAAAATTTGAATTCGTACTTTTGTCTAGTGCGTCATGTGGCTTCATGGGACACCGCCCTTAGTCTGTTGCTTTATTTCTGGATACAGAATAAAAAAATCATATTGTTTATTTTTAATCTAAAATATTGTACTTACAACGAATACCCAACCACTCCTAATACATTTAATATTCACTAACCAAATCCCATTGTCCATATTAGATAATATTTGGCCTAAGATATTGATATCATGTATCATGATTAGAGCTAGTTCATAGTTTATTTTTAAAGTTTAATTCATTAAAATCGAGTTTTCAAAATTAAAATTTAAGTTCAGTACACTAACAACTGATTAATTGCTAATCAGTTAACCGTCAAATACAACTGGTTAACCGTACAAAAAAATTAAACATAAATTTCATATAAAAAAACTCCAATTCATCAATTAAATTAAAATATAAATTTTCAAAATTTTAAGTATAAAATACAAGTAATTTAAATTTAATAATAATACATTAAAATAAAATATATAAAATATTAATTTATCAATCATTTATTTTATAATATTATGAAAGAATATGAATATATGTAAAATTTAACCTCATGTCCATATAAATAGCTGATGAGATGAACAAATCTAGCATGCTCACTTCACTTGAAATTCTCGCCACTCAGCATTTCTTTTTCTTTTTCTCAAAATTTTAAGATATTTTTGGATCGAACAATCAATATCATTAATTCAATAATTAATATTAGCCTATGCTCTACGTTTCATATCACATTCTTCTCATCAGTTATTATTTCTAACATTTCCTACAAACAGAAATCGAAAATCGAAAAAAAAAAGAATTGATAAGATTGGTTCGATATGCAGTTTGGTTAAAAGAAAAATTTATATAACGGCCAAAGCAATTCAACTTTTGATTAAATAACGTCGTTTTAATATATATATAATGTTTGGTTGATTCGATTCAATTTGTCTATATATATTTGATTTGATTCTTTTTTTTTTATATATATATAAAAATTCCAGTTTATTTAATTTGATCAGTTTTTAAATCGAATGGACAAAATATTTACTTGTACTGTGTTATAAAAAATTATTGTAGAAATAGAATTTTAAGAGTAGGCTTTGATAGTGTAATCCCTATTTTTAAGAAATTTATGCCTCGCTATTTGTTGTTGTTGGGTTTCTAAAATATAAGATTTTAGAACGCCACTCAAAAATTACTGCCACATAATTAAACTTGTTACAAAGAGGGTTTTTTTTTGTGTTATTTTGAAAAAAAAAATAGATTTGTGGTGCTATCGAAAAATTAATTTAAAAAGTAAAATGTTAGAAAATGGTAAAAAGATTACCAATTTTTTGTACGAAAAATAACAAAATTATTATTTTCAAGATACAAAACGGTGCCGTTTTGTGCTTTAATTTTTATCTCCGGCTTTGGGACCCGAACCGACAAAGAAATTTTTTATCTTTGCATTAACACTTAACCAATTATTATATAAAAAAAATAGTATGTAATACTAAAAAATAGTAGATTATTTTGATATGATTGATTGCAAGTGGGCTTTCTATACCAGGTCAACTAGGCTTATAAAAAAAATGCATTGAATGCTTCATGTTCCGGGTTAGGGATGCTTACGGGGCGGGGCGGGGCGGGAGCGGGGAGTGGCTCCCCCATCCCCGCCCCGCGTAGGGGCGGGGATTCCCCGTCCCCGCCCCCGCTAGGGACGCGGGGGGAAAATCCCCCCCGTCCCCGCCCCCGCGGGGATCCCCGTTCCCCACGGGGATCCCCGTCCCCGTAAAAAAAAATTTAATTTTAATAAAAAAAATTATTTTGATGGACATTTTTGATCCAAATTAAAAATATTTTATAAAATTTAATAATTTAAAATTAAAAATATTTCATATAATTTAAATATAAATATTTTATACAATTAAAATATAAATATTTATAAATATTCCATACAATTTATACATTACAAATATATATATATATATATATATTAATATATTATTAATGTATTATCAATAAATATATATATATATATATATATATATATATATTATTAATTTTTTATTATTATTATTATTATTATATATATATATATATTTTTTTTTTTTTGGGGCGGAGACCCCTTTCCCCGTCCCCGCCCCGAATTCAAGGGCGGGGATTTTTTTCCCCCCATCCCCGCCCCCGCGGGGGAAAAATTCGGGGATTTCCCGCCCCGTTCGGGTCGGGTCCCCGCGGGAGACGGGGAATCCCCGCCCCGTGAGCATCCCTATTCCGGGTTTTCTTTTTGAATTCTATATAAGAATTATTTCACTTATGATGCACGATGTAAGTGGATCTGCTATTTAAAATCTTGCACAAGTGAAAATAGAGATTTATGGATTAGAAGTTTATGGTTTAGAGGTTCAATCATGACATTATTGAAGTTAAAATAGTTAAAAATAAAATCACCAAAAATATAAATTTTAACATATATTTCATATTATAATTTTTATAATAAACTTTCAAAATACTAATAGCTATAAAAAAAATGTTTGTCTTAGCATAATAATCATGTTTAAAAAAGTAATTCAAATACAATAAGTTATAAATTATAGTTAAAATAATGATAAAACTAGTAGATTCGGTTTCACCATTTTTATCATATTTATTTCTTGGAATCAATTGAATATTTAATATAAAAAATATTATATCTAGATAATAATAAAAAAATAAAAAATAAATTTTAAAAGATACAAAATTATACACTTAAAAAAATATATTACCTCAAAGAGATGCAAATTAAGAATATTTTTATTCCACTTGCCTTATTATTGTAAATTAAGAAACATAGTATTACCAATTAAAACTTAGTCATTATGCAATTTTTTTTTTTATAAGCCTAGTGTTGTATTAGATTAAAAATAATGGTCAAAAATGGAGGAAGTCAAAAATGGAGGTAGCATACAAAATGAATAGTTGGGCTACAATGTGAATTGAAGAATTATTGGTAGCACACAAAAAGAATAGTTGGGCTACTAAATGCGAATTGAAGAATTGTTGGTAGCACACAAAAGAAATAGTTGCGATACCAAATGTGAATTGAAGAATTTTTTATTGTTCACATGGAAACTCCTACCTATATAAGGCAAGAGATTGTTCTTCAAATGTTAAGATTGGATTCAAAAAAAGAATTCCAATGAAAGCTTGTAAGCTTTGAAACTTAGAGAATTTGTGAAAAATTCTGTTGGGTTTGTATCCATTTATTGGGGGTGTGAGAAAATACTAAAGTGAGCGAATGTAAAAATTGTTCAAACACTTAGTGAAATTTTCTTGGTTGTTTTCGGACAAGTGGTTTTTCTCCAGTTTTGGAGTTTTCACTATAATTTATTGTGTTGTGAGTTTCTCCTGATTTATTCCGCATTGATTAGAAGGGTCATTTTTTCCAACAAGTGGTATCAGAGCCTTGGTTCAACTATTTTTCACACTGTCTTAGAATTGTTGTTCGAAAAAGTAGCGAATTTTTGGAGAAATAATTATATTACCGTTCAAACGGTACTGTTCACGTGTTATAAGATGTTGGGATTAAAGTTTGAGGTGGAAAAATTTGACGGAAGAATTAATTTTGGCTTGTGGCAAATTCAAGTCAAGGATTTGTTGATTCAATCTGGGTTACACAAGGCATTGGATGATAAACGTCCTCTTGTTACCAGCAAAGAATGTGAAAAGTCTATTATGAGCGATAAAATCTGGGAAGATCTCGTTTTGAGAGCAGCAAGTACAATCTGCTTATCTTTGACGAAAAATGTTCTTGCAAATGTACAAGGAATTTCTACTGCCAAAAATTTGTGGGAGAAACTTGAAGAAATGTATCAAGCAAAGGGCGTCTCAAATCGGGTGTACCTTAAGGAGAAATTTCATACTTTACGTATGGAAGAAGGAACCACCATTTCGGACCATTTGAGTGTCCTTAATGGAATCGTCTCAAAGTTGGAGTCTATAGGAGTAAAACTTGATGATGAGGATATCGCATTGAGATTCATCTGGTCTCTTCCATCTTCCTACGAGCACATGAAACCCATTTTGATACATGGGAAGGATAAAGTTGTGTTCTCTAAAGTTACTAATAAACTTTTATCAGAAGAAAAAAGGCTGAGTGGTAGAAATGGTGTGTCACCTGAAAACTCGGCATTGGTGGTTGCTGGAAGTTGGAAAAAGACAAACTCCGGAAATAAGAACCTGATATGCTGGGGGTGTGGACAATCGGGTCACCTTAAAAGAAATTGTCGAAAAGGTGGAGCTGGCAACTCCAAATTTAATTCTGTTAGTGAAGCTAATAATGTGTCTACTTCGGATGAGGTAGATTTTGGGGATGCTCTCTAAAAGAGCATGGACGTCCTCATGGCATGCCGCTAGTCTCCACAAGTTGCCATGATAGAGGATGTGCTATCACTAGCGGGTTTTCCACACGGGCATTGGCTTGATCAAGATGCAAGGTATGAGATAAATCTATGTCGATGGTTGAGGAACTCTCGGAAAAATCAAGCATGAGAGTTTCACCATAATTTCAACAATTTTTTTCGACATGTTACCAAAAGATTAATGACTTAAAATTTCTTAATTTTAAGTGAAATACTTTGTATGGTGGAGTATGTATTTTGAATTATCGGTTGCAGATAATTGTTTCGCCGGTATAGGCGATGATAGTTGTTTTTTTTAATCTACGTGGAGATTGTTGTATTAGATTAAAAATAATGGTCAAAAATGGAAGTAACACACAAAATGAATAGTTGGGCTACAATGTGAATTGAAGAATTATTGGTAGCACAAAAAAGAAATAGTTGGGCTACCAAATGTGAATTGAAGAATTGTTGGTAGCACACAAAAGGAATAGTTGCGATACCAAATGTAAATTGAAGAATTTTCGACTGTTCACACGGAAGCTCCTGCCTATATAAGGCAAGAGATTGCTCTTCAAATGTTAAGATTGGATTCAAAAAAAGAATTCCAATGAAAGCTTGTAAGCTTTGAAACTTAGAAAATTTGTGGGAAATTCTCTTGGATTTGTATCCATTTATTGAGAATGTGAGAAAATACTAGAGTGAGCGAATGTAAAAATTGTTCAAACACTTAGTGAAATTTTCTTGATTGTTTTCGGACAACAAGTGGTTTTTCTCCGGTTTTGGAGTTTCCACTATAATTTCTTGTGTTATGAGTTTCTCCTGATTTATTCTGCATTGATTAGAAGGGTCATTTTTCCCAACACCTAGTTGACTTTATATGGTATAGAAATCCCACTTGTAATCAATGATATCAAAATAATCTAATTTTTTTTAGTATTACGTGCTATTTTTTTATTTAATAATCAGCTCCTAAAAAGGGTAACGAAAAAATTGTCGTTTTCTGTCAATTCAGGTTCCATACCCGAAGATAGAAATTAAGGCCGTATTGCGCCTTGAAAACGACACTCTTGATTGCAGTTTTTCACACAAAATTTTTATAATTTTTTTGAATCCCACTCCAACAGAAAATGGCAGCCTTCTTGCCTTTTTCTAACATCTCACTTTCCTAATTAGTTTTTCTGTAACATGATAAATCTAATTTTTTTTTTCAAAATAACACAAAAAAATAAAAAAAAATCCCTTAGAAAGAGGAATGGTGAGCTAAAATAAAAGAAGATATAGTTTTATAGCATTTACTCCATTCCACTAAATTATCATTTATTATACAAATTATCAATATTAAAATAGTTATTAATTTTGCTAATTCTTATGAAAATTATGTCAAATAGACTAAAATGTTACTTTTAATTTAGACTGCTACAGTAAAATGTGTTAAAAATAAATATTAATTAAACTATTAAATGTTTTATTAACATAATATGAGAGCAAAATTGAAAGGTGTAAATCAAATATTATTTTAAATTTACTGATAAAGCCTGAATTATCTTTATCTGGAGAGGGAGGGAACGGCCGATCGGATGAGAGCGACCTGTAAGGAAGAATGCCAGGTCGGACCGGGCGTAAGCACTCCGAAGTTTAAGTCAGTAATTTTAGAGAGAGAAACCTTAGAGAGAGAGTGCTCAAGGTTCAATACCTGAGGCCATCGCTGGCTGGGCTATTTATAAGAGATGTTGAGGGGCACTTAAGTGCCTGGGGGAACGATCTCTGGCTGTCAGAGTAGGTATCCGGCGAAGTGACAGCGAGCAGGAGGTTGAGGTGAGCACTGCCTTGTGTCAGGCGGCTGATGGGATGGGATGTCACGTCGTCCGATCGGTCCTCCTTGGGGCTCGTGCCTGTTTGCTTCGCCTCGTGGACCTTGGGCCTTGCCAATGTTTGGGCCGACTCCATGGGGCTAAAAGCAGATGATATTTGCTGTGTTATCACTTGTTCCCCCCCCCCCCCCTCAACAGGTCCGATCGGGCATGAAGTTGCCTTTGAAGTCCCGTTCGGGTGAAACGCCGCTTGAGCCGTTCCGACCCGAGGGTGTCCGTTAGCGGGACTTTAAAATTTGAAGGGGCGGCCAGTCGAAAAGACGCGCCTGTTCGTACAGCTGTCTGCCCATTAATTGTCGTGCGTGCACCAAGGGCGACGCTTCGTTCTCTGTAGAGTTATAATACATTTGGTACGTGGCAACATCTTAGTGGCGAGGTCGTCGGCATATTCCAGAGGTCTGGGCCTATAAATAGGCTCTCTCTGAGCCTCTCTCTTCTCACTTTTGCAATCCTTAGCGAAACTCTGCCAAAATTTCCTCTCGTCTTCCATTGAGCTGTAGCGAATCCCTTTTCAGTTTCTTCTTTGCAGAAACACCTTCCATCGCCAAGTAAGTAAATTCCTTCTTCCTCCTTTGCCTTCTGCCTTCAATTTTTTTTCGCATCCATTCTTCTATCATTCCTTGTCTTGCATTCCCTTTCCTTTCAAATGGCCTCTAGCAGCAGTACGACACTGAGCAGAGCCTTCTTGGACGGGTACAAAAACCAATCTGCGGTTGAGCAATGCTCCCGCTTAACGGCAGAAGAGGTGGCCGAGGTTTCTTCCAAGTATGGTTTTCCATCGGATGTATCGGTGGTGTCTTGTCCAGATTCTATGTCGGTATGGGAGGGGCCGTTCATAGAGGACGACAGCGAATGGTTTATCTGCCACTTATGGAGCCTCGACGCCGGGATGTGACTTCCCTTCGGTGTCTTTGAGATCGCCATAATGGAAGGATATGGTCTCGCCCCCTACGAGCTTCATCCGAACGGCTGGCGGTCGGTGGCTTGCTTTAAAGTGCTGTGCCTCCTGGAGGGAGTGGCTCCGACCCTCTACCTCTTCACACACTTCTTTTACATCTCCTGCCGGAGCGATGGGTCGGAGTACTTCTTCACCAGCCGACCAAAGAAAAAGCTGATCAACATCCCCACCTCGATGAAGGGTTTCCGCGAAAGGTACTTCTTGGTGGGGAGAAAGGGCGGCTTCGGGGTAAGTCTCACCCGGTCGACTGGAATGAGGCTCTTGAAGGACCAAGCCATCGGGCAATCGCTTTATGACGCCGACATCCAGAAGATGATGGATGCGGTAGCTCGGAAGGGAGGCCCTTACGAGTCCAGGGAGCTGCTGGAGTTTCTCCAGGGGATCCACGCCAAGGCAGGGGCAACTGCCGAACGTGAGCGTTAGGATTAGCCTGGCCGCAATTTATAAGCATAAAGCATTTTATTTGTATTTAAAAATTTGAAAATAAATATTTAATGAGAGCACTCATCTTTTGTATTTTTGCTGCAGCCAAAATGGCCGGGGAAAACAGCACCGCACAGGAGCTGGCCGATCGGGCCTCTTCTAAGAGGTTGGCCCAGGTAGACGCTTAGGGAGCAAAGGCGGGCCACAAGAGGAGAAAGTACATGACACAAGCCCAAAAGGAGGCCGCAGCCAAAGAGAAAGCCGAGATCACGGCTAGGAAAAAGGCAGAGATCGAGGCCCAGAAGAAGGCCTTAGCTCCTTCCACTACCACTGCCCCGCTCGCCGCCGCTTCGCTGCATGCTGCTCTTGCTGGATCGGCTCCCGCTCCTCTTACTCCATTGCCTAATCAGACCCCGATTGTTCCAGAGCCTTCGGCTCGGGTTTCTCGTAGGGAGCACATCGTGGGGAGCAAGCCCGAGGGGGAGGAGGAGGTGTCCGGAGGAGTGAGCCCTCCCGATATTCAGGCATTGAGGCAGATGTCTCAGGAGAGGGCAACGCACCTAGACATGGTCGCTCAACAGCAACTGAAAAAAAGGGCCAGGCAGAGGGTGACCGAGCTGGTGGCAGAAACGGACGCTCGGGTGGCCTCCAGGGAGAAAGGCACCCAACAAGGGGACGTGTCCAAGCGGCCCGGCAGGCGTTCCGCTCTCTTTGGAGACTTCTTGAGGGAAAACTTCGGCGATGATTGGTCGCTCAACCAGGTGGCCGGTTCCATTTGCCGGGGTCTCCTTCGGGATGAGGACCGCAGGGAGGTTGGGGATGCCCGCTAACTCTACCGAGAGATGCAGGCTATAAGCCACCAGCTAATGGACGTAAGGCCTCACCTTTCTGCTCTTCTATCTTTTCGGATCTCCTCTTTTCTCAGTGTCCCTTATATTTCTTCTCCTTTTTCCCTCTTTCCAGGTAGCCAGGAGGTCCCAACGGGTCACCCTCATGGCTGACACTTGGCAGGCGAAAGCCGAGGAAGGAGCCAATGCTTGGGCGGAGGCTCTTGCCCATCGTGAGGCAGCTCGGGCTGCCCAAGAAGAGGTCTCCTCCCTCCGAGATGAGGTGCTGGAGGTGAGGAAGCGGTCCGAAGCTTCCCACTCGGAGACGGTGGCCTTGAGGAAGGAGGTCCACCAGAAGTCCCAAGAACTGAAGGCTCGACAGGGGGAGGTGGACAAAGTGAAGGGGGAGACCGCACGTCTGGCTGCTGAGGTTGCTCAATACCGGCGTTTCGAGGCGGACGCAACCAGGTTAGATGCTAAATGTAAGGATCTGGCTGCCAAGAACACCAGGTTGAAAGCAGAGGCTGATCAGGTGCGTGGGGAGGCAGAGTCTTTGAAGCTTTCCTTAGGGGAGAAAGAAAATTCCTAGGCTAGGAAGCTTGAGGAGGAAGTTGCTGATCAAAGGGAGCATCTACTTGACGAACTTGCTGAGGCTCAGGCGCAGGTGCTCGGCCGTCTGGTTTATGAGGCCGAGAGGTGCTTTCCAGACGTCGACTTTGGATGGATGAATAACCCAGCTGCATTGCCCGATCCACCAGCAAGCGACGAAGAGGACGATGCTCCCGAAGAGGGTATAACCTCTGAAGGCCTAGGCACGGGACTCTCTCCTCCTGGGACTAGTTCAGAGGTCCGTTCGGGGAACGAGCCCGTTATTCCTCCTCCACCTGAGACTGATCCTTTCATACCGCCGCCGCCCGGGGACAATCATCATGAACTTCCTTCTGAGGGGCCTGCCTCCGACCTGACGGTCCTTCCTTCAGGGGGGCCTGTCTCTGAAGGGGGAACGGGAGCTGCTGTCCCTGCCTCCGACCCTTCTCAAGCCTCCGCCAAGCAGGACGTCGTACAGACCGCCGATCTTCCTGGCTGCGAAAATTTTGTAGACATAGAGATGTAGGAGTTTCTTGCTAGTTTTCTCTTTTCCTTGCAGCTCTTCCTGTAATCATTTTTGTAAATTGCATACATATACTTGAAGCTTTTTTCAATAAAGCTCCCCCCCTTCTTTCTCTTTTTTTTTTTTCCTGAATCATGCGCATGTCCGATTGGTTAGTATAATCAAACACATTGATTTAATGGCATTAATTTGGAAATAACTAGCGCAATTTGCGCATACTTCCTGAATTGTAAGAAGCTAGAATCTAGCCTTGTATACTTCCTGAATTTGGAAGGGTCAGGCAGTCGGTGAATCAATCGGGAATCCCGAGGTCCGACGCCGTGGTCTTCATTCGCATGTTGGTCCGTGGCCGCTGCATAAAATTGCATATTGGCCTGGGACCGTTGCGCAAGTATCGCATGTTGACCCGTGGCCGTTGCATAAAATTGCATGGTGGCCTGGGGTCGCTGTGTGAGTATCGCATGTTGACCCGTGGCCGTTGCATAAAATTGCATGGTGGCTTGGCATCGCTGCGTAAGTGTCCGCCTCGCGTGGTATTGAGTGTTGCCGCACCCGTCGATAGATCCGAACGGGGAGCGGTGGCCTGCCTTTGGCTTTGATAAGTTGCAATTATATTAATATTTTAGATTAATTCTTGGCATAATTATGTGTTTTATTTATTTAATTTTAATAATAATTAATTAGTTTTTGTGTTTTTATTAATTTATAATGTTTTTATAATTTTTAATAAGTTTTGGGATGTTTTCAGGTGTTTTATTTTAATCCGGAGCTAAAATGGAGGTTTGGGGTTGATTTTAGAAGAAGTTGGTGAAAATAGGCAAAAATGGCCTAAAGCACAGCCGTGCTTTTCAATAGCACAGCTGTGCTTTCGAAGGGACCGCGCAGAGCACACGGAACAACACGGCGACACAGCTGTGCTTCCTCGCAAGGCACAGCTGTGTCACGCAGCAAGCGCAGCGCGCACACGGAGCAGCGTCACGCAAATTTCGCCCCCTCGCCCAGAGGCACAGCTGTGCTTCTTCGCAAAGCACAGCTGTGTCACGCATATTTTCCACCTGCGCGGCGCAACCCTAGCCAAAACACAGCTGTGCAGCGCGCACACGGAGCAGCGTCACGCAAATTTCGCCCCCTCGCCCAGAGGCACAGCTGTGCTTCTTCGCAAAGCACAGCTGTGTCACGCATATTTTCCACCTGCGCGGCGCAACCCTAGCCAAAACACAGCTGTGCTTCTCAAAGCACAGCTGTGCTTTTCTCCAGTATAAAATTAAAAGAACGCCGCTGCATCCAGGGAGCTGAGTTTTTAGTTTTTTTTAGGTTTAGTTTTAATTGTATTTTTCTCTCTTCTCCTTAGGGTAGACTTAGATTTATTTTCCATTAAATTCCAGCAATATTTTATTTAATTTCCATGTTTTAATTCTTCTTTTAAACTTTGGTTTAGCTTAGATTTCATTTCAAATTGCACTTTTATTCCAATTTAATTTAGATTATTTTTATTTTAATTTTGTATTTTGGGATTTAAGGAAATTCAACGGTGGATGAACAAGAACTTCAAGATCCATTTTCTCTTTTCATCAAGGGTGTATTCTAAACTTAATTTTTCATATTTTATATTTATATTCTTGATGTTAAGGTAGTTGTTCATACTTGGGAGTTCTTGAATCATATGTGTATTCTGGAAATTTGGATTTAATAAATATTTTCATGTTTTCTTTTATTCCTCTTGGTATATATTGTTTTGCAATTATAATGATGATTGGAGCTAAATCCGAAAATTATTGTTTGTGCAATTGCTCTGTTCTTTTAATATTGATATTTATCTTTCCAGCTTAATCCATGGATATGGTAGGTTGGTTTGTGGGTGTTAATGTTATTAGATTAAGAATTGTGAGGAATAAATAGGTTTTAGATAACTGAATCCGGGATGGTAGGTTGTCTTAGATCTAGGAATTGGTCATATTATACATATAGTTCAGTTTTATCTTCTCTGAAATTATCTGTTGTTGCTGAATTGAATGCAAGTTAAGGGGAGATCTACCAGGATAAACTTTGATTGTAATCAGTTCATAAATACATACATATGCTCTGTTCTATTTTAATCAACTTTCATTGGTTTGATGAATCCGAATTGGTATTTAAATCTGTGAATGTTTATTTTAATAGGTTCAGAATGGTGGAAGATAAATGAGTTTGATAACTGAATCCGAACTGGTAGGATTATCTGACTTAGAACTTACAAACATGTGATAATGCTAATATATGTGCTGAATCCGAAAGGTAGGTTCATTAATTAGAATAGCTGAATCCGAAAGGTAGGCTTGGGTTTAGATAGGTTATCCAGAATTTCATGTTATATTATTTTACCAATTTTCAGTTACATATATGAGGATAGAATTTCCCAAGTATTTAATTTCATCTTTGAATAATTTCTTGATGAACAATTTTATTTTAAATTGTTAATTTATTTTCTTGCTTAGCTTAGTTTTTCTCCACCAAACAAATTGGGGACATCTCAAATTCACTCAACCATAGATATTTAACTGAACAATCCTTTTTCCCTTGGGTACGATAACTCGGGGTCCTAACTATACCCCACTTTATTACTTGTCGATTCGGTACACTTGCCGAGGACCCGTCAGGCTTGATGAGCGACATAGTATGTAGGCTTGGGAGAAGATCGAGCGTTGCTGCACCCGTCGATAGATCCGAACGGGGAGCAAGTGGCCTGCCATTGACCATATTAGCGGCGTTGGATCGGAATCTCATCGATCTGTGCGTCTCCGATCCACCATTTTCGCGATCCAGATCGGATGGGTCGTAGGGCGCGCAATGAGCTTATTGCTCTGAGGTGTTAACACATATCGAATTCGATTAAGACAGTTCGACTTTCGCATTCTTAACTTGGAATATGCATCGAGTCTAGCGTAAAAGTCGTGGCATATGATGCCTTTACAATAAGAAGATTCTATGAAAGACTTCTTTTATTGATGAGGAGAGACCCGTACAATATTACAAAGACTGAGAGAGCTCCCGCAACCGGAGACGTGAGCCTTTAGGCTATGTCTATTCGGGGTACGCGCTTATATAGCGCTTATCCTCTTTGGGTCGTCAAGGGGCGCATCGGCCCTCTAACCCATAGGGCTTGATTAAGAAGCTTCTTTTTGCTGCTTGATCATCGTAACGTAGGCCTCTGGGGACGCTTTTTGGTCCCCTCTTACGATGGCAACACCATTCCCTGTGGGAATCTTCATCACCATGTATCGAACACTGGTGACGGCTCCTGTTTGCACGAGCAAGGGCCTGCCAAAGATGGCATTATAGGCAAATATCAAATCAATTACTATAAAGTTTACCTTGCAAGTGTGGATCGTCGCTGTAGACACCGGGTCCCGAGGCAGTCCAAGATCAGGATTACCCGATGATGAAATAGAAGACCGATTTTCGGCAAGAAATGTGAGAATCGATCGTTCCCTTGTCAAAGGTGTGTTTTTCGGAAAATAATTAAAAATATATATTTTTGGGGAAATTAAAATTAAGATGGAGTAAAAAAAAATATATTAATTTTGTGTCAAAATTTAAAATTAAAAAAAAAAAAAAAAAAAGTCGCGAAGGCCGCCTGCGGCAGCGCGGGGCTGCCTGCGTAGCAGGCTGCCCCAGCGCGCAGGGGCACCTGCTCAGCGCGCAGGAGCGCCTGTGCAGCAGGCCCCTTGCGCGCGAGGCGGGGGGCCTCGCGCGCAGCCCCTGCGTGCGAGGCGGGGGGCGCCGCGCGCCCCCCTGCGCGCGAGGCAGGGGGCCTCGCGCGCAGCCCCCTGCGCGCGAGGCGGCGCCCCCCCTGCGCGCGAGGCAGCTGCCTGCCGCGCGCGGTGCGGGGGCACCACGCGTGCAGCAGGCTGCTGCCGCGCGCGCCCTTGCCCTCTCCGCGCGACCTGGTCTTCGCCTGTCCGTTTTTTCCGCTGTTTTCAGTCTGCTTTTCTTCAGTCTGACTTTTTTTCTTGTTTCACCATTTTATGACATTTTTGATTAACTAAAAATGAAAGTCTCTTTTGTCCCTTGCCATTTTTGGCCAAGACAACCTTAAATGAGGAATTGGCCCTCATTTTTGAGGGGGGCGGGAGATATTTGAAAAAAAAAATCTTTGGCTTTCTTTGGTCTTGGCTACTCTCCAGGAAGCTGTTCTTTTTCTTAAAAATTCTTCAAAAAATCTTCAAGCCTTAGTCTCACATTTTAGTTTTTGCTACTAAAAACCTTTGATCTTGGGTTGATTTGAGCAAGAAAAATCAATTTTCTTGGCTTTCTCATCCCACAAAAAAACATTTTTCTCAAATTAATTCGTTTAGAACACAGATTTTCATATCTTCCCTAAATACTTATCACTAAAATTGACAAGAGGAGCGGATCGGGACGCCGCATTTCCGATCTAAAAATTCTGAGGGTAAACATTCTTGGGTCAATTTCATTTACTCGTTTGTATATTATTTATTATTGTAAAATATTTCTTCATTTTTTTTGCCATTAAATACTATGTCATTTGCCTATTATTCTCTTTGATTTAGTCACTGTGGGCATGCCATTCTTTTTTCTTCATGAATATTTTTGTGATTGATGGTTTCGTTTAATGTATTAGGTTAGTATTATTTATTGATATTATATTATTTTTCTTAGTTTTGTTATTCTTTCCTTACCATCATTATTAACATGCCTCTATATGTTTGTTTGTTATTATTATTATTATCATTATTATTAATATTGTCATTATTATTAGTGTTCATTATATACTTATTTATTTGCTGTCCTTTTTGTATTTACTGTTATTACTATCATTTATGCATTTCATAGTTATTGCATTAATTAGTTATTATTATTATTATTATTATTATTATTATTATTACCGTCATTCTTATTTTGTTACTATTACTATCACCATTTATTTACTATTGTTAATATTCTGTTTTTTATTATTATCATTATTATATATTCATTTTATATTTATTGATATTATGTTATTATAATTATTAATATTATCACTACCTACTTACTGTCATGCTAATGTTTATGTGCCACATAATATTATTATTTGTTATCATAATATTATTGTCGTTATCATTATTTATCATTTATTATTATTGTTATATTTTGCACTTGCTTGATTAATTTACTTAAAATATTTACTGATATTATTTTCGACATTATCTTTGTATGAGTTTAATTTGGGTCGGGTAGTGTAAGCATTCTCACGGCTCCTCGGATGGGTCGCGACACGTGGAATATCGCCTTGCTCGGTGAGATCTTTCTTAATTCCTTCTCTTTATGTGTTACGTGTTTACTTGTAAGTACTTGTTTTATTTTTGTACGCGTGTGATAAAAAGTCACAAAAATATTTTTACAATTAAATTGGATCCTTCACTAATAAAATTGGGACCAATGTCCCTTGTTTTAGCCCGACAATAAAAATGTCACAATTAAAACGAAGAGTCAACTTTTCTACAAAAATGGGATCACTCATCCCGGTTTTTCAATTCAAGCAATCAAAAATGACTCTTCGAACCCTCTTCAAATTAATACGAAGGAACCAATGTTCCTAAATTTCGAACAAGTGCGAAGGAACCAACGTTCCTCAAATAATGTCCCGATTTATGTATGTTCTTTTATTTTAATCTTAAGTGAGTGTTTTAAATTCAAGTTCATTTCTTTTTTGGGCCCTTGTAATTAATTTTGGGGCAACTTTATTTATCTTTTGGAGATTGTATTCCGTCCCACTTACATCTTTGATCTCCTTTTATTGGGGTTGTATTCTGCCCCTATTTTTATTGTAATTGCGTGCTTGCGTGTTTACCGCTTTCATTTATTGCTTTCTTTATTTACTTTATTTATCGCTTTCGTTTACTTCCTTTACGTGCTTGAAATGCGCTTTTATTTTAATGCATCGCTCGTATGAGATGAGAGATATAATTTTAAGAATTTAAAAACCCATTTATAATTAACCAAAGCATAAATAAGAGGAAAGTTCCGGACACCATATCTCTGGTTTAGACCAATAGAGGTGAGAAACCTTTTCCCAATTTCTTGCAAATTGGGTGGCGACTCCAAATACCTCAAAGGTGCCTTTAGGCGTCAATAGGCTAGGTTATTCTCCCCAATGTTCTATTGGGAGGGATACACCAATGATGTCTCATGGCGCCCATGATCAAAAGACGCGAACCTTCATACCTCGAATCCTAAAGCTGATTCAAAGGAGGGCCCTTGCTGGGTTATTTCGGGTTCGGCGCGCGTCACAGTGGCGACTCCGCTGGGGACTTTGTGTTTGAGACTTCACTCCGAAAGTGCTTTGGTTAAAAGTTATAATTGGGTTTTTGAAACTTAAAATTCTATCTCTTTTCGAAAAATTGCATCATATCATTTTAGAGCCTTAGACTTACGCTAGTTGGTCCCTATCTTACCCCGGTGCGTTCCCGAAGCACGACCCTACTTTCACTCATTGTGGGGAAGTGTTAAGGATAATCACCAGCCCAAGCCTTGTACCTTTTGGTATATCAAAATGGAGACCCGATCGGTCGTTATGCTCGTGATGAGTTAGACCCGTTGGCGCGAACCATGCTTGGGTAGCCTAAAGAAAATCACCCTGACTAAAGCCCATGTAATGGCAAATAGAAACTTCCCTAGGTGGTATGCTCCTTAATACGATGCTTGTGGTATGGGTCGTCACGTATTAAACAAAATCAACCAATTTAAGTGGTCTTTTATCAAAGGCTTTCATGCCCCGGTAAGCCCACCTTAACTTGATTGAATTGTCCAAATACGTGAATGGCCAAAACTCATACGCGTGTACATTAGACTAGAGCTGTTATGCTGCCGGCTTTTCGCCATGCACGTTGCGCGTTCATAGGGTCCCCTGTTGACCCATGAACTAAGCCCACCTAGGAAAGAGACCACATTGCCCCGTGTGCGGGAGTAATAAGGTTGGAAGGGTCTGTTTGCTTGCATGTGGTTGTGGATGCTGCATCAACACGGCCATGCATTCTTAATGCCATCCATGCATCATGCTAACGAATTGGATTTTTTCAGCCATCATAGATCCATTTGAGTGGTCCAGAGATCCTAGCGGGAGGTTCCTCAGAAATCAAGTAGTTGAGCCATCAAGTTTGGCATTAGCATCGGGTTCAGATTGGGATAGAAACTCAGACTCTTGTTCAGAACAATCCTCCGGATCAGTAATGGCAGAATTATCGCAAGATTCGGGTGCTGTAACAACACAGGACTTGGACAAGAGATTCGAAGACTTTGAAAGGAAAATGCTTGCTATGATGGGGAACCTTGTCGCCTAGATGGTGCCACACGCTGGACAACCGTCCGGAGCTCCAGTTGTTGACCCGGTCGAAGCACCTGTTGTGGAGACCAATATACCAACTACCACTGTACCACAGCCAGTCACTGAACCTAGAGTGGCGGCACCAGTTGAGCAACCGAGTGTGAGAATTCCAGATCCAAGGGATGATTTCTTAGGGGAAGAGGAAGATGAGCCAGTAGTTCCCCAAGCGGTGAGGTGCAAAGCTCCTAAGTTAGAGGATGATGTGGTGAGGAAGATGGAGGAAAGAATGGAGGCCATCGCACGAATGGTGTCGGTCGGAAAAGGGGTCATCCCCGAAGATGTAGACTTGGGTGAGGAGGAGTTGCTGCCTCAGAGATTTAAGATGCCAGATTTACCAAAGTTTGATGGCACGTCTGACCCTTCGGCCCATCTTAAACAATATGCCTTGATCATGAAGGGCACAGGTCTTACCAGGAAGCAAAAAGTGGAGTACTTCTGCCTTAGTTTGACGGGGTCAGCGATTGATTGGTACCACGGTTTGGACAGTAGGTCGAAAGAAGATTGGGTTTTGCTTACAAGTGATTTTATGAGGCAGTACGACTGCAGCACCCGCATGGAAGTGACGTTAAAAGACCTCGAGCTCCTGCAACAAAAGTCTGGTGAATCTTTCCATGATTACCTTACGCGGTGGAGGAATCGCGTTATGGAGATGAAGAGGAAGCCCGATACCTCGGACCAAATCAGACTATTTATAAAAAATGCAAGCCCATACTTGAGGGAGGGGCTTAAGATGAAAGGGCTCAAGGATTGGGAATCCTTAAAAGACATAGCAATTGAAGCTGAATCGAAGTACTTGGCAAGGAAAGCCAATAATGACAGTTTTGCTCGGAAGAACTTTGGGAACCAAGGGGAAAATAGGTCGAGTGGCGCTGGAAGCAGCAGTAACAGAGTGGGCAAGACAGCGGAAGTTTCAGCCACTGATGTGAACCAGAGACACTATTCAAATTTGGGAAGACCATTGTCCTGGGTCCTAGAACGATTAATGAAGGAGGGAAAACTTCAGCCATTGCCAGCCAGACAAGCTAAGACCTACGGCCAGCCTAACCATAGAGGGGACCAATACTGTGCTTTTCACCAGCACACCGGTCACCTCACTGACTCCTGCAGAACTTTAAGGGATCGGGTCCAAGATCTCATTGACAGTAAACAGATCTCCGACCCTAAAAAGAGGGAAAAGAAGAAGAATGCCGGGTATAACGCCGTTCCTCCCCCAGACTTTGTGTTTGAGACTTCACTCCGAAAGTGCTTTGGTTAAAATTTATAATTGGGTTTTTGAAACTTAAAATTCTATCTCTTTTCGAAAAATTGCATCATATCATTTTAGAGCCTTAGACTTACGCTAGTTGGTCCCTATCTTACCCCGGTGCGTTCCCGAAGCACGACCCTACTTTCACTCATTGTGGGGAAGTGTTAAGGATAATCACCAGCCCAAGCCTTGTACCTTTTGGTATATCAAAATGGAGACCCGATCGGTCGTTATGCTCGTGATGAGTTAGACCCGTTGGCGCGAACCATGCTTGGGTAGCCTAAAGAAAATCACCCTGACTAAAGCCCATGTAATGGCAAATAGAAACTTCCCTAGGTGGTATGCTCCTTAATACGATGCTTGTGGTATGGGTCGTCACGTATTAAACAAAATCAACCAATTTAAGTGGTCTTTTATCAAAGGCTTTCATGCCCCGGTAAGCCCACCTTAACTTGATTGAATTGTCCAAATACGTGAATGGCCAAAACTCATACGCGTGTACATTAGACTAGAGCTGTTATGCTGCCGGCTTTTCGCCGTGCATGTTGCGCGTTCATAGGGTCCCCTGTTGACCCATGAACTAAGCCCACCTAGGAAAGAGACCACATTGCCCCGTGTGCGGGAGTAATAAGGTTAGAAGGGTCTGTTTGCTTGCATGTGGTTGTGGATGCTGCATCAACACGGCCATGCATTCTTAATGCCATCCATGCATCATGCTAACGAATTGGATTTTTTCAGTCATCATAGATCCATTTGAGTGGTCCAGAGATCCTAGCGGGAGGTTGCTCAGAAATCAAGTAGTTGAGCCATCAAGTTTGGCATTAGCATCGGGTTCAGATTGGGATAGAAACTCAGACTCTTGTTCAGAACAATCCTCCGGATCAGTAATGGCAGAATTATCGCAAGATTCGGGTGCTGTAACAACACAGGACTTGGACAAGAGATTCGAAGACTTTGAAAGGAAAATGCTTGCTATGATGGGGAACCTTGTCGCCCAGATGGTGCCACACGCTGGACAACCGTCCGGAGCTCCAGTTGTTGACCCGGTCGAAGCACCTGTTGTGGAGACCAATATACCAACTACCACTGTACCACAGCCAGTCACTGAACCTAGAGTGGCGGCACCAGTTGAGCAACCGAGTGTGAGAATTCCAGATCCAAGGGATGATTTCTTAGGGGAAGAGGAAGATGAGCCAGTAGTTCCCCAAGCGGTGAGGTGCAAAGCTCCTAAGCTAGAGGATGATGTGGTGAGGAAGATGGAGGAAAGAATGGAGGCCATCGCACGAATGGTGTCGGTCGGAAAAGGGGTCATCCCCGAAGATGTAGACTTGGGTGAGGAGGAGCTGCTGCCTCAGAGATTTAAGATGCCAGATTTACCAAAGTTTGATGGCACGTCTGACCCTTCGGCCCATCTTAAACAATATGCCTTGATCATAAAGGGCACAGGTCTTACCAGGAAGCAAAAAGTGGAGTACTTCTGCCTTAGTTTGACGGGGTCAGCGATTGATTGGTACCACGGTTTGGACAGGAGGTCGAAAGAAGATTGGGTTTTGCTTACAAGTGATTTTATGAGGCAGTACGACTGCAGCACCCGCATGGAAGTGACGTTAAAAGACCTCGAGCTCCTGCAATAAAAGTCTGGTGAATCTTTCCATGATTACCTTACGCGGTGGAGGAATCGCGTTATGGAGATGAAGAGGAAGCCCGATACCTCGGACCAAATCAGACTATTTATCAAAAATGCAAGCCCATACTTGAGGGAGGGGCTTAAGATGAAAGGGCTCAAGGATTGGGAATCCTTAAAAGACATAGCAATTGAAGCTGAATCGAAGTACTTGGCAAGGAAAGCCAATAATGACAGTTTTGCTCGGAAGAACTTTGGGAACCAAGGGGAAAATAGGTCGAGTGGCGCTGGAAGCAGCAGTAACAGAGTGGGCAAGACAGCGGAAGTTTCAGCCACTGATGTGAACCAGAGACACTATTCAAATTTGGGAAGACCATTGTCCTGGGTCCTAGAACGATTAATGAAGGAGGGAAAACTTTAGCCATTGCCAGCCAGACAAGCTAAGACCTACGGCCAGCCTAACCATAGAGGGGACCAATACTGTGCTTTCCACCAGCACACCGGTCACCTCACTGACTCCTGCAGAACTTTAAGGGATCGGGTCCAAGATCTCATTGACAGTAAACAGATCTCCGACCCTGAAAAGAGGGAAAAGAAGAAGAATGTCGGGTATAACGCCGTTCCTCCCCCAGTCTTCATGATAGGATCAAGTTTGCCAGAGTGGTATGTGTTGAGGGATCTCTACGGCAATGACTACATGGCTATCGTCCGCCCCGAACAGGAAGTCAATAGGGAGAAGCCCCAAGTCAACATAATAGAATGTTGGGACTCAGCCAGTGAAGGTGAGACTGAAGAGGCCGACGAGCCGAAGGATGTATGGAACTTTGGGGGTGAAGAAGACAAAGTGCAAGAGGTACAGGCTGTTACTCGCAGCGGAAGAGTGGTGCCGGAAATTGAGAAGCAACAGGACCCGATGCCTCCGACGGTGGAGCAAAAAACGGAAGAGAATCAGATCCTAAAGCAACTGAAGAAGACGACAGCAAAAATATCCATCTGGGACCTATTGAGGCAATCCCCGAGCCACAGGCAGAAGCTAGTTGAAGCCTTATGTGAATCGACAGTCGCCACTACTATCTCACCCTCCGAGTTATTGGGCATTGTGAAAGGGGGATCTGAAGAAAACATAGTCTACACCGAAGCCGACTTGCCAATCGAGGGTCGTAATCACAATCGCCCTCTATATATCCGAGCTCAGATCAATGGTAAGCACACGGCCTGTGTCATGGTGGATGATGGGTCCTCCATTAATGTGTGCCCACTGGTGGCGCTACCTTCACTTGGATTGAATGAGAGCATGTTGAGTGAATCTGATCTGACTATCACTGCTTATGACAACTCGAGAAGGCAAGCTGCTGGGACTTTTAAAGCTCAAGTCAAGACCGGTCCAGTTGAGATAGAGGCTGAGTTTATTGTCCTGCCAATACCGGCTAACTTTGCAGTGCTACTTGGAAGGCCTTGGTTTCACAAGTTGGGAGGGGTTCCATCTACGCTCCACCAAATGATTAAGATTCCCCATGAAGGCCAGATTGTAACAATTAAAGCAGCTAGTGATAATCAAGTGTCAGTGCTCGGAATTTCCAATCAACCCTTCAGTGGTTTCCACGTGGCTATGGTGAATGAGGAAGATAAGTCGGTGGTAAGCCCTCAAGTTGTCAATATGATGAAAAGGATGAACTTTCTCCCCGGGGCTGGTTTGGGTAAGAGCTCACAAGGGATTCAAGAGCCCGTCGCCACAAGGGGGCAAAAGGATAGGCGAGGACTGGGCTACACTGTTGATGCCAAGGAGAACAAGCCCACAAGGAAGACTGTGGAAGTGCCGCACATTTTGGAGAATTTTATGCCAGCTGCATCGGCATGTGCCTACTGTGGGGAGGCAGAGCCTCAGTGGATTGATGGCAAGATCACCCCAGGTTTTGAAATCTTTAATGATGTGTTTGACTGGTCCGAGGGGATGGTCAAGGCGGTGGAAGCGTTCTGGGATGAGGAAATCTTCAATCAGACTCTAGCATGGGATCGAGAAGTTCCCGAGGAAGTTATCACCAAAAGCCTGCTGGCTGCTCAATCAAAGGGTAAGGAGAAGATGGAAGATGGAGCGGCAGTGCCAGAACTGAAGAGTTTGAATATAGCTGAGGTTCAAGATGAGGGGCCGTCGGCTTCAACACCAGCACCAGTGGAAGATGATAATGATAGCTTTGCTGATGTACTTTTTATTCCCGAACTATTTGACAATTCTGTCTGTAATTCTGAGTACTTTAATAATATGAATGACTTTGCTTACTTGTGCGATGTTTCTTATGATTTCATTATGCATGATCACGAGCATGAATCATTTATATTTGACATTAACTCAACCAATACCACCTCATTTAATCTCGGGACTTTGGAAAATCCAAAGGAAATCTTGATAGCATCCGACGTAACTCTTGAGGAAAGGATAAAATTTGAGAGAATTTTGAAAAAATATGAAAGAGTCTTCGCCTGGACCTATGAGGATATGCCAGGGATTGATTGGGCAGTTGCTGAACACGCCATTCCGACCTACCCAGAGTGCAAGCCGGTCAAACAAAAGCTCAGAAGGCTGAGGCCAGAATGGGCAGAAAAGGTAAAGGAAGAGGTGCACAAGCAGATCGAGGCCAAGTTCCTAGTAGAGGTCCAATACCCCACGTGGTTAGCCAATGTTGTCCCCGTAGCCAAGAAGGATGGGAGAGTCCGAGTATGTGTTGACTACCGAGACCTGAATAAAGCCTGCCCAAAAGATGACTTTCCCCTACCCCATATTGATGTACTAGTGGATAGCGCGGCCGCTTGTATGATGTACAGCTTTGTGGATGGGTATGCGGGATACAACCAAATCCTTAACAAGATTGTGGATCAAATCAAGACAGCTTTCATCACAGAATGGGGGACGTTCGCCTACCGAGTAATGCCTTTTGGGTTGAAGAATGCCGGAGCGACGTACCAAAGGATGGCTACCAAGATCTTGGATGACTTGATCCACAAGGAAGTTGAAGTGTGTGTCGATGATATGATGATCAAGTCGGCAACTCGAGAAGGACATTTCGAGGCCTTGGAAAAGTTCTTTCAGAGGATCGACAAGTATAATCTTCGCCTCAATCCTAAGAGATGCATTTTCGGAGTCACCTCGGGTAAGCTGTTAGGCCATGTGGTAAGCCAAAGGGGAATATAAGTGGACCCTGATAAAATCAAGGCAATCAGAGAAATGCCAGCGCCCCAAAAGGAAAAAGAAGTTCGGAGTTTTCTGGGCAAATTGCAGTACATCAGTAGGTTCATTTCCAAGCTCACTTCAGTATGCGAACCAATTTTTAAGCTCCTCAGGAAGAATCAGCCAGTCAGGTGGAACGACGACTGCCAGAAAGCTTTTGATGTCATTAAGGATTATCTCCAACATCCCCCAGTACTACGACCGCCACGGCCTGATAAACCTTTGATTCTCTACCTAGCAATAGATGAAAATTCTGTCGGAGCCATGATGGCCCAAGAGGATGAATTCGGGGTCGAATTTGCGGTTTACTACCTCAGCAAGAAATTCCTCCCTTATGAAGCCAAGTATGTTGAAGTGGAAAAGATCTGCCTGGCAGTAATCTGGGCATCCAAGAAATTGAGGCATTACTTTCATTCCTACAAAGTGCAGGCTGTTGCCAAGCAAAATCCCCTCCGATACCTGCAACAGGCACCCTCTTTACTAGGGAAAATGGGAAGATGGTTGATATTGCTACAAGAATTTGACGTGGAATACATTACTAGAAAGACCATTAAAGGTCGAGCAGTGGCCGAGTTTCTTGCTGACCATCCAATTGAAGGAGACCAGCTATTGTATGAATTCCCCGACGAAAATGTGGTAGCCATCACCGTGCAGAAGTGGCAGATGTATTTTGATGGGGCAGTAAATAGCAAGGGAGCCGGAACAGGAGTGATTCTAGTAACCCCAGACGGAGAGAAGCTTCCCTTAGCCAAGAAACTAAGGTACAGAGCCACCAATAATGAGGCTGAGTATGAAGCCTGCATCTTTGGGTTAGAAGCGCTCTCAGCCGTGGGGGCAAAAGTAGTAGAGGTCTTCGGGGACTCATCCTTAGTAATCCACCAAGTCAGGGGTGAATGGGCCATCAAGGAAGGGTGGCTGTTGCCATATGCAAAGTGCTTGAAAGAACTTAGTGGCCGGTTTGAAATTTGCACTTTTAACTACGTGCCCCGAGATGAGAACCAATTGGCAGATGCCCTAGCTACCTTAGTATCCATGTGGGATAACCCAGAAGGAATAGTTATGAAGCCTGTGCTCATTTCCAGTTCAAGCAAGCCATACTTTGAGACCGAACAAGTCGGGGATGTTGAAACTACTGATGGAAAGCCATGGTACTATGATGTCCTGAATTATTTGGAGAGGTCAATATTCCCGGAAGAAGCCACTGAAAAAGACCAAAGGCTAATCCGCAAACTGTCCACTCAATTCATCAGTGTAGACGGGGTGTTGTACAAGAGACAAGCCGATGGCATACAACTAAGATGTTTAGATGAGAAAGAGGCCAAAAGGGTTATGGAAGAAACCCATGCAGGGGTCTGTGGGGCCCATATGAATGGTCTGGCCCTGGCAAAGAAAATAATGCGGCAAGGATTCTTCTGGTTAACAATGGATACAGATTGCTCTAAATATGTGAAGGAGTGCCAATTATGCCAGCAATATGCTAATCTGAGACACCTGCCGGTGTCGGAATTGTGCAACCTGACATCTCCGTGGCCATTTGCCGCATGGGGGATTGACATAATAGGGGAGATACACCCGACAGCCTCTAATGGGCACAGGTTCATTGTAGTCGCCATTGATTACTTTACCAAGTGGGTTGAAGCTGAATCCTTCAAGAAATTAGGCGCCCGGGAAATGGCCAGGTTCATCGAGCGACACTTGATCTGTAGGTACGGTATCCCTCATCACATCGTGTCAGATAATGGGGTACAGTTCCAAGCTGAGACTAAGCAGATGATCAAGAAGTATGCCATCCAACACCATAAGTCCTCTCCATACCGACCACAGGCCAACGGGGCGGTCGAGGCAGCTAATAAGAACATCAAGAAGATACTGGCTAAGATGGTGCAAACCTATAAAGACTGGGCCGAGAAATTGCCATTTGCACTATGGGGCTACAGGACCACTGCCAGAACTTCCACAGGGGTTACCCCTTTCTCCTTGGTTTACGGGACGGAAGCAGTTCTACCGGTAGAAATAGAACTCCAGTCATTGAGGGTGGTAACAGAAGCTCAGCTACCAGAAGCCGAATGGGCCCAGCAGCGACTACTGCAGTTGAACCTATTGGACGAAGATAGGATGCGGGCATACTACCACAACCAGATCTACCAGAAAAGGCTAGCCCGCTCATTTGGGAAGAAAGTAAGAAAGCACCCATTGAAGGAAGGAGACCTAGTCTTCAAACAAATGAGGCCAGGGGTTCCGGATTTTCGAGGCAAGTTCAGGCCAACTTGGGAAGGACCCTTCGTCCTGAAGAAGCTTTTGTCTAAAGGAGCTGCGATCCTGACAGATAGTGATGGGAATGAATTCAGGGAGCCGGTCAACGTCGACAGATTGAAAAGATTCCACGGCTGAAGACAAAAAAAAAAAAAAAAAAAGAGAGAGAGAAAAATATTCAATCAAGAAAACCTGAGAGGGCTGATTGATAACAGGAGTGTGATGCTTTTGAGATCTATCTCGAGATTAGATGTGGTCTGGTATCTTGGGGCCTAATGTCAAATGATGATCATGTGTAATGAAATCACACGAGAAACGTGTACATGTATGCAATTATGCACTCAGAGAAATTCTTTTATCCAATGAATGTCCATAGTTCTTTTCAGACGAGTAATATGTCACTGCTGTCACTTCCCATTCGAATGAACACAATTTATCCGTGAAACCAACAGAAATTTTATTAAAAAATAATAATAATAATAATAATAATAATAAAAATAAAAATAAGGCCGTTAGAGATGAAAACCGTGACTGGCGCTCTAAGCAACAGTTAGGCCAAAGGGCAGGGTGAAAACCTGGTAACAGGCAGTCTGCCCTACAAAAAAATGAAATAAATAAAAGCCGCTGGATTGGGTTGGGTCCATTCCAGGCAAAAATAAGGCACAGGGTTATATGAAAATCCGACAAGGACGCATCTCCCGCTAAGAAAAGCTAGTGTGAAAAATCCACGAGGGACGCACTACCTTTAAAACAATGACGCTTGGAGTGATAAGGCAGCATTACCTTGGGCAACCCCTTTCAAGCAAAGACACACATCGGGCAATCCTCCCTGAAGAATTATGAGTCACAGTCCATGAAGCAGGACATCGCTTACAGACGCTTAGGGGCATGATCGACCAAACAAAGCCACGAGTCGCTTCAGCAAGAGTTATCGCACCTCGACCACTGGGCCACTTAGATGAATGGTGTCACCTGCATCCTGCATGACATATGCATATGCACGTGCATAACTTACCCTTGCATACAAATCTCTTTTGTTTTCGCAGGAAAGTCTGGCGCCTTCACACACCGACAAGCTGGTGTTTATCAGTCGCTCAGCCGTGGTTTCACACACCGACAAGCTGGTGTTCTATCAATCACGTTCTCCAAAGTCTGGCGCCTTCACACACCGACAAGCTGGTGTTTATCAGTCGCTCAGCCGTGGTTTCACACACCGACAAGCTGGTGTTCTATCAATCATGTTCTTCAAAGTCTGGCGCCTTCACACATCGACAAGCTGGTGTTTATCAGTCGCTCAGCCGTGGTTTCACACGCCGACAAGCTGGTGTTCTATCAATCACGTTTTTCCAAGTCTGGCGCCTTCACACACCGACAAGCTGGTGTTTATCTGTCGCTCAGCCACGGTTTCACACGCCGACAAGCTGGCGTTCTATCAACCGCGTTCTTAAAAGTCTGACGCCTGCACGCATCGACAAACTGGTGTTTATCAGTCGCTCAGCCATGGTTTCACGTCGACAAGCTGACGTTTCTCAATCATGTGACCAGTAGTAATCCTATGATGCCGACAAGCTGGCAAGACCAAGTCCCGGACAGCGACCGCCTCAGGTACGCATCTCTCCCTCTCTTTTCTGAATTTTGGTTCACTTAGGCACCTAGGTTCTAAGTTCCCCAAAATTGGGGGCAACTGTAGACACCGGGCCCCGAGGCGGTCCAAGATCAGGATTACCCGATAATGAAATAGAAGACCGATTTTCGGCAAAAAATGTGAGAATCGATCGTTCCCTTGTCAAAGGTGTGTTTTTTGGAAAATAATTAAAAATATATATTTTTGGGGAAATTAAAATTAAGATGGAGTAAAAAAAATATATTAATTTTGTGTCAAAATTTAAAATTTAAAATAAAAAATAAAAAAAAAAAAGTCGCGAAGGCCGCCTGCGGCAGCGCGGGGCTGCCTGCGCGGCAGGCCGCCCCAGCGCGCAGGGGCGCCTGCGCGCAAGGCAGGCGCCTCGCGCGCAGGCCCCCTGCGCGCGAGGCGGGGGGCGCCGCGCGCCCCCCCTGCGCCCGAGGCAGCTGCCTGCCGCGCGCGGTGCGGGGGCACCACGCGCGCAGCAGGCTGCTGCCGCGCGCGCCCTTGCCCTCTCCGCGCGACCTGGTCTTCGCCTGTCCGTTTTTTCCGCTGTTTTCAGTCTGATTTTCTTCAGTCTGACTTTTTTTCTTGTTTCACCATTTTATGACATTTTTGATTAACTAAAAATGAAAGTCTCTTTTGTCCCTTGCCATTTTTGGCCAAGACAACCTTAAATGAGGAATTGGCCCTCATTTTTGAGGGGGACGGGAGATATTTGAAAAAAAAAAATCTTTGGCTTTCTTTGGTCTTGGCTACTCTCCAGGAAGTTGTTCTTTTTCTTAAAAATTCTTCAAAAAATCTTCAAGCCTTAGTCTCACATTTTAGTTTTTGCTACTAAAAACCTTTGATCTTGGGTTGATTTGAGCAAGAAAAATCAATTTTCTTGGCTTTCTCATCCCACAAAAAAACATTTTTCTCAAATTAATTCGTTTAGAACACAGATTTTCATATCTTCCCTAAATACTTATCACTAAAATTGACAAGAGGAGCGGATCGGGACGCCGCATTTCCGATCTAAAAATTCTGAAGGTAAACATTCTTGGGCCAATTTCATTTACTCGTTTGTATATTATTTATTATTGTAAAATATTTCTTCATTTTTTTTGCCATTAAATACTATGTCATTTGCCTATTATTCTCTTTGATTTAGTCACTGTGGGCATGCCATTCTTTTTTCTTCATGAATATTTTTGTGATTGATGGTTTCGTTTAATGTATTAGGTTAGTATTATTTATTGATATTATATTATTTTTCTTAGTTTTGTTATTCTTTCCTTACCATCATTATTAACATGCATCTATATGTTTGTTTGTTATTATTATTATCATTATTATTAATATTGTCATTATTATTAGTGTTCATTATATACTTATTTATTTGCTGTCCTTTTTGTATTTACTGTTATTACTAACATTTATGCATTTCATAGTTATTGCATTAATTAGTTATTATTATTATTATTATTATTATTATTATTATTATTATTATTATTATTACCGTCATTCTTATTTTGTTACTATTACTATCACCATTTATTTACTATTGTTAATATTCTGTTTTTTATTATTATCATTATTATATATTCATTTTATATTTATTGATATTATGTTATTATAATTATTAATATTATCACTACCTACTTACTGTCATGCTAATGTTTATGTGCCACATACTATTATTATTTGTTATCATAATATTATTGTCGTTATCATTATTTATCATTTATTATTATTGTTATATTTTGCACTTGCTTGATTAATTTACTTAAAATATTTACTGATATTATTTTCGACATTATCTTTGTATGAGTTTAATTTGGGTCGGGTAGTGTAAGCGTTCTCACGGCTCCCCGGATGGGTCGCGACACGTGGAATATCGCCTTGCTCGATGAGATCTTTCTTAATTCCTTCTCTTTATGTGTTACGTGTTTACTTGTAAGTACTTGTTTTATTTTTGTACGCGTGTGATAAAAAGTCACAAAAATATTTTTACAATTAAATTGGATCCTTCACTAATAAAATTGGGACCAATGTCCCTTGTTTTAGCCCGACAATAAAAATGTCACAATTAAAACGAAGAGTCAACTTTTCTACAAAAATGGGATCACTCATCCCGGTTTTTCAATTCAAGCAATCAAAAATGACTCTTCGAACCCTCTTCAAATTAATACGAAGGAACCAATGTTCCTAAATTTCGAACAAGCGCGAAGGAACCAACGTTCCTCAAATAATGTCCCGATTTATGTATGTTCTTTTATTTTAATCTTAAGTGAGTGTTTTAAATTCAAGTTCATTTCTTTTTTGGGCCCTTGTAATTAATTTTGGGGCAACTTTATTTATCTTTTGGAGATTGTATTCCGTCCCACTTACATCTTTGATCTCCTTTTATTGGGGTTGTATTCTGCCCCTATTTTTATTGTAATTGCGTGCTTGCGTGTTTACCGCTTTCATTTATTGCTTTCTTTATTTACTTTATTTATCGCTTTCGTTTACTTCCTTTACGTGCTTGAAATGCGCTTTTATTTTAATGCATCGCTCGTATGAGATGAGAGATATAATTTTAAGAATTTAAAAATCCATTTATAATTAACCAAAGCATAAATAAGAGGGAAGTTCCGGACACCATATCTCTGGTTTAGACCAATAGAGGTGAGAAACCTTCTCCCAATTTCTTGCAAATTGGGTGGCGACTCCAAATACCTCAAAGGTGCCTTTAGGCGTCAATAGGCTAGGTTATTCTCCCCAATGTTCTATTGGGAGGGATACACCGATGATGTCTCATGGCGCCCATGATCAAAAGACGCGAACCTTCATACCTCGAATCCTAAAGCGGATTCAAAGGAGGGCCCTTGCTGGGTTATTTCGGGTTCGGCGCGCGTCACAGTCGCCTCCTGTCCGAGCTCAACGAAAAACTCAACCGATCCAGCTACAGGGACGGTGGCGTTGCCTAGGCCGATCAGCGGCATGGCGTTCGACTTCAGCCCTTCGATCGGCAGTCCCATCGCCTTGTATGCTTGCAGGGTGAGCACGTTCACGGCACTACCGTTGTCTACCAAGATCCGCCTAACATCAAAGTTGTTGATGCGTGCCTTGATGACAAGTGCATACTCGTGGGGAAGCACAACGTCCCTGGCGTCCTCGCTGGACACTGTAACGGGCATGGACTGCTCGGCTGCCTGGGAGAGGTATACTCCCTTCCCCCTCTTCTTTTTATGGAGCTCCTCCGCGTAGGCTGATCCTCCTGAAATAACAAATATCGTACCTGCGTTCGACCTACTTGGGCCGGTGCTTCGGGGGTTCCGTTGCTCCTCGTCCTCATCCTCATCTAAGCTATGGCGGGGCTCAGGGTTCGGTCGTCTACAGAGACTTGCCCCTCTGACCGGTCGGACGAATCTTTGAAGAGCGCCTCTTTGTATCAGGTACTCAATTTCCTTGAGCAGTGAGTTACACTCGTCGGTGGGATGACCAACGTCTTTGTGGAATTCACAATACAGACTTTCATTTCTCTTGTGCCTGCTCCGGTTTGACATCCTCCTGGGCCAGTTAATTGTGTGGTGATTCTTTTCTATCCACGCTAGCACTCTGGAGGGTCTCGTGTTTAGCGGGGTGAAGCCTTGAGGCGTTAGATCCCTCGTCCTTCCTGAAGATCCGCTTTCTATTCTCTTCCCCCTGCTTCTGCGTCGTGGACTCCCGAGCGGGTTAGCTACTCTCCCTCTCATAAACGGGCGTCCGTCCGAGTACTGGAGCCTGCTCATTATACTGGCCGGTCTGGCTCTACCTGCTCTCCTGGCTTCCTCCTTTCGGGTGTTCCGTTCGGCCCAATCCATCAGGTCACAAAAACCCAATGGAGTTGGTGTCGATGCACGCTGAGGCGAAGGGCGCTTGGGAGAGCATTTCGCGCGGGCGGTTATCGCCATTTGCTCGCTTAAGCTCTTCATTTCCGCGACAGCGGCTTGGAGCCGATCAACATAATCCTTTAGGCTTTCATCGGCTCGTCTGTAAGAACCGTCCGTGCCGACAACCGGCTCGGATGCGCGCGCTACAGTCCCAAATTGCGCGGCCATAAGCTCTTTAATCTGCCATATAGAGGTGACCGACCCCTCGAGGAGCTGCCAGAACCATCTCGCTGCTCTCCCCCCGAGCGTGTTGGGGAAGATTCGGCACATGGCCCTTTCATCGCGGCTACATGCCTGCACTTTTAGCAAAAATTTAGCTATGTGGATGGTGGGGTCAGTGTTACCTGTATACTTACCCATGCGGAACTTTCTCCATTTGGGAGGCCTCTCGAAATCCATGATTTCCTTGCAAAATGGGGAGGCCTTGCTTTTGGGAGCCCTTCTTTCGGGCGCGCTCCTTTTAGGACCCGTCAACCCAAACTGCTCCAACTTTCGTTTTAGCCACTTATCTCTCTTGCTCAGGAGGGCTGAGCTGAGGTCCTGACGGGAACTCCTGGAAGCAGAGCAGCTAGGTGTACACAAGAAAGACGAATCGTCCTCGTCGCTGGAAGCGGAGGACTCTGAAGGGTGGTGAGGAGAGTCTTTACCTGAGGATGCTACCCCTTTACCTTTATCGTAGCGTCCTAGCATCTCCATGCGACGCTTTTCCCCGCTTCGAGCTCTTGGCTCGCCGATGGTGATTCCTTTATTTCTTCTTTGTCCGAAGTCTTCGTCCATGGGGTAATCCCTGCGAACTCTTTCGGAAACATCAGGCATTTTGCCTTTCTGAAGCTTTTGAACTATATTCTTGGTGAAGTCGTCGAGTATCGCGCGCATGTCGCGGACAGTAACAAGCGAGTCCTCTGAATACTCGAAGGCAGCATCTTCGGGGAGGGGGTGGTCTCCATTGGGAAGCCAATGGGCCTTTCCCCACCTTAGAAGGTGCCTGGGTTGGCACGGTCATTATTATCATGGTCAAAATTCATGGGGGTCGCGTCTTCATTTGATCTGGAACTCGCCATGCCTCTCAATGAAAGCACCAAATGATAAAGCCTGAATTGTCTTTATCTGGAGAGGGAGGGAACGGCCGATCGGATGAGAGCGACCTGTAAGGAAGATTGCCCGGTCGGACCGGGCGTAAGCACTCCGAAGCTTAAGTCAGTAATTTTAGAGAGAGAAACCTTAGAGAGAGAGTGCTCAAGGTTCAATACCTGAGGCCATCGCTGGCTGGACTATTTATAAGAGATGTTGAGGGGCACTTGAGTGCCTGGGGGAGCGATCTCTGGCTGTCAGAGTAGGTATCCGGCGAAGTGACAGCGAGCAGGAGGTTGAGATGAGCACTGTCTTGTGTCAGGCGGCTGATGGGACGGGATGTCACGTCGTCCGATCGCTCCTCCTTGTGGCTCGTGCCTGTTTGCTTCGCCTTGTGGACCTTGGGCCTTGCCAATATTTGGGCCGACTCCATGGGTCTGAAAGCAGATGATATTTGTTGTGTTATCATTTACCAATTTGACAATTCGTTTTTAATAATTTTTTTTCTAAGAAATGATAATTCGGTGAGGAAAATAAGAGTTTTTTATTTCTTTCTTTCTTTAATTAATTAATTTATTTATATTTTTATTTTTTATTTTTTTGTGAACGTAAGGAACTCATACTTTCTTACGCCACACGATGGACAAAAATGGAGAGTAGGATAGAACATGAAACGGGAAGCTCGCTGATTGCATTTCATTAATTTTCTAAAAAAGAATATAGGAGAATGGGGAGAATTCCAGAGATTAGCATGGGCAAGAATGGCCAGAAAATCCCAAAAATAGGGTTTGGCACAGCTGAATTTCCGTTTGATAAAAACCAAGAAATAGTGAAACAATCAGTACTGCAAGCAATCGAAATTGGTTACAGACACTTCGACACAGCAGCTATTTACCAATCAGAGAAGCCTCTTGGCAACGCCATAGTCGAAGCTTTAAAGCTCGGTCTCATTAAATCAAGACATGAACTCTTCATCACCTCGAAGCTCTTCTGCGCCGACGCTCATTCTCATCTTGTTCTTCCTGCTCTTCAACGCTCTCTCGAGTAAGCTTCTCATATTAAAATAAAAACTTCATAGTCGTTTTGTGGTTTTTGTTAATTTTGAAATTTATTGATGCAGGAATCTCGGATTGGAATATCTTGATTTGTATCTGATTCACTTTCCGGTGAGTTTGAAGCCAGGATCCGAATTTCCATTTAAAGATGAGGAAATTCTTGAATTTGATATTGGGTCTGTTTGGAAAGCCATGGAGCAGTGTCAAATTCTTGGACTCACTAAATCCATTGGAGTTAGCAATTTTACTTGCAAGAAGATTCAGAATTTGCTTGCCATTGCTACAATCCCTCCTGCTGTCAATCAGGTACAAGTTAATTAATTACTATATATAAAATGGCTAAGATAAGATGAATGTAATCTTTATTATTATTTGAATGTTAAAAAAAAAATCATCATTTTTTTTTTTTGGGTCTTGGGATAGATTGAGATGAACCCATGTTGGCACCAGAAGAAGCTGAAAAAATTATGTGAGGAAAAGGGAATTCATGTAACAGCATACTCTGCAATGGGGGGAATAGGAACTCCATGGGGGAATAATAAAGTCATGGAATCTGAGGTGTTAAAAGAGATTGCCACCGCCAGAGGAAAGACTATAGCTCAGGTAAGTGGCACGAATTCTTTCTCCTTTAATTATAGATTTTAGATTTAAGCTCTTATAATGAAGCAATTTTTGTGGGTCCATCCTATTAGAATATGTATTGATTGACACCGAATATTTAAGAAAAATAAAATTATAATTTTGCTCTATGTTTGCTATGTCATGGATGATAGAGGTGAGAAAAAAATATCGGTTGATGCGGTTAACTGACAAACCGATCCAAAAAACCGTATCGATTGACTCGTTAACAGATTGTAATTGATTAGTTAATGGTTAGTATTTTGGAAATATCGATATTAATGAACTGGTTTATTTTTTTTCTCATGGACCGGTTAATCAAATCAAAAAACCGAAACATAAACACACTTACAATTTATTAATTTTATTTCGCTGTTTCTTTTTTTTTATTACAATCTCATTATTTTTATATTTAATTATTTATATTTCTTTAATTTTTACTTACTTTAAAATATATTTCAATTTTATTTTAATTTTTTTAAAAATACTTTATTTAATTTATTAATTGTTCAATATTTTCATATTTAGTATTTTTTATTATTTATTGATATATCAATTTTTCATTAATAAAAAACAGAATATATTCGAAAAGTTATATAACATAAATATATTAACTAAAATTTTTAATAATTTTCAAAAAAACTAAAATTTTTATATATGTGAAAATAATATTTGTAAGTTAAAAAAGATAAAAGGAAAAGAGTTGTATTAGATCGATTTATTTTAATAATTTTGTATTTTTTAAGTGTTTTTGCTGTATTTTTTTAATTATCCTAATTATTTTGAAGTATTTAAGTTTTTTTTTTAATTGGTGATTAGTAAGTATAATTATTCATCTAATTAAAGGTGATCATAAACTGTTTAACTTATTTACTTATTAAGTCTTAATTTTTAAAAATAAAATTACTTATATCAACTAAAAATTTTTAGTTTTACAATAATGATGTTATATTATAGTGGAGAAATTTTAATTTTTAAGTATATTGAACATTTTAATTTTATTTATGAATACATATTATAATTGTAGTGGTTAACCGAAAAAATATTGGTTAACTAATCCGAAAATTCGAAACCAACGGACTGGTTAACCAATAGTAACGGACTGATTGATAGTTAGTATATTTTAAAACCGATATTAATAGACTGATTTTTTTTACTCATGAACCGGTTGATTAACTGGTCCATGCTCACCCATAATGCATGCATTCAATATTCACTATTTTATTCAGATTTCATTAATTTATTGCAATGGTGTAACTTCTTTTTTTTTTTTTTAATAACAGTGATGTACCTAACCTTCAATCTTTGGTTATTAATTATAATGAAGGTATGCTTGAGATGGGTTTACGAGCAAGGTGTGAGCGTAGTTGTAAAAAGCTCTAAAAAAGAAAGGATGGTAGAGAATTTGGAGGTATTTGATTGGGAGCTAAGTGAGGAAGATTTGCAAAAGATAGATCAAATGCCACAAGAAAGAAGCCATAAAGCTCAATGGTACGTCACAAATGAAGGTCCCTACAAATCCTTGATGGATCTCTGGGATGGGGAAATGTAATGTTTCTTTAATATTCAAAAATATTTACATTCAATACAATAGCATTTTTCTTAATACAATATTTACTTTATATGCACATTTATTGAGTTTTTATGTTTGGCAATCAATTGAGTAGATATTACGCCTGACTTTTATTTAATGTAATTTAAGTTTTTCAATTTTAAATTTAAATTAATTATTTAATGGTTGAAATTATATATAATTGAAATCGAATTGTGCATATTGTACTCTACGACCATATCGAATTAAAATTTTAATTTAATTCAATTTTTAAATCTAGTATTTTCACCTCCATATGTATATTGTTTCAGTTTATTGATTGCGTCCCATATGATATTCTCAAATTTTTGTGAGCAGTGGAGGGCAAAATTTATTATCTTTGTACAGTTTTTAAGACAGATTGTCCATATGTATCACGAGATAAACTAGATTGTCCATATGTATCACGAGATAAGCTAGAGGTTTTCATTTCATGTACATATAATAATTATGATGAACACTAAATCCTCTGCATGGTAAAAAAAAATAATAATATAAGTAAAACATGAAACAACAACATCTATATATATAGTTGAAAGTAGAGGTTTTGGTTGCAATATATATCTTTGGGGTCCAATTGGCTTCATAAATCTGACTTAATACTAAATTAATAACCCCAATTTTTTGGATTGATTTGACCCAAAATTCCCAAACCGGCCACTTATCCAAAGTCAAATTGGATAACTCAAATCGCAGACCAACCACTAATTTCAAAAAATCTTCCATTAATTTCGAAAAATTCTCCAAACTAGATTGATACTCTTCTTCGTATACAAGATGAAGGTTCACTCTCCCGAAACATTCAGATAACTCCATTTCTCGGATTAATTTTATATGTGATTACTCAATTTTTACCCGAATAAAATTATAGTTACTATTTTTCGATTCGTAACAATAAAATAATTAAAATAAAATTTTGTAACAATAAAATTTTGGAAAAATATCATTCTAATGATCTGATTGATGAGAAAATAGAATTCAAATTAATTCCGAATTTGTAAAGAAAGATAGAATTATGCAATTAAAGTGCAAGGGATCAAAGTTCAAGTAAAAATAAGAATTGCAAATAGAAAATCTGCACCGTTAATATAAGTACCAGTTGATCGGAACGATATTTTTTTGGTATTTTTAACTTTATTACTATAAAATTATATTTGAATTACTTATTGTTACACATCAAAAAATAGTAACTATAATGTTATTTATACGAAAAATAATAAGCGATTGCTTATAAAATTAACCCCACTTTCTTCTCCCTTCCTTACATTTTCTACCTAATACTTGGTCATCAAAAATCTTATTCCAACCAAGTTTGGGACAGTCTCTTATTGATAGGCTCTACAATTATATGAGGGACACGTCTGATCAGATTGCTCTACTTTGACAGCAACCCCAAGCTCAGCTCAGGCCTAGCATACCATTCTCGTACTCATTCGTAATCAATCATGCATCGCGGCACGTGATTAAACCATGGAACCTTTCAAATTGCATTTGCGATGCACACAAACTTTAAATTTACTTTTATAAGTGACATGAAAGGTTTCTCCTTTCACTAGTTAAGACAACCTGTTATTTTTCATATATTAATATCACAATCATGCCTCACTCTTACTTACTTTCCTCATTTTATAAACATTATAACTTTAGCATTCGTCGGCCATTTCAATATATATACTTGAAAGCTGCATGCCTCTTAACCTTTCTTTGGGATCAATTGAAATGATCCATTCTAAGTCTCTTTAGTTAATTAATTCAAACATACTTCTCACCAACGTTATTTCATTATTTTCATTATTATCCTATTCAAACACTGGGGACTCTTTTTTTTTTAATTAATTAACTGTAACATCTAGACCTGTAATTGTATGGTATTGGAACAAGCATTATCAATATATTATTATGAAAGAAATAATCAACACCTTTACTCACATTTAATTGTTTTAAATTAATCGTTGTGAAATATTTAATCTTAAATGCCTACTTATATGTGTTTGACAACTTCAAACTCCAACTGCTATGGCCAACATTAAGTGACGAAGGTTGATGCCTATAAATTTTATAAGCAATCCAACAATAGAGTTGAGAAATTAAGAGGAAAAGTATAGGAAAGATAATGGCAGTGATACCTCAAGTAACCCTAAAATCATGCACTAAAACCATGCCAGTTATGGGCATGGGGACATCGCCCTATCCCCCAGTCGACTCAAAAACCACAAAAGCAGCCATTATCGAAGCAATAAAAGCAGGATACCGCCATTTCGACACTGCCTTTGCCTACGGATCAGAGCAGCCATTAGGGGAAGCCATAGCCGAAGCATTGCGTTTAGGTCTGATCAAATCAAGAGATGAACTCTTCATTACTTCCAAACTATGGAGTAGCTTTGCTGAGAAGGATATGGTGCTACCTACTCTTAAGATGAGCCTAAGGTAACTATATACAGAACCTTAAAAAACAGGGTTAATTGCACTTATAGTTATTAAACTTTTACCTTAACAATACTTCGATTAATATAAATTTATAACCAAAATATAACTCAATTATTATCTAATTGCAACAAAAGTAAAAATAACTTAAAATTAAATATATATAAAATGATTGAAATTTGACACATCATAATATTTGTTTTATATATGAAATAATTATGGATGTGTCAAATTTCCATAATCTAATAGCCAGTTTCGAGCTAATTTTAGGTAGAGCAGTCGTAAAAAACTTTTGGTTTGTATGTTTAAACTTAAAATTGCTGGCCTTGATCTTATACAGCATTGGTTAGTCGTTTAATTATGTTTTGGAAATGGTTTGGATATTGTTGTATGTAGGAATCTTCAAGTGGAGTATGTGGATATGTACTTGATACATTGGCCATTGATGTTGAGCAAAGAAGTTCGTTCACTTCCAACTACAAAAGAAAATATATTTCCCTTAGATATAAAGTCAGTGTGGGAAGGTATGGAAGATTGTGTAAATCTTGGTCTCACTAAGGCCATTGGTGTCAGCAATTTCTCATGCAATAAACTCCATCAACTCCTCTCTACTGCTAAAATTCCTCCCGCAATCAATCAAGTCAGTTCCGTTGAAATCATTAACAAATCTTATTAATAATTGAGAACTAAACTACCCTTAATTTTAAATTAATATTGCAACTCTATCTTGGGTAGTAAGGCTTTGACTTTTCCGCATGTAATTGACTAAATGAATATATTCCTCATAAAGAATGGGAATTATATAATTTTTTATTGTCTTTTAAATGCAGGTGGAGATGAACCCACTTTGGCAGCAGAAAAAACTGAGAGACTTCTGCAAGGAAAAGGGCATACATATCACAGCATATTCACCTTTGGGTGCAAACGGAACTAAATGGGGCGATAACAGAATTATTAACTGTGATGTGCTTGAACAAATTGCAATGGCAAGGGGAAAAACCACAGCTCAGGTATTAATTTACATATATACCCCCTATTTTTTACAATTTTCTCTAATTAGTCCCTATCTGGCCAGTGTTGTCACTTTAACCACATCATTTTTAATTGTTGCAATTTTATAATGAATTAACTTTCACTTGTAATTAAATATGTAAATGAAGAAAAGTTTGACCTGTTCTCATACGTATTAAATTAAAAATAAAAATACATGTATGTTAATGGAGTGGTGAATATAATATGAAGGTTTCATTGAGATGGGTGTATGAGCAAGGGGTGAGTTTGGTCGCAAAAAGTTTCAACAAGGAGAGGATGAAGGAGAACCTTCAGGTCTTTGACTGGGAGCCGTTGACCGAGGAGGAGTCAAACAAAATTAGTCAACTTTCTCAACGTAAAGGAGTTCTATTTGCCAACATTTTCGGTCAAAATGATTTTACTATAGAGCTTGATGCAGAATTATGAATTAAGGTCCTGATTTCCAGTATATGGTTCTTTTCACCTTTTTAATCATCAGATTATCTAACAGTATTATATAATCTGATAATTAAAAATAAAAAAAAAATATTGAATAAAGAAAAGGACCTTATGCTTTGTGCCATATCCCCCATTTCTTATTATAACCTATCACTGTTTGGGTTTTTCTTTACTTTTGGAGCATAATGGGGAAAATTTGTAATATTGTAAACACTTTTAGTTTTGAAGGCTTAAATCTTGTTTGGAGGATGTTTGTCAAATTTTCATAATGCATTGTATCGTACTGTGCCTATTAAATAAATAAAGAGCAATTAAATATTGTTAATATCTAGCCTCACATACTAACTATTTTTTTCCCGAAAAAACGTACGTACTTACTAATTAATTCATTGACTAAAAACATACTAACTAATTAATTCATTGACTAATTAATGTAACATGCATAATTATATTCAAATATTGTTAAAGTCATACATATAATTTAGTCTCAAACAAAGTTAAAATTAATTTAATACTCTCCCATTCTATTTTATGCATCACTTTTGTTATTTTCACTAAAATTAAGAAATATTAATTAGATTCAAATTTAAGATAAAATTAAATAATTTAATGTACAAAATTAAATTTAATTGGTCAACTTATATTGAAAAAAAAATTAAATTAGAAAAACAAAATTAAATTCCATTGAAAGAGTGTCATGTAAATAGAATTTGAATTTTACTTAAAGTAATGCATAAAATGAAATGGAGAGAGTCCATGATTTAGTTATATCCAAACAAAATTAAATTAAATAATCTAGTATATGCCTTAAAATAAATAGTTTAATTAAAACGATAAATCAATAGAGATATATGAAATAACAAAAATCAAAATAGTAAACGGCATTAAAATTATTAAAATTTAATATTTTACACAAATAAATAAATTTATCTATAAATGAATGTCAAGTACCAAATAAAATATAAATAAATTCATCTATAAAATAATAGCTATAACATTAAAAAAATCTTATTGAAAAATAAGGAATCACCTACAGTTTAAACGCTAGAAAGTTTGACTCCTTTCTCGATTGACCATGATCTGAATTCCATCCTCCCTCACCCCCAATTATATATTATCAATTAAAAAAAAGCAATACTATTAAATAATAAAAAAAGGACAAATGTTTTTGTTGTGTTGGATTAACAAATATTTATAACCATGACAATTTGGTAAATAAAGGAAATATAAAGGGATACATTAGTAAAATGAAACAACCCTAACACACCAATTTGGTGTGTTGAGCAATTGGCTCAATTTTGCCTTTACCTCTAGACAACCTAAAAGATAGAGAACAAAATACAATTTTTTTTAAAAAGGGTGAAAACAGACATGATTTTTCATTGTGCCAAATAATACAATACAAAAGAGAACAACAATCCAAACAAGGCCTAAACTTGATGGTGTTGTTATGATTATAACCGTCAGAACTCAGGAGGATTATTTAGGTTGTGCTGACCAATTCTTACCACATTTAAAATAGTGCTGAAAATAGACAAGGGAAACTAACTACAAAAGCAAAAGAGATAAAAACATTACGGTGGCTTATATTAACATATAAAATGCTTTTCATCACAGAGGGAGAAAATGACTAAAAATATTCAAATTCTGATAAAAGACTAAAATTTTACTGATGTTTTAGTCAGCCAGTATGGCCAAGAAAGGTTTTTCAAGGCACCTTTGCAGTTTAGGTAAATATATGCCTTACTGAAGATGATGATGTTCTTTCCATTTCTTCAAATAAAATTTTCAATAACTATAAATTTGCGCTTCACATCAAGAAGTAATCTAAAAAAGAATTTCATCCTCAAAGATCTTGAAGTGAGAATATGCTCTACAATTTGCAACAACTCAGGCTCTAATCAAATTTTTACATGGAACATAAACACGATTCACAGAATGCCCCGGAAACCTAAGCCAAACTCAAGGAGATCAACAAAGATCCCTTTCTTTCCCTTCTGGCAGCCTACGCAGTCTATCCTATTTTCTAGCAGAACTTTTTGAGTTTTCTCTGATGGAATTAGTGGACAGAGAATGTCACCTAAGCTAACTACTCGCACTTAATCGACCTGTATATGTGTCTGACAAAGAGCAGAGAAGCACGGAAACCTACTGTACCAAGCATGAGGAAGAAGCCATAACATATGCAAGCCATGTACCCAAAGAAGAAAGAGGTTTGCATGAAGCCAGACATATCCGACCGGGCATAGTAGTAATACAAGCAGTAAGCATAGATAAACAGCCCAGTTGATCCTCCACAGAAAAAAGACCTGTGAGAATCAAAACCTTGTTTAGAGAAAAGAGGCACGTATAAGACAACATATCCAAAATATTTAGTCAACAGAATTCAACAATCAAATAATCCGTATTACCCTATTCATTTCTTCAAGTTGTTTACATGAATTTTGATTTACACCAAAATTTTTGAGATACAAAATTATCCACAACATACTCAGCTACGATCGACTGAAAACTTGATGCAGCTAACGCACAAATATTATCTTTAATACTTACAAAAGTTGAATCATAACAAGAACCAATGCATAAGAAGCAGAACCTTCTTCCCAAAGTGTAAGGTCAGGTTATCAAAGAACGACTGGAGAAAAATCGTAAAACTACCAAATCATTGGACATGCTTAGTAGTGAAGAAATAAACAACAAGTTGGACAAAAAAAATGGAAAACTCATGTACCTCCACCACCATTCATGATCTTCAGCAGCAAGTTGGAAGTATGTCAACGCTACAGTTATAAAAGCTGTGACAATCAGAAGAATAATGAAGACGATGAACAAGATACTATAAATGGTGTAAATCCTGTGACCCCAAACACTCGCAAAAATGTAGTACAGTTCAATGTAGATTGCACTGAAAGGCAGAAAACCAGCCATTGCCATCTGAGGAAGAGCACTCCTGAACCAGGGCAATTGTGGAATCTCACGAGGATATTTTGTGGTTCGGCAGGGGGCTTGGAACTCAGCCTTGCTATTTTTGCCAGCAATACCACCCAACACAAGCAATGGTGATGTTACTAATGTCCATATAAGGACTATTACCACAATAGTACCAAAAGGCAATGCAGCAGTTGCACTATAAGCAATTGCAACAGTGTTGAGGAAACAGAATGTGAGGAACAATGGACCACAGAAAAGGCATCCAGTCAGCAAAAGATTCCTCACCTACCAAGCCAAATAAAAACACATGATGAATATTCCCTCCTAAAATAATCACTTCAAAATGTAGGCCTTAAAAGCTAGTTCTGTTACAAACAAAAGCCGTTACAGAAGCATACCCAGTTCTTTCCTTCAAGTTGACAATAAAAAGAGGTTGAAACATATCCCGCAATCCCAGAAGTAAGTGCATATATGACCACTAGTGCAGTAAACAGAGCTCCTCGATTGTATGGATAGAAAACGCCAACCAAGGCAAGCATAAAAACAAATACAGTACTGGAAGCACATAAAAAGTCAAATGACAAGACATTAACCAATAAGGAAAAATAGAAACATAATAAGGAGAGCATAGTGCATTAGAAAAAGAAAATTCGTGAAAGGGTTCCTTACAGAGTGAACAACTGGGTACCAGAACCAAGGGCAGCAGCAAACAAGGATTTGTACTTTGGGTACCTAAATACATCACCGTGAATGTACTTCCATCCAGTCTCTTCCTGGTCATCTGATGCTTCCGCATCTTGGGCATACCTTGAACAAATACAAATTTTGAACACCAGATTCAGAAATAGAGAAATGAAGCCTTACGCAATACGAATAAATGTTACCTCATGAAGTCATTCTTTAAGACACGCATGAGAATTGTGGCAAGAAAACCAGTCAAAAGAAGCACTGTCACACATGAGTTTATAATTGAGAACCAATGGATTTCCAAGTGATGAGGTAGGGAAGAAGAAAGTGAATACTTCTCCATTCTCTTCTCAAAGGGGGTATCTGTTTCCTTCCATTTCACAGTATAAAGAAACTCAGCATCAGCTTCCTTGTCCTCAGTCAGATCCAACAGTGTATGAGGATCCATTCGTGCATTCACTTCAATTACACGGTCCTTATTGTAAAGGACATCAAATTGGATATGCCTGTAAAGGAAGTATTTGTATTCACTAGGGTCACTTTTCCCTTCCCTGTCAACTTTTCCTATGAATCCCCATATAGGCAAATCATCATAGTACATTTGAAAGTAATAATCTTTGTCAGCTGCAGACCGAAACCTAGCAATGTCTTCCTTGGTAAGCTTCTTCTGACAAACAATTGCAGTGTCTTTCTCTTCTCGAAAGTTGAGTTTGTAGGGAGCACTAACTAGACGATCTCCATTCAACACCTCACCAAGAGCTTCTGTTTTCTCTTTCAGGTCATCTGGCATTAAAATTCACTCCACCATCAAAAAGAGAAAATGATTCAATTCTCTCACATCTAAATAACGTTTAAAATAAAAAATTCATCAGTCATGCTATGCCCTCTTTTTCAGCTTCAATATCCATTACAGAATATGTCAACGAATATGCTATTAATCACATTCATTAAAATAGAGTCTAATGACTTGAATTTGAAAAGTAGAACTTTCTAATCCACTTCCTGTCTTTGCTAAAAGAAATTGTAATAAGGTCCTTTAATTGCTGCAAGAAGTCTTTATTCAACAAGTCTAAATCTTTATTCAACAAGTCTAAGTAGTTACAAAAAGTAAATGATTTTACCTTTTGATCAAGAGAAAATGCAAAAAATAAACATACAATAAAGTATTTAAGCGCATTATGGAAAGGTGAAGTACAAGTAGAGGTGATAACCTGGAACACAGAATGGCAGATCGAAATAGCGATACGTTTCACTGGAAATATAGAAAATCAACAATATCAGCAGCCATAACAAGCAATGAAACAATTAAACATCGCTCAAAAAAAAAAACAAAAATAGAAACGAAATTCTCTGCATCAACATCTACAAACTGGGTTCACATTCTATCAAAAAAAAAAAAAGAAAGAAAGAAAGAAAGAAACTGGTTTCACAAGGACACGCATTATATCATTTCTCTATTTGAATTTCAAATATTCAAAACAAAAAATATTTATAAAATTGAGTAATTCAAATTAACAATTGGCCGAAAAAAATGAAAAGCGAAAGAAAACAGGTAGATCTATGAAATGAGAAAAGATTACCTGGGGTTGTGAAAGGGGCCGACCTTATTGGCGTACAGAGGAACAGAGTCGCCATCCTTGTAGCGGTGATCGGAGGCGTCCGAACTCACGTTAGTCACATGACAGCAGATTATAACCGTCACAACGAAAATCAAAATCGGATTCCTCTTCATTCTTCTTTGTATAATTGTGTCAATCGTGCCGTTTGCTCTTCACTTCAATCAAACGGATGACGAAGGATAAATATGTCAGTTGATTAAAATAAAACAAAAAAGAATGAATTAAAATTTTTCCTTTCAAATATTAGCATTCGCGGAGTATAATTAGGGGTGAGCATGCTCGGTTAACCGGTTCATGAGCCCCAATTCATTAATCAGTTTATTAATATCGGTTTTTTAAATTACAGTACATTAATCAATCCATTACCATCGATTAACCAGTCCATCGGTTTCGGATTTTCGGATCGGTTACCCAATATTTTTTGGTTAACCACTATAATTATAAATATATTCATAAATAAAATTAAAATGTTCAAAATACTTAAAAATTAAAATTTTTTCACTATAATATAACATTATTGTTGTTAAAATAAAAATATTTTGTGGATATAAGCAAATTTATTTTTAAAAATTAATATTTAATAAGTAAATATATGAACCGGTCTATAATCATTTTTAATTAGATAAATTGTTATACTTACTAATAGCTAATTAAAAAAACTTAAAAATTTTAAAATAATTAGTATAATGAAAAAAAAAGTATATGATCACCTTTAATTATGATAAATTGTTATATAAACTGTTATAAATTATTAATAAATTAATAAATTAACCAAAAATTCGATTTCAGTTCGGTTAATCAGTCACATGAGTTAAAAACCATTAACCAGTCCATTAATATCGGTTTTTTCAAAACACTAACCATTAACCAGTCCATTACAATCGGTTAACCAGTCCATCGGTTCGATTTCGATTTTTTTTTCGGTTAACCGAGTTTATCGGTTTTTTTGCTCACCCCTAAGTATAACTATAAATTAATCATTATATAACATAATTAAAAAAGTACAACACAAAAGGAAAAAGAAGCTGCCAAATGGAGTAAGTTTTTGGTCATGCAAAATAAATAAATAAACGCGAATTCATAAGCTGGTCATTGAATTTAACTATAAAAATTATTTAAATATTTAAATTTTTAATATGATTAGATAAATATCTAAATTTGTTTATTATACAAAAAATAAATAAAAATTGCAATTGCTTAAAATTGAAAATGCACATGAGTTACAGATGCGCTGATTTAGCAAATAAACTTATAACATTTTGACAGGTGTCTATATCAATTTAATGGTAATTGGCGAAAAAAATAGGGGAACAAAGATAAGTAAGACTCGATTTGGTATCTTTTCTCCAAATCGATGAGTCTTACTAGATGAAATCAAAGTGTTAATCGTCATTGTGAATGTGTGGTTGTTGTCTTTTATTATCCACGAAGCAGAATAAGAGAGAAAGCGGGAGAAGGTTACGATTCTAATAGAGAAGAAGAAGCAGACTTGAAGAGGTAAGTTTTCAACTAAAAAATTTATTTGGTAACGACTATTTATGAATGTTGGCAAGTGATCTTTTTGATATTTAGTTTAAAAAATTAGCGGTTTTGTTATGGGTTTTGGAATCTAAGGTTTTTATTGATTTTTTATACTATTACAGTGTCACGATATCTACAATTTGGATGAAAGTCGGATCTCACCATAAAAGTACATTTATTAAAAACGGGATGGAAAATGAGAAATATGTGAGTGAAGGCAAGATTGAAGAATGGTATATTGAGAATGATCATTTTCACTTGTATAGTTAGCTTATCATTCTAAATTATAAGTTTATGTAGATATTCTAGGTTTCTGTGTTGTAGAGAAGGAAACAAGAAATTTTAAATTGCTAGGTGATGATAGAGTATTATTAGAGTTGGTTAAGGACTTTAATAATTGGGCAATTTTGGGTTTATACATAATGCATGTTGTTAGTCAACCTGATGTGATGGAAAATGTGATATCCAATGTAAAAGTAAGTGGGTCAAAAGTTATGGAGGTTTTTGAAGGGAAACAAGATTTTGCTGGATGTTCTAGAGCAACCATAGATTAGTGGGAGAATATAACTGTTGTTGGATGTTTTGGGGCAACAACACAAGTGGGGGCGAATATAAATGTTGTTGGTGGTTCTAGAGCAACCACAAAAGAGGGTTTGGACATAAATACAGAAGAGAAAAAGGATGGTGCAGGGCCTGAGGATGGTTTAGATGAGATAGAGCTTGAGTTTGAGGAAATTAAAGATTATGATGAAGAATCTTCAAGTGATTAAGAAGACCTCAATTCAGAAAGTAGCACATATGGAGATTATGTTATTGATGAAGATGCAAGGATGAAGAAGAAGAAATAAAAAGATTTAGGGAACTGTAGGGAAGAGAAAAGAGAAGAAAAAAAAGGAGAAAGGAGTCTAATTTCACTCAAGAGATCCCATTTGGTGAAGCTGGAATTGACAGGGGTTTTGAATACATTGGTGAAAACAAACCTGAAAAATATGCAAGAAGATTGGAGGGTGATGAGGAATATGTTGATAGTTCTAATGCATTGAGTGATGATAGCAAAGATGAATTAGATTCTAGAGCTAGAACAGAAGTTCATTTACAGAGCAAAAGGAAGACACAGAAGTTGTTTTATGATCCAAAATGCACTACCACAATATTTCAACTTGGGATGATATTTGAAAATGTTATTCAGTTCAGAAAAGTTGTTGCTGATTATGCAGTGGAGAATGCAGTTGGATTAAAGCTAAAGCCTAACAAAAGGCATAGAGTTAGGGTTAAATGCAAATCTGCTAATTGTGATTGGGAGTTATTTGCTAGTGTTAAGGGGGGATTCTGACGATTTTAAAATAAAGGCTTATAATCCAGAACATAAGTGCACTAAGAAGAATAAAAATAAATTGTGTACTTCTACTTTCATAGCTAGGAACTTTGAAAAAAATGATATTATTACAGCCAGATATTAAGATCTGGAAGATATAGGATTTGATGAGAGAAAAGTAAGGGCTATATTTAGGTAGGTTTTTATGTACTAGGGCGAACTTAATGGTGATTAATAGGTTCATGGGTGACTTAAAATAAGAATTTGCAAGGCTAGGTGACTATGCTGATCAAATTAAGAGGACAAATATGGGGTCTTCTTATTGGATTAGAACTGATAAGGAGACACAGCCAGGTAAAACTTGTTTGTATATTTCTACATTTGTTTTGATGCATTGAAAAAGGGTTGGCTTGAGGGATGTAAAAGGGTTATAGGTTTGGATGGATGCTTTTTGAAATGGATTTGTAAAGGTGAGTTATTAGTTGCTTGTGGGAAAAATGGAAATTAACAGATGTTTCCCATAGCCTGGGCAGTAGTGGACACAAAGATTAAACACAAAGACTAAACATTCACAATGTAACACCCCTTACCCATACTTAGGCGATCCCATCCGATAAGGAGTGAGGTGCCGTATGAGTAAAGGTGCCACCACACGGATACAGAATACACATACATATATACATAAACATACATAACGAAATACAGGGTAATTTAAAACTTCGCACCACCAATCAAGGAATAAGCTGATCATGCATTAATATAACTGAAGCATTACATTACTGTTCTGATCAGCTAAGAGATACAATGGATAATTACAAAACCCAGAATACATATACAAAAGTGGAAGATATTACAAACCATAAGAGAGTTCTATACAAAAAGAATCCTCAAAGGTACAAAAATAAAGCCCTACACTAAGACCCTGCTGTGTTGGCTTCGATGGCGGCGACTCTCCCAAGACAACTCCTTCCGCACCTGCATGGGTAAACACACCGTGCTAAGCGATAAACGCTTAGTGGGGAAACAAACATATAGAATAAGGACAACCATTCACAACGGTCGTCAAGGCAAATCACATGCGTACTTCATGTACCTACGATAATCATGGCATACCAATAGCATAAACTCATACTCACATACATAAAGCCATTCATCAGAAGATTCATATCAATAATCATATCCTCATAATAGATTATACTTCACCGTTGAATCCACACAGATACAACATATGTTTTTCTCATATAATAATTCATACAAAGCACTTTAAGCACTGAAACACCTGCTGACTCAAGGTAGTGGATAACGAGTGAACAGAAAGTACTTTACGGGTACCAACCGATTACGAATAGTACCTTACGGGTACGAATCGAAAACCATATTAATTTTCATTCACAAAGATTTTCAGAAGGACCTTAAACAAGATCCAAATATATTACAGAAGTTCGCAAGGAACCAAACGGGGACCTGATCGGGGTCCAAACGGAAACAGAAGCTGCAGCAAAGACTCTATTAGGCATGCCTAACTATCCACTTACTAGACTCTAGCAGGTCATACATAAACCATTCAATCCATTTCATAACTTCCAAAATTTATCATCATATATGTACATATTCATTTCGTGGTTCCATATTCATATTATTCATAAAATACCAAGCATAAATCTCATAACTGTTAAAAGAAACGGAAGTTCAAACCACACGCAATGAAAGAGAACTCAATTAACATATAAGGGACTGTCGCGCTCGCGATGTCTGTCGCTCTCGCGACAGAGACCGAAGTCTCTTCGCTGCGTGCGTGCGATGGACTTCGCGACCACGAGGAGGACGGAAGGGCCAGACTCTGTCGCGCTCGCGACAGAGAACAATTGGTGTTGTCGCGGGCTCGCGACGAATCGCGTGCTCGCGATAGCACTTGCCCAGCATCGCACTCTGGCGCGATCGCGACAGAGGGTGCACAACACTTCGGCTGTCGCGGGCTCGTGACGGCGTCGCGTGCTCGCGACAGCGAAGCTCCCAACACCGCTCTCTGTCGCGATCGTGACAGCATCGGGATTTCGAAAATCTGCAGAATTCTGCAGATCTTCCTCCTCCAAAATCACCCAATCTCACATACAATTCAATCAAGAGTCTCTTACCTCAAACCCAGCCATCCATTAACATCAACAACCATAATATAACATTTGTTAACAAGAATTTTCATACAATCCACTAATTTAAGCATCCAATTTCAAGAATCAATCAAAAACCCAATTTATGCTTCAAACCACATCAATTCCAAAATTATCATACTTATCTCATAATCTTGCAAGTCCCACAGTCCAAAACAAAGACCCATACCATAACAAAAGCATATTACAACTCAATTTCTCAAGAATCATCAAGAACACATTTGCATGCAAAAACAAGAAATTCCCAAACCTCAAAATCCTTCGCTCCTATTGCTTAGTTCCACTTGGCCCAACCTTCTCCTTACCCTTCGGTTCACGAGGAGGCTCCACTAAGCACAAAACAACATAACACACAACACAAAATCCAAAACTTCAAACCCAAATCCGAAAATAAGAAAAAGAGAAGAAGATGGAGAACCAAATGAAGAAAAAGGAGAATAATGCAGTAGATTTACCTCTAAAATACTATGCAAAGATCAATTTCCACCACTAGAGGGTTGAATCTAGGTTAGGGCACTTAAGAGAGTGCAAAGGAGGAAGAAGGAGAAGGAGAAGAAGGAAGAACGGGAATGGGTTGTCAAAAATCTGATTTTCCCTTTTTCATCTTTTTCTCTTTCCCACTTTACACATGTCAATCATCTAGTGGAGGAGATTACTCACTCACACTCTAACTAAGTGCATCACATACACACAATGAGACACCCTAATAATGCATCCTACATATGTGTGAGCAACACACACAAGCATAGCCCCATAAACACACCCTACAAACATATGCATGTCCACACACTACAATAACCCACTAGTGCAAATCCTACTATGGTGCACTCATGCACACACAATTCTGGCTCAACTAATTCACACCATAACACCATGCATGCACCCACATGCTAGCAAAACTCTTAAAACATGCAAAATTACCAAAATGCCCTTATTATACAAAACTCATGCAAATGCACACACATACATATATGGCTCATTCAACTAGGGGGCAAAAGGGGTGTGACACACAGAGTTGGTTTCTCTAATACCTAATTGATGATCTTTAATTAGGAGATGGAAAGGGACTTATCATTATCTCTAACATGTAAAAGGTAAATATATTCATATATTTTAAATGTGATTGTATAACTACAGACAAGTATATTAATGTGATATTTTTTTTAATTGTGCAGGGATTAGCACAATGTGTTCAGGAGCTATTGCCTTAGTCTGAGCATTGGATGTGTGCTAGAAACATACGGTCTAAATGGAAAAAAACCGGGAAGGGTGAGGAAAGAAGGAGACAATTTTGAAAGTGCGCTAAATCTAATTTTTTGATAAGATTTAAAGATGAGTTAGATACTTTAAGCAAGTTAGGTAAGGGGATTTGTGAGGATTTGTTAAGTTATCTAAAAGAAAATTGGCACAGAGTTTTCTTTAACAAAGATGTTAAGTGTGACTCTTTCGATAATAACATGTGTGAATCTTTTAACAATTGGATATTAGCTCCTAAACATAAGTCCATCATTTTAATGCTAGAAGATATTAGATACAAGATAATGAATATGCATGTTCAAATGAGGATCATTGCCAATACTTGGATTTCTGACATTTCACCTATAACTAGGAAAGTTTTAGAAGATAATGTCACCTGTGCTAGCAAGTTTTAGAAGATAATGCCACATATTCAATCTAATGTAACTGAGTTCAGGTCAGAGAGGACTGAAAGGATATTACAAGAGATTAGTTGTCCCCAGAACCAAAGAGTGGCTTGCGCAGTATCGCTATTGCAAGGGACGGTATATGATTGGTGGAAGCTGATGCTTTGCAATCCTCAGAGACCAATTGAGCTGACTTGAGAATTCTTTGTCCAAGAGTTTGAGAAAAAATATGTCACCAAAACTTATAGAGAAGCGAAGTGGAAAGAGTTTATAAGTTTGAAGTAGAAGAATATGACGGTGGGAGAGTATGAGAAGGAGTTTAGCAGACTGAGCTAGTATGTGCTGGATGCCTTGTTGACTGAGGACTTCAAGCGTCGACAGTTCGAGGATGGGTTGAGAGAGGTTATTAGAGGGCTTTTATCGACAATGGCGGTTATGCATCAAGTGGGCTAGTATCAGTTAGTTTCAGCAGCCATGAAGTTGGAAGAGTCAGAGTTTGTGAAACAGAGAAGAGGAAAGTGCCAAATAATGGTGTAGTTGGTAGTAAGAAAGCTCGGGATGTTGTTAGAGGGCAAGTTGATAGAGGGTCGGCTCTAACGCCTTCGGAGGTTGGAAGTGTTGCATCGCCTTCTAGTAGAGGTAGTTGGGCACCAGAGTGTGAGTATTGTTAGAGATGCCATTGGGATACATGCCAAAAGCTAACAGGAGAGTGCTTCAAGTGCGGTAGCATGGAGCATATACTTGCCAATTGCCCATAACTAAAGGAGAGTAGGATTCAACAAGGGAGTAGAGGTAGTGCGAAAATGTCCAAACCAGCTAGAAGTGGCAGAGGTAGAGGCAGAGCTGCTCAAGCACAATCTGAAACTGTGGAGAAGCCAGCTGCCTCGGGTGGTCTTGCTCGAGTGTATGCTATGATCAGAGAGGACGTGAATGAGCAAGCAGGTCCTTCTGGTAAGTTTAAGTTCATTCAGTTCTGTATTATAAATTGGTTAGCGGAGAATGATATGGTTCTTGTCTATGGTAGCTTGGGAAATTTCGATGACGAAATTTTTTAAGAGGGAGAGAATTGTAACAACCCAAAATGGACCCTAGAAGGATTTTACAGTGTTAATTATGTAATTAGGTAATTAATAGTATGTTTTGTGGGTTAAGCAATGGTATAATTGAAAGAAAATAAAGTTAGTAAGAGAAATAATTTATTTAAGTGAGTAAGTGATAATTGGACAAGGATTAAAGAGACATTTTCCAAGGCTTTAACAAGTTTGGTCAATAGGAGAGTGACACTTGGAAGGGTGGTTGGGAGCAATTAATGAAGAAAAGAAAGAAAGGAAAAGAGAGGGAAAACCAAAAATCAAATTTTTGTTCCCTTTCTCTCTTCCTGCGCACGTTTCTCGTTCCCTCTTCTTCTTCTTCATTTCTTTGCCCCTTGCTTCTCCTTCTTACGTTGATCTTCAAGGATTTTGAGCTGAGATTGAAGAGGTTGAGTGTTGAGTTGTTAAGGTAAGTGGACGTGAAGTTGATGCTTTGATTTTCTCCTCCTTTTTCTATTTCTTTTTGGATGTTTTTTGGGTTTGATTAAGTGTGTTTCAGTTGGGTTGTGCAATAATCTGCAGAAAAGAGAAAAGATAAGGGCAAAGAGAAGATTGGAGCTGGAAGTAGAGTGGATTGAGCTTCTATAGAGGTTTGGGAGTATATGTTTTACTGTTGTATTTTGTTTTTGGAATTTTGAGTTTCTAGAAATTTATGTTGAGAAGCATGTTTATGTGCGTGTTTGAGTGGGTTTTGACTAATTTTTGAGTAAAGTTGGAAGTGGTGTTAGTGCTTGAATATGGGCATGGTTCTATGTGTTTATAGTTAATTTGAGTGTGATTTAAGTTTAGTTGTTTATCTTGTTCAATTGTTAATTAATTGTTTGTTATGAGTGTATAATGTTATTGGCATGATTATAAGCATGTTTTGGAATGCAATTGTTGAATGGATTGAAATTGTATGCTTGATTGCATGATTTTGGAGAGGTAGTGTGTGAGAGGAGCTGTAAAGTTCAGAACAGAGTGTGAAATATGACTTTGTCGCGCGCGCAATAGAGTGTGCGATAGCCGAGCTCCAGCTGAGGCGCTCTCTGTCACGAGCGCGACAGAAAGCTCGGTAAGCTGAGCTCCTGCCGGGCTGTTCTTCGTCGCTAGTGTGCCTGCGCGCGCGATCGCAATGGGAACCTACCCGCCCTTTATCGCGAGCACGACAAAGGCCTTCCAACTCCCTCTCACGAGCGTGGAGCTTGTCGCGAGTCAACTTTGGGCGAATTTCACCTCTGTCGCGAGCACAACCCACCCCGATTCTTCAAATGTATATGAATAGTTGCACTTTGCATGGTTTTTCACTTATGATTGGCATGTGATTTGAAGTATGAACTATATTATATTATTCCAAGTATGTCTTAAAGGATTTATGTGCATTAAACGGTTCGAATTTATGATCAAATGTAAAGTAGTGAATAAAGAATAGCGTTCTTTTGTATGAGCTTGAATGGTCATAATAGTGGATAGATAAATATGCTTATAAAAGGTTAGAGTTTGCAGCTGCTAGAGTTGGCCCCATTTAGGTCTAGAGCCTGTTACCTTCGGGTAACTAAAGATTTGAGATTTTGGTCTCCAGATGTTTGATACTGCTTGCAGTATTCAGAGTACCCGTATCCACCACAGATGGAAATTCAGGCTATTGTATGACTATAAGTGTGCAGGATATGCCCAAAATATGTTTATATGTATACACATGCATTTAAGACATATTGATATGTTGTAACATGTTTTTCATGATAAAAGTTAGTGATTATGTACATGTTAAAGCATATGTAAAGCTTTATGAATTATTCATGTTTAGAATAAGATGCATATGTTATTTACTTACTCGTGTTTTAGTATTTGTAGATATATGTTATTGTGTGATGAGCATACTGTTATGATATTATATGCGATATTTGTGATTTCGTCAGAAGTCTATTGCTTCTGTTTCTCCCCACTGAGCCTTCGTTCAGCACGGGTGTTTCTCGTATAGGTTGCAGGTTTGGTTTCGAGTTGTGCATCTGCAGGTTTTGGCCACTAGGAGTTTGGAGCTCGTTGGAAGTTATTTTTGTTTTTGATATGTATATCTTCGTATAAGCAAAGAATTGTATATGTAACAGATATTTTGTTGTGTATAGAATAGAGTTGTATATGTTATATGTAGTGATAAAGAACAAAAGGATGCTTTTGTTATTTTGATAATTTTTTTTTTTATGATATATGTAATTAAATTAGTTCGGGTATGCCATGTTTTATTTCTTCTGCTTTTGTATATGTGTCTGTGGCTCTCCGATATCCTCTCAAGGGGTATTGGACTGTTACATTTTGTATTCACACTGCTGATTGCGTGTAATTCACACGTTTTTTTCATGTCAATTTTTGTATTTATTTTTTGCATAATAGACAAGTTCAGATGCCTACATGTTGATTTACCCAAAAATTAAAATTGTTTAAAAATAAAACACGTCTTTTTTTATTTCTTTTATATTAGATTTTATGTAGATCTCTTAAAATTTGTGTGGATTACTCGTATTAGATCCGATTTAGATTGATTTATAAAATTGAAATATACTTTATATTAATTTTGCATTAGATCAGCTTAAAATAATTATAAATCTACCAAGATATATATATATATATACACAACTCGATTGATGCAACTATATTTAATGCACATATATTATCTCTAATACTTACAAAAGTTGAATCATAAGAAGAACCCATGCATAAGAAGCAGAATTTTTCTTAAGTGAAGCGTAAGGAAAGGTTTTTTTTTTTTTTTTTTTTTGAAAGAACGTAAGGAAAGGTTATAAAAGAACAATTGGAGAAAAATAATAACATATAATTGCATTTTGACATTTATTTTGGTTTGCAAGGTTAATTACAAAATGCTTTTGATGGACACATCCATATGATAATTATTATTCAATATGTCCAAAAATCTTCTGTAGTTGCAAATGAATCAGTAGTAGTTTATCCCTATTTAAAGGAAACATATACAATTATTCAATCACTTAAAAATTACTCATTGGCAAGAATCAAATTCAAGAAAATAAATATTAAATCACTTCAACCAAGCAACAATAATATTATTTTTCCATTCTTTTAAGATGAGAAATTTATAAAATTAATGAATAAGCTAAACTACTAATCATATACATGAAGGTTTGTTTTTTTCTTCTTTTTTGGGTCATTCATTTGTTTATTTCATTTCTTTTTTGGGTCATTAACTTACTTGGCTGACTCAAAATAAACAGAGAATAAAAAAACTTGCATTTTGTATGGTAAAACATTAAGTACATCAAAATGACAAAAAGAAGATTTTATGCACGTGTACACGTGAAAGGGTACAGAGAGATTCTAGTTTTTGCAGGAGATTGAACAAGGTCAATGAGATGTGTTCAACATTAAGATATTACTTTAAGATATCATTCAGAAAGCACAAATATGAATTGGCTTCTACAGAATGAAATATGGTAAAAAGAACAAGATTTCCACTTTAGTTCATGTCTCATAGATACATATACCCAAAAGGTCTAGGTTCCTAAAATTAAGCCCATGTATGACAGAAATCTGAAGACCTCTCTAGGTAAGGCATGCCATGGCAAACAGCCTACTTTCGATAGAGTCTCGAACCTAACTCCGTACAAAATCATCGATGTCACTTTAATAGTTCTTGGAAACAAACAACGAGAGAGGACCCTCTACTCACACTTAATTGACCTGTATATGTGACGAACAAAGAACAGAGAAGCTCGAAAACCTACAGTCCCAAGCATCAGAAAGAAGCCGTAGCATACGCAAGCCATATACCCAAAGAAGAAGGAGGTTTGCATGAAGCCAGACATGTCGGAACGTGCATAATAGTAATACAAGCAGTAAGCATATATAAATAGTCCAGTTGATCCACCACAGAGAAAAGACCTGCAACAATCAAAACTAAGTTCAGTCCAAAAAAAGGAAGTGGCGCACAGAATATTTCGGCCCATATATCTAAGTAATAACTGGAGCCAAAAAAAAAACAGATGGATGATATTCTGAAGTTTTAAGTAATAGTCAAACACATGACATCCATATATTGAACTTTTTGCCAGTAGGCGATGGTAATAATATCTATCCACCTGGTATGAAAGAAGCAATAGCAGCCCAGGACCAAAACGCAGCATGCATAGTGAACCAACTATTTAATTCCAGAGAAGTGAAGAAACCAAAAAGCTCATCGTTCATTAAATACACTATTTGCTGGCAGACATGAGAGTCTGTCACTGAAAGCTTTTATTCCAATAAGCCGTTCAAGCAGACTATTGAATTCTCTTCTAATAGAGATCATAACTTCCCATGTTTTTCCTAAAGCATTCTATAGTGCCCTAGTTCACTCTAGTTTCCGACTTGTTCTATATTATTTTTGGGAAATTTTGACTCATTTTGGAACTGATAACATTTGCCCATGAATCTCTTCTTCCAATCTTCTATTGAAGAAGAGTCCTTGAGATTTCAAAAATGCCCCAGACGACACCACTTACTTGACAAACATGTAGAACATGCCCCAGCAAAAAATAATTCTGCATTCCCCTCACATTTCATTTGCCACAATGCTAATGCTCCACAAGGATTCCCCTCTTGAATCATACCTCTCTCACCTTATCTCAACTTCATTACTTTAATACAACACTTGACAACCAGACCACTTCAGTTGATACTGCATAAATTCTTTTTAATAAAATTTTTATTGTGTTGGAAATGTTCACAATTGGAGCACAGACAGAAGAAAGTGGATAAAAGTCATTTTTAGATCTTGAGGGCTACTCCATAGGTGTAGTCTCTAATACGAGTCTAAAAATCGGTTCAAACATTACCTTACCCTCCCTTCCAAAATCATATATTTACTGATATAATCTGAACTAAAACTTAAATTTCCAACTTTCCTCACGCAGATACAATCTCAAGTTCTATCATTAAAAATTGTGCTTGACAACCAGCCTGGTTGTTTCTTTATTTATATGTTATCATACTTCTTCACGTGAATCTTTATGATCAGCATATTTCCAAAATAATAAAAGATCCATTTATACTCAAAAACCTATTAACTGACAAAACCAATAACCTAAGTTAATATTTCAGAATTGAACCACAATAAGTACCAAATGCAAGAAAAACAGCATTTTCTTCAACAAATAGCAGTAAGTCAGCCATACTAGCACCAGGAAAAATAAAAGCATATCACTGATCAAATGCTGAACTTATTAATTGTGATGCAAAAAGTCAACAAAAGAAATAAAAAAAAAATAGAAACTTTTATGTACCTCCACCACCATTCATGATCTTCAGCAGCAAGTTGGAAGTATGTCAATGCCACAGTTATAAAAGCTGTGACAATCAGAAGAATAATGAAGACGATAAACAGGATACTATAAATGGTGTAAATCCTGTGACCCCAAACGCTCGCAAAAATGTAGTACAGTTCAATGTAGATAGCACTGAAAGGCAGAAAACCAGCCATTGCCATCTGAGGAAGAGCACTCCTGTACCAGGGCAATTGCGGAATCTCACGAGGATATTTTGTGGTTCGGCAAGGGGCTTGGAACTCAGCCTTGCTATTTTTCCCAGCAATACCACCCAACACAAGCAATGGTGATGTTACTAGTGTCCATATAAGGACTATCACCACAATAGTGCCAAAAGGCAATGCCGCAGTTGCATTGTAAGCAATGGCTACAGTGTTAAGGAAGCAGAATGTGAGGAATAGAGGCCCACAGAAAAGGCATCCAGTGAGCAAAAGATTTCTCACCTATCAACACAGAAAATAGAGAACTTAGTTGGCTTTGAAAAGTTTCACATTTAAAATACTGCCATCAAAAAGTAACCTGTTGCAAACAAAATTTGCACAAACATACCCAGTTCTTTCCTTCTAGTTGACAATAGAAGGAGGTTGCAATATACCCCGCAATTCCAGATGTAAGGGCATATATGACGACTAGTGCAGTAAATAAAGCACCTCGATTGTATGGATAAAATACGCCGACCAGTGCCAGAATGAAAATAAATACAGTGCTGAAAGCACATAAAATGAATTACACAACTAACAATAATCTTGATAGCAAAAACTAGCAACATAAGAAAGTGTGCACCATGATTCAGAATATATGTGGTAACTGAGTTCCTTACAGAGTGAACAGCTGGGAGCCAGAACCAAGAGCTGCAGCAAACAAAGATTTGTGCTTCGGGAATCTAAACACATCACCATGAATGTACTTCCATCCAGTCTCTTCCTGATCATCTGCTGCTTCATCATCTTGTGCATACCTTGAAGAAACACAGAGGAATATAAGCAGATCAGATCCATGAAACTACAAATTAATTATTGCCACCGTTTGCAAATAATCTTACTTCACAAAATCATTCTTCAAGACCCGCATGAGAATTGTAGCAAGAAAACCAGTCAAAAGGAGAACTGTCACACATGAGTTTATAATGGAGAACCAATGGATTTCCAAGTGATGTGGCAGTGAAGAAGATAGGGAGTACTTATCCATTCTCTTCTCATAGGAAGTATCTGTTTCCTTCCACTTGACAGTGTAAAGGAACTCTGCATCAACTTCTTTGTCCTCTGTTAGATCCAACAGAAAATGAGGATCCATCCGGACACTCACTTCAATCACACGATCCTTATTATAAAGAATGTCAAATTGGATATGCTTGTAGAGGAAGTATTTGTATTCACTAGGATCAGCCTTGCCTTCCTTGTCAACCTTTCCAATGAAGCCCCAAATGGGCAGATCATCATAGTACATTTGGAAGTAATAATCTTTGTCAATAGCAGATCTGAACTTAGCAACATCCTCCTTCGAAAGCTTCTTCTGGCAAACAACAGCAGAGCTTTTCTCTTCTCTGAAGTTGAGTTGGTATGGAGCACTAACAAGACGGTCTCCATTCAACACTTCACCAAGAGCTTCTTTTTTCTCTTTCAGATGGTCTGGCAGTGAAATTGATTCAATCATTAAAAGGGGAAAAAAAATGACAACTTTTTGCTGCCCTGATGAAATTCCATCCTGAAGCGTCTACCGCAGTTTTTATTTATGTGTGAAGTGTAACAAATTTTAAATATGCATTTTAGCCACCAGGAGCAGCAAATGAATTCAACAAAAAGTAATCCATAAACAGGTAGAGAATAGAAATAAGAACCTGGAACGCAAAACGGCAAATCGAAATAGCGATACGTTTCACTGGAAATATTAAAAAAAAAAAAAAAAAAAATCAATAGCGACACAAAATGATTGCCCAATCCAGCAAAACATACAGTTAAACTAAACTCATCACCAACATTCTCTCCAAAACTTAAAACCCAAATCTAAAATTGAATTTCACTCCAATTTACAGTTTTGCAGAGTAGGCAGGTCAAGTGAAAGTAGGCAGGGTTGAGCCGATCTATCTTCATAATTCTATAAATAAATTCCTTTTCTATTGATTTTCCTTCCCTAATTTGATAACGAAACAAGACAAATTGAGGAAATGTGATTTCTTTTATATTCTTTTCCACCCAATTCCAATCCAAACAAACATGAAAACCCAGATCTAGAAAACTAATAAGATAGAATTACCTGGGGTTGTGAAAAGGGCCGACCTTATTAGCATAGAGAGGAACAGAGTCGCCTTCCTTGTAGCGGTGATTGGAGGCGTCCGATCTGACACGCGCTAATGAACATACGACTAAAACGGAGAGGAACAGAATGGTTAAGGGATTAGACATGGCCGTTTGTTTCAGCTTTTTCTACTTCCTTCAGATATTATCAACACCAAGAATTGATTATTTAGCAATTACCATTACTTCAATTCTATTCAAGTAAGGTATAATTTAGCTTTCAAGCTCAATCTTTAGGCGATCCCTACACACAGATTGGTGTAAACTCAAATATCGAATTGCTGACTGACTTTTATGGCATAACATGCCCCAGATCTCCAATTCATATTTGTTTTTAATTATTATTACTAAAAAACATTTTTATACTGGAATTTTATTTTTCTGTTAGAAAAACTAGTCCACGGAATTCCTACCATTCACTATCCATTTCTTCTCAATAAATTCTTTTTTTGGACAAGTTTTTTAATGCTTTGAAATGGCAATGTAGTGTAATGATTTTTATTAATAATAATTCTCTCAAAATAATATTACTTTCTCCATTTCTATTCAATAACTTTTAGCTACACAAACTAAAAGAATCATTAATTACATCAATTTTATTTTCTAAAATATTCTTTTATCAATTATTTATAATTATATAAAATTATATATTTTTTACTCTATTAATTATCTTTTTTTTATGAATATGTAAAAATAAAATAAAAAAATATTTAATTAATTATCATTGAAATTTGAAAATTGTTAATTTAAATAAAAAAATTATAAAATATCAAGTTGAATGAAATGGGGTGAATAATAATAATAATAATAATAATAATAATAATAATAATAAAGAAGAATTTGATTTTAATTAGGTTGGTGATCGAGATCTAGCATACCCAACACTCTTTGATTCAATTTCAACAAACATTTATCTTACTTGTAAAGAAACAAACAAAAATAAATAAACAAAGGGCTATCCATAATCAATCAATCATTGTATCCAAAAATGCTTCAAAATTAATATTCTGAAAACATTATGCTAACATTAAATTTATCTATTTTTTTTTTTTAAGTGTGTTTTTAATGTTGAGTATGAAAAGTGAAATTGTTAGGAATATACAAATTAAGGTCATTGTTTTGAACTGAAAGTATTAAAATTCATAATGCATTATCCTACTTATTACAACTTATTGTTGTCGCATAATTGAAGATAATGAAATCAATTAAGATGTAAATTTCACCCTTTGACTAACTTATTATTAGGGGTGTACACAGTTCGGTCCAATTCGGTTATTTACAAATCTCCGTATTGTATTGAAATTTCGGTTCTTATAAATTTCGGTACAGTTCGGTTCTTATTAATTTCGGTACAGTTCAATATGGTTCTTATAATTTTCAGTACAGTTCAGTTCGGTTATTCGGTTCTTTCGGTACAAAACAAAACAAGACAATACAATACGGTATTTCGGATAATTCAATATTTTTAAAAATTTACAATATAAATATACACAATAATAAATAAAAATATAATTAAAATATCTCAACAAGTACATACAATTTTGCATTCAATTTTAAGAAAATATTTCAATTTATCCCTCTCCTTTATGAAAAAAGAAAAACATATTTTAACAATAATAACTCTAGATGAAATTTTAAATTCGAAATAAATTACTTCAATAAATTTTCTAAAATCCTAACATTTAATAAAATTAATTAGTAATTCATCCCTAATGATCATTCTAATTAAAGCTTATGTACAAGTCTATTGATCAAATTTTTAACTAACTAATGACGTACTATTAACGAATACCATAAAACCAAAAGTTGTGTGTGACTTATCCTTACTTTTAGATGTAACCGCAGAAATAACAGTGGCAGTGACGAAAAGAAGGAAATGCAAGTATAAGCTAAAATCAACGGAAAAGATAGGAAAAATTGTGGGGCTTGACACGATTTTGAGATAGAAAAGAAAGAGGCAGGCACAATTTAGGTTTTTTTTTTTTAATTTATTTTCTTATATATATATATAATAATAAAATATAAAACCGGTCGGAGTCTGACGCAGCAAAAATACCTCAAAACGAAAAAATTTTATTCCAATTTGAAAAGTCTCCTCCAAACTCAGTTAACAAACAATTTATATGAAAAAAATAAAAAATTACAATAATACCCCTAAAACTTCAAATTGAAAAACGAAAACTCAAACGTTATTTTTGAGATACGAAATGAGCTGTTACGGGAAACTAAGATTTCCGGAAACATATAATAATAAGCAAATTGACACATGTAGCAAAAGTTATAACAAAAACAATAATTAATGACGATTGGCCTGTTCAACTAGCTGCAGATACTGAAAACCCAACTCGTCCGCATTAGATTGCCTCCAAATATTTCGATTTCCTCCAAAACTTAAAATAAAAAATATTTCTACTAAAATTTTTCAAATTTTATTCTTAATTTGCTTTAAAAAAAATTTAATTAATAAGATAATTATATACTTATATAATTATATTATATATTAATTAATAAAATTTTATTAATATAATAATTGTATATAATTATATTATTAAAATATATTTTCAATTACTTACATAAATATTGTGCTAAATACATATGAGTTTTAATTGAGTAATGCTAAAAATAAAAAAAAAATAAAATTTAATTATATATAATTTTATTTTTAATTTACATATTCATATAAGTATTGTGATAAAAATAGATGAGTATTAGTCGAGTGACATTAGAAGTAAATGAAATTAATTGATAAAATGATTATATAATAAATTATTCAGTTATATATAATTACATTATTAAAATAAATCAATTATTCAAATATATATTGTGTAAAAATAGATAATTACTAATTGAGTAATACTAAATATAAATGAAATTAATTGATAAGGTAATTATATATACAGCATCGGCTGATTATATGGTTAGAATCCATCCATATATATTATCTTGGTTCAGTTATTATACTCAATTTCACTAAATGTGGCTTAATAGTTAAAAGATTGTTAATTAATATTATAGTTAATAACTATAAGAGTAAAAGTAAAAGTAGTATTAAAAGTAAATAAAATTAATTGGTAAAGTGATTGTGTATATAAATATTTGTACAAAAAAAATTAAGTAGTGGTCGAGTGACATTAAAGTTAAATTAAAGTAAATACGAATTAGTAAAATTTAATTATATATAATTAAATTATTAAGTTACAACTCAATTACTCAAATATGTATTGTGCCAAAATAGATAAGTATTAGTTGAGTGATACTAAAAACAAATGAAATTAATGGGTAAGGTGATTATATATTTATATAATTACATGAATTGAATTGGTAAATTTCATTATATATAATAATTATTATATATAATTATATTATTAATTTATATACTCAATTATTCATATAGGTATTGTACAGAAAAATATACATGAGTATCAATCGAGTGATACTAAGAATAAATGAAATTAATTAGTAAGGTGATTATATATTTATATAGTGATATTAATTAGTAAAATTTAATTATATAGAATTAAATTATTAACTTACAATAGATAAATACTAGTTGAGTGATATTAAAAGTAAATGAAATTAATTGGTAAGATGATTATATACTCGTATAATTACATTAATTAGTAAAATTTCATTGATATAATAATTATATTTGTGTGTGTATATAAATATTTGTACAAAATGAAAAATTATGTAGTAGTTGAGTAACATTAAATGTAAATTAAATTAAACACAAGTTATTTTAATTGCACACTCATATAGATATGATAATTAAATTTATCTTATTAATAATCAAAATATTTATTTTAATTTATTAACTATTTATTATATTAATTTCATACATTAAAATATTTAATACAAATAATTATAAAAGTTTCACAAAAATACAAATAATTATGAAGTTAAATTTATATAATAACGATATAATAGAAATTATAAATAATATTTATATATAAATTACTAATATTATATATAATAATTAATAAATATCGGTTATTTCGGTCCAATTCAGTACAGAACAGTTCGGTACGGTTCAATACGGTTCTCGATTCGGTTCCAGTACAATTCGGTTTGGTTCTAATAAAAAAGTCAGCAGTACAATTCGGTTCAGTTCTAGTAAAAAAAGGAAACGGTACAATTCGGTTCTGGATCTTTTTCTTCGGTATTTCGGTTCGGTACAAGAAAATCCAGAACCGTGTACACCCCTACTTATTATTATCAATTTATGCTTCTCTAGAAAGAAAATAAATAAATAAAGCAGTAGACATTCAGTATTTAGCTTAATGTTTATTCAGCGGTTATACCTTAAGAAGAATATATGTAGATGTGACCAAAACAATCCACTTAAAAATGACGTCCAATCATTGACTTGCTAGCCAATCGGAACTCTTATAAGTAGAGGAGGTAATTTCAATAACCTTATATAAGTATCTATCATATAGTGTCATACAGAATAATCAAATAAATAAAGAAATAACAACCCAGTTCTTGTTCAGATAAATAAAACATAAAAAAACCACATTTTGTTCCCCTCACTAGTCGAATGGCTAGTTCTTCTTTGCCTTTTTCAGGGACTTCTGTAGGTTGGAGATGTTTTGTGGATGCAGCTACTTTCTCTGATGTTAAGTCTTGTGAATTTGGAGCTCTTTTTCAGGATCAGGAGGCTCATTTTTTGTGTGCTATTTCCGGGATAGACCGGGGCTCTTTATTCCTAAAGTGGCAGAAGCTGTTGCTTTGCGTTCTTCCCGCGCATGGATTGTTGATAATTTCCATTCCAATGGCACTATTCTTATGGATGTTCAAGAGGTTTGTCTGGCTATTAATAACCCCAAGCAGGATTTTTCCGAGTTTGGCTCCATTTTATTTGATTGTTTGTCTTTTCTTCAGCATAGACCTGGTTATTTGGATTAAAATAGCCTTTAATAAAGAGACTCATAAGTTAGCCAGGGCGTCTATTTTGTTTGATTGCTTTAAGTTCTGGGACGTTTCTCCTCATTGTATTTGATCTTTTCTGTTATAAGAGATCATTTTCTTCTAAAAAAAAAAAACCACATTTTGTTTTGTTTGTTATTTTATAAAATTATATTAGTCTTTTTTTTATGAATATTATGCAGAGAAGGTAAAATTTTTGAGTTTTTTTTATTTCTTAATAAAATAAGTGAACTTATCAGGTAATAGGGTTAAATAGGTTATTATTATTAAAAGTCAATTACTGTTAAAAGGACGGAATCAGCAACCCTCATATTTAAATGAAAGTCTTGCGATCTGTTACATATGAAGGAATTGATTGGTCAACGAACCGATTCTTACCATATCTAAATACTGCGGACAAAGATTTAAATGGTGCTTTTTAGGAAACTATTTTTCGGTTTGGTGTGAAACCAAAACAATTTCTGGGAATGGAATTTTTCTAGAAGCCGCAGGCCATTCCTGCGGCATGTGACGCGAAGAGGACGTCATGCAGGTGGCCCGCCTTCATCACATGCCGCAGCTCTGAGCTGCAGCATATGAGGTCACATGCCGCAGCTCTGAGCTGCGACATGTGTGCAGGGGGCACTCTCCCTCTGCCTGGAAGACAGTCACGCGTAAGACTTGTAACACCCCCATACCCCCGGTAGGGAATATCGGGGCGCTACGCGGACACTTACGTATACATGTACATGCATTAGCGGAAGCGATAATAACACATAAATTATTAGAAATAAGTTGGGCCCAAACAAAATTACGTTTATTATACATATAAACTATACATATACAAAAGTTATATCGTTATTACATATTTATTTACGCTACCTATTTACTGTGGTCATTTACATATACATTTACATATGATTTTACTCAAAAGTTTCTATATCTATTTTTTTAACTTATACAAAAAGTCATAACAAAAGTCCTAGTGGCCTTGACCTGCAGATGCACGCTCTCACTGGTCCGCACCTGTCAACCTACACGGAAACAAACATCCGTGCTAAGCGATAACGCTTAGTGGGGATGAAAATAATGCAAAGGACTTCTTTCGAAGTCTCAAAATAAATTATATATATACCACATATATTAGTCAAAACACACATGCATATATTTGCACACTCATGTAAATCATGTATTCCAATTCATATAAACATATACTTGTATACACAACTATCACGTTTCAATATTCTCATGTACTTTAACTTTTATTCGTAACACTACATACAATCATTTCATGTTCACTATACACTAGCAATAACAATAAGCCTGAATTCCTTTCATGGTGGATACGGGTAACTCTGGATACTGTTTACAGTATCTTACGTATGGAGAATTAACTCAAACTCTATGGAATACTCGAGGCATTCCGAACTCTGGGCACAATTAAGGCCAACTCTAGCAGCTGCACTCTAGCCCTTTATAAGCATGCTTATCTATCCACTATAACGGTAATCAGGCTCTAACAACTCATATACTGTGCACTGATATCAATTTATTTACTATAATTCAAATACATTTAATTACATGTATAACTTTTACAAATCATGTACATTTAATTACTACTAATCATATAAGAGGTTTAAAAGATAATTTAAAACCAAATACAAGCTAAATGATAACATACAAGACCCATTTAAACCTTTAACAATTCAAAACAGGAACAAAATGCCAAAACAAGACAGAACAGGCGAAAAAAAACTCACTGTCGCGATCGCGACTTGTGTCGCGCTCGCGACAGTAGCCCAAGGAAACAGGACCGTCGCGAGGCGCTCTCGCGATTGCGGCTCGCGACGATCTGCTTCTCTTTACGCCCACCAGGAAGAAAGGGGTCACGGCGTGACTACCCCTCACGCCTCGTGACAGGCTCTTCACAGAGAGAGGGGGGCATCACGTGGCGTGATGCCATCTCACGCCTCACCAAGGGAGGGGTCACGGCGTGACTGAACATCACGTCGCGTGACTCTCTCCTCACCGAAGGAGAAGGACATCACGTGGCGTGATGCCTTCTCACGCCTCATCAAGGAAGGGTCACGGCGTGACTACTCGTCACGTCTCGTGACTCTCTCCTCACATTACTGAAAACCGAATTTCCAACTCGTTTCTTACGGAAATGAAAGACGCGATTCTGTCGCGACCTCAATTGGTGTCGCGCCCGCGACAGAAGCGTTTTCCCCAATTCCAAAGGCAAAATCCACACACCGATAAACTTAAACAAAACCCAAACCGACTCTTTTATTTTCACATGCAACCACTCATCTTTTTAACATGTAATTGCCCTATAAATCATGCTCATAACTAAATTTCCACTCAAATTACACAATCACTTTAGATATTGAAACACTACAAGCAATCAAAATGATTTCACACACTTAAACAAACAATTGAGCTAATTAAGCTCCAAATACATTTCTTTATACAACTACATCTCTATTGAACATTCAAAATCATAACACATGCAAAATAGGAAAACCGCACACGATCCCTACCTCTAGGATGTTGAACCGCACTCTCTACTCGGCTACGACTTTCTCTTTGCCTTTATTGGGCCTCTTGTCCACAGCTTCCATGCACAAACCATTCAAAATACCAAAGTTACTCTTCTCTCTTACTTTAAATCAAAAACAGAAATAGAACAAAAGAAGAAGACCAATACTAACTAAATGGCATTACTTACCTTCTTAGGATGCCTAATCAAGCTCTACTAGCCCCCTTCTCAAAGCCAACACAAATGAATCACTCAAAACAGTGTAAAGAAGAAGAAGAAACGAAAGAAAGAGCAGGGCAAAGGAAAAGAAAGAAAATAACGTGAAAAAGAAGAAGGAAGAGCAGATAGTCTAAGTCAATCCAACTATTACTATGGTAATAAATGCCATCTACCCACATAATTACATCTTTATCTTCTTTTTCCTTTTTAATTAATCCTAATCTCTTATTAGCTAATGTAATGCTAATTAAGCCCTTACCACATGTCACCTCCCCACAGTGCCATGTGTCGCTCTCCTACAAAATTTACAAATTAAAAAGGCCAATTAATTATCCTATCACTGAAGTGGTTCTGTCGCGCCCACGACGCTTGCCGCGCTCGCGACAGGACTCACACTCCCAATACTAATCTCTCTTGAACCAAAATTCTATAATTCTTCTAGGGCTATTGCGGGGTGTTACAAGACTGTTCACACGTGACTGTCATACATTAAAGAGGGAAAAGACTGAATTGAGGCCAAATGAAAGATGGATTGGGATCCATCTCTATAAAAATTCGGATGTCATCTTCCATTCTACAATTTCTAACTTTCATTTCCATTTCATTTCTTTCTTTACATTCTTCTTTCTTTGCAAGATTTCTAACTCCTTTTAACATCACGTTTCTTCATTCTTCTTTATATATTTTGCAACTTCTAAATTTACATCTCAAGTTCAAAACATATATTACCATTTATTTTTTTATATATATTTTCTATTCATATTTTTAGTCTATTGTTATTTATCAATTATTTACAAAATTTAAGGTTAGGTATAATTTTTAACTTTTTTAGAATTGTTTATGCAATAATGATGTTGATTAAATAATTAATTGTATTATTTTGCAATTTGTAGGTGTATTGACCCCGTTAATTCGACGTATAAAAAAAGGCAAGTTATTATTTACATATTCGTTTGATTTAATTTTGTATTTGTTTGTTTACTATGATTTAAGCCTCAAAAAAATATTTGTGTTGCTTACAATATTTTATGTAGACAAGTTAACATGTAATGTGTAAATATAAACATATTTTTTTTGCGATAAGTATAGATAATTTTTTTTATGTGTATGTGTATGAAAATTGTCAATTTAATTTTATATTTGTTTGATTAATTTGATAAAAAGTTAAAATACATAAGTGCAATAATTTAAAAATATTTGTATGTAAAATATAAAGAATATATTATTTTGTTGAGATATTTATTTAAATTACCATGTGTTTCGTAGGTTTATTCTAGAAATGTTGGCTTTTTTTTATTTGAAATATTTGTGGATTTTATAAATGTGGACTTAATTTTTTTGTAAAATATTGATATATTATTCAAATGTAGATTAAATTGTTGTAGTTAATAAATTAGAAATATTATTTATGAACGAGTAAACACTTGTCATTATATTTACACTTAGGTTATTAAGAAATGAATCAAATCGGGAACCAGCAATATATAAATCCGGGTCCAATAATTGATGATCTGCTGAAATTGCAAGAAAAATATCGTGTAGATGCAGTTTGGAGTAATAATGTATGTATATTTTGACGCTTTAATTAAATTATATTATTAAGGTTATTAACGGTGACATAAAGAGGCGCTTATATAACCGATGATTATTAATTTTCAGGTTGGTCATGATGTATTATTTGCACGTCGAGCAAGTGTAGAGAGGCATTATAGGAATATTGATGCGAGGATAGTACCATACCTGCGAGTAGAAGGATTTTACAGTATTTCGCAGATCGGTGTTATGCCGGTTGATTGCAATTTAATAACTGCACTAGTGGAGAGATGGAGACCGGAAACACATACTTTTCATCTTGCTATAAGTGAAGCATCAATAACACTTCAGGATGTGGGGATCCTGACCGGTCTACCTATTGAATGAGAAGCCGTGACGGGACATTTGAACTATGATTGGGCGGAGCTGTGTGGTCGGCTTTTGGGACAAGTTCTCCCAGAAGACGTTCTGAAAGGCAACCAGGAGAAAATAACATGGTTAAGCAGGAATTTCAGCTCCTTACCAATCGATGCTAATGAAGACACTATGCAATGCTTTAGTCAGGCTTGGATATTGCGTTGTATTGGTGGATTATTATATCCATCACAATCAAATAATTATATTCACTTAATGTGGCTCCCGCTATTGGAGCATTTAGATCAAGCGGGTAACTATAGTTGGGGGGTCAGCTTGCTTGGCATAGTTATACAGGGAGCTATGTCGGGCCACTCGACCGAGTGCAAATGGTTTGGGTGGTTATCATCAGATTATTCAAATATGGGTATGGGAAAGACTCCCTCAATTTCACCCAGTTTTTTTGCAAAATGTTGTTCTCAATCAGACCATGCCATATGCTTACAGGTAAAATTTAGTTATTATATCTTATATTGCTATGCAAATTTTGTAGTATTTATTCAATATGCTAATGTGACATGAATTTTGTGATCAGGTGGCAATCTCCTATAGATAATAGAATTAATAATAATCAAAATGTTACTGATTTTCGCATTGAGTTAGATATTCAGCGACATGATTAGGTGTGTAAAAAAATTTTCAATCATGAAAATTGATTAAATTTTCACTTTTTGTAAGAAAATTTGGGACAACTTATTTATAATTTTTGTAATTTTTCAGATGGATTGGGAGCCGTACAATAATAGCATGCATTTGCTGTCTAATTATTGTAGAGACGGTGTCAACAGTTGGAGATCAGATGTGCCAATGGTATGTTTCCATATTGTTGAGTGGCACCAACCTGATCGATGCCTTAGACAGTTCGGAATGGACCAACCAATTCCATTCCCACCTCAAAATAATGATATTGTGCATTCTATTGACCTGCGAGGGCACTGTGATATAAATTGGACAGATAAATTAGCAAGTTTTATTCATGAGTGGGGCAACCGATGGAATCGAGTTGTCGCAACTCAGTTACTTGATGCTCCATTACATATGAGATCACAGTACATGCAGTGGTATATTGCACGTACAAGACGTTGGATTACCCAAATTGGTGCTTCACTAGGGGCTACGGTATGATAATTTGCTTTTATAAAATTTCCATTAATAATATTATTCTTTTCTGAAAAGTTATTTATTTGTCCACAGGCCGATGGCGCTGAACGGATTTATCATTCAGATATTAATGCAGCATCAAATGAAGTTGGTAATATTCGTCTAACATCAGAAAGTATTTTGGGTGCTATTGGCGCAATAGGGAGGACATCGAATGTTTATCCCCATCAGCCCGGTCCAGATCCTGTGGAGATACAACCGCTATCAACTCCATATGAAGATTTTCGGTCGTCAGCCCGTAGCAAGAGGGGAATGGGCGAAAGATGTACAACTGTTGTTTCAATTTCCATTCAGCCCGGAGTTCACCAAGTCCCCCCACCCATGGCTTGGCCTTATTTTGTTGACACAACTTTAAGTTTGTTTAATATCCCTTCTATTGGTCAACCACAATTCGATCAAGCTAATTTTTTACCTACGAAACCCAGTCCATCAAATTACTATGAGGCTGAAGCTGGCACTTCAAGATGCAACGTTGATTTGAATGTAAGTCTTTTTGAAGGAGAGTATCCACCACAGCACATATTCGAACAGTCTCAGCATTATGATTTTTTTCAGCATCTACTAGACAACTCAAATATGGGGAGTACTATGGGTTTAGCAGATCAACCATTGAATAGTGGCAATTATAATGATGTCATGCATATCGCATAAGATGCCCGTACGAGATGGGTGATCAATTTGAAACACAAAGCAGTTCATCTCGTAGTAGTAGAAGTAGAAATAAGAGACCTTAAAAATCTTATGTGTAGTCAGATGTTGATATTTTAATGCAAAAGAAGTTAGTGTTTTAATTGCAATTTTAATTATGTTATGCATAATATAATACACATTAAAAAAGTAAAGAATTTTAATTTCATAATTTTTCTGAAAATATTATTACACGTAAACATACATATTGTTGCACAATTTTATCTTCTGAAGAGTTGATTGGACAGTCCAGCGCCATTTGTACATGTTTTTTTATTATGTCCAGCATTGCCACATTTGCTACAATGACCAATATTACTCATATCACGCCTATCCATCTCATTCCGTATACGATTTGTTTTAGGCCGACCCTTTTTCCTTAGAAGTTCCATATCAGGTACCAATTTAGGAACATAATATTGTGGCCAATATGCTTTATATGCCATTGGTCAGAATTCACCATTGTAGCATTTTAGTTCCTCCGTAATGGTATAATACTTATCAACAAATGTGTAAGGATCAATATGTTTGTGCATGCAAGCAACAATGGCGTGCGAGCAAGGTATTTTCGTTCCTTGAAATTGTCCACACTCACATTCACGCTTGTCAAGACTTAATACATAAGTATCAACCTCTGTGCTTTTTTCTGGTGCACTGTATGCTATGACACTAAAGAGTCCGTACCGATTGTCATACTGCACGACTATATGTCCTCTCGCCTTCATTGCATTTTTGGACATAACCTGAACACATTTGGGGGTAAACCTTAATCCTTCATGCATTTTACTAATGTACATTTTCCTCTGTTGATCGTAAAATTAACCAGCCTGCCGAAGACATGTTCAATGATCGTTGTGATAGGCATCATGCGTACACTTTTGAGCGCACTGTTCACACTCTCTGCATTGTTTGTAGTGGCATGCCTATACCTATATCCGCTATCCTCTGAAAATGTCCAACGATCTAGTGGCACTATCATCGCCCAGTTGTAAGATTCCTCATCCAGCTCTTTTATCTTGTCCATGTGCTTAGTGAAGATGCGCTTCTGAAATTGTGTACTTACACCAATATTTATATAAGGTTAATGCATAAATAAGCAATTTTTTAAACTCAAAATAAAATAAATTAATGCTTGCCAATGGTAATATCTTACCAGCCTTATAAAGCAGATATTTTATTGTTTTATTCATATGATGGGTGTTGTAGTTGCTGACGAAGTGGCGCAAACATAACCTATGAAATGACAATGGTTCCTTCCAACCACTTCTTTCGTCATGAAACACTGCTATTATACCAGCGTGTCTATCTGATATAACTGTGAGTCCGACACTTTGAGTCACATGTTTTCTAATCAAACTCATGAACCAAGGCCAACTTGATTTATTCTCAAACTCCACAATAGCAAATGCTAGTGAAAACAACATACTGTTTCCATCGACTGAGCTAGCAATAAGAAGCGTCTGTTGGAATTTTTCTATCAAAAAAGTACCATCAATCAACAAAATTGGTTTGCAATGAAGAAACCCATCAATGGCGGGTTTGAAGCTCCAAAAAACCCTTTGAAATTGCCAAACATTAGGGAGGTTTGTTTCACGCGTCTTCAACTCATAAATAGTACCGGCATTGTAATTTTGCAAAGCATGAAGAAAACCCGGTAATGTCTGGTATGACTCAACTTAATTGCCGAATATTGCCTCAATTGCACTTATTTTAGCGTATTAAGCCTTCTTGTATGATACCTCAAATTTAAATTGCTGCTTAATCGCCGCAATAATAACATCAACAGACAGTGTCGGATTCTTGCTAACCATTCCCATTATGCAATTACGAATGACTTTGGAACCCAATTGTCTATGATCCTTTGTAAGATTACTGGAAAGGCATGAGTGTGGATCATCGTACCTTGTTATTTTCCATAAAGGACAATTCCCTTTTCTTGCTGCTCTTAACCTCCACTTGCAGCCATCTTCAGACTTTGTGCATCTCAATACCCAAAATGTTGGTTTTGATTCAACAACGTGAAAGTCAACATTTCTAATGATTGAAAACTTTTTCACACATGATTGAACTTCTTCCTTACTGTTGAAAACTAAACCCATTGATAACTCGGATACACCATTCCATGTTTGAAAGTGAACACCTTTAGAAAGATTAACTTGTGCAGCATCGAAATCGATTTCTGTATAGCGTTCGGAAGGAAAATTGAAGTTTGCTTCAACAATCCCTTCGCATGGATGCATTGATGCTAATGGACTCACATCTTGCGAATAGGAACACGCATTACCTTCACCAAATTTAGATTCATCACTTTCTGAGCTTATGCTTTCATTTTTAGCGTCAACATCCTCAGTAGATGACATATATTCATTACTTAATGCCCCCCCGTCTTCATCATCCATGCCGCCAAAATCAAATGAAGGACATCTTCGGCTATAGAATCACCTAGTAAATCACCATCCCGTCGAGAAATAGATTGATTTGCAACATCAGGTGCCGGTACTGTAATATGAGAAACAGATCGGCGTCTACTCACATCTGCAAATCCCCCTCCATAATTTTGTTGGTTGTCTTCTGCTATCTATGAAACAGAATGGCGTTGACTGACATCAGGAATCTGAGAAACAGAATGTTGTTGACGACTACATTCCATATTAGGATTTGTCGCTGCACTCGATACTGCTTCCAAATTAATTTCATTTGAACGCCTTTTAGATCTGTTGCCAAAAAGAGACTTACTGAAAAATTACCAACCCTTCTACTAAATGACCGTCTTGGTTGACTCACACTTGGGGCAGGTAACTGGCTTGCTGCTGGACGTATATGAACGTGTCCTGCTTTGTCACTTGCTTCTGTTCCAAGTAATGAACCATCTCGTTGACTTCGAGACTCTCGCTGAAGACTAGGACTAGCAATCCCTCGATTGCTAAATGATCATCGTTCTCCACTTTGATCCACATTTACACCTGCAACAGCATACTGTTCTCCAAGAAAATTAGATTGAGATAATATTTCAATATCGTGTCGACTCACAGAATGCATGGGCTGACTAGGACCAACATCATTTATATATATTTGTTGACTCCCAATGATGTTTTCTGCGTCAATTTCTTCATTTGTATCTTCATTGCCGGGTGCATACGTTGGTATATTAGCCCCTACATCCGCCTTCTTAACTTCAATAATTAATTCAACCATCGTATAACAATCATATTTTCTTAAATTTTCATATATAATCTCAATATAATCGTCATCTTCCAAATCCACCGACGTCCAGCATAATGATACTTTATTGAACATTGAAACTTTGTAATTAATTCTGGAAACCACGTCGTTCATACCTAAACTTAATTTAACGTGAATTTTATGGACCAATTCACGAAATGTTGGCTTATTTTTTAATCTCAATCTCTTTGATTTGGCATTTGGCTCAAATATGTTATATTGAAAGTTTTTCGCATCATAACTTATTTTTCCTCCAGTATGCAAATAAAAGTCGGTATATGTTGCCATTTTTGAAGTGCCTGTCATTTGAATATGTGCTTAATAATAATAATAATAATAATATATTTATAATAATAAAATGTATTTATTAACTACAACAAATAAATCTACATATCAGGAATACGTAAATATTTTAGATAATAATTACGTTCACATTTATAAAATCCACAAATATTTCTAAACAATACACAACATATGGTAATAAAAAATATATGTCTCAACAAAATAATATATATTTTTTAATTTTATATACACAAATTTTTAAACGATACAATTACTTTCTTAAATTTTTCATCAAATTAATCAAGTAAATAAAACATTAAACTGAGAATTTTCGTAAACATAAACTCAAACACAAACAAAATTGTCACATACATATCAACAAAAAATAAGTTCATATTTGCATAATAAAAGTAAACTTGTCTATAAAAATAATTATTAGCAACACAAATAACTCGTCCTAACTTAAATCTAACTAATCAAACAAATATAAAATTAAATTGACAATTATCTTAAACCAAATATCGGAAAAAATTGTCAAATACATATTATACAAATATATCACTTTACATTACCATAACACATGATAATTCTTATTTTATATTTTTGTATAATTTCTAATACATTAATTTGTTATTTTCAAAATTTACATTAATAAATTATGCAACATCAAACGAAAATTAAAATAATAACTTGCCTGTTTTGCTTGATACGTCAAATTAACGAATAAAATAAACCTATAAATTATAAAATAATACAATTAGATATTTAATCAACATTATTGCATAAATAATTGTAAAAAAATAATATACTTACTGTAGGTCCCAAAGACACTGTAGACACCGGGTCCTGAGTCAGCCTAGATCGAAGTTACCCAATGATGATAATTGCCTTCACAGGCTTAAAATGTTAAAGGTGATGATTTTCTCGTCAAATTTGCATTTTAGAGTGAAAATTAGAAAATAATAAAAAAAAAAAAAAAGATTTAAAAAATAAATTTTGAAAAATGGGGACTTAAAATTATGGTGTTTTTAGTCAATTTAAAATTTAAAAAAATAGAAAAAAAAAATTAAAAAAAAAAAATTTTTCGGACCGCGAGTGTCGGGCGCGGCAGCGCGCCTGCGGCAGCGCGCAGGCGTGCGGGCGCCCAGCTCGCAGGCGCCAGGCGCCCAGCACGCCGACGCCCAGGCGCCCAGCGCGCTGGGCGCGATTTAGCGACGCGCGGCGTCGCCAATGCAGCGCGTCGCTAAAAAGCGACGCGCAGCGTTGCGCGCCGCGCGCCGCACCGCTCGCCTCTTCGCGCGATTCCTGCGCGAAGCTCGGGCGGGAATCGCGCGCCTCGCCGCGTGAGTGCCCGTCGCTCTATAGCGACGGGCGGTGCCCTCTGTGGCGACGGCCTCCTGGCCGTCGGTACAGGGTCTGATACCCTTTTCCTCTTTTTCAGCCTTTTTTCCGATTTTTTCACCCAAAAATCCGTTTTTATCCCATTTTTTTGGGGTTTTTGACTTCAAATTAAATTCTAAAATATTTTTTTAGGTAATTAAATAATAAAACTTGATTTTATCATTAAAAATAAAATAATTTTGGGTTAAAATAGGTTTTTTCCTTAATTAAATTAGGGCAACCTATTTTATCCTATAAATAGTTTATGATGAAATCAAAGTAGTTTCTTCTCTTCTCCTCTCCACATTTTTTTTAGACCTAAAAATTCCAGATTTCTTCTTCTTCTTCCACCAAAAATTCCAGATTTTTTCCCCAACCAAAAATCAAAAAGAAAATCAAATGTTCATTCTTTTTCCAACATAATTTCTTCTAAATATATTTTTTAGAGGAAGTTTTGTTGTTTGATTTAATTTTTGAGACAAATAGAATAATTATTTGTTCTCAAAATTGTTTTTCTTCTTTTATTTTGGGTTCAATAAAACTTTTTTTCATTGATTTTGTTTTGAATCTTTTTTTGATAAAAAATTGATTTTGAGACAAATAAAATAATTGTTTGTCATCAAAATCTAATTTTTATTTGATAAAACTTCAATCAATTTTTCTTTATTTTAATCAATAAAACTTTTTTTTGATCAAAATCATTTCTTTAGGCAAAGGTATCAATTCTTTGTTCTTAAAGAATTTTTGATCATTTTTATTTTCATGTTCTTTGGAATAAAATTCCAACATTTTCATAATATTTCACTCTAATATTGTGAATCATCAAACAAAGAAATCAATCATCACTTTTCCTTCATCAAATCCAATATTCTGAGGGTAAATATTCTTGGCTCCATTTCAATTTCAATTTTATTTCATTTTATTTATTCATGTATATTTTATTGTTTTTATTGATTTATTTATTGTTTTAATTTATTCATTTGTTGTATTGATTTTATATTGGTTCCATTTAATTTGTTTATACATGATATGATTTTTATTCACATAAATATTGATTGTTTATTAATTTTTAACATGTAATTAATTTATTTCACTTTAATTCATTATTATTTTTAACATGTAATTAATAAATTCATTTTAATTGATCTTTTTGCCATGAAAATGGTTTATATCATTTGTGAACATATTTAATTAATCATATTGTTTAGTTAATTGTTTTCATCATTCTTTAATTGTTTTAATCTATTATTCTTTTCTTTATCATTTTATATATTCTGATTCGTTTATCTTCATTATTTTCATCATGTTCATATTTTTACATGTATTATTTAATTAACATGTTTTATTTTATTTTCATCACATTATTTAATTATTTGTCATACATAATGCATGTTTTTCATTTATTTTAGTTTATTAACATTTTGATTCCATTATCATTCTTTTCATATCGTCTTATTTTATTGTAATTTGTTATTCATTATTTTGTATGTTTAATTGATTTAATCACTAACATTATTTTATTTGTATTTGTTTTTATGTCTAAACTCATTTTTTCGCTTGGCCGTTTTTGCGAGCACATCGGGAGGTCCAAAAAGGCTCGTTTGGTTCATATACATATTTTCATTCGGTTTGTAATATTTTATTTAATTTTGCCATATAACTTTCTTGTAAAATTCTTTATTTGAGCTCGCTAAAAAGAAAATCACAAAAACGTTTCTATTAATTAACTTGGTTTCTTTTTCTAAATAAAAGGGGACCAATGTCCTAGTTTTTCATACCCAAATAAATCATCACATAAAAACTTTTTCATAATAAATATGCATGCGAGGACCAATGTTCTCACTATCAATGAATGACCCGTTTTATGCATGTATTTCACTTTTTATAAATGGGAGTTGTATTCCGCTCCTAGTGTTATTGTAATTTATTTTGAATGCTTTATTTTGGATTTTGCTTACATTTACCGCTTTCGATATGAATGATTGCGCCTTTAATTTAAATTGCATTGTGTGGAAAGTTGATGAAACAATGAATTCAAAACTTAATTATAATATTAATCAAGGTACGAATAAATGAGAAGTCCCGAATCCTGCTCTGGTCTTTGGGCTCAAGAGGCTAGAGGTTATCCTCCAAGACACCTCTTGTGTCACGAGAATTAGACGTTAATCCTAGGCCTCATGGCCCAATATGGATAAAATGTGCAAGTCTTAGGCTCTCCGAGGCGAGAGAAACTTTCCCAATGTTCTATTGGGTGGCGACTCCATGAAACCTCCTTGTTGCCCAACATAGACGCACTTGCGATTTATCGCAAGCTGTTGACGGACCCACAATTGCCCCGATCGCCCACGTGCGGGCGGTCGAGCGGGCGGCCGCGGGGATCCGGCGCGCGTCACAGTGGCGACTCCGCTGGGGACATACTCGAGACTTCGATTCGAAAGTACCTTGATTAAAAATCATAATTGAGTTTTAATTTAAAAATTTCATCTTCTTTCAAAACTGCATAGCATCTTATTAGAGCCTTAGAATATGCTAGTTTGGTCCCTCTTTTAGCCCCGGTGCGTTCCCGAAGCACGACCCTATTTTCACTCAATTTAGGGAAGTGTTAAGGATAATCACCAGCCCAAGCCTTGTACCGTCATGGTATATCAAAATGGTGACCCGATCGGTCGTTACGCTCGTGATGAGCTAGACCCGTCGGCAGGGATCATGCTTGGGTAGCCCTAAAGTAACACCACCCTTTGACCAAAGCTCATATAATGGCAATAGATACTTCCCTTAGGTGATATGAACCGTAATACTATGCTTGCTATGTGGATCATTTTGTATTGGACAAACCCAAATAATCTGATTGGTCACCTAATCAAAGGCTTTCATGCCCCGATAGGCCCATGTCAACTTGTTCGGGCTGCCTAAATACATAACGATCATAACCCATGTGCTTGCACATTAGATAAGAGATGTTATGATGCCGGTTTTCCACCGAGCACCATACGCATCCATTGGGTTCCCCGCTAACCCATGGATTAAGCCCACCTAGGAAAGAGACCGCATTACCTCGTGTGTGGGAGTAATAAGGTTGGAAGGATCTACTTGCTTGCATGTGATTGTAAATGTTGCATAGCTCACTATCATGCATTGTATATGTCATTCATCCATCATCCTAACAATCTAATTTTTTCAGCCATCATAGATTCATCTAAGTGGACTAGAGGTTCCGACGGTCGGCTAATAAGGACAAATCTGCTCTTTGAGTTGCCGGAACTAGTGCCTGACTGGGATTCTGAGTCATTCCCATCAATCAGTGAATCCTCTCTTGAATCATCAATGGCAGAAGAACCTGGAGTTTTGACCACTCAAGACCTAGCTAGGAGGCTAGAGGACTTCGAACGAAGAATGATGGAAATGATGGGTGCCATGGCTGAAAGGATTGCCCATCCACCTGCTGCTCTACAGCCACAAGCAGCCCCTCCTCGGGGGCAAGCCGAACCACCTGCTGGTGGGGAGGCTCCCTTCGTTGAAGCTGCTGCTCGTCAACCCAACAATGAGCACAGAGCTGCTGCACCCATCGAGCCAAGAGGGGAAAGGATTCACAATCCCAATGATGATTTCCTAATGGAGGAGGAAGAAGAAGTGGTGCCGATAGTCCACCAAGCTGTAAGGCCCAGAGCACCCAGAGTAGAGGATGAAGCTCTAAGAGGTATGAGACAACAGATCGAAGCTATCACCCGCATGCTGTCAGTAGGCAAGGGGATCAACCCAGAAGACAGAGATCTGGGGGATGAAGAGCTGCTGCCCCAAAGATTCAAGATGCCCGAGCTTCCGAAGTTTGATGGCACCTCGGACCCATCCGCCCACATCAAGCAGTACACCCTGGTCATGAAAGGCACAGGGCTGAGCAAGAAGCAGAAGGTGGAATATTTCTGCCTTAGTCTGGTGGGCCCGACGGTTGACTGGTACCACGGGTTGGATAGGAGGTCCAAAGAGGACTGGGACCTTTTGACCGAAGAATTCATGAAGCAGTACGACTGCAGCACTAGGATGGAGGTCACCCTAAAAGACCTCGAGCTTCTACAGCAGAAGAATGATGAGTCATTCCATGAGTACCTTACAAGATGGAGAAACAGGGTCATGGAGATGAAGAGGAAGCCTGACACTGCAGACCAGATCAGGTTGTTTATCAGAAACTCATGCCCTTACTTAAGGGACTTGCTCAGTTTTAAGGGGCTCAAGGACTGGGAGTCGCTTAAGGATATCGCTATAGAAGCTGAGGCGGCTTACCTGGCAAAGAAAGCAAGCCAAAATAACTTTGCTGGGAAAGGCTATGGGAACCAGTCGGGATTCAAATCAGGCGGAGCTGGAGGCAGCAACAGCAGAAACAGTAGGATAGCAGAGGTCTCAGCTACTGGAGTTGGGCAGGGTCAAAGATACTACTCCAACTTAGGCCGCTCTCTATCCTGGGTACTGGAAAAACTAATAAAAGAAGGCAAGTTGCAACCTTTGCCACCCAGACCAGCCTTGAGTCAGGGACAGCCGGGACATAGAGGTGATCAGTACTGCGCTTACCACCAGCACACCGGCCATTTGACTGACTATTGCCGTATTCTGAGAAATAAGATCCAGGATCTCATTGACACCAATCAGATCACAGATCCTGAGAAGAGAGAAAAGAAGAAGAAGGCAGGCTACAACGCAGTCCCTCCACCGCAAACATGATCGTGTCTTGCAGTCCACTAGTGATATTGCTTTTGGATGCTGGAATCTTTTTACTTTTGGAACTTTTTATTTTCTATAAAGAGAACAATTTTGCTTATTTGTATGACATTTCTATTGATTTCATTTCGCATGATCATAACACATTAACTTTGGCATTAATTCAAATAATATGACTGCAGTTAATCTCGGAAACTTTGGGGAACCCAAAGAAAATTTTGATAGCATCCAACATAGCTCCTGTAAAAAAAAAAAAAAAAAAAAAAAAAAAAAAAAAAAAAAACTAGTTGCAATTAGGGGACTGGATGGAAACTCACTAAGAGCACTAGAACCTTTCTGATTACCCGTCAAAGCGATCCCTGGATAAGACGGAACCTAGAAAATGATTTAGGCACTATTTCTTTGTATAGCTCTCTAAATGACCATTTCCTACCCTTACTTCACAATCGCTTGCTAGCCCATTGAGCCTTTATGAAGGTATGCTGAATGCGTACCAATTTTGTTGTTACACACATTAAAACTACCCCCTCGCCTAAAATGATTTTGGCTTCCCCTTAGAAGAGTGACCGCTCTAAAACTGATGGATGTACATTTGAACAATTCTTTGGACTATAAAAAAAAATTGCCTTGATAAGAGCAAGTTCAGACTTTGGAAAGAGGGTTTAGTCATGCATGAAAGACATGAGCTTAAAAAAAAAAAAAAAAAAAAAAAAAAGAGAAGCGAAAAAAAAAAAAAGAAAAAGAAAAATGAAAGATCCAAAAAGAAAAAAATGAATGAAAAATAAAAGAAAAAGAAGCAAAGAAAAGAAAAAAAAAGAAGAATAAAAAAGAGAGCTCAAAATGGTGACCAATTGACTAGTTTCAATGATTACCCTTTTTCTTCTGATCTCAAGGAGCTAGAATGTTATCGAGTCCAAATTCAAGAATACTTTTGAGCCAAGAACGGTTCATCCATCGGTCGAGAAAATATCGCGGCCATTTTTCTCTAGCAACCTGATCTTTCTTTGACAGCCATCTACCCAAGCCTAACATTACAACCAAAGTAAGACCTTTTGATTCTGGGGTCAGTCTTATCCAATTAGCGGAGATGACCTTCTAAAAAGGTTTGGTACGTAAGAAGAGGCCTATGGTGTTTCTTGAGCTTCAAGTGAGAAGCCACGAGTGCGTTCATGCATTCGAGTTAAGTCTCGTCTCCAACATTGCTTCTAGAATTCGCATTCAAAGAAAAAGATTAAGAGATGAGAGAAAATCGTCAATCATAAAACCCGAGAGGGCTGATTGATAACAGGAGTTTTGATGCTTTCAAGATCTATCTCGAGATTAGCTAAAGTCTTGTATTTTTTAAAATCAATGCCAAAATAATGATCATGTTTAATGAAATCAAATTGAAACACATGCATTTATGCAATGATGTGATCAGAGTATTGTACCCTGTGTGATCAAAATCAGGTATCTGCCTACCCTCTGCTACTCTCAGCAAGCAAACGCTTCAGCCGATTCATCCTGTTATCAAATGAGAAGAATCAAGCTCATGCAACCATGTCCTAAGACTCCCGAAAGATTCTTGCCAACAACTTCAGCACTCTTCAAAAAAAAAACAAAACAAAAAAAGAGAGCCGTTAGAGTGAAAACCGTAACTGGCGCTCTAAGCAAAAACTAGGCAAAAAGATAGGGTGAAAACCTGAAAACAGGCAGTCTGTCCTTCAAAAAAAAAAAGAAAAAAGAGAAAAGCCGCTGGATTGGGTTGGGTCCATTCCAGGCAAAAAAAAATAAGGCACAGGGTTATGTGAAAATCCACAAAGGACGCATCTCCCACTAAGAAAAGCTAGTGTGAAAATCCACAAGGGACGCACTACCTTCAAATAATGACTACAGGTACCAGGTGAGAATCTCACAATCCCAAAGGGCATGAAATTCAAAAGCAGCTCAAAAGGCATCAATTATATCGCAAATCGCAGCTAGCCCGGCATCATCTTCAAGTTCACATAGATGAATTTTTATCCTGCATTCCTGCATTACTCATGCATTTCACTTGCATGCTCACCATTTTTGCATAGTTCAGTTTCCTTATTTTGCAGAAAGAGAGACTTGATGCGGACACTGACAAAAGCCGAGTGATGACATCGGTCAAATCATCAATCAAAACCTCAACTCATTCATCAATCAAGATATTGATCAAAACATATATCCAAGCCTCAACTCAATCATCAATCAACATACCAGCTTAATCATCAATCCAAGCACCATCCAAAGACCTCTCAGGGGGCAATCAACCAAAGACTTCTCAGGGAGCAGAAAATCAAAGACTTCTCAGGGAGCAGCAAACCGAAGACTTCTCAGGGAGCAGAAAATCAAAGACTTCTCAGGGAGCAGAAAACCGAAGACTTCTCAGGGAGCAGAAAATCAAAGACTTCTCAGGGAGCAGAAAACCGAAGACTTCTCAGGGAGCAGAAAATCAAAGACTTCTCAGGGAGCAGCAAACCGAAGACTTCTCAGGGAGCAGAAAATCAAAGACTTCTCAGGGAGCAGCAAACCGAAGACTTCTCAGGGAGCAGAAAATCAAAGACTTCTCAGGGAGCAGAAAACCGAAGACTTCTCAGGGAGCAGAAAATCAAAGACTTCTCAGGGAGCAGTAAACCGAAGACTTCTCAGGGAGCAGAAAATCGAAGACCTCTCAGGGGGCAATCAACCAAAGACTTCTCAGGGAGCAGAAAATCAAAGACTTCTCAGGGAGCAGCAAACCGAAGACTTCTCAGGGAGCAGAAAATCAAAGACTTCTCAGGGAGCAGCAAACCGAAGACTTCTCAGGGAGCAGAAAATCAAAGACTTCTCAGGGAGCAGAAAACCGAAGACTTCTCAGGGAGCAGAAAATCAAAGACTTCTCAGGGAGCAGTAAACCGAAGACTTCTCAGGGAGCAGAAAATCGAAGACCTCTCAGGGGGCAATCAACCAAAGACTTCTCAGGGAGCAGAAAATCAAAGACTTCTCAGGGAGCAGCAAACCGAAGACTTCTCAGGGAGCAGAAAATCAAAGACTTCTCAGGGAGCAGCAAACCGAAGACTTCTCAGGGAGCAGAAAATCAAAGACTTCTCAGGGAGCAGCAAACCGAAGACTTCTCAGGGAGCAGAAAATCAAAGACTTCTCAGGGAGCAGAAAACCGAAGACTTCTCAGGGAGCAGAAAATCAAAGACTTCTCAGGGAGCAGTAAACCGAAGACTTCTCAGGGAGCAGAAAATCGAAGACCTCTCAGGGGGCAATCAACCAAAGACTTCTCAGGGAGCAGAAAATCAAAGACTTCTCAGGGAGCAGCAAACCGAAGACTTCTCAGGGAGCAGAAAATCAAAGACTTCTCAGGGAGCAGCAAACCGAAGACTTCTCAGGGAGCAGAAAATCAAAGACTTCTCAGGGAGCAGAAAACCGAAGACTTCTCAGGGAGCAGAAAATCAAAGACTTCTCAGGGAGCAGTAAACCGAAGACTTCTCAGGGAGCAGAAAATCGAAGACCTCTCAGGGGGCAATCAACCAAAGACTTCTCAGGGAGCAGAAAATCAAAGACTTCTCAGGGAGCAGCAAACCGAAGACTTCTCAGGGAGCAGAAAATCAAAGACTTCTCAGGGAGCAGCAAACCGAAGACTTCTCAGGGAGCAGAAAATCAAAGACTTCTCAGGGAGCAGAAAACCGAAGACTTCTCAGGGAGCAGAAAATCAAAGACTTCTCAGGGAGCAGAAAACCGAAGACTTCTCAGGGAGCAGAAAATCGAAGACCTCTCAGGGGGCAATCAACCAAAGACTTCTCAGGGAGCAGAAAATCAAAGACTTCTCAGGGAGCAGCAAACCGAAGACTTCTCAGGGAGCAGAAAATCAAAGACTTCTCAGGGAGCAGCAAACCGAAGACTTCTCAGGGAGCAGAAAATCAAAGACTTCTCAGGGAGCAGAAAACCGAAGACTTCTCAGGGAGCAGAAAATCAAAGACTTCTCAGGGAGCAGAAAACCGAAGACTTCTCAGGGAGCAGAAAATCAAAGACTTCTCAGGGAGCAGAAAACCGAAGACTTCTCAGGGAGCAGAAGATCAAAGACTTCTCAGGGAGCAGCAAACCGAAGACCTCTCAGGGGGCAAACGATCAATAAACCGAAGACTTCTCAGGGAGCAGCTAACTGAAGACCTCTCAGGGGGCAAACAATCAATGAACTGAAGACCTCTCGGGGGGCAAACGATCGATGAACCGAAGACCTCTCAGGGGGCAATCAACCGAAGGGCTCACAGATAGCACCACTTCAACAAACGAAAACATACCACCATCTCAGAATTCTCCAGTTCGGAAAGACGGCCGACTCAGGTACGCGTCTCTTTCCTTTTCTTCTTTGAGTTTAGGCTCACCTAGACACTAGTGTACTAGATTCCCCTAAACTGGGGGCAACTGTAGACACCGGGTCCTGAGTCAGCCTAGATCGAAGTTACCCAATGATGATAATTGCCTTCACAGGCTTAAAAGGTTAAAGGTGATGATTTTCTCGTCAAATTTGCATTTTAGAGTGAAAATTAGAAAATAATAAAAAAAAAAAAAAAGATTTAAAAAATAAATTTTGAAAAATGGGGACTTAAAATTATGGTGTTTTTAGTCAATTTAAAATTTAAAAAAATAGAAAAAAAAAATAAAAAAAAAAAATTTTTCGGACCGCGAGTGTCGGGCGCGGCAGCGCGCCTGCGGCAGCGCGCAGGCGTGCGGGCGCCCAGCTCGCAGGCGCCAGGCGCCCAGCACGCCGACGCCCAGGCGCCCAGCGCGCTGGGCGCGATTTAGCGACGCGCGGCGTCGCCAATGCAGCGCGTCGCTAAAAAGCGACGCGCAGCGTTGCGCGCCGCGCGCCGCACCGCTCGCCTCTTCGCGCGATTCCCGCGCGAAGCTCGGGCGGGAATCGCGCGCCTCGCCGCGTGAGTGCCCGTCGCTCTATAGCGACGGGCGGTGCCCTCTGTGGCGACGGCCTCCTGGCCGTCGGTACAGGGTCTGATACCCTTTTCCTCTTTTTCAGCCTTTTTTCCGATTTTTTCACCCAAAAATCCGTTTTTATCCCATTTTTTTGGGGTTTTTGACTTCAAATTAAATTCTAAAATATTTTTTTAGGTAATTAAATAATAAAACTTGATTTTATCATTAAAAATAAAATAATTTTGGGTTAAAATAGGTTTTTTCCTTAATTAAATTAGGGCAACCTATTTTATCCTATAAATAGTTTATGATGAAATCAAAGTAGTTTCTTCTCTTCTCCTCTCCACATTTTTTTTAGACCTAAAAATTCCAGATTTCTTCTTCTTCTTCCACCAAAAATTCCAGATTTTTTCCCCAACCAAAAATCAAAAAGAAAATCAAATGTTCATTCTTTTTCCAACATAATTTCTTCTAAATATATTTTTTAGAGGAAGTTTTGTTGTTTGATTTAATTTTTGAGACAAATAGAATAATTATTTGTTCTCAAAATTGTTTTTCTTCTTTTATTTTGGGTTCAATAAAACTTTTTTTCATTGATTTTGTTTTGAATCTTTTTTTGATAAAAAATTGATTTTGAGACAAATAAAATAATTGTTTGTCATCAAAATCTAATTTTTATTTGATAAAACTTCAATCAATTTTTCTTTATTTTAATCAATAAAACTTTTTTTTGATCAAAATCATTTCTTTAGGCAAAGGTATCAATTCTTTGTTCTTAAAGAATTTTTGATCATTTTTATTTTCATGTTCCTTGGAATAAAATTCCAACATTTTCATAATATTTCACTCTAATATTGTGAATCATCAAACAAAGAAATCAATCATCACTTTTCCTTCATCAAATCCAATATTCTGAGGGTAAATATTCTTGGCTCCATTTCAATTTCAATTTTATTTCATTTTATTTATTCATGTATATTTTATTGTTTTTATTGATTTATTTATTGTTTTAATTTATTCATTTGTTGTATTGATTTTATATTGGTTCCATTTAATTTGTTTATACATGATATGATTTTTATTCACATAAATATTGATTGTTTATTAATTTTTAACATGTAATTAATTTATTTCACTTTAATTCATTATTATTTTTAACATGTAATTAATAAATTCATTTTAATTGATCTTTTTGCCATGAAAATGGTTTATATCATTTGTGAACATATTTAATTAATCATATTGTTTAGTTAATTGTTTTCATCATTCTTTAATTGTTTTAATCTATTATTCTTTTCTTTATCATTTTATATATTCTGATTCGTTTATCTTCATTATTTTCATCATGTTCATATTTTTACATGTATTATTTAATTAACATGTTTTATTTTATTTTCATCACATTATTTAATTATTTGTCATACATAATGCATGTTTTTCATTTATTTTAGTTTATTAACATTTTGATTCCATTATCATTCTTTTCATATCGTCTTATTTTATTGTAATTTGTTATTCATTATTTTGTATGTTTAATTGATTTAATCACTAACATTATTTTATTTGTATTTGTTTTTATGTCTAAACTCATTTTTTCGCTTGGCCGTTTTTGCGAGCACATCGGGAGGTCCAAAAAGGCTCGTTTGGTTCATATACATATTTTCATTCGGTTTGTAATATTTTATTTAATTTTGCCATATAACTTTCTTGTAAAATTCTTTATTTGAGCTCGCTAAAAAGAAAATCACAAAAACGTTTCTATTAATTAACTTGGTTTCTTTTTCTAAATAAAAGGGGACCAATGTCCTAGTTTTTCATACCCAAATAAATCATCACATAAAAACTTTTTCATAATAAATATGCATGCGAGGACCAATGTTCTCACTATCAATGAATGACCCGTTTTATGCATGTATTTCACTTTTTATAAATGGGAGTTGTATTCCGCTCCTAGTGTTATTGTAATTTATTTTGAATGCTTTATTTTGGATTTTGCTTACATTTACCGCTTTCGATATGAATGATTGCGCCTTTAATTTAAATTGCATTGTGTGGAAAGTTGATGAAACAATGAATTCAAAACTTAATTATAATATTAATCAAGGTACGAATAAATGAGAAGTCCCGAATCCTGCTCTGGTCTTTGGGCTCAAGAGGCTAGAGGTTATCCTCCAAGACACCTCTTGTGTCACGAGAATTAGACGTTAATCCTAGGCCTCATGGCCCAATATGGATAAAATGTGCAAGTCTTAGGCTCTCCGAGGCGAGAGAAACTTTCCCAATGTTCTATTGGGTGGCGACTCCATGAAACCTCCTTGTTGCCCAACATAGACGCACTTGCGATTTATCGCAAGCTGTTGACGGACCCACAATTGCCCCGATCGCCCACGTGCGGGCGGTCGAGCGGGCGGCCGCGGGGATCCGGCGCGCGTCACAGACACTCAAGAGGGGGGGTGAATTGGATGTCTCAAAATTTTCTGGCTATTTGTCTAATAAAACAGATTTTACAAATCAGAATATAAAAACAGAGTAGAAGAGATATCAGAATAGCTTGCACATAGAATTTATAGTGGTTCGGCCAACAAACCTACATCCACTCCCCAAGATTCACTACTTGAGCCTTTCTTCAATCTTATCTCTTTTAAAGGCAAGAGTAAAAGCCAATATACAATCCTAAATTTGTATATCTACCCACAATCTTTTTCCCAAAGTAAAAGATTAAAAACACTTACTAGAAAATTCTTTCTTTAGGTTTCTAGCCAACCTAACTTACAATTTTTATCAAGATAATTTCCTCACACTGAAATTACAACAAAAGCTATAATCAGATTGAGGAGAATATATAAAGAATGAAGTGCCAAAGATGTGGAAAGTGAATAGTAACAAATTAAGCTTTCTCTTAAGAGATAGAAATTCTTTCCAAACTTTTTCTAACCTTCTAATGAGTAAAATATCATCTATTTATACTCAAAAAATTAGTTTGAGATGTTTAAATCATAAAGTAGCCGTTTATAGCTGTTGGAGGGCAAAACAGACAAGTAAAAAATCAACTAGCCGTTTTCTAGCCGTTATTTTGTCTTTTTGTGCGATTCTGAGTTTTGCCCAGAATTCTGATACGAGCAGAAATTCAGTTAGAAATTGGTAGATAGAAATTCATTTAGAAATTTCTTTAGAAAACTGAGACACGAAAATTCATTTTTTAAAGAGCCATTTTCTGACGAAAAACCTGTTTTGATCAAAAGTTCATTTTCTAACTTAAAACTATTTTTGTGCAATTTTAAAACTAAAATGTGTATGCATGAGAGTAAATATTTTGCCTCAATTTGATCTTACATATTTATAACCTAATTTCTAGCAAACTAAGGCAATAAACAAATTTACAACTAAAATTCATGTTTTCTTCAGAATAGTAATCCTTTACATCAGACAAACTCATAGAAGATATTCCTGCACAAATTTATTTAGAACAAAATTCTTAATAGAGTTTATTTAAGATTTGATAATCATCAAAATTAGAGTGTGACCTTAGGCCAACAATCTCCCCCTTTTTGATGATGACAAAACCTTAATAAACTCCAATTAGAAGTCTATCTAGGTTAGTCTAAAAATGCTCCCCCTGAATATGTGCATGGGGGTAAATATAAAAACTTATATATCCCCTGTACAGAGTTATAAACAATTTTAACAACTCAAGCTCATAATCATTTTAAAAAAATAATTCATCCATAAAAGTTCTCAACAAAATATATCCATCATATCCAATATGCAGATTAACCTATTTCTATTTCTCCCCCTTTTTGTCATCAATCAAAAAGGATATATAGACCCTGCACCAAAAATAAAAGCAATCCACAAGCAATAAGCAGTTCACAGAAATCCCAAAAAATAAGCACAGAGACCCAACAATATCCAATAAAATTTCACTATCATTTCGGCATAAAACACATCAGTTATTCCCAACATATCACAGATATATATCATGTATATTGCAATTTGTTCTCAAATAAAATTCAATTTAATCGAATCAGCTCATTTTTAATCACAATAACAACTCAACATGTCCCAAATTTTCTTCAATAAAAAATCAATTCATATATATCAGCTCTACAAATATATCATGTATATTTAACCAATAAGCAAACAAGAATCAACAATTTTATTCCAATTTTCCAATTTTTGATCAACAATTTGATTTTTAACAAAAATCAATCAACAGAACGACAAATCAACACAACCAATTCAATCAACAAATTCAACATTTTTCTTCCTCTGTTTATCATCAGCAAAATAGAAGAGGAAAACAACCAATTTATCACAATAATATATAATCAAAAATATTTTCAAGGCCAACCCAACAACAATTTGATTTTTTTTTTAGCCAATAAGCCAACATATCAGCTCAAAAAAAATTTATCCCAATTTTTCAATTTTGATTTTGAACAAAAATTAGCAATTTGATTTTTAATAAAAAATTAATCAGCAGCATGTGGACATATTCAACCTAACAAATTTAACCATTTTATCATCAGCAAAATGGAAGAGAGAAGCAACCAATTTATCACAAAAATATTCAATTAAAAAATATTTTCAAAGCAAATCCAACAATAAAAATATTTTTCACTGAGATATAATAAATAATATCTGAAAAGAGCAAATTCAGATAGACTTGAATTTTCTTTTCCCAAAATGAACGATGAAAATAATTTCAGTGATATTGCCCAAACACCCATAAAGCAATTTTACTAAATTGGAGTAAAATTACGTTACCTGAATATGCCAACAGCGATTTTCTTCCTTCGAATTCCATCCATAAAATTAATTTCGCAATTGATTCGCTTAATCGATGATTTCGGAGGAAAATATGGCAAATATAATTTTGGGTGTTGGTTTTAATTTGGGTTTGATTGTGATTTTCACGGGTTGTATTGCTTGGATTTGGGTTTGAAAAAGATGGGTTGTGATCAAAATTACCATATTTTTGTATTGAATCTTGAATTTGGGCAAATGGGTAAGAAGGAAATTTGTTTTACAATGAGAGAAAGAAAGTGACGGGAGGATGGAGATGAAGAATTAAACCCACTTTCAAATAAAATATTAAAGTGGAAGAGTATAAAGCAAGTTTGGCATTAAATGAAAAGTAAAGATTTTGGAAAAAGACAAAAATCAAAAAGTAAAATCCATTTTCCAATGAGATAACCATGGACTTTAAGCTCAAAAATTAAATTGACTCCATTCTTTTCATAAACACATAAGATAAATTCAAAGAACTGAATTTTTTTTCCAGGAAGAAGATCAAACGAATTTGATTAAATATTTTTTTTTTTAAGTAAAGAATAAAATGACTATTTTTTCTTTAATAAAAAATATGAGCTTTTTATAATTGAACACGAAAGAGAAAGCCATATTAACATATTTTTATATTTAAAACCAGTAGAATAACAAGGAAAAATTGTATCACGCATTTTCACACTGATTTCAAGATTAACCAGCAGATTTCTTATCAGAATTTCGTTAGAAATCGTACCTTAACAGAAAATCAGATTTCTGATGTGCTCATACCTAATTTCCTTCTTAACTGACATAATTTTTCTTCTCTTTTTGTCACACAATTGACTGATGCTTAATAGATTATACTTCAGACCAATTTGAAAAACTTGTTTCTGTCCCACGTCATATGCCTGGAGCATCCACTGTCCATATACCATTTTTCAGTCTTGGTGCTCCTTAGGCAGACCTGCAATAATTTCAAGCATTTTTAGGTACCCAATTTATCTTGGGTCCTAGAGGGTTAGCAGTAACTGTTCCAGAATTCTTAATCACCCATATTTGTTTAACAAAATTAGCATTCTTCTTATAAAAACAGAATTTTGAAATATGCCCTTTTTTACAACAGTAAAAGCAGGTGACAGAGGAATTATTTGCTAATTTTTTATAAGATGCTGCTTTATCAGCCTTTTTCGTAAAATAATTTTTCTTATAAAAATTCTTTGATAAACTTGCATGAACTGATTTCACATTTTCAACAGTATTATTATTGCACACACAAACTTGTTTTCCTTTGCATTTTTCATGTAAAGATGCATATTTTATTTCTAAATCAGAAAAATCATTTTTCCATTTTATTTCTGATTGCTTAGAGTTCTCATGTTCCAAACTCAATGCATCAAAATTCTTTTTCATTTCAGTATGCGTCTTCTTAAGCAGACAATATTTATGATGCAATTCTTCAAAACAATCAAGCATTTTTTCATACTCATTTCCATCAGAATCAGACTCTGAATCACTTACCTCTGATTTTTCTGAGTTATTATTTGTGACCTTTACTTCTTCATCTGAAGATGAATCTCGTTCTTCACAATCAGAGACTGCCATCAACCCGATATCATCAGAATTTCCAGATTCTCCTTCGCTTGTGCTTGATTCTTCACTGTCACTCCACGTGGCCTTCATAGCCTTCTTCTTGAATTTTTTCTCCTTTCTTTTCAAGTTTGGACATTTAGGTTTGATATGTCCTGGTTTGTTGCACTCATAGCAGATAACTTCTCCAGCAGATTTTGATGAATTTTCTGCCTTGTGATGAGGGAATTTTTTATGCTGTTTTCTGTAGGATTTCTTTCCTTTTCTATATAGTTTTCTGAATTTCTTTGTGATTAACTCCATCTCATCATCCCCTGTAGAATAATCACTTCCAAATTCTGCCTTGAGAGCAATAGCCTTCAATTTCCTGACTTTTTCCTTCTCTGCATCTTGAGATTTAATATAAAGCTCATGCGAAATAAGGGATCCACATACATTATCAAAATTGAGTGTGCTAAGATCCTTATCCAATAAAATTGAAGCTTTTGCTTCCCATCTAGGAGTGAGACCTCTTACCAGTTTTGCAATTTTATCATATTCATCAAGTTTTTTACCAAGAGCTTTTATATCATTCGTTAATTTCACATACCTGTTAATTACCTCAGATATGGACTCCTCAGGTTTCATCTTAAAGCTTTCATAATCAACCATCAGAACATGCAATCTTGTATCTTTAACTTGATTTGTACCTTCATATGTTGCTTCCAGCTTGTCCCATATTTCTTTGGCAGTATCGCATCCAGAGACTCTGTTAAACTCATTTGTTTGCAATGAGCAAAACAGAATACTCATAGCTTTGGAGTTTAGCTACACTAATTTCTTCTCAGCTTCTGTAAACTCTTTTCTCGTTTTTAACACGGTAGTGGCACCAGAAGCTCCTGCTTCAGTTGTTGGTTTTCTTGGAGGCTCATATCCTTCTTCAATAATATCCCAGCAATCCATATTTTGTGATTGGATGAAGTGCCTCATTACAACTTTCCAAAATGGATAATTTTCACCACTGAACATAGGCGGACGATGAACAGAGTGCCCTTCTTTAAATGGAGTTGCAACTGGAGTGTCAGCCATTTGTAGAATCACTCAAGGGTGTTAAACCTTAGGAGAATTGAGAACCGCTCTGATACCAAATGTAGGTCCCAAAGACACTCAAGAGGGGGGGTGAATTGGGTGTCTCAAAATTTTCTGGCTATTTGTCTAATAAAACAGATTTTACAAATCAGAATATAAAAACAGAGTAGATATCAGAATAGCTTGCACATAGAATTTATAGTGGTTCGGCCAACAAGCCTACATCCACTCCCCAAGATTCACTACTTGAGCCTTTCTTCAATCTTATCTCTTTTAAAGGCAAGAGTAAAAGCCAATATACAATCCTAAATTTGTATATCTACCCACAATCTTTTTCCCAAAGTAAAAGATTAAAAACACTTACTAGAAAATTCTTTCTTTAGGTTTCTAGCCAACCTAACTTACAATTTTTATCAAGATAATTTCCTCACACTGAAATTACAACAAAAGCTATAATCAGATTGAGGAGAATATATAAAGAATGAAGTGCCAAAGATGTGGAAAGTGAATAGTAACAAATTAAGCTTTCTCTTAAGAGATAGAAATTCTTTCCAAACTTTTTCTAACCTTCTAATGAGTAAAATATCATCTATTTATACTCAAAAAATTAGTTTGAGATGTTTAAATCATAAAGTAGCCGTTTATAGCTGTTGGAGGGCAAAACAGACAAGTAAAAAATCAACTAGCCGTTTTCTAGCCGTTATTTTGTCTTTTTGTGCGATTCTGAGTTTTGCCCAGAATTCTGATACGAGCAGAAATTCAGTTAGAAATTGGTAGATAGAAATTCATTTAGAAATTTCTTTAGAAAACTGAGACACGAAAATTCATTTTTTAAAGAGCCATTTTCTGACGAAAAACCTGTTTTGATCAAAAGTTCATTTTCTAACTTAAAACTATTTTTGTGCAATTTTAAAACTAAAATGTGTATGCATGAGAGTAAATATTTTGCCTCAATTTGATCTTACATATTTATAACCTAATTTCTAGCAAACTAAGGCAATAAACAAATTTACAACTAAAATTCATGTTTTCTTCAGAATAGTAATCCTTTACATCAGACAAACTCATAGAAGATATTCCTGCACAAATTTATTTAGAACAAAATTCTTAATAGAGTTTATTTAAGGTTTGATAATCATCAAAATTAGAGTGTGACCTTAGGCCAACACTTACTCTTAATAATTGATTAATAACAACAAACATAAAAAATAACAAAAAAAATCCGTAACCTATGTTTGGAACTTTGAACCTTGAGAAACAAATACAAAACTTGGAAAATATACTAAGAAAAAGGAAATGCAACATGAACTTGAAAAATATGTAAACGAAGAAATCGAAAGTTTTAAAAGTGTGGATCCCAAACTATATTTCAATGGGTTTAATTTTCCCCCTTTACAGTTGGACAGTCACGTTGAACAGTTTTACGCGTGACTGTCCTTCAACGCAATTGCCGCAGCTATAAGCTGCTGCATATGACGTAGACAGGTCACTCTTCAGGCCCTGCCTGATGTCCAGCTGAGCTCATATGCCGCAGGAATGGCCTGCAGCATGTACAAAAACCCCAATCTCAAAAATAGTTTACATTTCACACCAAATCGAAAAATAATTTTTCAAAAAACACTATTCAAATTTTTGTCCCTAAATACTGCTGGAAATTGACAAGACAACTACAAAAGCACAACGGTGGCTTAGCATCATATAATATGCATTCCACTCCTACACTGAAATGAAATCAAAATGCTTAAAAATTCTGATAAACACTAAAATTTCACTAATGATTTTAGTCAACCAGGACGGGCAAGAAAGGTTTTCCCAACTGGTTTGCTACACCCCTGCAGAAGATGATGCTCTTCTCCAATTACTTCTGAGGACATTCAATACAGACACATGACAAAAACAATTTGCTTTTGATATCAACAAGTAATCTCAAAAACCTTCAACTGCTGAGAATAATTTCTCATTAATTAAAATCAAAATATATTGAAAAAATTATATAAAATTAATATATTAACTAAAAATTTCAAATAAAATAAATTTTTTAATATATGTGAAAATAATATTTTTAAATATTTTTAGTTTATATTTGTTATTTGAACATTATATTTAATTATTATGTTGAATTATATTTGTTTTTTAATTTTAAATTTTAAGTATTTTCGACAATTTAATTTTTTTATATATACATTTTATAATTATAATGATTAACCGAAAAGTATTTGTTAACTGGTCAAAAAATCCGAAATCGATAAACTGATTAACCGATGGTAATAGTCTGATTAATTGACTGTAATTTCAAAAAACTGATATTAATAAATTAATTTTTTTTGAGTTTATGGACCGATTAACCGGTTCATTTTCACCTCTATTATCTATTTAACATTAAAATTCGTGACTTTTAAAAAACAACTTTTTGAAATTTTTGTATAGCTAAATATATTAATTTTTCAATTTTTTACATATTGTTAATAATAGTTTATAAACTCATAATAAATTTATATTATATGTATTTATAAAAATTTATATTTATTGATTAATATATTTTTTATACACTAATTGTTTAAATAATTTATAAATTTTTATATTATACTATTATTTATTTTATTTATTAATATGACAAAAATATATTTTTAAATTAAAAATATATCTATTTTAATCATAAATTAACTCCCAGCAATAGATATTAATTAAAAACAATATCAGTATCAATTAACAACCAGATATGCTGATCAATTATGATCCGTTAAAATTAGTTAAACCAAATTGGACGGCCTATGTACTATGTTAGATGCATTCAAACCGGCTAAAAGTAGATCGACTAATTTGTTTTCATGTAGATCAACACAAACAAATAAATGTGAAGGAGTTTCGAAAGTAATTTGACTAGAAATTGTGAAAAGTAGATTTCTTTTTTTTTCTTCACAATAAACATAATATAAATATTTATTGATAAAAGTATTTATAAGAAATACTAATATATTTTACACGTATCACAAATTACAAGAAAAATACAACAAAAAGAATAAAGAATAGTATGAACGGTAAAAGATGTCTATCCAAGAAGTTGAGAAAAGAAAAAGGAGAAGAAAAGAGCAAATGCAAATAGATTTAGGCCAATTTGCATTCTGTAGGCAAGCCTTGTGGAAATCTCTTGACATCAGTGCAATAATTGTATATCATATAGTTCTTCTGTACCCATTGAAGCTTTTGTTGACTTGTAGTATCAAGTTCTTCAAAGAGCCAAGAATTGCTGTTCGATTTAGAAGATGGAGAATTTGAACCGCAAGATGATGCTCCATTAGATACGACACAAGCATTTGCAGCATTAAAGTTTCTATAGGAAGCAGTGAATGGAGCTTGAGTCCAATCCGTCTTAACTAATCCACCTCTGGTTGCCCAATCATCTGCATTCCATAGGCTTGAGTATATTCTCATTGGCTGATTCTTTGGGAATGGAACTCCCTTGTTTTCCATGTTCTTGAATTCTCTGATTGGAATCCCATCAACTGAGAATCTGATCATACAATAATCAAGAACAAGAATTTCAATATTTTCTATATTTAACTAGAAGAAAAGAAGTTCGAAAAGAATCAAGAAATTAAGGGTGCTTACATGATTCTCTGTGGATTCCAAAGGATAGAGTAAGTGTGGAAATCAGCAGTGGGATCAAACCAGAGATAGAATTGTTGCTCTCTATTGCCTTTCCCTTGGCTGAATACATTAGTGTGAAGAATGTAAGGATCTCCACTCAAATTCCCCAAGAATTCATAGTCTATCTCATCCCATGTTGCCCCTTTTGATGATAACTGAAAATTCATAATATTTTATATATTATCAGTAAAAAGAATAAAAACTTCAAAGGCAATTAAAGAAAATAAAAAGAGGAAGAACTCACATAATAGGCAGTGACAGTGCCAGCAGAGTTTCCAGGAACAAGCTTGAGCTGCATATCAATCTTACCAAATAAAAACTCATTCTTGGATTGAAATCCTGAACCCGATGCTTTGTCAAGATTCAGAGTGAGCAGCTCCCCATTGTTGAGAATCTTAGCTCTGCCATCCCCCCAAGTAATATCAAAATCGTTATAGAAATTGCTAGCAGAAGCAACCATCAAAGTGCTAATTGCCAAGAACAAGAGAACTGAAAGTGTTGAAGAACCAATAAAAGAAGCCATTTGCTTGTACTCTTTTGTATGGAAAAAGAAATTATTTTGAAGTGAGATAATGAAAAGAGGCAGCTTTGTTGGGATTTTATAGAAGAATTTCTGGCACGCGGTTTATTAATAAGGAGGGAAACAGTAAAGAGAGTAAATGCGTAGTAGGAAGATATTTAGTGGGCATAGCTGCATCCAGTTGGAAATTTATTTTATTTTATTTTGAAACTGGAGTCCAGTTGGATAAAGATTTGGATGAATATTATCAAAAACTATAGGTAATCAAACATATCGTAATTATTGCAGACGCGGTTTTTTTCTTAGGTAAGAAATATGGATTGGTGCATGGTGGCAGCTTCCACCAAACACGCAAGTGGGTCTTTTATGGAGTAGTTTAACCTATGCCAATCACCGCCTCTCATGGAGTGGGCGGTCATGCTCTGCATTCCAAATATCAATATGGGCTGCTACCAATTATAGATTGTTACTCTCTCCTACTACACAGAAAGTGTTCAATAATTAATATCACCACCCAATTTTGTCTCACTGTTTATATAGGAATTTATGAAAAGAATTTATATATTTATTATTATTTATTACTTTCACTGTTTAATTTGAATTTTGCTCAAAAATATCATATATAGTAGAATGGAAGAAGTATTCACCTTGTAATTAAAAAAGAATAATTTTTTAAGTTTTTAAAGTATTTTTATAAAATTCAGATATATTGCTTCCTTAATTTGTTTATAAATAATGTTCACCTTTCTATTATGGCATATTTATAAATAAATGTCTATTTTATAAACATGTAATTTTTCAAATATATTTTCTATATAATAAATATTAGTTCAATTTTTAAAATACAATAATAATTAATAGTCTCTTTTTTTTAAGATGGGTAAATTAATAAAACCTTCTTAATTTTTGTTCAAAAAAATTGAAATTTATTTATGAATGGAAGAAATAACCATTTTATTAATTATCATGGTATAGTAATATTGAGCACATAAATTGGGATTACTTAAGAATTTGGCTTGAGTGAAAGATGTATTGCCCAGCTAGATTTCGTGCACGTGCTATGCGTGTTGATTGTTTTGTCTATAAATTTATTTCAAGAAAACTTGATTGTTGTTTAACAACATAGCTATAGTTTCAAAAAAAAGTTAAATAAAAATTCATGGCTATAAATCCATCAGCTATTCAATACATATAACTAAAATAAAATATTTAAGTAAAAAAATTTACTATTGTCTTTAGCATGAGAATAATTACCTCGAAAAATTTTACTTTTGACATTTAATATTGTTACAACTGGATTGTCGAATTCGAATTACCCTTTTCAAACAATGACAGCTAAGTTATCTCAAAAAATTAACAAAATTTTGTCTAATCCGAGTAAGTAAATTAAGCATAAACATCAATTAAACAAAAAATAATAATATAATAAAAATAACTAAAAATTAAATAAATATTTATTATATTAAATTTGAACAAATTATCCCTTAAAATATCAATATAAAACTTAAAAAAAGTTATAGATATAAATTAATTGTACATTAAAATATTTTATACCTGTCATATGAGGTTGGTCCAGATAATTCTTCAAATCATTGAAATGCATGGAATCATTTTGCAAAACTTCACTTTCAATAACAATAATTATGTTAATATTACTAATGAGGTATATTTATTTTAAGAAAAATATAAAACATGATAATTTGAACTGCAAATCAAATTATCAAAACATAAAATAAAACAATCATATAAAAGCTGAAATTAGATCCTAAAAAATGAGAACAAGACAAATATCAAAAAAGTGATAGAAATCCTATTTTATAATTTATGTTTAGCTAGACCTGTTCAATGAGTTGGTTCAGGTAGATCAATTTCAGAATAGGATCAATTCTGAATAAGGTAACTTCAGGTTTCAGGTCAGATTGGGCAAGTTATTGGATCAAATCCACAAAAAGTTTTAAAATTATTGATTTTAATTTTTTAATTTTTTCTTGAATATTCATTATATATTTTTAAAAAATAAATAAATTATAAAGTAATAAAAATAATTATATACAACCAAAATAAATCACTGAGTGAAAAAGCATATAAATGAAAAAGGAAAAATATTATCAGTATTAATCTCTAAAAATAATTCTTTTTTCATGTATAACACACATATATATATTATTTAATTTCATGTGGTAGATATTTAAAATAAAATTATAAAATATTTCAAAAATTTGAAAAAAAAAATATCATATTCCCTCTTGTCTTTATTTTGGTGAATAAAAATTACAAAAACTCATTTTGATTTAAATACGTGATTATGCTAAACTTGATTAAATAGAAAATAATACATAATTTTGGTATTGTGAGGAAAAAAAATAGATACTTAGTGGACAGGTACATATCATATAGATGAAAATTGTATCCTTATAATACAATTGTGATTTATAAATCACAGTATGTATCACTTTCATCAAAAATTGAAAAAAACTCATATTTTATTTCTTGATCTATTCAATTTTTCTTAATTGAATCACTAAATTTTAAAAACTATATATTGGGTTGTTATATTATAATTTTACTCTTCATTATTCTCTAAATTCTTTAAATTTATGATATTGTCTCAAAACTATTTATTTTCCTCCCAAAATTTATTTTTTTTTCAGACATGTTCAATACCTATAATATCACTCCAAAATATTTAATCAAAAACTATGATACCCTTCAAAGCGAGCGTACTCTACTCTAAACATTTTAAGTCACATAAACTGAATTATACAGCTACTCTAGACTCTTTAATATTATTTTGGAGACTGAATTCTGAAATTTTAGTTTTTCTTCAATTTTTTATATTCATTAAAGTATCGAAAACTTGCAATGAAGCCTAAAAACTCTCTATTCTGGAGAAAATAATTTTCAAACTCGTTTTTTGTAAAAAGAATTTCATAACGTTTAAAAAAATTTGACTCTAAAACAAAACGAGTTTGAGAATTATTTTCTCAAAAACTGAAAGTCATTGGGCATTGTTGTAAGCTATCGGTACTTTAATGAATATAAAAAATTGAAGAAAGTCTGAAACTTTAGAATCTAATCACCAAAATAGTTTTAACGATTTCAAAGTAGTTTTATAATTCCATTTAGGTGAGTTAAAATATATATTGTAGAGCAGACTCATTTTGAATGGTATCAGAGCTTTGAATTAAATATTTTGGAGTGATTTTATAAATATTAGACGTGTTTGAATAAAAAAAAAGTTTTGGGTGGAAAAGAAATAGTTTTGGGGTAATATCATAAATTTAAAGAATTCAGTAAATACGCAGAAACTTAATAAGGAGTAAAATTATTCTACAAGAATCAAATGTATAATTTTTAAAATTCAGAAATTTAATAAAAAAAAAGTGAATAGTTCAAAAACTGAATTATGAATTTTTTTTAATAAAAAATTAGATGGGAGTGGGCATGTCCCTGTACTAAATTGAAGGGTTTGAAAGTTGAAAAGATTTTTAGTATAACAGAGTTAAGATTCTTTCATAAGGGATACCAAAAATAGGTAGCATTACAGGATTCAAACAACTTCTGACGTTCTATACTCCAACATATGTTTAATCTCTATCTTTTTAGGGTGACTACGCTACAATTTAGCAAGTCATTTGCATCACAACATAATGAAGCAGAAAAGATATATATAAAAATAAAGGCTTAATACTTAAAATCACCCATATACTTGTATTAAATTTCAAAATTGATATCTAAACTTTTTAAATTTTTAATTTACCATCCGAATTTTGAAAAACCGTAATAATTTACCACCTGAAATACAAATCATAGATAATCAATTTTAAATTAAACGCATGCGCTGTTGATGTGTAAAAAGAGCAATGCATGATTGACAAGTGGCAAATTGGAAGAAAAAGGAGAAAATTAACCTAGCATAATTAATTTCTCCCATTTTCCTGTGTTCTTCTCCATCTGACCCACCTATTGTTGCCACCCCGACCCGAAATCCACCACCGATGCCACCACCTGCCTCTCTCACTCTTTTTATCATTCACCCTTAATCGATCTCTCTCTCCCTTGCTCTCTTACTATCGGTCAACCTTGCTTGATCTCTCTCTTCGTTTCTCGCTATCCCTTACTCGATCTGTAATGGCCCAAAATTTTAATTTTCGTGAATAGTACTTTTTGGGACATGAATTGTGATAATTGAAGGACTTTAAACATTTAAAGGATACTTTGACACTGAAAATTTTTATTTCATGTGAAATTTATATTATGTACAAAAGAGTAAATGTGAACTAAGTTAGGGAAAAAAAATGTAATTAAGTATATATTTATGAATTGGAATGGAATTAAGGTATACATGATAGAATTTAGGCATGAAGGATATGAAACTAAATCTTTGAGCGTATAATCGACAACCTGCATATAACTACCTATTAGTTACATATAAGAAAAAGAGGTTTTTGCATGTAAGTGGTATGAAAAAAAAATTAAATTGATATGCTAAAAGATAAATTAGTTGATAATTAATTGAATTGTTGGTATTAGAATGAAAGAAATGCATGTGTTGGTAGATAATGCAATTCGGCACTTAATATGGAATTGAAAGGAAAATAAGTAAATGAGGAAATTAAAAGGCTCTTGTCAAATTTCTACATGGATGATAGTTGCACATACCCAGAATGTTCATAAATACATGGTTCTCAAAATGTCGCAAAAACCTCAGTCAAAATATAAGGTGACCTGTAAAGACCCCTTTAGGAGAGGCATGGCCATTGTGCTTCTTTTGCTTCTCACAGCCTACGCAGTCTTGACCCTATTTACTAACAAAACTTGCAGATTGACAAAATTAGTGGAAAGAGATTATGGATAACTCCCCAAGCTAACTACTCACACTTAATGGACCTGTATATGTGTCTAACAAAGAGCAGAGAAGCACGGAAACCTACTGTGCCAAGCATGAGGAAGAAGCCATAACATATGCAAGCCATATACCCAAAGAAGAAAGACGTTTGCATTAAGCCCGACATATCTGACCGTGCATAGTAGTAATACAAACAGTAAGCATAGATAAACAGCCCAGTTGATCCACCGCAGAGAAAAGACCTGTGACAATCAAAATCTTCTTCAGAAAAAAGTGGCACACATAAGACATCTCATGGAAAAAAAATAAATAAGTGGAAATATGGTATTGATATCCAGGTAGTGTAAATCAATAATAAAGCAAATCAGTGTCCAAATATTGAACTCAGTTTACAACCAGGTGACAGTAACGACGAGTTATCCAGAAGTCCAAGCGGCTTAAAAAAGCAGAGGGTCTCTTCTTTAAAGATTCAAATCTACTCTTTTATGACTTGAAGTAAAAACTCAAATTCTTAGCTCAAATATACTTCCAGGCACAACCTTAAAAGTTCCTTTCATCCCTAAATATTTAGTCAACAGAATTCAACTGTCACTTAACCCCTACCCTGTTCCAGTTGTTTACATGAATCTCATGAAGTTTGAGATTCAAAATTATCCACCAAATACTCTGTTCAGATTCACAAGAAAGTTGATTCTGATATATGTAATTCAAAATTTTCTTTAGTAGCCAAAAACAGAATCTCATAAGAAGCACAAATGATGAGATATATTTTTTTTAGGAGAGTAAGGTGAAGTTATAAAAGAACTACCAAAAAAAAACATCACAAGACTACCAAATCGTAAGCCATGCTATGCTTAGCAGTGAAGCAAAACATAAACAACCAAATGGACACAAAAGAATGTGAAAACTGATGTACCTCCACCACCATTCATGATCTTCAGCAGCAAGTTGGAAGTACGTCAATGCCACAGTTATAAAAGCTGTGACAATCAGAAGAATAATGAAGACAATAAACAAGATACTATAAATGGTGTAAATCCTGTGACCCCAAACGCTTGCAAAAATGTAGTACAGTTCAATGTAGATAGCACTGAAAGGCAGAAAACCAGCCATTGCCATCTGAGGAAGAGCACTCCTGTACCAGGGCAATTGCGGAATCTCACGAGGATATTTTGTAGTTCGGCAGGGGGCTTGGAACTCAGCCTTGCTGTTTTTGCCAGCAATACCGCCCAACACAAGCAATGGTGATGTTACTAATGTCCATATAAGGACTATTACCACAATAGTACCGATAGGAAGTGCAGCAGTTGCACTATAAGCAATTGCAACAGTGTTGAGAAAACAGAACGTGAGGAACAATGGACCACAGAAAAGGCATCCAGTTAGCAAAAGATTCCTCACCTGTCAAGCCAAAAAAAAAACGTACTTGATGAATCTTCCCTCCTAAAATAATCACTTGAAAGGTAGCTCTTAAAAGCTAGGTCTGTTGCAAACAAAAGCCGTTCCAGAAGCATACCCAATTCCTTCCTTCAAGTTGACAATAAAAAGAGGTTGAAACATATCCAGCAATCCCAGAAGTAAGTGCATATATGACCACTAGAGCGGTAAATAGAGCTCCTCGATTGTATGGATAGAAAACGCCAACCAGGGCAAGCATAAAAATAAATACAGTACTGGAAGCACACAAAAAGTCAAATGACAAGACATTAACCAGTAAGGAAAAGTAGAAACATAATACAAAGAATGTCACGCATTATAAATAAATAATCCATTGAAGGGTTCCTCACAGAGTGAACAACTGGGTTCCAGAACCAAGGGCAGCAGCAAACAGAGATTTGAACTTCGGATACCTAAATACATCACCATGAATGTACTTCCATCCAGTCTCTTCCTGGTCATCTGATGCTTCCTCATCTTTGTCATACCTTGAACAAATGCAAATTTTGAATAATCAGGCAGACTAGCAAATAGAGAAATGAAGCCTTACACAATACAAATAAATCTTACCTCATGAAGTCGTTCTTTAAGACACGCATGAGAATTGTGGCAAGAAAACCAGTCAAAAGAAGTACTGTCACACATGAGTTTATAATTGAGAACCAATGAATTTCCAAGTGATGAGGCAGGGAAGAAGAAAGTGAGTACTTCTCCATTCTCTTCTCAAAGGGAGTATCTGTTTCCTTCCATTTCACAGTATAAAGAAACTCAGCATCAGCTTCCTTGTCCTCAGTCAGATCCAATAGTGTATGTGGATCCATTCGTGCATTTACTTCAATGACGCGGTCCTTGTTGTGAAGGACATCAAATTGGATATGCTTGTAAAGGAAGTATTTGTATTCACTAGGGTCACTTTTCCCTTCCCTGTCAACTTTTCCTATGAATCCCCATATAGGCAAATCATCATAGTACATTTGAAAGTAATAATCTTTGTCAACTGCGGACCGAAACCTAGAAATGTCTTCCTTGGTAAGCTTCTTCTGACAAACAACTGCAGTGTCTTTCTCTTCTCGAAAGTTCAGTTTGTAGGGAGCACTAACTAGACGATCTCCATTCAACACCTCACCAAGAGCTTCTGTTTTCTCTTTCAGGTCATCTGACATTAAAATTCACAACACCATCGAAACGAGAAAATTATTCAATTTTCTCACATCAAATAGAATTCAATCCCAAGAATTCAATCATTCATGGCATGCCCTCTTTTTCAATTTTAATATCCATTACAAAATATGTCCATCGATCACATTCATTAAAATAGATTCAAACAACTTGAACAGGGAAATCAAAACTTTCAAACCCACTTGCATTTGATTCCTACATTAGTTCAAAGCAAGGACGAATCTAGATGGGGGGCAATGGAGGCACTGGCACACGATGCCCCTCAAAACTGTTAATCCCTGTGAAAATTTTTTCTTTGGCTCCACTGCTTCATTAATTTATTTATTTCGTTCATCAATTTAACGTGTAAATTTGCCCCTCCCCCCTAAAATTTAATTCTGGATTTGTCCTCGGTTCAAAGGGACTGTAATAAGGTCCCTTTAATTGTTAGAAGAAGCCTTTATTCAGCAAGTCTAAGAAATCGCAAAGTGAAAGATCTCCTTTTTATTAAAAACAAAAAAAGCAAAAAACGAACATACAGAAAAAGAATATAAGCACATTACGGAAAAGTGAGCAAATGGAGATATAACCTGGAACACAGAAGGGAAGATCGAAATAGCGATATGTTTCACTGAAAATTCAAACAATAAACAATATCAGCAGCCACAATAAGCAATGAACATAATTAAGCATCGCTCAATTCAAAAACAATAATAATAATTATAAAATAAATTTAAAACGAAATTATTTGCATCAATCTCTACACAAAGGATTCACGAGGACATTCACATATAATGTCAATTTCCTACTTCTACATTGCGTATGAAATACATTAATCCACACTAAGAATTGGCCAAAAAGTGAAAAAGAGAAACCAAGGAGCGAGATCTATGAAATGAAAAGATTACCTGGGGTTGTGAAAGGGGCCGACCTTATTGGCGTAGAGGGGAACGGAATCCCCGTCCTTGTAGCGGTGATCGGAGGCGTCTGAACTCACATGAGTTACATAGGAGCAGATTATAACCGCCACAACCAAAAACATAATCTGATTCTTCTTCATGCTTCTTTGTATCCGTCGTTCCTTTTGAAGTAATTAGAGTAAGACGAATAAATGTACTAATGAGCAAATGCAGAGTCGATTCTCGTTTTTTCTTTTTTCCCTTCAATTTAGTGCCAAAAAAAAAAAAAAGAAAATTTGAAATATTGTTTCTTCGAAACACTTCGACTGGATGAATACAAGAATGAAGCGACTATCAGGTCTTGTTTGGAAATTATAACGTTCACAATTTCACATTTATCATCAGGTAATGTTGATTTTTTTTTTCTTCTTTATTTTGAATGAAAGCATTTTTATATATTGCATTTTGAATTTTACATCATTTCTTTAATCTCATAAATACAGCGATTATGGCGATCGTGACAATGATACAACAAGTATGAACTGAGGCAGTCAGGATCCTGGTTATGATTAAGATATATTTTAAAGAAATTATAATTGTAATTAGGGTTCTCCAACAGCTTGTTTACTGTGAAACTGAAGCAAGCATTTCTAATAACCATACTGTCCTGCAATTTTCTGTTGAAACATAAATGATTTTGTTACTTGCAAAAACAGGAAACTGAAAAATATATGAAATTCTCAAAGCAGCACATGAAAAATAAGAGACTGAGAAGAAGGGAGAAGATGCTTCTAAACAATTAAGGTATACAATGTAACAATACAAGCATTTTCACTCTTTAATATATGTTCCGTAATTAAAAATGAATATCCAACATGTCTATAAACCCCACAGTTTCAGGAGCTTCTTAACACCTAATCCAATGGAAATCATATATTAGAGATGAGAATTACTTCACTAAAAAGCATGGCCAAGGTCAAACTTTGCTCTCACTTCTCAATTCTGATAGCCAATGTAGTCTCTACTGGTCTTGCCCTCATTTCTGGCAAATAAACTACATAGATCTTTCTCCCATAAAGTACATGAATGAAAGAACAGATGAACCTGCCCACTACTCACACTTTATCGACCTATATATGTGGCGAACAAAGAACAGTGAGGCACGGAAACCTACTGTTCCAAGCATGAGAAAGAAGGCATAGCATATGCAGGCCATGTATCCAAAGAAGAAAGAGGTCTGCATGAACCCAGACATATCAGATCTTGCAAAGTAGTAATACAAGCAGTAAGCATAGATAAACAGCCCAGTTGATCCACCACACAGAAAAGACCTGTGACAATCAAAACTTCAGGTCAGTTCAAAATGAAACAAACATAGAATGTCAGGGTAAGTTTATATTACTTGGAAAAGCAAAGAGAATTGCATTATTCTCTCAATAAATGAAACTACCGGACTATATTAGTCTAGTGGGCAGAATAATTCAACAGTTATTCTCTTAACAAATGGTCATTATAAAATAACAATTCAAGAAGAAAATAGCATAACAAAGAGAAGGGATTGCAAGAATACATCAAGGATGCTAGCACAGAACAAATCTAATTGGTTTTTCCACACCATTGTTGAGAGTTCAGGATGGCAAAATCAAAATAACATACTGCAAAACAGCAGAAAAAGTGCATCTATGTTTAAGCTTTGATAACATGACATGCAATTAATACTGCAAAACAGCAGAAAAAGTGCATCTATGTTTAAGCTTTAATAACATGAAATGCAATTAATAATGCAAAGTAGAATAATAAACACACACATACACACATAAGGAATTTACTTAGAGAAGGATGAAAAAGAGAATGCAGATTTTTTTTCCAATCAGCAGAGATTTTTATAATATGTATGTTGAAGCACACAAGTCCAAGCATCCCGATGGTCCTTTCTAAGCATTGTAATGATCTGGTGCATTATTGACTCATGCTTGTCCAAGCATCGCAATGGTCTGCTTCCGACTTCTGTTGGCTTTGTTTGCTTCTTTTGTTTCTTTTGGTTATTTTTTCAGGTTGAAAATGGTGAAGGGAATTATAACTGGTTTGCAAGGATTTTGCAGAGGTTTGTGCAGCTTCACAATGGTACACTGCTATAACTGGTAGCAGGGAGTTTTGGGCTAACCAGGAGTGTAGTTTTGTGCTGGTGATTTGGGAGACTGAAGGGAATAGGAAGAACAGATATACAGGTAGTAACAACTACCTGGGCAGAACAAAGTTGTACGTCCATGTGGCAAACTAACATATTTGTCCATGTGGCAACAATTTAAGACGGCCTTTCAAAGTCCCAACTTATATAATACACATAATAGATGTGGACCAAATGGGCAATTGCACGTGACATGGCAGCCGCATAGGATTCTGACATCGGCAATTTCTCATGTAATTTGCATCAGTTGTCTCTGAACTTTCAACTCTGTATCTACTATGTCCCTCAGCTTTAATTTGTAACCCACACTTCATATTACTCTCTCTACCTTCTCCTTTTTTTTTTCACACCCGTTACACCTCCTTTCATTGTTGTTCACATTCATCTCTTCTTATTTCTTTCTTCTTTCCTTCCTTCTTTTCTTTTCCTTTCCCTTTTTTTCTTTTTTCTTTTCCTTTTCCCTTCCCTCTTTCTCATCTCTCTTGGCAAGGTTTACTGGACATGAATAGAGGACACCGATGTGTAGTTGATGACAAGAGGAGTTTGTCTATGATGATCACGCAACTAACAAAGAACCAGTTTGACCAGAAAAGCACCAGAAAGTCGCAACTTCATGTTCTCCATAAGAAATTGAAGTTGAGGGTCATAGTAGATGTAACATTAAAAGTTTTAAAATGACAGATGCATATTATCTGAGAAATTTGGTGATGTCAGAATCCTATGTAGCTGCAATGTCACGCGTCAACTGGCAGCAACCTGTAGAGACTTTTTAGGAAGGCCATTTAACGTTAGGGGAGTTTTGGGTGACATTGAAATTGAGGGATATAGCAGGTACAATTAAGTTAAAGGACGACAGGTTCAAATCAACCTCACCAAGAAGAGTAGAATATCCCCTTAGAAATGGGGGAGTCTACATGTCCCTGCTCAATTGCCACACAGCACCTAAGCTCCATAAAGAACACTTCCACCTCATGCCTCTCTCAAAAACTCTCTTCAATCAATAGATATAACACTACCACTTCATTGTCACCCTCACTCCGCAATCCATAAAAAGGAACACTGATTTGGAACTTATGCGTTCAGCATTGTTCTTCGAATTATCATGTTGCATTTAGGTAGAATTATGTAATAGAGGAATTTACCTAGGATATCAATTTTTAAATAGGTACTTAGGCTGGACAGACTCACAAATGGTACCCGGCATGCAAACATTAATGACAAATCATTCAAGAAGGAAGTACGTTGAAATACAGAGTCCAAGAACTTGTCAAAGCTTTTTTTTTCCTTGTCCTATAAATTCTAATCTCCATTTTTCTACTTCAAGCTAAAAACACAAATTAAAATTGTTATTTAATCGTAATTGTTTATGTGCATCTCTCTCTTAAATTGTATAATTTTGATATACAAAAGGATCTATGAATTAATAAGTCAATCTTGCTTAACCAACAAGTAGATGACACTAAATTCTGAGACTCACTACTTATTCACATATTAGAACTGAACTATTAAAAACACAAAGCGTGAGAAAAATCTTGACTTTAGCTAAGAGTAGTAGGAAAGATATCTATGCACTAGACAAAAATAGTAAGATTGGTAAAACTATGAACATATCAATCATAAGGCAAGGTGAAACATAAATTGAAGAGCACATAACTCAAAAACTCATACCTCCACCACCATTCATGATCTTCAGCAGCGAGTTGGAAGTAGGTCAGAGCCACAGTAATGAAAGCAGTGACAATCAAAAGAATGATGAAGACAATGAACAAGATGCTGTAAATTGTATAAATCCTGTGACCCCAAACGCTGGCAAAAATGTAGTAAAGCTCGATGTAGATAGCACTAAAAGGTAGAAAACCAGCCATTGCCATCTGAGGAAGAGCACTCCTGTACCATGGCAATTGTGGGATTTCTCTTGGATATTTTGTGGTGCGACAAGGAGCTTGAAACTCAGCCTTGCTGTTTTTACCAGCGATACCACCCAAAACAAGTAATGGAGATGTTACCAACGTCCATATAAGGACTATTACAACAATAGTTCCAAAAGGCAATGCAGCAGTTGCACTATAAGCAATCGCAACAGTGTTGAGGAAGCAAAAAGTGAGGAATAGAGGACCACAGAAAAGGCACCCTGTCAATAGAAGATTTCTCACCTGCCAATACACAAACAGACATTTCAGTTCACTTTAAAATGAGTACCTGAGAAAGACTCCCAGTCTGTTGTAAATAACCCAATATAAACATACCCAGTTTGTTCCTTCCAGTTGACAATAAAATGAGGTTGCTGTATATCCGGCAATTCCAGATGTTAGTGCATATATGACGACCAGTGCAGTAAATAGAGCTCCTCGGTTGTATGGATAAAACACACCAACCAATGCAAGAATAAAAATAAAAACAGTGCTGAAAGCACAAACAATGAATTAATGGACTAAACTTAACACCAAAAGCTAGCAACATGATAAAATTGGAATCAAGCTTTTAAAAATAATGTTGTAAATAAATTCCTTACAGAGTGAACAGCTGGGTGCCAGAGCCAAGGGCTGCAGCAAATAGAGATTTGAACTTTGGGTATCTGAACACATCACCATGGATGTACTTCCATCCGGTCTCTTCCTGATCATCAGCTGCTTCCTCATCTTGTGCATACCTTGAAAAATCAAAGATGCAATAATAGCATATTAGATCCACAAAATAAAAAACTAATTACTGACACAGTTCACAAATAAATCTTACTTTACAAAATCGTTCTTCAAAACTCGCATGAGAATTGTAGCAAGAAAACCAGTCAAAAGGAGAACTGTCACACACGAGTTTATAATGGAGAACCAATGGATTTCCAAGTGATGTGGCAGGGAAGAAGATAGTGAGTATTTATCCATTCTTTTCTCAAAGGGAGTATCTGTTTCCTTCCACTTGACAGTATAAAGGAATTCTGCATCAACTTCCTTGTCCTCTGTTAAATCCAAGAGTGAATGAGGATCCATCCGGACACTCACTTCGATCACTCGGTCCTTATTATAAAGAACATCAAATTGGATATGCTTGTAAAGAAAGTATTTGTATTCACTAGGGTCAGCCCTTCCCTCCTTGTCAACCTTTCCAATAAAGCCCCAAATGGGCAGATCATCGTAGTACATTTGGAAGTAATAGTCTTTGTCAATAGCAGATTTGAACTTAGCAACCTCCTCCTTTGAAAGCTTCTTCTGACAGACAACTGTAGAGCTTTTCTCTTCTCTGAAGTTGAGTTGGTAGGGAGCACTAACCAAACGGTCTCCATTCAACACCTCTCCAAGAGCTTCTTTTTTCTCTTTCACATGGTCTGCCAGTGAAATTGATTGGATCATCAAAAAGAGGGGAAAAAATGACAACTTTTCACTGACCCAATAAAGTTCCATCCTAAAGCTTCTACCATAGTTTTATTCATGTGTGAGGCGCAGCAAATCTAAATGTGCATTTTAGCTTACCAAGAGCAGCAAATAAAACAATCCAACAAATCAAACCCATAAACAGGTAGAGAATGGAAATAAGAACCTGGAACGCAGAACGGCAAATCGAAATAGCGATACGTTTCACTGGATAATAAAAAAAAAATGAATGAATGAATAAATAAACAAAAACAAGGTGAATAGCTACAGCATAAGGTAGGAAGCACACTCATATAACAACAAACACTATCCATCACAAAACGAAATCAAGCTAAATTGGTAAAAATAACTTTAAAACCCAAATCTACATTCAAATTTACTCCAACTTACACTTCCTAAGCTGTATTACACCTTTGAACGTGAAAATGCAAAATTGAAAGCCCGGATCTAGAGAACTCAGAAAATAGATCAAGGATGAGAAAGAATTACCTGGGGTTGTGAAAAGGGCCGACCTTGTTGGCATAGAGAGGAACTGAGTCGCCTTCCTTGTAGCGGTGATTGGAGGAGTCGGATCTGACACGTGTAAATGAACATAAGACTAAAACGGAGAGGAAAAGAAGGGTCAGAGGATTCGAAATGGCCATTGTTTCAGCTTCTCCCCTCTTCTTCTTCCTTCAGGTAGAGAGGGGAAGAATCGATTATTTAGCAATTACAATTACTTGAAAATTACTCGAGTAAGGTACACTTTAGCTTTCAAGCTCCACCTATTGGCGATCTCTAGACACAGAATGCTGGAAAAGGAAAATCAAATTCTGAATTATTGTCATAGACTTTATGGCAGATCCGATTCATATACTCTGCCAGATTCAAATCTTTTTTATATGTTGAGTGTTAACGAGAAAATTTTCACTTTAAGGCAGAAATTGTGGAAATAATTATAAAATTTTGATTTTATAACAAATATTAACAATTAATTTATTTATTTATTTTTTGAAACAACTAATTTATTTTTTAATTTTAATTTTTATATTATGAAAGTTATATTTATTATTTTATTAAATATAGTACTATTTTCATTTCCTTTTAAGAATAGTTTTTGGAGATTTTCTTATTTCAAATTTGGCTTTTCAAAATAAAAAAAAAATTAATGTACTTTTTTAAAATTTAAGAAATAATTTAATACATTTTTTTTTATTTCACCTTTTTTTTATATTCTAAAATGATTTATATGTTTTTGTCGGTTTTTTATATATTATTTAATAAAAAGATAATATAGTCAATTAATAATATTTTTATAATATTGAGATGTATAAAATATTTTTTTAGAGTCAGATTTGGGTCTAGTTTTAGAAGATTGCAAAGTACTTGGTAGGTCTATATCAAATGTAAGATTTGATTTTGTTAAAAGATCAGCGAACTCGGTGGCTCATAGCTTAGCTAGAGCTTCTCGTTCTATGCCTGATCTTCATGTTTGGATGGAGTTTCCTCCTCCTTTTCTGTATCATGCTTTAATCGCAGAGTTTGAATGAAATTAGTTCCCTTTCTTGTCAAAAAAAAAAAAAAAAAAAAAGCGAAGCTTAAAAGCGGAACGAAAGTAATAATACATAATAAATATAAATATACATGTAAATGTTTAAAAAAATGTCAAAAAAAAATTAAAATGGGATAAAATAAATTAAAAAAAGTGTTTATTTAAAGTATAAGACATAATGAATATTTTAGAATAAATGTCTTCCTAAAAACTAAAAATAAGGCAATTTTTTCATTTTATTTTAAATATATTTTTTTATTATTAAAGGACAAATTAGTAAAGTAGTGTAACAGTATAAGATTGATTAATAATTTTTTTATTCTTTATTATAGGTTGAATTCGAACATAGTCAACTGTACTAAATTTTCAACCATTTGAATTATAAATAATTCTCAATTATTTTAATTTTAGTAAAATAAAATATTTTAAATATATATTTAATAATAATATGAAATAAAAAGAGTATTATTATGATAAAAATATATATATATATTTGTATTAAAAAATACTCTCTCCGTTCCACTTAACGCGATAATTTTCAGCTATTCACACAGACTACAAATATTATTAATTAATATCAATTTTATAAAATATTCATTATAATTTATTAAAATATCCTTTTACTAATTCTCTATAATTATATATTTTTACTCAATTAATCATCTATTTTTTAAATACAAATAAAAGTAAAATAGTAAAATTATAATTAATATTTCTTAAAATTTGAAAATTATCTCTTTAAATATAACAAAAAAAAAAGACCGAAAATTTGTTAAAAAAAGTGAACGAATAGAGTAGTTCCCAACTACCTAGTTCCTACTATTAGCTATTAATTTTTCAATTAATAGTTTTTAATGCTTTGACCATAGCAATAAAATGTAAATTCTTTTTTATGATATTATTAATTGTAATTTATTTTTCATTTCACCATATTAATAATTATATTTTTGGAGTAGGAAATGAAAATCGAATTTAATCAATTTTTTGGACTATATGTAAAAGAAAGAATTATTTAAAATATTTCTTATTCATTTGCCTTTGGCATTATTTAAAATAAAGAATAACATTTCATTACCTAGCTTGTTAATTAGGTTGGAGATCGAGATCTAGCATACCCAACACTATTTGATTCAATTTCAACAAACATTTATCTTACTTGTAAAGAAACAAACAAAAATTAAATAAGCAAGGGCGGCCATAATCAATCATGATTGATTTCTATACAAATATATCACAAAATAATATTTTAAAAACATTATGCTAACTAGTTATATATATATATATATATATATATATATATATATATATATGGGCCTAAAGTAAATATGTGACTTTAAATTTAGAGGAAATTACTCCAAATATCACTTTTTAAACTTTTTTTTCAAAAATACAATATTTTCTAATAATCTTTCATAAATGTCACTTTTTAAATTTTTATTTTCAGAAATACAACTTTATTCTATTTGCTCTCCTACCTGAATACAACTTCATCAAGTGATTTAGACTAAAAAAAAGTATTAATCTGATTTATTTATTAAATTTCATATTAATCATTTGAAGACAAACAAATAATTTTTAATTGGATTTCCAAATTTTTCATTACAATGCTTATTAGTAAGTGAATAAACATAACATAATGTTTGAATCATATGTTCAAGAATTAAACCATGAATCGTAAATGATCCATTATGATTTGAATTATATTACCATTATCATTTGCATTTTAGTATGATTTACTCATTTACTTCATCTACTTATTCAAGAGACAATTTTTTTTTTTCATAGCATGCATCCGTTGGCTAATTCTTCTTCCTAAATGAGTTTAACGGTGCACTTAAGCTCTAGTCGGATAATAAATTAGAGCACGGTTTGATTTTCAGTTTAATTGAACAAATAAAAATAACTAAAAATCATAATTTGATAAAAAAAAGTGATTATTGAATTACTTTATTTTTAATTATTCTTCAGTATGCTGTTATATATTTATTATTTAACAAAAGTGATTATTTTATTTCAAAAACAAAAGTGATTATTTTGTCCCTAATCTAAAATATTTATATATTAACAAATTCATCAAACAAGATTAACAAATTCATGCCTATACTTTGTGTCACACCCCAACCTATACCATGGAGACTTCTACCCCGAAGGAGGGGGAAGGATCCAGATAGATAGGGGTGTCACATCCCACTAGTGCAAATATGTAAACATCGCATACAAAATGACATATCAGAGATAAAGTAAAGCTTGGAAAGAAAGAAGTGTGATACTGAACGAAAAGAATACTTTTATTAATATACATAAAAGAGATCTTTACATCTTACAACAGATTACAAAAAAAACAAATATACAAAAGCCCAAGGTACACTGTCCCAAAGGGCCAACAAAACATTATATCTGCGGCAAAAGAAATGAAAGCCTATACTATAAAACCCCGATCTCTAGTTGTGTTGGCCTTCCTGATGAGACACGGCCAGACTATGCGTACTAAAATCTTCCACACCTGCACGGTTAAACACCCGTGCTAAGCGAAATCGCTTAGTGGGGAACACAAAATGCATAATCGCCACTCACAGTGACGATAACAAAAAAGCACATGATAATGATATAAATATAGATATAGAATCATACATAGTTAATCCAATTATCTATTTTATCATCCAAAACTCCTGTACAAAAACACACTAGCACCTGCTTAATCATAATGAGTGGATAACGAGTATACATAGATACCTGAGGGTATCGATACCGTATTATAAACACATAGATACCCGAAGGTATCAAAACATTCTTTTTATTTTTTTGCTCCAAACTGTTTCACATAGAATCATAAAAAAAAAGATTTAAACAGAAGGATCGCGAGGATCCGATCGGGGGACCTGATCAGGGTCCAAAAGCGTACACATAGCTGCAGCAACACATAGCTCTATTAGGCATGCCTAACTATCCACTTATCCGACATTAGCAGGTTACACGGAAGTTTAAAAAGTTAACATACATATTATTCATTTAATTAAGTGGTCAAGGCTTTAATGAAAGAGTGCATGCAAAAGAAAATCAACTCATCAAGCAAAAAGATGAAGAAACCAAATTTGGAAGTTTTGCCTGTCGCGCTCGCGACAGAAGCCAAAATACACCTCCCCGCCTCGCATCGCGGTCGCGAGAGTGGCCTCGCGCTCGCGAGAGGGCATGGGTGCTGCTCTCTGTCGCGCTCGCGACAGAAGAGAGCCCCGCACATGCTCGGTGATCGAGCATTCTGTCGTGCTCGCGACAAAGAGCTGAGAGCTCCCTGTCGAGCTCCTCAGCGCGACGCCTCTCGCGCCGGCGCGAGCGCTGAAACCTCCGCGCTCTATCCCGCTCGCGACAGATACGGGTTTTTCAGCTCTTACGCCCAAAATCTGCAGAAATCTCACACTAAACACATTCAAACTTCCAAAATTGATTCTAAACCTCAAAATTAAGCAACACAAGCATCAACAATTCATAATATAGTTAAAAGCCCAGCTTTATCACCATTTATCTCAATTAAATCAAGCCAAATACATGCCCAATTCCAAGAAATCCTAAAACAGCAAATTTAACAACAATTGCAACTATCCACATGATTTCTTGCAATTTCTTCAAACACTACACATCCTCTAGCATCATATATCATGCTTAAGTTCAATTTAAGCTATACTTACACAACTCATGATCCCAATCAAAGCAAAATGCAAATATCTAACTCAAATTACAAATATATATACAGAAGCCAAACGTTCCCAAACCTGATCTCCTTTGCTCCTACTCGTGAACTCTGCTCCCGCTGGCTATTTCTTTCCCTTTCGCCGGTCTAGGAGACTCCTCTGAACCACAAACCCACAACAACCAAGATCAATTCTATAACAACCCATATATACATATACAAATACTTAAACCCTAGAGAAGAGGAAGAAGAAGGATCTAAGGCATCACTACCCATACTCACCTTTGAGTTTTAAAATCACAAGCCAAACAACTCAAACTACTCAAGGAAAGGAGAGGGAGCAAGATTGTGCAAAGAAGAAGGAAGAACAAAGAAGAAGAAAAAGGAAAAGAAGAGAATGGCGTGAGGGAGGGAAGAGGAACGGGAATCAAAGGGAAAAAGGCTGTCTTCTCTCTCTCTCTCTCTTCCAATTAAAGCCATCCTTATCTCTAAACTACATGTCACCCTCCCATAGGACAAATGCCCCATAACACACCCTACTCCCATACACTAATTCACACACAAACCCATCCCTTACTCACATCTTACTTCCATACACCCACTCATACACTAGCCTATCTCCTCTCCCCATACTAATACACATACAAACACATAATTAAAATAAATAATCAAAATTAACACACACATATGCAGCACCTAAAATACACACATACAGACACGGACAGGCTCAAACTACTAGGGTGGTTTTGGGGTGTTACAATACTCCCCCACTTAACAGAATTTCGTCCGCGAAATTCTTACCTGCTCCAAATAACTGAGGGTATTGTAATCTTATAGCTTTCTCTGGTTCCCATGTGGCTTCCTCAATACCGTGATGTTGCCATAAGACCTTGACCAATGGTATTTGCTTATTCCGGAGCTGTCTAATTTCCTTATCCAAAATCCTTTTTCGTTCTTCATCATAAGAAAAGTCTGGCTGAATCCGGATATCTTGCACTGGTAACACATGTGAAGGGTCAGACCGATATTTCTGAAGCATAGATATATGGAAAACGTCATGTAATCTAGCTAGCTCCATAGGCAAAGCCAACCGATAAGCTACTGGACCTACTTTTCTTAGGATCTCATAGGGTCCAATAAAGCGTGGACTTAGCTTGCCTTTCTTCCCAAAATGGAGAACCTTTCGCCACGGTGACACTTTCAAGAAAACCTTATCACCCACTTCATACTGAATATCTCTGCGCTTCAGATTAGCGTAAAAACGCTGTCGGTCCTTGGCTGCTTTCAAGTTCTGTTGCACAACCTTTACTTTTTCTTTGGTGTCTCGCACTATATCCGGACCTATCATAGCTTTTTCTGACAGTTCAGTCCAACACACTGGTGTTCTACATTTTCGTCCATACAATGCTTCGTAAGGGGCCATACCAATGCTTACCTGATAGCTGTTATTATACGCTAATTCCATCAAGGACACATACCGATCCCAGCTTCCCGATAACTCTAAAGCACAACCCCGAAGCATATCTTCCAAAACCTGAATAACCCTCTCTGATTGACCATCGGTCTGCGGATGGAAAGCAGTGCTGAAATTTAACCGAGTTCCCAAAGCCGCCTGAAACTCTTTCCAAAACTTGGATGTAAAACGCGGATCTCGGTCTGATACAATAGATAACGGAATCCCATGTAATCGGACTATCTCATCCACATAAAGTTCCGCCAACTTGTCCATAGAATAATCCAACCGCACCGACAGAAAATGCGCGAACTTCGACAATCGATCCACTATAACCCACACTGAATCATGCTTACGCTGAGTTATAGGCAAGTCAGATACAAAATCCATCGTGATGTCATCCCACTTCCATTGAGGAATGGGTAAGGGATGAAGCAACCTCGATGGCACTTGATGCTCGGTTTTAACTTGCTGACAGGTGAGACACCTTGAAACAAATTCTGTTATATCTCTTTTCATGCTTGGCCACCAGTAAAATTGCTTCAGATGTTGATACATCTTGTCCCTGCCAGGATGCATAGTAAAGACTGATGAGTGAGCTTCTTGCAATAGCTTCTTCCTTAATTCACCTACATTAGGTACACATAACCGATTACTGTGCCTAAGCACTCCTTCACCGTCTATCAAGTATTCCATCCGCTTGCCCCCTTTCACTGCTTGACAGACACGCTGTAGCACATGGTCATTTAACTGTGCCCTTGCAATCTCCGACCTCAAACTGGGTTTAACTTTAAGCCGAGCAATCAAAGCACCTTCTGAATCAAATCTCCATCTGCCTCGGCTAGCCAGCAACGCAGACATAGACTTCCTACTGAGAGCGTCCGCCACTACATTAGCTTTACCCGGATGGTAGTCAATAATACAATCATAATCCTTGAATAGCTCTAACCATCTCCGTTGTCTCAAATTCAATTCCTTCTGTGATAACAAATACTTGAGACTCTTGTGATCGGTAAAAATCCTACACGTCTCCCCATATAAGTAGTGCCGCCATACTTTAAGCACAAACACTACCGCTGCTAACTCCAAATCGTGAGTCGGGTAGTTTCGCTCATGAGGCTTCAATTGTCTCGATGCATAAGCTACAACTTTATCCCCTTGCATCAGAACACAACCTAAGCCAACTCCCGAAGCATCACTGTACATAGTGTACTCTTTACCCGAAACCGGCTGTGTGAGCACAGGAGCTTTAACCAATAACTCTTTTAAACGATCAAAACTTGCTTGACACTTCTCAGACCATACAAACTTGACTTCCTTCCGAAGTAGCCTGGTTAAAGGAGAGGCTAACACTGAAAATCCCTGAACGAACCGTCGATAATACCCTGCTAAACCCAGAAAACTTCTCACCTCTGGCACACTCTTCGGAGGCATCCAATTAACAATTGCTTCAATTTTACTTGGATCAACACGTACACCTTCTGCTGACACCACATGTCCAAGGAAAGCCACTTCTTTCAACCAAAACTCACACTTACTGAGTTTCGCATACAGTTGATGATCTCTTAACATTTGCAATCCCAGCCTAAGATGTTCCTTATGTTCTTTTCGATCTCTGGAGTACACCAAAATGTCATCAATAAATACCACGACAAAAATACGGTTGGAAAACTCGATTCATCAGATCCATAAAGGCTGCAGGCGCGTTGGTCAAACCAAAAGGCATCACTAGAAATTCATAATGACCATAACGCGTCCGGAAAGCCGTCTTCGCCATATCTGCTTCTCTAACCCCCAACTGGTAATAGCCTGATCTTAGGTTTATCTTAGAGAATACCCCAGCTCCTCTCAACTGATCAAAAAGGTCTTCAATCCTGGAAAGTGGATACTTATTCTTGATAGTTACTTTATTAAGCTGTCGATAATCAATGCACATCCGTAAGGTTCCATCCTTCTTCTTGACAAACAGCACTGGAGCGCCCCACGGTGATACACTGGGCCGAATGAATCCTTTGTCCAACAACTCCTGTAACTGACTCTTCAATTCTTTCAATTCCATTGGAGCCATTCGGTAAGGAGCCTTAGAAATCGGAGCTGTCCCTGGGACAATCTCTACTGACAATTCAACCTCTCTCTCGGGAGGTAATCCCGGTAGTTCTTCTGGAAAGACATCCACAAAATCTCTTACAATAGGAATGTCTTGAATCTTAACTTGCCCTCTCCGAGAATCCAAAACCACAGCCAGAAATGCTTCACAATCCTTCCTGATAAATCTTCTAGCTTTCATAGCTGACACCACATTATGCAGAGAACTGCTTCCAATTCCCTTCACAATAACAGGTACTTGGTCTTTATCCTTCAAAATCATCACCTTCCTATGACAGTCCACCACCGCCCGATGTTTATCCAACCAATCCATCCCCAGGATAATATCAAACTCATGAAACGGCAAGCATATCAAATCCACGACAAACTCTGCACCCTGAATCTTTAAGGGACACTTCTGACACACCCGGTTAACCATAACACTCTGTCCCAACGGACTAGATACACAAATCTCATATTCCATCTTCTCCTCATTTCCCAATTTATCCCATAACTTACCAGAACACACATATGAATGGGTAGAGCCCGGGTCAATCAAAGCATAAACTTCAGAATCAAGCAAAGAGAACTTACTGGCAATTACTTCAGGAGTATTCTGTTCCTCTTGGGCCTTCATAGCATAGGCCCTGCCAGCGGTCAGCACAGGGCGATCTACTGATTCTGAGGGTTCTCTCTCTCGAGGCCGTCCACCACGACCCCTTCCTCTACCCCGATTACGGCTTCCTTGGGGTATATTAGATCCAGCTCGACTCCCTTCCTATTGTCCCGAAGGATCTCCATATCGACTCGGACAATTCGCAAGAAAATGGTCCGTAGAACCACATCTGAAACAACCTCCTATTAACCATCGACACTCACCCCAATGTTGTTTGTTGCAATGAGTACATCTGGGAGCGCCGTCTCCTCTACCTGTGCCCGATCCCCTGGAAGAACCCTGTCTCCTCCCTCTAGGGGCCGGACTAGCTGCAGACTCATCAACAAGGTTCCCTTGTGATTCCCTCGGCCTCTTACCTGAAGAAGAGCCACCTCTTGCAGACTTCCTTCTTTGAGCTTTCTCTCTCAGAATATTCTCAGAACGTTCCGCCCTCAAGGCTGCTTGAACCAACTGATAGTACCTCACAATTGGAGCCGACATCAAAGAGATTAACATCACCTTCAGAGACTCATTCAAGCCTGATTCAAAATGCTGACATCTGAACTCATCTGTGAGAACCCTTGGCGGTGCATATTTACTGAGCTTATTGAACTCATTTTCATATTCGGCCACAGACATTGTTCTTTGCTTAAGAGTTAGAAACTGCGCCCACTTGGCATCCTTATATGCTTTAGTTACATACCGGTTCTGAAACTCACTCTCGAAAAATTCCCATGTAATCGGTTCATGAACCTGCGGTTGACTAACCACCAGCCTCCACCAATCATAAGCAGAGCCTTACAACAAAGACAGTGCACACTCCACTTCTTGCTCCGGTGGACATCTTATCTCCCTAAGTACTCTTGACGTCTTCTCTATCCACATCTCTGCCTTATTAGATTCATCTATGCCAGTACCAAAGAAATCCTCTGCGCTATGTTTTCTTAACTTCTCAATAGGTGCACTTGGTGCTGTTACTCTTTCAAGCACCCTCGTCATATTCTGAAGCATCGCCTCTAACGGTCCAATAGGCACCTCAGGTCGCCCCCTAGGAGGCTGAGCCGGACCAGAAACTGAGGGATCTTGCTCTTGGGGATTCGCAATTTCTGCTGACCCCTCAAGCAATCCACGAGCGGACTCCATAGCTACAAAACATAAACGCAGTGCACATCAGGCCAACATAACTCCAACAGACGCACTAACACAATGAAACCCAGTAACATCTAAACCAGTTGCTCTGATACTACCTAATGTCACACCCCAACCTATACCATGGAGACTTCTACCCCGAAGGAGGGGGAAGGATCCAGATAGATAGGGGTGTCATATCCCACTAGTGCAAATATGTAAACATCGCATACAAAATGACATATCAGAGATAAAGTAAAGCTTGGAAAGAAAGAAGTGTAATACTGAACGAAAAGAATACTTTTATTAATATACATAAAAGAGATCTTTACATCTTACAACAGATTACAAAAAAAACAAATATACAAAAGCCCAAGGTACACTGTCCCAAAGGGCCAACAAAACATTATATCTGCGACAAAAGAAAGGAAAGCCTATACTATAAAACCCCGATCTCTAGTTGTGTTGGCCTTCCCGATGCGACACGCCTAGACTATGCGTACTAAAATCTTCCACACTTGCACGGTTAAACACCCATGCTAAGCAAAATCGCTTAGTGGGGAACACAAAATGCATAACCGCCACTCATAGTGACGATAACAGAAAGCACATGATAATGATATAAATATAGATATAGAATCATACATAGTTAATCCAATTATCTATTTTATCATCCAAAATTCTTGTACAAAAACACACTAGCACCTGCTTAATCATAATGAGTGGATAACGAGTATACATAGATACATGAGGGTATCGATACCGTATTATAAACAAATAGATACTCGAAGGTATCAAAACATTCTTTTTATTTTTTTGCTCCAAACTGTTTCACATAGAATCTTAAAAAAAAAGATTTAAACAGAAGGATCTCGAGGATCCGATCGGGGGACCTGATCAGGGTCCAAAAGCGTACACATAGCTGCAGCAACACATAGCTCTATTAGGCATGCCTAACTATCCACTTATCCGACATTAGCAGGTTACACGGAAGTTTATAAAGTTAACATACATATTATTCATTTAATTAAGTGGTCAAGGCTTTAATGAAAGAGTGCATGCAAAAGAAAATCAACTCATTAAGCAAAAAGATGAAGAAACCAAATTTGGAAGTTTTGCCTATCGCGCTCGCGATGACTGTCGCACTAGCGACAGAAGCCAAAATACACCTCCCTGCCTCGCCTCGCGGTCGCGAGAGTGGCCTCGCGCTCGCGAGAGGGCGTGGGTGCTGCTCTCTGTCGCGCTCGCGACAGAAGAGAGCCCCGCACATGCTCGGTGATCGAGCATTCTGTCGTGCTCGCGACATTTGTCGCGCTCGCGACAGAGAGCTGAGAGCTCCCTGTCGAGCTCCTCAGCGCGACGCCTCTCGCGCCGGCGCGAGGGATGAAACCTCGGTGCTCTGTGGCGCTCTTGACAGTGTCGCGATCGCGACAGATACGGGTTTTTCAGCTCTTACGCCCAAAATCTGCAGAAATCTCACACTAAACACATTCAAACTTCCAAAATTGATTATAAACCTCAAAATTAAGCAACACAAGCATCAACAATTCATAATATAGTTAAAAGCCCAGCTTTATCACCATTTATCTCAATTAAATCAAGCCAAATACATGCCCAATTCCAAGAAATCCTAAAACAGCAAATTTAACAACAATTGCAACTATCCACATGATTTCTTGCAATTTCTTCAAACACTACACATCCTCTAGCATCATATATCATGCTTAAGTTCAATTTAAGCTATACTTACACAACTCATGATCCCAATCAAAGCAAAATGCAAATATCTAACTCAAATTACAAATATATATACAGAAGCCAAACGTTCCCAAACCTGATCTCCTTTGCTCCTACTCGTGAACGCTGCTCCCGCTGGCTATTTCTTTCCCTTTCGCCGGTCTAGGAGACTCCTCTGAACCACAAACCCACAATAACCAAGATCAATTCTATAACAACCCATATATACATATACAAATACTTAAACCCTAGAGAAGAGGAAGAAGAAGGATCTAAGGCATCACTACCCATACTCACCTTTGAGTTTTAAAATCACAAGCCAAACAACTCAAACTACTCAAGGAAAGGAGAGGGAGCAAGATTGTGCAAAGAAGAAGGAAGAACAAAGAAGAAGAAAAAGGAAAAGAAGAGAATGGCGTGAGGGAGGGAAGAGGAACGGGAATCAAAGGGAAAAAGGTTGTCTTCTCTCTCTCTCTCTCTCTCTCTCCCTTCCAATTAAAGCCATCCTTATCTCTAAACCACATGTCACCCTCCCATAGGACAAATACCCCATAACACACCCTACTCCTATACACTAATTCACACACAAACCCATCCCTTACTCACATCTTACTTCCATACACCCACTCATACACTAGCCTATCTCCTCTCCTCATACTAATACACATACAAACACATAATTAAAATAAATAATCAAAATTAACACACACATATGCAACACCTAAAATACACACATACAGACACGGACAGGCTCAAACTACTAGGGTGGTTTTGGGGTGTTACACTTTGGGTGCCACTGTTCCTGTCATGTATTGTTATTTTTACAGTACATTCAAATAATTATGTTACAAAACAAAATAACAAGTGTGTATTACCTGTTGATTAATGAGATAAAATTTTGATTACAAAATCTTTAAGATTTTTATTTTTGAAACTCTTCAGATATAAGTTATTATAACTTAAAAAATAAAATAAAAAAACTACGCTATTAGCACATGGGATATAGCCAAACATAAAAGGCAAGTAAGCAAAATTTCTCTGCAGCAGTAAATTTTGTAGCACAGATAAATGCCATTCATATCAACACAGTCAAAATCATCTTCATATTCCTGACAATGTTTGCTTTATCTCACCAACTTACTGCCAACTCTCGGGTCTCCTTGAGTTTATTCATTTTTTACCTCTTGTCAAAAAATTATAAGATGTTATCAATCAAATTAACATTAACCATTCAGCAGAACACACAAGTATCAGCTATAAAAATCTCAATATTTATTATGCTTCAAGACACATTCAACATTACATCCATTCACCTTATAATTCCACTATTATCTCACCATTTTGTTTTTATGAATATATGCAGAAACTTTCATGTCCATGGATAACATAATAGAGAATGCTTCACACTAATAAGATCTCATGCCTTGGAGTACAAAAAGCAAAACTTTAGGCAAATTGAGAAAGTAATAGCTGTCCCTATAATTTTGAAGTGAATTGACAATATAAACTCCGACCTCTAGCTAAAAGCAGAATGGCATAAAATATGAAATATGACTGACCTTCGGTTTTTGGCAGATGGTGCAATCAATCCCCTCTTCTCCAAACTTTTAAATTGATCCCTTAAAAGGGTACAACAACCCTTTACATGATTCAATCCAAAACAAGAGAACAACAATCTTCAGCTCCTAAGCTTAAATAAAATAGAATTTGATGACAGTTAAATGGATAAATTTCAATCACAAAGAGAGATTCTAGCATCTACCTTCAGCTTGCAAAGAGAACCAGTAATTTCTTCAGACAAAAGAACTTGAAGAGGAGCAGGCTCAAACCTAAAACAGAATTTGCTAATTAGATCTCCATCTTGAGGAAATTAATACCACAAAATAAGACTGAAATGAAAAAATAAAATCCATTAAAATTACATATTAATACTCAAAAAATAATGAGAGGTCCAGAACAAAAGATTTCTGTAAACCAAATTAATTTAGTTTATTTCTAGTTGTTCCCATGTTGATTCTCATTTTCAGCTACACAAAAATAACCCTATTCATCATTGATCAAAATTCACTGCTACTAAGAAACTTATTGAGAATCCTCTAACTAGTCTTCTACCTACTGAAACACTTATGTATGTGAATATGTTGTATACTATGAGTAAACTAAATGTATATAGTGCATATACTAGATGTGTACTTGATGTATATTTTGTGTATACTAAATGTATATAGTGCATATACTAGATGTATATTATGCGTATACTATACATATATAGTGCGTATATTAGATATGCACTAGATGTATATTGTGCGTATACTAGATGTATATAGTGTGTATACTAGATGTATATTATGCGTATACTAGATGTATATAGTGTGTATACTAGATGTGTACTAAATGTATATTGTGCGTGTACTAGATGTATATTGTGCGTATACTGGATGTGTATAGTGCGTATACTAGATGAATACTAGATGTATATTATGCGTATACTACATGTATATAGTGCGTATACTAGATTTGTATTAGATGTATATTATGTGCATACTAGATATATATAGTGCATATACTATATGTGTATTGTTCGTATACTAAATGTATATAGTGCGTATACTAGATATATATTATGCGTATACTAGATGTGTACTAGATGTATATTGTTGGTATACTAGATGTGTATTAGATATATATTATGCGTGTATTAAATGTATATATTGCATATACTAGATGTGTACTAGATGTATATTATGTGTATACTAGATATATATAGTGCGTATACTAGATGTGTACTGGATGTATATTATGCGTATACTAGATATATATAGTGCATATACTATATGTGTACTAAATGTATATTGTTCATATACTATATGTGCACTTGATGTATACTATAAGTAAACTAGATGTATACTGTGCATATACTAGATGTGTACTTGATATATATTGTTTGTAAACTGGATGTATATTATGCGTATATTATATATGTACTTCATGTATACTATTTGTAAACTAGATATATATTATGCGTATACTAGATGTGTACTTGATGTATACTGTTTGTAAACTAGATGTATCCAATTTTGAGAAGGGAAGCGCAATAGCATCGAACAGGAGACTCTGGGACATATTCATAGAAGTCAGTTATTGGACATCCTTGAATAGGACATGCTGGTGTAGATTTTGTAAAATATTCATTAGTTTCATCTCCTTCAGCTCCAGATTCACAGAACTGGCCGATGTTTGGAAAATTGGCACTATTGCATATAGGATTGCAACCTAGCCTAAAAGGAAACTGCTGATGTAATTAGAATTTTACTGATACAAATAAGTAAAACTTGCATGCCAAACTTATTAGTAGATGTGAATGCAAAGACCAAAACCACATAATAGCAGACTCTGATTCTAACCGCACATATGCGACTCTGACTATAAATAAATTGAAGCAAATATTCATGTTGATGATACTCATGTTAATGGTATCAATATTGGAAAAGTGTAGTTATGAATCGACTGCAGAAAATATTACCTTAGGGTAACATTATATGGTGGACTTAGCTCCCCTGTAATGTTGGAGAGTTTATTGTTCATGAGATCACTTTATTTTTGTGTGAAGAGAACACAGAAATTAGCCAGTTTCTGATACCTTACTAGGTTTTGGCATAAAAATGAATCTCATAGAGGAAATTTACAATACTCAGTTTCATTGCATTTTTTTCTCAATTCTTACATAATAAGTTTAGCACTAGAGATGATCACAGGGCGGGGCGGGGCGGGGGCGGGGAGTGGGTCCCCATCTATTGCCCCGCCCAGGGGCGGGGATTCCCCGTCCCTGCCCCTAATAAAAATATCTAACTCCAATAAAAATTTTCGATCCTGATGAAAATTTCCGACCCGAATAAAAAATATTTCCAAAATTTACTTTGCAAAATTTAATAATGGATGATTTAAAATTAAAAAATTTTCATACAATTTAAATACAAATATTTATAAACATCTCATTCAATTAAAATACAAATATTTGTAAATATTTCATACAATTCAAATATTAATAATATCACTTGAACAACTTATACACCAATAAATATCAATTTGAAAAATTTAATATATATATATAAATAATAAAATATTATTTTTTTCGGGGCGGGGAGCCCTTTCCCCGTCCTCGCCCCGAATTTAAGGGCAGGGATTTTTTTCTCCCCACCCCCGCCCCCGTGGGGAAAGAATTCGGGGATTGCCCGCTCCGTTCGGGTCGGGTCCCCACCGGGGATGGGGAATCCCCGCCCCATGATCATCCCTATTTAGCATAGGTGCCAAAGGGCATATTCTACCAGATGTTAGCCGGGACTGGGCCAATAAACAGATTATTTTCAAGTGACCTATAATAAAAGTCATGTAAAATATGAACTAATTTCCATAACGAAAATTACAAAAAGAAAACTATATAAAGCAAATAGAGTCTCACAGTCTCTGAAGAAATAGAAGATTTGAGAAGCTTTCCGGTATAGATACATTTAGACTGTTATCTAACAGATCACTGCAACAAACAAGAATATATTATTACCTGAAACTGCCTTCATTATAATTTATAACTATTAGAGAGAAAATAAGAATAGACTAACTTCTATTCTTATGGTGTTTCACAATAATTGATAGTGAGGCAGTCAAGAATCAAATACTGCATATGAATTTGAGACATCAGATATTCTAAAATTTGAATCAGTTGCTGATGAATCTCTTTTAAGCTCCTCCATGGCAACTGCGTGTATATGATGCCTAAAATAACAGTGTTAACATCTTCATTTACTTTGACATGAAATATTCACTGAACACATAATTTATCAAAGAATGCAACATTGTATTTAAACTCTGCATAGCCAAACCTGATTTTCAAGTTTCTCAAGGTCATTAACCTTAGTTGCTCCATTTGCATCCAACATTAAAAGTAGTTCACCACGGGAATGAAGCATGCCCTATTTTACAATGCTTTCACAAAGGTAAATACATTCAATGGGTGTCATTATACATAAGAATGAAGACGAGGACTTCTCATTAGAAATATGTACATGATTAAACAGTTTGGATTATACTCATTTTTCGAATAGCTTCATCTTTGCCATGATTTTTCCTCAGAAAGATGACCCTTACATTATCCACTGTATATTTTTTCACAAAGCCAAATGCTACTCTTTTAGTCCCATCAACACTTCCATCATATATGATAACCACCTGTTAAAAAAATCGTCAATTTATTAATTTAGAGCTCACAAAAATAGCTGATAAAAGCATATCCTCAATAGTAAATAACAGTAAACATCACCAGAAAAAATGGTTTTTGTTTGACATTAAGTGCTCATATTTACTCTAAAAGTACTTATATAGCCATAAAGCAATTGCAGACTAAAGGTGAGAATTGTAGTGCCCCCAGCTAAAAAATTTTAGCCTAATAATTCCTTCTTACATTTTAAGATGTGTTATAAGGTAAAAGGATTTCCATGCAGAACTCAACCACAAATATATCTAAAAAGGAGCAACCCACAAATATAAAGCAGGCTTGCAAATCCAAATAGATGCAAGGGGATTCTCCATTCTATGTTAAAGAAAATACAAAAAGCTGATTTTAGAGATCAGATCAAAAGATCTATCCAAAAAAAAATAGTAGTAGCTGAGCAGTAACAAAGGAAAGATTAGAGAACGAAATACTCACAATCGACTAGAGAGCTAGCTGCGGTGGTGACTCCAGGTCGAATTAGAGAACAAAATACTGACAGATCTGTTTGCGGTGGTAAGTCCGGCGATCGGCAATGAACAGGTGAAGGAAAGAAAAGCGAGAATGAAAAGTAAAATAAGGAAAGTGAAAAGCTAAGAAAGTTAAAAAGTGATTTTTTTATTTGATAATATACAAAACCGGTATATTTATAAATAGAAGTTTAAAATTTTGTATTAATAGAAGTTTAAAATGTTGTATTTTTGAAAGAATGAGAAGAAGGTTTACTTTTTTTGTTATTTTTATTTATTTTTTTTGTATAAATATGTAAAAAGCCCTTAAATTTATACTCAGTTTATTTTAAATTAAATGTCACATTTAAAAAATTTCAATAATATTAAAAAAAATCATTAATATAGCGAGTATTTTACTAAAATATACTTTTAGAAAAAAGAAACACTCAATAAGGGTATATTAATGACATTTTGACTCATGATAATAGGGATACATTTGGAAATAGTTGTAAAAAAGTTACATCAAATGACACTTGAATTGGAAAAAAATCTTTAATGTGTCAACTTGATATGAAATGGAGGGAGATAGGGAATAGGGAGTATCTTGTGGGACAAAGATTTGAATAGGGTTGTTGAAAAACTTATTTACCAAAATAGGGCATTTCGAAAATTATTTACTGGAGGGGGGTTATTTTAGTCAATGCTGCAGGATTGACCTGCGGCATTTGTGGTCCGGATGTTACAGCTGAGTAAAATGCCGCAACTGATATGTCATCAGGGAGCAGGCTGCCTGGTACTCTGCATGCATGCAGTCACACGTGAACAGTGTCACGCGTGACTGACTTGCTTTGGGAGATGAAATTAAGGGGAATGGAGAGTTTGGGAAGATTCGACCCCTTTATAAGGGGTGAGTATCTTTCAGATTTTATATATACGTTTTTCAAGTTTTGAATAGGCTATTTGTTGCTGTGTAAACACCAATCTGAAGTATTTTTTTTTTAAATTTGTTAATCATAATTTTGTTTAGCAAAAAGCAAGCGTAATTATTATTTATAATGTAATTTTAAAATTATTTATATAATAATGTCTTCAATAAAATATTTAATTGTATTATATTTTAATTTATAGGTATTTTTTATTCAGCATTCTGGTGACGAAAGCGACAAAAGGCAGGTTATTATTTTCAGTTTTATTTGATAATCCAAAATTTAATAGTGTAAATAACGAAAAAAATAAATTTATGTAATAAAAATTATGCTACATGAATAAGAATTAGTAATTTACATGTATTATGCAAGTGTAAACTAATATTTTTGGATAATATGTTTGGGACAATATATTTATTGTTTATGTTTATGTTTATGAAAGTTATAAACTTAATTTTATATTTATATGAGTAAGTTGTTAGAAGGGGAAAAAATAAATTTAACTTTGTACAATTATGTTAATAGAAAAGTTTATGAAAATAATAGTATGATAAAATAATTAATTATATTATTTTGTGTTTTGAAGGGAAATTTTCAAATAATCTGACGACGTGGCGAAAAAGGTAAATATTTATATTATTATGTGTAATACAATATTTAATTATGTAATATAATATAATAATAAATTTATGTGTGAAGAACTGTGAAATTAGAGAATAATTATTATCTCGTTATAGAAATATGAATAAATAATTTTTACATATTTAGCAATTAATATTAATATTATTTGTTTTTACATTATATACTTTGAATATATAATTTTTGAAATATTATAATTGAAAATAAAGGTTGTTTGAATGAAGATATTATAAATATATTTAAAATAATTTAAAGTGTATTTATTTTATATAGAGTGAACTTGAATAGTATTTGTGTATTACGTATTTGAACATAATTAAAAAAAATTTATTGTGCAAAAAATTTTGATTAATACATTAATAGTTAATTATTTGAAATATTTATTTATGCATGAGTAAAACTTACACTTATATTTATTATTAGGTTAATAAAAATGAATCAAATCGAAAATCGGCAATATATAAATCCCAGTCCAATAGCCGACGATCTGTTAAAGTTGCATGGAAAACACCGTGCAGATACTGTTTGGAGTAATAATGTATGTATATTTACATGGTTATTATTAAAAAAATATTATTAGTTTTATAAATGGACATACGATAGAAGAATATGCGACTGACAGTTTATTATTTTCAAGTTGATCATCAAGTATTGTTTGCATGCCGAGCAAGTGTAAACAGCCACTACAGGAACACCGATCCAAGAATAATGTCCTACATTAGAATGGCAGGATTTTACGGTGTTGCGCAAATTGGGGTAATGAATGTGGACTATAATTTAATAACGTCACTTATAGAGAGGTGGAGACCGGAGACACACACTTTTCACCTTACTATAGGTGAAGCAATAATAACATTTCAGGATGTTGGAATCCTTATCAGTCTACCTATTGAAAGATAAGCTATCACGGGACATTTACAGTACAATTGGTCGAATTTGTGTGGTCGACTTTTGGGCCAAGTTCCACCAGAAGACGTTTTGAAAGGCCACCAAGTTAAAATGACATGGCTAAATAGGAATTTCAGTTCATTACCGGCCAGGGCAAATGAATACATTGTACAATGTTTTGCCCGTGAGTGGATATTGCGGTGTATTGGTGGATTGTTATGTCCGGGACAGTCGAACAATTACATTCACTTAATGTGGCTCCCACTGCTAGAGCATTTAAAGCAAGCGGGGAATTATAGGTTGGGGATCGGCTTGCTTGGCGTGGCTGTACAGGGAGTTATGTCGTGCCACACGTCCTAGTGCAAATGGACTGGGAGGTTATCACCAACTAATTCAAATCTGGGCATGGGAAAGACTACCTCAGTTGCGCCCTGCATTTCTGCACAATGTTGTGCTAAATCAGACCATGCCATATGGGTATAGGTAATATATATATATATAAATTTTTTTAATTAATCATATGACATGCTAATCATTCATTAATTATTTTATCAGGTGGCGATCTCCCATTGATTTAAGAAACAATCATAACAAAAATATTAATGATTATCATTTGGATTTAGACATGCAGCGTCCTGATCAGGTTTGTTTATTTTTGAAGCCAATTAATTTGATTTAATATCGAGCAATGTGAATATAACTTTAACAACGGCACTTTAAATTGTGATTTTTTTTTTCAGATGGACTGGGACCCCTATAATAATGTCATCCACTTATTGCCCAAGTATTGTAGAGATGGTGTTAATAGTTGGCAATCGGTTGTGCCATTAGTATGTTTTCATATTATTGAGTGGCACCAACCTGATCGCTGCCTACGACAATTCGGGATGGAACAACCGATTCCATACCTGCCTCAAAATAATGACATTGTGTATTCGATTGACTTGCGAGGGCACAGTAATATAAATTGGGAAGATAAATTTTCGATTTTTATTTTTGAGTGGGTAAATAGATGGAATCGGGTTGTGGCAACTTAGTTGTTGAGTGCTCCCCTCAATCAAGGTCTCAGTACATATAGTGGTACATTCAACGAACCCGATGCTGGATAACCCAAATTGGTGCTTTAATGGGATCAACGGTATTAAATTTTTATATAATATAATTTGACTAATTGGAATTGTTATTATCTAAACACTTATTTATTATAATGCAGGTAGATGGTGCTGAACAAATTTACCATGCCGACTATACTTCGTCATCAAATGAGGCTGGTAATATTCGTATGACATCGGAAAGCATTCTGGGTGCGCTTGGAGCAATAGGAAGGACCTCAGTTGATTATCCCCGACAGCTAGTTCCTCATCCTGTGGAGATTTATCCTCTATCAACTCCATATAAAGATTTTCGTTCTACAAGACGTAGCAGGAGAGGCATATCGAAAAGACATACAACAGTTGCATCCATTCCTATTCACCCCGGAGTCCATCAGACCCTCTACCCATGTCATGGCCATATCTTCCTGATATAGTTCAAGTTCATTCAACATTCCCAGTTTTAGTCAGCAACAACAATTTTATGAAACTCAAGCTGGTCTGTCGAATTTTTATGACTCTCAAGCTAGCCCTTCTAGATTGAACGTTGATTTGAATATGAGTTTATCAGAAGGTGATGGTTCACCAAATAAAATATACAAACAAATCGGTCAGATGGTGCAAGATGATGATTTTTTTAATGATCTTTTCAACAGTTCCAATATTTGTAATACAGTGGCTTTAGCTGATCGTTCATTGTACAGTGGCGAGTATAATGATGTTATGCATATGTCCCATGATCCCAATACAAGTGAGATGGATCCTTAATTCCATATGCAAAGTTGTTCATCTCGCAGTAGTAGCCGAACGAGTAGGAGATTGTAAATATGTTGTATTGTTTGAACCGTTGTATTTATGGCAAGACAAAAACATTATTTTTTTTCAAATGAAATTATATTTACATAATATTAAGGGATAATAATTAGTGACATAATAAATTCACATAATGATATTACATATTCTTCACATATTTTTAACTTCTAAAAAATTGAGTGGATAGTCCAGCTGCACTAGAGCATGTTTTTTGTTATGACAAATGTTTCCGCATTTGATGCAATGAACAACATTACTCCTTTCCCTTCGATCCATTTCATTTCATATGCGCGATATTTTAGGTCGGCCCTTCTTTCTCTTCAGTTCCATATCGGGCACCAATGTAGCACCAAAATACATGGGTCGAAATTCACCATCATAGCATTCAAGTGCTTCGGTAATGGTATAACACTCATCCACAAATGTGTACATGTCAATGTGGTTGTGCATGCATGCAGCAATAGCGTGTGAATAAGGAATTTTTATCCCTTGAAACTTGCCACACTCGCATTCACGCCTATCGAGATGAACAATCTGTTTCATCTTCAGGTGCAATGCATGCAATGACGCTAAACAATTGGTAACGACTGTCATAATCAACAACCATATGCCTCCAAGCACTTATGGCGCGCTTGTTAATGACTTCTGCACATTTTGGAGTGAACCTAAATCCTTCAGCCATTTTACTCATATACATGCTCCTTTTTAGATCGTAAAATTTGACCACCCTACCAAAAATATGTTCAACTATGGCTATGATAAGCATCATGTGAACACCTTTTAGAGCACTGTTGACACTCTCTGTAATGTTTATCATCGTATGCCCATACCGATATCCACCATCCTCAGGCAATATCCAACGCTCCAAAGGCACCCTCATCGCCCAATTATAAGAGTCTAGATCAAGCGCTTTAATATCATCAATATGCTTATTAAACTTACGCTTATGGAATTGTGCACCTACACAAGGAATATCAATGAATATTAAAAAAACATGACTTCATATTCTGTGAATAAAGAACAATAGCAAGTATTACATAGCTCACCAGCCTTATAAAGTACATCTTTTATTGTTAGTTTGTGATGATGGTTGTTGTAGTTGCTGACTAAATTGTAACACCCCAACACCCCTTGGGAGGATATCGGGGCGCCACGCAAGTATTACATAGCTCACCAGCCTTATAAAGTATATCTTTTATTGTTGGTTTGTGATGATGGCTGTTGTAGTTGCTGACTAAATTGTAACACCCCAACACCCCTTGGGAGGATATCGGGGCACCACGCGGACACTTATGCATACATAAACGTATACCAGCGGAAGCAATGGCAAAATACACATCAATACACAATAATAAAAAAAAATAACGCTTGGGCCCACATGCATTTTACACATATTATACATATTACAAAACTATTGTCATTTTACTTTACATATTCGTTTCAGTACATATATTACAATAGACTTTACATGTAACAACTATACTCTTTTATCATATAATGATGTTACTCAAAACATCACAAACTCTATTTCTATCCTATACAAAAAGAGATCAAAACAAAACTCCTAGTGGCCTTGACTTGCATATGCCCGCTCACTGATCCGAACCTGTAAACCTACACGAAAATAAACATTCGTGCTAAGTGATAACGCTTAGTGGGGATGAAAATAATGCAAAGGACTTTTTTACGAAGTCATAAATAAATTACACTATTTCCATATAACAATAATCAAATAGCTCATGCATATAACTTTCCCACTTGTACATATCATTTTTTCAAATATACAATAATCATGTGTCCACATTCATGTAAACATATACTTGTATATAAAACTGTCATGTATTTAAAATATTACTCTCATGTACTATAACATTTATTTAGAGCAATACTTTTAATCGTCTTAAGTTCACTACACAACATTAATAAGCCTGAATTCCTTTCATGGTGGATACGGGTAACTCTGGATACTGTTTACAGTATCTGTGACACGCGCCGAACCCCGTGGCCTCCCGAAATCCCGCTTTAGGGCGATAAGGAGAGGTTCATAAAACTTGTAAGGTATTTACAAGTGCGTCTATTTTGGGCAACAATGAGATTTCTTGGAGTCGCCACCCAATAGAACATTGGGAAGGATCTAGCCTCAGCGAGCCTAAGACGGCGCATACATATCCATCTTGGGCTAGCCAGGGAGATCTTGGAGGCCTCAGCCTCTACCCCCTGAAGCCTAGGATTGTAAATTTAAATCTTTTGGTGAGACTCAAGATGTGTCTTGGAAGTCCTAGACCTCTCGCCTCATTAAGCCCTAAAGACCAGAGTGAGTTCGAGACTTCTCATTTATTCATACCTTGGTTAAGTTTATAATTGAGTTTTGAATTTATTATTTCATCCCATTTCACATACATTTAATGCAATTAATTAAAACACATGTATAATTAAAACATACATTTAAGAAAAGCGGCAAAAGCATAAGTAAAATAAAACACATGTAAAAATATTACAATAAAATTAGGGGCGGAATACAACTCCTATTGTAAATAAAGTACAAAACATGCATAAATCGGGATATTCATCAAGAATGAGGACATTGGTCATCGCATGCATATTTATTAAAAAACAATTTTGATGTGATAACTTTGTTTTGGATGGAGAAAAACAAGGACATTGGTCCCATTTTTATTTAGAAAAAATTTCAAGTTAATTAATAAAAAATAATTTAGCGATTTTCTTTCTATAGGGCCTAAATAAATAATTTTATAAGAAAAATATACATGACAAAAATAAATGAAAAAACCAAAATAAATAAATATTACAAACAAAGAAAATAAACATGTAACTCGAACGAGCCTCCTGGATCTCCCCGTGTGCTCGCAAAAATGCCCAAATAAAGAAAATAAGTTTTGACATAAAAAACAAAACATAAACAAAATAATGTTAGTAATTAAAACAATTAAATCAATAATAAACGGTAAAATGAAATAAAACAAGATAAAAAATATGACATCAAAATGACAATGGAATTAATATGTTAACAATAAAAATAAATGATAAAAATGCATTGTAAATGACAAGTTAACTAAATGACATGAATGAAATAAAATACAACATATTAATTAAACAATGCATAAAAATATGAACATGATGAAAATAATGAAAACAATGACATGATTAATTAATGTGCTCATAATTAACATAAACCATTTATATGGCAAAAATTATTAACAAAAATTAATTAATTATTTACATGCAAAAAATAATGAGGAATCAAAATAAATTAAATTATTTACATGTTAAGAATCAAAAGAAATCAATATTCACATGATTAAAAATAAAATCATATATAAACAATTAAATAGAACTAATATAAAATAAATACAATAAGTAAATAAATAAAAATAATAAATAAATCAATCAAAACAATAAAATATACATGAATAAATAAAAAATAAAATAGAAATTGAGTTTAGAATATTTACCCTCAGAGTCGGATTTGATGAAGGTAAAAGATGATTTGATTTCCTTTGTTTGTGACTTTAAAAATTTAGAGTTGAATATGATAAATGTTGGAATTTTATTCTAGTAAAACTAGACTTAAAAAAAACTGATAAAAAACTCTTTGAGAACAAAAAATTAATTTTTTTGCTCAAAGAAATTATTTTTATTGATTAAACCAAAAAAAACCTTGAAAAAAAGTTTAATGGAAAAAACAAATGAGAAATAAAAACTGAATTTTGAAAGTGAAAATTAATCTCTCATGTTTATAGAGAAAACAAAGAAATTAATTTGTAATAATCAAGAATTGAAAATCAATTTTCAATCTCCATTAATCTTTGTTAATTGAAAGAAGAAATCTGAAATTTTTGGAAGAAAAAACAAAGAAGAAGAGAGGAAATCCTTGAAAAATTTGATGAAAAAATTATGGAGGCTCTCCCTTTGATTTTTCATCATAAAGTATTTATAAGATAAAAAAGTTGTCCTAATTTAATTAAGGAAAACAAATTTATTTTAACACAAATTCCTTTTATTTTTAATGATAAAATCAAGTTTTATTAATTAATTATCTAAGAAAATATTTTATAATTTAATTAGGACTCAAAAACCCTAAAAAAAAATGGAATAAAAAACGGATTTTTGGGTGAAAAAATCGGAAAAAATCGGAAAAGAGGGTATTTTGCTCAAGGTCAATTATGCTTTGCCTTATTACCAAAACATAAACTATAATTCAAGTAAGTTTATCAATTCCAAAATATTTAATTCATGTACAAACTTTATTAATCATGCAAAGCATGACAAAAGAAAACCTTTTTTTTAAAAAAAAAAAAAGAGAACAGGGCGAGAAGGGTTCACTGTCGCGATCGCGACAAGAAGTCGCGCTCGCGATAGAAGCCGCGCTCGCGATAGAAGCCATATTCACTGTCACGATCGCGACAAGAGGTCGCGCTCGCGACAGAAGCCAGATTGCGAAAAGACTTTATGTACTTTACCAAATGCATTACACTAACTCAAGCATTATACAACAATTAAAATCACAGAGCATGTCGTATTGAACACTAACTCTTATGCCGTGGCATTATTTACTCAGATGACTAATCTTATAATCATTTGGTAAACCAAAACATGCATGGTATAGACCACGAAAACATTCCGAGGTAATACGGGGTAATACGGGTTCAATTCGGGGAGAGAAACACATAAAAATATACAAATTAGTTGAGGGGAAAGGTGGGCAATTGATTCATGTCAACCATGGGCTCTAATTCAAGAGAAAAATTACTCTTATGACCTACTCTGTAGCGCTCGCGACCACTGTTGCGCTCGCGATAGAAGGCTTCGTCAGGAACCCTCACGAGACTGCTTCTCACCTCAAACTTATATCTTCTAAAACGACCTCTAAACATCATTTTTAGGCAAAACATCCTTCTTAACAATTGTTCCCTAGGAAGTTACTTTCAAATGGGACAAGTTTCAGGTCAAATGGACATTTATAACTTAAGATATGACTTAAACAAGATGAACTGCTCAAATGAACCGGCCAAAGTAGAGACACCTCTGGTTTTGCCAATTTACAGGGTTTTAGAGCAAGAATTTGCTCAAGGTCATTTCTGATATTTTTATAGATATTGAAGTCATGGTTCTAATGGCTTAATAATCACTTAATTTAGAGATCTATAACTCTACTTATGACAAAAACACTTCACGGAGGTCAGATACAAAATGAACAGAATTTGCCAAAACCAAACTTTATCATCACACACACTCAAATGACCAAGTCACATACTTATAAACATATATACACATATCATAAGCACCGCAAGCAATCAAAATGAACATCTAACAAATATACTCTAAAAGAGTAGTTGAGCTAATTAAAGCTCATCAAGCATCTCTTTATTCAAATATGTCTCTATTCAAACATATTTCATGTGAACACGTGCAAGAATAATAAAATCACACTCGATCCCAACCTCTAGGAAGTTTGATCTCAGCTCTCTACTCGATTCCAATCTTCTCTTTACCTTTGTCCAACTTCTTGCCCACAGTTTTCATGGACAAATCAACCAATATAACACTTAATCCATACTTCTAACTTTAAATCAAAAACAGAAATATGGAAAGAAAAAGAAGGTCAGATCGGATAACTAATCAAACTTACCTTCTCAAGGATCAACTCTACCTTTCACAACTCTCTTTTCAACTAACCCAAGAGGCTTACTTAAAGAGCAAAGCAAATGAAGAAGAAAAATAAAAGGAATAGCAAAGCAAAGGAACACGGGAAAACCCAAGAGCAAAGAAAGAAAGAAGAACCAAATGGCCAAAAGCAGAAAATTGAGAAAGAATAATGAAGATAGTGGCCGGTCAACCCAAGGAAAACAACAAATCAATTACCCACTAACCACATTAAAAGCCAACCAATCCAATTAATGCCACCTACCTCCATTAATCCATCTCAATCCAAAAAGTCACAAGCCAAGTGTCACACTCCCTTGTAGCCATGTGTCAACCTCCTACAATGCTACTTGTCAAACTCCTATGCCGCCACGTGTCCGATACACATCAAATAATCGAACCCAAATAGGCTTCACGTGACGCATTCTGTCGCGCTCGCGATAGAACCCACATACAAGCCACCTACTCAAATACACTCTATTATACACACAAACTCTTGAATTCCCGAACAAAGATTCCGAAATTCTACTAGGGCCAAATCGGGTTATTACAAATCTCTCCCCCTTAAGAAATTTCGTTCTCGAAATTTCCCCGCTAATCGCTTACACAGGTAAATCTTTAAACAAATCTCCAAATCGCTATCACTTATACCATACAGCTATCAAATCGTACATACTTCACACTTTCCTTAACGCACTGCACTCTAATCCATACACGTCTTCTAAACATCAATCACTCGATGTATATCCTGTCAGCTTTTCTCAATGAAACACATGCAATGATGCTTTTTTACATACAAATGACAGATGTGGATGAAATGGCCATGTAATGATTTATTTATGCAAGATGATGCAAAAATGCAAAGTAAGCTACTGTAATGCACTTTTTTCCTTCCCCATGTTTCAATATGGTTATGTCAAATGATTTCAAGGAGATAGCTGACAGGAATACAGAGTGTCACCTCAAACTCTTACTAACCATATAAATTCATATCACTCACCATATCCGCCATCTCACTAATCTTTCCACTCGCATCTAACTCCATTTATACACTACACAAACCACATCTGCATTAGGCCACAACTTTAGACAAACTCAGACATTTAACCTATACTCTACATCTTATAGACCAGAACCTCTATCCTATGCTCTGATACCACTAAATTGTAACACCCCAACACCCCTTGGGAGGATATCGGGGCGCCACGCGGACACTTAAGCATACATAAACATATACCAGCTGAAGCGATGGCAAAATACACATCAATACACAATAATAAAAATAAAATAACGCTTGGGCCCACATGCATTTTACACATATTATACATATTACAAAACTATTGTCGTTTTACTTTACATATTCGTTTCAGTACATATATTATAATAGACTTTACATGTAACAACTATACTCTTTTATCACATAATGATGTTACTCAAAACATCACAAACTCTATTTCTATCCTATACAAAAAGAGATCAAAACAAACTCCTAGTGGCCTTGACCCGTAGATGCCCGCTCATTGATCTGAACCTGTAAACCTACACGAAAATAAACATCCGTGCTAAGCGATAACGCTTAGTGGGGATGAAAATAATGCAAAGGACTTCTTTACGAAGTCACAAATAAATTACACTATTTCCATATAACAAAAATCAAATAGCTCATGCATATAACTTTCCCACTTGTACATATCATTTTTTTAAATATACAATAATCATGTGTCCACATTCATGTAAACATATACTTGTATATAAAACTATCATGTATTTAAAACATTACTCTCATGTACTATAACATTTATTTAGAGCAATACTTTTAATCGTCTTAAGTTCACTACACAACATTAATAAGCCTGAATTCCTTTCATGGTGGATACGGGTAACTCTGGATACTGTTTACAGTATCTTACATGTGGAGAATTAACTCAAACTCTATGGAATACACAAGGTATTCAAAACTCTGGGCACAATTAAGGCCAACTCTAGCAGCTGTACTCTAACCCTTTATAAGCATGCTTATCTATCCACTATAACGGTAATCAGGCTCAATAAACCACTCAATTATGCTTTGCCTTATTACCAAAATATAAACTATAATTCAAGTAAGTTTATCAATTCCAAAATATTTAATTCATGTACAAACTTTATTAGTCATGCAAAGCATGACAGAAGAAAACCTTTTTCAAAAAAAAAAAAAGAGAATAGGGAGAGAAGGGTTCACTGTCGCGATCGCGACAAGAAGTCGCGCTCACGACAGAAGCCAGATTCACTGTTGCGATCGCCACAAGAGGTCGCGCTCGCGACAGAAGCCAGATTGCGAAAAGACTCTATGGACTTTACCAAATGCATTACACTAACTCAAGCATTATACAACAATTAAAATCACAGAGCATGTCATATTCAACACTAACTCTTATGCAGTGGCATTATTTACTCAGATAACTAATCTTATAATCATTTGGTAAACCTAAACATGCATGGTATAGACCATGAAAATATTCCGGGGTAATACGGGTTCAATTCGGAGAGATAAACACATAAAAATATACAAATTAATTGAGGGGGAAGGTGGGGAATTGATTCATGTCAACCATGGGCTCTAATTCAAGAGAAAAATCACTCTTATGACCTGCTCTGTCACGCTCGCAACAGAAGGCTCCTTCAAGAACCCTCAAGAGACTGCTTCTCACCTCAAACTTGTATCGTCTAAACCAACCTCTAAACATCATTTTTAGGCAAAGCATCCTTCTTAACAATTGTTCCCTAGGAAGTTAAATGTCAAATTGGACAAGTTTCAGGTCAAATGGACATCTATAACTTAAGATATGACCTAAACAAGATGAACTGCTCAAATGAACCGGCCAAAGTAGAGACACCTCTATTTTTGCCAATTTACAGGGTCTTAGAGTAAGAATTTGCTCAAGGTCATTTCTAAGACTTTTATAGGTATTGAAGTCATGGTTCTAATGGATTAATAATCACTTAATTTAGAGATCTATAACTCTACTTATGATAAAAATACTTTACAGAGGTCAGATACAAAATGAACAGAATTTGCCAAAACCAAACTTTATCATCACACACACTCAAATGACCAAGTCACATACTTATAAACATATATACACATATCATAAGCACCGCAAGCAATCAAAATGAACATCTAACAAATATATTCTAAAAGAGCAGTTGAGCTAATTAAAGCTCATCAAGCATCACTCTATTCAAACATGTCTCTATTCAAACATATTTCATGTGAACACGTGCAAGAATAATAAAATCACACTCGATCCCAACCTCTAGGAAGCTTGATCTCAGCTCTCTACTCGATTCTAATCTTCTTTTTGCCTTTGTCCAACTTCTTGTCCACAGTTTTCATGCACAAATCAACCAATATAACACTTAATCCATACTTCTAACTTTAAATCAAAAACAGAAATATGGAAAGAAAAAGGAGGTCAGATCGGATAACTAATTAAACTTACCTTCTCAAGGATCAACTCTACGTTTCACAACTCTCTCTTCAACTAACCCAAGAGGCTCACTTAAAGAGCAAAGCAAATGAAGAAGAAAAATAAAAGGAATAGCAAAGCAAAGGAACACGGGAAAACCAAAGAGCAAAGAAAGAAAGAAGAACCAAATGGTCAAAAGCAGAAAATTGAGAAGGAATAATGAAGATAGTGGCCGGTCAACCCAAGGAAAATAACAAATCAATTACCCACTAACCACATTAAAAGCCAACCAATCCAATTAATGCCACCTACCTCCATTAATCCATCTTAATCCAAAAAGTCACAAGCCAAGTGTTACACTCCCTTGTAGTGATGTGTCAACCTCCTACAATGCCACTTGTCAAACTACTATGCCACCACGTGTCCGATACACATCAAATAATCCAACCCAAATATGCTTCACGTGACGCATTCTGTCGCGCCCACGACAGAACACACATACAAGCCACCTACTCAAATACACTCTCTTATACACACAAACTCTTGAATTCCCGAACAAAGATTCCGAAATTCTACTAGGGCAAAATCGGGTTGTTACAGACGAAGTGGCGCAAACATATTATATGAAATGAATGTGGTTCCTTCCACCCACTTCTTTCATCTCGGAAAGCAACCATTATACCAGCATGTCTCAGGTGCAATACATGCAATGACGCTGAATAATCGGTAATGACTGTCATAATCAATAACCATGTGCCCGCGAGCACTTATGGCTCGCTTGTTCATGACTTCTACACATTTTGGAGTGAACCTAAATCCTTCAGCCATTTTACTCATATACATACTCATTTTTGGATCGTAAAATTTGACCACCCTGCCAAAAATAGGTTCAACTATGGCTGTGATAGGCATCGTGCGGACACCTTTTAGAGCACTATTGACACTCTCTGCAATGTTTGTCATCGTATGCCCATACCGATATCCACCATCCTCAGACAATGTCGAATGCTCCAAAGGCACCTTCATCACCCAGTTATAAGAGTCCAGATCAAGCGCTTTAATATCATCCATATGCTTATTAAACTTACGCTTCTGAAATTGTGCACCTACACCAGGAATATCAATGAATATTAAAAAAACATGACGTCATATTCTGTGAATAAAGAACAATAGCAAGTATTGCATAGCTCACCAGCCTTATAAAGTATATCTTTTATTGTTGGTTTGTGATGATGGCTGTTGTAGTTGCTGACGAAGTGGCGCAAACATATTCTGTGAAATGAATGTGGTTCCTACCACCCACTTCTTTCATCTCGGAAAGCAACCATTATACCAGCATGTCTGTCCGATATAACTGCTATACCCGGATGTTGCATCACATGCTTTCTAATTAATCACATGAACCATGCCCAACTGGATTTATTTTCCGACTCAACAATAGCAAAAGCAACCGGGAACAACATGTTGTTACCATCGACTGAGCTGGCTATTAGAAGTGTTTGTTGGAATTTTTCAGTTAAGAATGCTCCATCTATTAACAAAATGGGCTTATAGTGAACAAGCCCATCAATAGCCAGTTTAAAGCTCTAGAAAACCCTTTGAAATTGCTTCACATTTTGAAAGGCCGTATCTTGCACCTTCAGCTCATACACAGTTTTAGGATTGTAAGTTTCCAAAGCTAATAAAAAACCCGGTAGCCTCGCATAAGATCTATGTAATTTTTGAAAACAGACTCTAAAGCTTTCATCTTAGAGTACCATGCCTTTTTGTACGACACTTCAAATTTAAACTGTTGCTTAATGGATGCAATAATAACATCAACAGGCATGGTTGCATTTTTACTTACCATTCCCAAATGCAATTTCGAATGATTTTGGAGCCGAATTGTCTGTGATCCTTAGACAGATTAGCAGAAAAGCATATATGTGGTCCCTCAAACTTAGTGTTTGCCCAAAAAGGATTATTCCCTTTTATTATTGCTCTTAACCTCCAGTTGAACCTGTCTTCAGCATTCGCACATCGCAAAACTCAAGATTTTGCTTTTGATTCAGCAACTCTAATGTCAACATTTCTAATTATTGAATACTTTTTGACACTAGATTTAACTTCTTCCTTACTGTTGAAAACCATACCGGTGGATAACTCAGTCATGCCATCCCATGAGTTAAATTGCACTCCTTGTGACAAATCAACTTGTACTGCATCAAAATCGATTTCAGCATAATGTTCGGAAGGAAAGTTATAGTTTACCTGGCCTTATCCTCACATGGATGGAGTGATGCCAACGGACTCACATATTGCGTAGCATAAGATGTGTCACTGTCACCATTTTCGAATTCATTAATTTCCTCACTCATATTTGCAGTAGCACCCTCAACATCATCTTTTGAGACATAATCATTGCTTAATGAAAAAACAACGTTATCCTCCATGTCTCCCATATCATATGACGGCTCATTGTCATGTTTTGAACCGGTTGGATTAGATAATGGCACATCATCTGCATTGTTAATTGGACTATTGACGGGTAAGGAATCAGCCAATAAATCACCATCCCTTCGTCTACCTGTCTCAGTTCGCAGAGTTGGTTCCTCAATTGGCATCTGAGAAACAGATCAGCATCGACTAACATCAGGTAGAATGGATACAGATTGTTGTTGTCTGATGTCTAAAATTTGCGAGACTAACCGCCGTCCCCCAATTTGTTCTGTACTCTGACTTTTCATTGCATTATATCCCTCAACAAGATTTAATTCATTTGAATGACTGCCTGATCTTATGCCAAATATATTTACTGATAAAGTTACCAACCCGTTCGACTAAATGACCGTATGGGTTGACTCGCAGAAGCAGTAGACCTCTGGCTTACTGATCGACGTAGATCACCGTTTTCGAATCCATCACTAGTCCCTGTTCTTATCATGTCGCTGGCCAAATGACTGACAGACTGTCAAGGCTGACTAGGACCATCATCCCCTTCATTGGTAACTGATTGTCGTTGTGGATTTTCACTGACATTATGTATTGTATCTGAATTTTCTACACCACATAATTTAGTTTCAGATAATATTTCAGTATCATGTCTACTTACAGACTGCATTGGCTGACTCGGACCGACATTATTTACATACATTAGTTGACTAGGACCTACATTATAAGTTGGAATATTAGCAGTTGCATCAACCTCAGTAACCACAATAATTAATGCCACAACCGTATAGTCATCATTTTTTCTTAAATTTTCATATATCATTTAAACATCATCATCATCCACCAAATCCACCGATGTCCACCATATTGAATCTCGGTTGTACATTTGACTTTTGTATATAATTCTTGAAACCACGTCATTCATGCCCAAACCTAATTTCATGTGAATTTTATGAACCAATTCAGCAAAAATAGGCTTATTCCTAAGCCTTAGTCTCCTTGTCATGGCATTTGGACCAGATATATCATATTAAGAACCTCCCGATCCATAACTTATTTGCCAGTGTGCAAATAAAAGTCGGTATATGCTGCCATCTTCAAAGTGCCTATAAGTTAAAATATGAAATTAATATTTCTAAATTATTTTTTGACATTTAGATGCTTTATCCATTAATTAAAGCAACAAATTATTAATCAGTTAATAATAAATTAACTCATTACATATTATCAACTAATAATAATAATAATAATAATAATAATAATAACAATAATAACAATAATATTATTAATAATAGTATATGGACACTCAAATATTATTACATTATATTTTTACACATATTTAAATTATTTAACATGCATCACAAAATATCACAAAATATTATTACATTGTACAATAAATTTTTTGATCCACTGGTATAGTATCTCTAATTTTTAAATATTATTCTTCACTAACTTTTCTTACATTTTTTACGAAAATCATAACTAATTTCTCATATTTCGTCGCAGTCTCACTATTCCAAATTTTCATTACAGACTTTAGATAACATAATGGCATTGTCATGCAAAGAGGTTCCACCATCTCCGCTTCCTCCATTCGATATGCTCTCATTATAATTTCTTGTAACTTTTTATTAACTATAATAATATGATTGAATATTGTTATGCCATTTCTAACTCGACAGCTATACAAATCATTCCATTTTTGTGCGACCATTTGCTTGATAATATCACTCATCATAATTTTTGGAGTTAAGTATGTGCGTACCATCTACCATAATAACAATAATTAATTTTTCTACACTACATAAAAATTATTTCAAATTAAATTGCATGCCAGTATTCATACATTATAATAATAAAACAATTTTATTTTTATTTTTTATTATTTTTGCATTTATATGGTAATAAATAAACATAAAAAAATTCAAAACATACCTCAAATTTAATACCCAAATCTTTTGACGAATTTTTGCTAGGTTTCCTAAACTTGCTCCGAAACATTACTTTCAGTAAACAAATTCTGCATTGCTCTCGGTAAAGAAATTCGGAGAAAAACGGAGTGCATTTATATTGGGCATAAATTCTACTGACGCCGCAGTACTTGAATGCGGCGTCAGACAGTGATGCCACAGGTAATAACTGCGGCATCAGTCAAAATTCCCTTATTCACCGACGGGACCCACCACTTTGAAGACGCAAGTGTCAGCTGCGGCTTCAGAATAACCCTACTCCCGGAAATACTTTTCCTTTCACCCTATTTTGGTAAATATTTTTACCAATTATCCTAGTCAAATCTTTGTCCCGTATCTTGCTCCCTTAGTTCTAGGTCAAGTATCCCTCTTTTTTTTTCACACATTAAAATAATTATCGATTTTTCTCAATTTTATCAAAAAGTATTTTAAGCATATTATAATATTATCTTTTATATTGAATAAAAATAAATACGATAGAGAAAAATACTTTTAAAAATAAAATTAATGAAGACATTAATATAGTATTATATCAATAAGATAGCAAAATTAAAATAAATGAAATAAATATTATTTGTATTTTATAAAATGAAATTTTAAGTGGAATATTTTTTTGTCTAAAAAAAATGAATGTTTTGATTAAATTTTCTTTTTTTAACATATTTTTTTTTTCTAAGAAATCTATCTGTTTATACACAAATGTTATCGATACATTAAATGCAAAAGGTCAAATTAAGCCTGAAAAATACAGGCAATTCAATGCTGTTAAAATTAAGGACATAGATTTGAAAGTATTGCTTCAGTGTTCAACTATCTACCCTAAGAAAGAGTCTATTTGAATCGTGATTTACCATCATTTATCAATGCATAGTATCTTGATACTGTATGATTTTTTTTTTTTATAAATCATGTTTAGAAAGACAATACAGTTTTTTTAAATTTTATATTATGTTGTTATTTATTTTGATCATATCGTACTAAATAGTTTTACAGTAAAATGACATAAATGCTTCTAATTATTATAAATTAATAATTTTTTTATCTAATAAAAACCATTTATATGAATAATAATACATTATTTTTTATTCATTATTCATTTCAATTTTTAATCACAAAAAATAATTTGTTTAATTATTTTGAAATATTTTGTTTCAAGAATAAATAACAAGATGAAGAAAGATAATAATTTTTTTTTTAAAAAAAAGGAAAAGAGATGAAAAAATGGTTTAATTATCCCATTTTTCAACATATCCAACTCATCTATTACAATTGATAGTTGTTAAATACTCCATGAGTTAGCCATGAGTTACAAAAGGGTTGAGGAGTTGGGGAAACCGAATCCGAATGAACTACTACTTGAAAAGGAGAGCATATTCATTGAACTATCTTGAAATCAAGGTGCTACTTTAAACTAACTTGCAACGAATTAATTCAATCAGAGAAGTTCATAAATTATATTAAGATCACTATCTCTTTTTCTTGGGTAGAAATTCAATCATATTTTAATCGTAATCCTCCACTCAATTTTATTTTCTATCCAGTGGTTGTACCTTTAGCAGAATGCATAGAAAACAATCCTCATAATAATAAACATGCAGTATATAAGAAAAACTCTTATCTCTTAATCTCTATGGACCTTTTATTGAAATCACAAGGTTTATATCTTATATATATCATATTGCATCACATAACATATATAATTAATATCAATATTGTATCGCATGTTAAAGGCACTTAGTGACGGTCTTGTCTTAATCATCAAATCAACCTCCAATAAAATAATTGAAACTTTCATGAAGCATAAATTAATTACCACTACAAGAAAATATAGTTTTCGCGACGGATATTTAGCGACGGAACAATTTCCGTCGCTAATTAGCGACGGATATTTAGCGACGGAACAATTTCCGTCGCTAATTAGCGACGGAATTTGCTTTCCGTCGCTAATTTGCGACGGAAAGGACATTCCGTCGCAAATTAGCGACGGAATGTCCTTTCCGTCGCTAAAAATGGCGGCAATAATTTTCCTCCAGTTTTAACGACCGAAATTACGACGGAAATAGAATTCCGTCGCTAATTTTAGCGACGGAAATAGAATTCCGTCGCTAAAATTATTAAAAAAAATAATTTCTTTTATTAGCGACGGAATTAATTCCGTCGTTAAAAAAAATTAAATATATTAATTAAAATATTTTTAGCGACGGAAATTAAAATCTGTCGCTAAATTTATAAAAAAAAAATAATTTCTTTTATTAGCGACGGAATTAAGTTCCGTCGTTAAATAAAATTAATTGTATTAATTAAAATATTTTTAGCGACGGATTAGATTTCCGTCGTTAAAAAAAATTAAATATATTAATTAAAATATTTTTAGCGACGGAATAGTATGTCCGTCGCTAATGTTTAGCGACGGTATACTTATACCGTCGCTATTTAGCGACGGTATTTTTCCCGTCGCTAAAAATAAGGGTTTCAAATTCCCTTTTCCCCTCTTTTCTCTCTCTCTTCTTTTCCCTCTCTCCTCCCTCTTCTCCCTCCCTTCCTCCCTCACGCTGTCTCTTCCTCCTTCTGCCCAGCCCCTGCATGCCCACCGCCAGATCTGGCCAGCTACCGCCGTCGGAAGCCGCCGCCGATCGGTCCGCGTTCGCCTGTGCCGCCTGCTTCCTCCTCCGCGCCGTTTGCTCCTCCTTCTTCTCCCTCCCTTCCTCGCTCACGCTTTCTCTTCCTCCTTCTGCCCACCGCCAGATCTGGCCTACTACCGCCGCCGATCGGTCTGCGTCCGCCTGCTTCCTCTTCCGCGCCTCCACGCGTGCTCCCTGGTTCTGCCGCACCCGAGGTCCAACTTCCTCCTTATTTTTTGAATTTATTTTATAATTTGTTAATATATATTATTTTATTTAAGTTTTAATTTTTTAAAAATTTTATTATTGTACATTAAATTTATTTTATTATAGTTTTAATTTTGAGTTATATTTGTTTGTATATTTATTATTTTGTGTATTGATTTTGTGTTATAATTGTTATTATATATTTGTAATTTGTTATAATTGTTATTATTTTGTGTATTGATTTTGTGTTATAAGAATTCCTTTGTTTTTTTTGCCCTTGTATCTCAACACTAGTAAAATGATACTTCAACCCCCCGTCATTTACGATTCATAGTGAAATTCTGCTATTAATGTTCATCAATTAGCTTTCAGTGAAGGCATTATTATTTGGGGATTGCAACAATGGTATGACTGAAAAATAGAAGTATGTTTTGAGATTTCTCTCGTTTACTAGTTGCCTAACAGAGTTCCACATATCTGTACTTACTGGTGAACTGATACATCTTTAATAATAAAGGACATGCTTCTAGTTATTTCTGTTCATTGTGTTGTTTGTCACCATTTTCTTCCCAAGTATTATATCCATATATCATTTATATTGCATTAGTCTATATTACTTCACTACAAAAAAAACCCAAATTAGCGACTAAAATTAGCGACGGAAACTTTGCAGTCGCTAATTAGCGACTAATTAGCGACGGAATAAGTAATTAGTCGTGAAAGGGTAATTTTTTCAATTTTAGCGACGGATTAGCGACGGAAAAAGAGCCGCCGCTAAATTTTGGCGGTAATTGCGACTGTTAGTCGTTTTGTCGCTATATGGAATTAGCGACGGAATATATGGAATTAGCGACGGAAATTGCCGTCGCTAATTCCCCTTTTTTTTGTAGTGCTTGTCACTTGGTGTTTCTGCAGTACCCAACAGACTGAATCAAATATTCATTGAACAATTTATTATTAGTAGTATTATTAGAAAATAATTAACTTAATAATTTATTTGAGGATTTTAGTAGTATTAATTTTTTCAAGTAGTTTATTATTAGTGTTATTAGTCTTAGCAGGAATATTGTTAAATAATAAAATAATATGATTTATTGTTATTAGTATTATTAGAAAATAATAAACTTAACACTTTATTATTATTATTATTATTATTATTATTATTATTATTAATTTGTATTGTTGTTATTATTGTTTTATTTAATTTTTTTATATGCTTTAAAAATTACTGACCCGATGGAATATTAAATTTCGTCAAAAAATTCTAATTTTTTTTTAATTTTTTAAAAAATTCCCGACGGAATTTAAAATTCCGTCGGGAAATTACCGACGGAATTTTAAATTCCGTCGGTAAATTCTGAAATTTTTTTTTATTTTTTTTAATTGCCGACGGAATTTAATATTCCGTCGGCAATTTTCCCGACGGAATTTAATATTCCGTCGGGAATTTTTTTTAAAAATAAAAATATTTTAGAATTTCCCGACGGAATATTAAATTCCGTCGGGAAAATTGCCGACGGAATATTAAATTCCGTCGGAAAAATTGCCGACGGAACAATATTTCCGTCGGGAAAATTGCCGACGGAATAAAATTTCCGTCGGCAATTTTTACCTACGATCACATTGCCGACGGAATGCAATTCCGTCGACAATTTCATTTCCCGACGGAAAATCTGAGATTTCCGTCGGAAATTTTCGTCGGGAAAAAAATAAATTCTTGTAGTGTACAAAGATAGTCGCTTACAAGTTATGACGATGCACGTTCATGAAGCATTCTTGTCACGCTAAACATGAAATAATTGAAACAGTTTTAAAATAATAAAAGTTTTCTTTTATTGAAGGCAATAATAAAATAGAAGTTAATTTCTTGATACGTACGAGTTCACAGTATTTTATGAGTTGTCAAATGCACTTCTTTCTTGTAGCCAAATATTAAGCCAACCATTTTATTTAGAAATAATCTTTTTTGAGCTGAGAGAAGCATGGCTTCCACAAATCACTATTTTTAATAAATAGCTACAAGATATTTATTCTGTTGGATCTATCAAAAATTGGGTTTAGAATCGCATTTACTATTACTAGTAGTAATATTTGTTTTTGGGCCAAAAATGCATATTTCACTTTGAGCTTTCGAAAGCCCAACTATGCTCCATGAATAATTAAAGCTCAACTTGGAAACAACAAATAGATTTACCAGAAAATCATCTTTTAGCTATCCCCAAAAAAGAATTAGATTCGAAATTTCTGCAATTTAGAGGTTAACACAGTTCGATTTTCAGTTATAATCAAACCGGATCGAAATAACCGAACATTGAAATTTGTTAAAAATTATAAACCAAAATCGAATTGAACTTTAATATTAATTGAAATTCAATTGTATCACCAACCAAAACTAAATCGATTTACAATTTTATTATATAAAAATAATGTTGTTTTAAAAGTTTTAATTTATATCTTATTATTATTATTTTCGGTTATTAATCAAATCCAATTAATTAACGAATGATTATTATTGTTGTTTTTGCCTTCCATAATTTGTGCTACTGCTGCCTATGGAAGAGCATTAATATATACAATTCAAAATATCATTGCTGTCATCACAAACTTAGCTGTAGAAAATTGGAGTTGCTCTTGATTCTGAATCAAAATGACAAATAAAAACAACATTCGAACGTAGAAACATGACTGGTGCAGCAAAAACGCAATCACCAAATGGATAAAGAATTTTTTAAGACTATACACCTTCAGTTTCTACGTTTTTGACCTTCCAAAGTTGTCCCGTCTTTTAGAGTTTCCTACGCATAACTCTCCATCCAAGACTGAAGAGAGATTGTTGTGGCATATCAGTCATCGAGTAGCACAGGCAGCGTCTTGCATGCAAATAACGTTGGTGATACCATGGTTCCACCATCAATGAACTACAGAAATAGGGGAATGATATCATTACAAGAACTAATCAGTTAAAACCTTCACATTCTAATTTGTGAAAGGTCGAAGCTTTTTAATACCTGGTACGAATAGAATAAGTCTTCTTCAACACAAACAGCAGTTTTAGGGATAAACTACCCTTCCTATCGGTCTCACCATCTATTTCGCTCCACTCAGATTGGTAGCCTTTTAATAAATGTCTTACCGGCATGTGACATTCAATGGCAGTAGCAAAGTCTTTAATTCAAACTCCGCAAAATCAACTGATCCATATTCAATTTCACCTCAACAATCACATGCATTCAAATCCTTTCTTATCCAATCCTCTGCCCGCATAGAAAGCTGTTTGCTGACAATCATTGAGCTATACATTGTCACGTATACCTGCAATTAGTTTTCAAAAAATTAAAATGAAGAATTAAGGAATATATATATATATACTGAAATCAAATTTTCTGATGAGACATCCATAATAAGAGAACCCAAAGCTTTGAAGGAGCTTCAACAAACTAATAGAAGACTAAAATCCCTTCGAAAAAAATTTCAACTTTCTCGAAATTCAAGAAAATATTTGCAACCAAAAAGAACTCAGATATTCATCTAGCAATAAAAGAAACCAAGAACTTTCCTCGCAGAGAACCGAAATGTGAATCACATGGTTTCAGGAAAATTCAATTAATTCTCAGATTAAAACCAATCCAGCTATATTATAGCAAAAAAAAAATAGACATCGCAATAACATTAGAAGATTTTAGAAAGCAAAAAAGAACATACCTTAGATGATTGAAGGAAGCGTGCCAACTTGTACCCTTCTGGGTGGCTATATGGTTCTCATTCCTCTGCAACCCCACAAGCCTATACATGGTGGAAGGTTGATGAATAAAAAAGGTATGAACTTTGAGAATAAAATAGAATTGTATGATTGAAGGCTGAAGGGTTTCCCTCAGTTCCGCCTATCACTCGAATTTACAGTGGCGGATCCGGCGGCGATGGAAGGTAACATATATCTGTTGAGCAGGCGGCACTGTACTAGACGGAATGGCTACTCTATCTTCTTACCATTATATCCATGCCATAAAATTATAAATATTATTTAATGATGATAAATGCTAATAAATTAATTAATTTGGAAGCTAAAACAGTAGATCACAAACCTCCTTTAATACTTAGGCAATATGCTCGTCCATAATTTTTTTAAAACCTCCTTTAAAACTTAGCGACCGATATTTCCATCGGTAAATGAATTAATTGCCAGCAGCTTGGTGATTGGTAGTTTTATAGTTTTAGCGACCGATTCCGTTGGTCTGTCGGCCAATTTTTCAAAATAAAATTTCTATACTCAAATTGGTAAATTCAAACAAAATCAATTAGAAATTTGTTTTTCTTATAAAAGGAATAAACATATTTGGAGCACATTAGTTTTTATAAAATAGTTTTTATAAAATAAAATAAAAAATATTCAAATTCAGTTGACATAAAGAATATTTAAGTGGCTCAATCATTTGGGTGATCTTAAAAAAATATAGTATTTTTAATTTATTGGATAATAGTTGTCAATGTAGTTATGCTTAAATTTCATATGATTCATTATATATAAAGATTTATCAACTTAAAAAAAATTATATATATAACCGTATAAAAAATAAACCTTAATTAGAAGTGTAGCCTCACACATATGACAAATTACATTGCAAAGAAGACTTAGGACGTAACTAGGTCTCTTGATGGCAGATGCGCTGACAAACTAATAGATAAGTTGATTAAAGAAAAAAAAAAATGCTAATATCAAATCTCAGTAATCTAAATCAATATTTGTTTGCTCTTAAGGTCAATTGCTTACATGATTATGTAATCTAGATTTTAATCCATGTCATCGATTTGGTCGGTCACTAAATTTATATATAGATATATATGAAAGAACATGTGGCATAATTTTATAAACAAGTTTGTACCCAAAAGAAATTTGCTTATGTATTACTCTATTCATTTTATATTAGGTGTCATTTTATAATATTTTAATAAAATTAAAAAAAAAAAAGCATTAATTTGGGATAATATTCAATATTATTTTTTTGTTGGGCTGAGTTCGAACTCAGCTCAGAACCCAACAAGGATCATAGGACGAGAAATCAAAGGCCCGGCACCTCTAAGATTTGGCGCGTGAACAAATGGACGCTCATAGGAACCAAGTAGATAAGTCTATAGGCTATCCGATTGGACTGATGGAATATCCCCTTCAAAAAGTCCACTAGCACACGCCTTATCCTATATTATCCTTGCTCCACGTCATGTCAATGGAAGCTACTCTGACACTAGGATAGGCTACTCAAGTGAACTCCTTCTCCCATATAAATGCGAGGCCCTTTGGCGCCTAGGTAACACAAAACAATTCAGCCATAGAACTTACTTCTCTTTACTTTCTCCCTAAAAAATACTATTGATTTAAGTTTTGGAGTGCTAACGCCCGACAAAAACCAGGCACACTCTCTTATAGGAATTAAGCACGACGAGTCCAATTGCCTCACATCCTGACCCGATCGAAGCTCAACTTCTCTGCCACATCGACCTCATTCTCTTATAATTTCTCTTGAATTATCATTTGGTACTTTCGTTGAGATACCACGGCAAGATCAAGCAGACCCGTGCAAGCTAAGTTAGGAAAGGATGGTTCACTTGATGTGGATCAAAGTAAGCCGATGTCGACAGATGGACAGGATGAACCTCAAGAATCCCCCACCATTACTAATTTGACTTATGAAGGATTTTTTACACAACTGAATGATACTCTAGCCGCTATGAATGACGTAATGGCCATTATTGACAGCTTTGGCGAAAGTATCGTGTAATCCTTCCAGATGGCTTAGCAGCCTTAGAGCTTAAGGATAAGCTAAGAGAAGATTACCGAAGAAAGGAAGAAAAATATTCGCGCTAGCAACAACAAAAAAGGATCAGTATCCGCTACGAACAAGACAAAACTTTAAAGGTTCCTTGCTCGTGGCCATTTGCTCCGGCTCTTGAGAAGTTCGTAATACGGTAAACGATGATCAAGACACCACGAAAGATTCGAAGGGGAAGCCTTGAATCCCCACTACCTATAAAAATGCTAAAGATTGATGTCAAAGGTCCAAAAGAAGGAGGCCATGGCAGATTCGGGCATAAATATGCTTGTGCAATAATCAAGTCGCTTGTAGAAGTTTTTCCCACAACTTTCACTGACGAAGCTTTGGGACTGACTTATCCTTTCAAGCAGGCTTTGTGATCTCCTTATAACGGATTTACCTATATTCAGGTAAGAAATACGACCTGTGAGCACTCGACATATACTTTAAAGAGGTCGAATCGCGAGATGCAGTTTCCAACCTGTGCCTCTTGTCCAATCCAGCAGATGTATTCAGATTTCAAACCACGTGGGTGAATAGGATATTTAAATGCCATAATTCATGCCCAATAGTACCAATAGGAGGAAAGAATTCGAGCAAAGAGGCTCCAAAGCCACAACTGTAATTCGGCAGGGCCTATATTTCGAAACACCCCAACCAACTTGGAAAGATAAGCTCCAACCTTCCTCCATGGAAACAAGTGAGTACAACACTATGATGTGGAATGATAAACGTGAACAATGAGATTCAATAAAAGGCAACATAGTTATATGTGTCGGGAATGCCACCAAGGCACCCTTAAGCATATGAGAAACATGGTGAACTCTCAGTTGTTCAAACGACACAAACCGATTTGAGGTCCAGGACATATTTGATTGATAGCCACTTTGAAGGAGACAAAAATGTCACTCCTCAATTCGGCAAGAATGCGAGTTTATCCTTGTATAAAAGGCAAGCTGAGGAACTTATAAGACCCCATGAATGATTTTCAATCAAAAAGTCACCTTGGGGATGTTGATTCCTTCACCTATCCGAGCCAAAATGAAAAAGATAGAGAACCGCGCCTTTGTCTAATTAGTCGAAAAAAAACCCCAGGGGCGCTGAAGAGCCACCCACATATGCAGTAAGAAAAATGGCCGCAAGGAGCTAAAATCGTGTTAAAGTAATGGCATAAATGGGGGCGTCACCTCATATACCAAGCCAATGAGCACCACCATTCAATGGCGGAGCAGAAGGACAAGCAAAAAAGACGTTCGCTTCTTGCACAACATAGGATCCGTTGAGTTGCCAATGCACAAATGGATTGGATGCCTCCCAGAAGAGACACTGGAGAAGGTATGAACATCGATCGATTAGCGAAAATGCTGGATAAGGCAATAAAGCTTTGATTCCTTCAGAACTTACAAGAGAAGAAGGTTGCAGAAAAGAGCTTGGACTCCTCACAAATCTTGTCTATCGAAAGAACATCCCGACAAAACAAGACAGTCAGAATCCTTCTTAGTCCAAGTTAAAACGAAAGTAACCACGCTCATTCTAAGTTAAAACGAAATGAACTGTGTTAGGTGCTGATGGAGAGCTCCCTGAGTGCAGACTCAAGAATACTTAGAAAGTCCATTTCGCTCATATTGGAAGCAATCAAAGACTCGGAATATGGTGAACACGACCACGTTAGTCAGACTCGATCGCGATCTTAATAAGTGGATTGGTAGAACCCTCCACAAAGGCAGAACTAGAGTTAGACGGTCCGTAGGAGAAAGAAAAATGCCTAAATAAATAAGAAATTCCTGATTGGATCTAGTATGTTCTAGAGGGGAAATTGAGAAATGCCCCTAGCCTTGACCTCAAGCTCCAGCAAACCTTTATGCTAAGACGGAGCCATTGCCACTAAAGATGGAAGAAACGATGCATGCCCCCTTGAAACAAGTCATGGGAGGACAAAATAGAACACCCACAAAATGAGTCTTCGCGGATCAACATCACAAAACCTAAAGATGATTCAAGGCAGGTGGAGAAAAGACTATGCAAACTGATTAAAAAAGGCCATCAAGCCAAATTATCCACTAAATGTTGCAAAACAAACTTGAATCAAACCGTTAATGACTTGATATTCACTCGAGACATCCTGCTCTGGTAAATCCCAAAGCTCTCGGTTGTTCAAAGATTGCAAAGGCGTCTACATGACACCATGTTTACAAACACCTAAACGAGGTACCTTTTGTAATATTGTATGCCAATCAAATTGATTACTGTCTATACAAATTATATATCCTAAAGACATTGGAAAAATTCGAGTTAGCCACTCATGTTTATCCCTTAAAAGAAGTGACAAAGTCACAATATGATCATCGAGTTTGATGACTCTAAAAGACGATCGGGGTAAAACTTACTTCAAAACGGTCCATAGACCCTTGACAAAATCAAGCACGTTTTGAGGAAAGAAATATCCTCCATGTGAAAAATCCACTTTAGAGAAGTTGACAAGATCTTGAAAGACAGAATTACAGTAAAAGATCAAAACTTGAGGATTCCTAGCGCTTGCAATCTTCGATCGTAAATAATTCGCTTCGATCGATAACTCTCAAAAGCCGAAACATCTAATCCTAAGTCATTCACTCCGGTCAATAACTCCTGAAAGTCGAAACATTCGATCGTAAATAATTCGCTTAGGTCAATAACTTTTGAAAGTCGAATCTATACTAACTGGCTCCCGATCGTCTGAGGCAGGCCTTAAGAGAATTCTGAGGCCCTTCAATAAATGTTGTATTCCAACCAAAATGGTTATTGAACATACTACAAATCATTCCTAGAGTAATTACAAAGTGACAACGATTTGATCACCTACAAACAAATCATCGGCCGAATTTAACAATCAATATAATATGATCAGAGAAGTCAATGGACTCCTGAAGAATGAACCACAACTCAAATAAGAAAAACCTTCAGTTTTTGCACTACAATCGAAACGATAGACAAGATACGAAGTTATTTTTTGCGCTCCAATCGAAACGATCCAGAAGATGCGAAGCCATCCCCGCATTTCACCTCGATAAATGAAACAGATCACGTTGGTTAAACCTACTCAGATCACGTTATCCGATCGATTAGTTACTTAAGAGAATCAATAAATTCAAAGGGATGGTTACCAATTACAATTGTCCAATCGGTTTAACTAGGAAATTGTTAAAGCATACATTCCTTACGAATGAATTTGAAAAAAAAAAGTATCTCGATTTAAAGGATCGAGATCACCTACAACGGTTCGAGGATTAAGGAAAAAGCAAAGGGAATTATCAGCAATAATACAATCATTTGCCGGTTATGACTATCCGATCGGGTCTATTGGTTATTACAAACTTTGATTAAATACCGAAAGTAAATTAGATTAATTATGATTATCCAATTAATTTAATTAAGTAAACATTACATGTTAGTGCTACATGAAAGAGAAGCTAAAGGAGGTTTTATTTCCTCAAATTCCAAGAAACAATACAAGAAAGAAATAATTTTCTAACTTTTGAGAGAAGGCCAAACATCTCCAATAAATGGCGTCCTTTAGAAAAGAAAATGAAAGGGATGCAAAGGACCAAACATCTCCTGTCGGGGTGAAAATTGTCAGGAGCTCCTAGCGCACATTCTCCTCCTTCTTCTCCTTCTTCTATTCTTTAGCTCTATACCACTGTCTCTTTAGATTTAAGAAGTGGTGCAAAATGGAAAGTGGGGAATGAAGTAACAAAAATGGAGAAGAAAGTACCCCCATGGCTAATTACCTATTTTCAACAGGTAATGCCATAAGGAGGGAAATTGCATCAAGAAAATCATACTCATTCATCTTCCTAAAATGGGAAATGCTTCAGGAAAGGAAAAGTGGGAAGATTTTTGGGTGTTTTGAATCCATGGCAAAATCTTCTGAGGAACAAATGGAAGCTTAGGAAGAACAGGGAACTATGTCATCCATTTATAGAGGCCTTTCCCAAGCCAGGGAACCGAAGTGACATGACCACATGGCGATTTGGGATTGCAGCATTTGAAATGCATCCAAGAGCAAGAAGTCACCATAATGAGTGCAACTAACGAAGCATCAACAAAGCAGCAAAGTTGGAAGGAGAAATAGCGTAAGCAAAAAACAACAACAGGTTTAAAGAGAACCCACTTTAATGCATAAAGAGATAAATACAAGGGAATAAACGCGGCTCAAGCTGGCCGAATCGACATAGTTTCTATTTGGAAAGATTTACCCTCTTAAATTTGATTGGACTAGTTGGGAAAAAATGATAATACTCAATATTATCATTTGTTGGGCCTGAGACCGAACTCAGCACGAGACCCAACAAGGATCATAGGACGAGAAATCAAAAGCCTAGCACCTCCAAGATTTGGCACATGAATAGATGGACGCTCGCGGGAACCAAGTAGATAAGTCTGCAGGCTTTCCCATCAGAATGATGGGACGTCCCCTTCAAAAAATCCATTGGCACACGCCTATGTTATCCCTGCTCCACGTCACCGGAACCTACTCTGACACTATGGTAGGCTGTTCAAGTGGACTCCTACTCCCATATAAATGCGAGACCTTTTAGCGCCCTAATGCCTGGCAAAAGCCAGACACACTCTCTTGCAAGAATTAAGCACGACGAGTCTGATTGCCCCTCATCCTGGCCTAATCGACACCAGCTTTTCAGCCATATCAACCTCATTCTCTTTTAATTTTTCTGAAATTATCAATTAGTTTTACATTTTATTAATTTGACATTTAAGAAAATATATTTAATTAATTACTAATATTTCAAACAGACTGTATAAAATTATTTTATTGCTGTTGGAAGGAGGCGGATGGATCTTGGTGGAGTTATACACCACTTCTCTAATATCTCTACTCAAAAGCATTATTTTAATAAATCCCCCAATTAAAAATCTAGTTTCAGAAAGATCCATTAGATTTATTGCAATTTTAAATTACCTAGGCATTTATATAAACTAATAGTAATAGAATTTCGTACGGCATCCAACATAAAGCTAGAGTAAAGGAATTAAGGAGGTGGACAGATTGACATAATTATTGAGAATAATATTCGGTGATACTTGTTTGCATAGTTGATGAAATTCGAATCTAACATTCATTGGTCAGGCTTAAACGGTCGAAGGTTTTTTCTTTTTTTGAATCAACGGTCTAGGTTAGATTATGTTAGGAGTTTGCATATTTTCTAAGCCAAATTAATGGGCTAAATTTCTCTGTAAATAGAAAATTAGGGTCTGTTTCAATTATGAGTAAAATGGTCTCCGTGGTAAAATAGAGACAGTGTCATAATTGAAAGACCAAAGACTATATTTGATTAGAAAAGCAAATTTATTCTTAATGTTTCAATTAATGCAATAATATTCTTCGTATTTTAAAATTATTCATAGTGATGAATTCAATTTTTTTAATTTTGAATAGTTTATTGTGATGATGAAAACCAAATCCAAAAACTTATTGGCTTGTTGCATTGAAGATATCATAATAAATTAAATTAAAGTAATTTTTCCTAACTTGAAAACGACCAATCTTGACATAATTTATAGTAGCCACCTATTCCATAAAATATTATTAATACGAATACGAACTTGTAAATACTAAGCAGATGGGAATACAAATATAAAAATAACATGTTGAAACAAAAAAATAAAAATAAAAAAACACACAAAGTGATAAAAAAAAACAACAACTTTATCTGCACTATTTATTTAATGTCAAATAAATTTTTACTAATAAAAATATAAAAAGTAAATTTATAAATTATAAATAAAATTATAAACTTTTTTTAATTATACAAGTTGCACAAAAAGAATAGAATTATTAGAATATATATTTGAATTTTTCAATAAATATAATCAATAATAGTAATATATTTCAAGCAATTAGCTTTCGATAAAAAAAAACTTAGTATATCTTTTATCTATAAAAAAAATATGTCGACTCAAATTTAAAAAACACAAATAAAATTTTAATAAATACAAAATTTACTGAAATAAAAATACAAAATAAAAATACCAATAAAACAAATTTCAGATCTCGCTTTAAACTTTACTTGCGTTGCTTACTTATCATGTGATTGTGATTGTGATTATAATATGAAATATTCTGAAAATATAGTTATCTGAACCTTATTAAAGTGGCAGGCACATGACGTTATCATTTTTATTAAAAATTGTGGCTCACAGATTACTCGTACTAAATCTAATAGCATAGTTTAAAGTTACCGTCTTTCCTTGTCTTAGGGAACTCATTCCCTACGCGCAGATAAGGTACGAAGGCATGCGAACCGCTGGATTTTTGAAAGAATCAAGTCACTTTTTTGCACGCGCCTCTTTCTTCCCCCTCTCGGCTAACTGTGAGCGGAGAAAAATAAAGGAAAAATACATTATAATTAGTAGATTTTTTTTATATTGAGTTTTTAAAATAATTTTTTTTATACATTAATTACTTAAACTTTAATTTTAAGTCTTATTTATTTTTCATTCATTTTTTTAATTTATAATTTTGTTCCACTTTATTTTTCTCTTCAAAATACATAAAGTACCTATAAAGTTAAAGTTACTCTAAATGTGATATCGATCAAAATAAATCTACTCTTGAATCTCTCTCACCAAGCCGAACGGCTCGCTTCGGTTACCATGTCCAGTGAAAACGCACGAGATGTGATATTTTCTCACGAGAACGCTCTCGTCGTCGGAACTCGAATTAACAACTTTGATGTTAAAAGAATTTTGATGGACAACGGCAGCGCTGTAAATGCGCTCACTCTCCAAGCCTACAGAGCTATGGGACTGCCGATTGAAAAGTTGAAGCCGAACGCCACCCCGCTGATCGGGCTTGGCAACCTACTATCCCGATAGTGGGATCTGTCGAGCTTGGCCAAGAGGCACTCGCCCATGCCTGCAAGGTAATATTTATGGTAATTAACATGATTTTTGCCTATAACGCCATTTTTGGCAGGCCCCTATTCTTTCAAACCGGAGCTGTTACGAGCATACAATACATGATGATGAAAATCCCAACTAGCGGGGGCGTTGCTATTCTAAGGGGCGACTAGAAGGCATCCCACGAGGCGTATGTCACCATGATCAGGCAGTAGAGAGACGCATCCACCAAGAAACAAAACCTTGAGGGTTAGAGGACAATGCCCGTAGACGACCCAAAGAGGACAATATCTAATCGGGTGCTCACCCTGAGCTATGAAAGCACTCGGCGGTTCGAGTGGGTCCTACTCCCTCAACCCCCTGTAATAATGTATCAAGAATCAAATTCAATAAATAAAGAAATTCTTCTTCATCTCAATGAAAAGCATGTATGGTACAATTTATCCGCTAGGTTTGATGCTCATCCCAAACTGAAAATGCGAAAGTTGGAGTCTATTTGTATGCAGGTCAAGCTAGGATCGACGGTATTCTCAATTCAAAAATACGAAAATTGCGTATCGTCCATTGGCTCATCCGTTAGGATCGACGATATTCTCGATCCGAAGATACGAAAATTGCGTAATGCCCATTGGCTCATCCGTTAGGATCGACGATATTCCCGATCCGAAGATACGAAAATCGCGTAACGCCCATTGGCTCATCCGTTAGGATCGACGATATTCCCGATCCGAAGATACGAAAATCGCGTAACTCCCATTGGCTCATCCGCTAGGTTCGACGTCGATCCCGAATTGAAGATGCGAGGGTCAAACTAGACAAACAGTTTCTCCCAAGTTAAGTGTTGTGCAACAATCATAGATCATAATACAAATTAAAAATGCTAACTTGATGTACGAAACTATTCGCCCAATTCCAAGCTAACGCGAGGCTAAGTGGTCATTCGCTATGCTTGACGTTATAGGGCCCAATTTCCAAAAGTCTAATTCATAACTCGTGCTAGATGACCGATTGATTATGATTTTCCAATCAGATCGGACAAATTAATCACTGGCCTTAAAAGTTATTGATTCTGAAACTTCTTCAAATTCAGGAAGTATCTATGACTAATCAGTTGATCATATTAGCAAATCATATATGATTATGCAAGTTATTGAAAAAGGATAATTTGCAGTTGATCGAAACTTGCAGTTTATTGAAAAAATTTGGTTGCCATTTTCTGACACACCATATTTCTTCTAATTTCTTTCACTGTTACACCAGATTTCTAATTTTTTTAAAAATTTACACCAAATATAAAAAAAAAACAGAAGATGCGGGTGAGAAATCCCCCTGTCCCCCGCCCCGACAGGGAATCCGTCCCCGGTGGGAATTGACGGGGATCCCCGCCCCCGAAAGAATCATGAAATATCAGAGGAAATGATAAATAACCTAGTGTAAGATACAAAATTTTTTGATTTTGCAGTTGTAGCATAAAAACAAAAGACCTTTAGATTAGGCTTAACAACAACGATAATCCCATCCTCCACATAAATATCAGTAACCTCTTGATGGTGAGCATTCGCAACGGTTCTCCCCTTAATTAAGAGCTTTGATGATGAAGATAGTGATAGAATTCCACATCTAGCTTCACCATATTAAGTCCCAACTTCACAAAACTGATAAATCACCATTGATACACGAATGAAAAAGCTCATTTTCTTAGTCAGATTCCTTATCATTCACTAATTGAGTCAGAATTCTTTATACTTCATTTTCTCAGAATACAAACAGAAAGTCAACCCAATTAACTGATCAATCATGAAAGGACCGAAAGAGAAGATAAAAATGGAAAAGGTGGCAGTAAATACCTGATTTGATTGTGAAATTGAAGTAGCAGTAAAGAGAAGAAAAAGTGAAAAGTATAAGAAATTAGAAGCTGAAGCCATAGGGAGAGAGGAGGAACAATAGGTGGCGGATTTACTAGTGTGGAGAAGCAAGAGGCGACTCAGGCGAGGCAACCTGGCGAGTAGCGAAGTGAGGGAGATGAGCGACGACAGCTAACTAGTAAGCGGCGGCGAAGTGATGAGCCACAATGGGACTGGGTTGGGTTTAGTTTCAAGGCAACAAATTATTACGTTTTATTTTATCTGAATATGTATGTATATGTGTGCATGTATGTGTGTGTGTGTATATATATATAATGCAGAATTAATTCGGGCGGGGACGGGGAACAATTCAAGGGCAAAAATTTTTTTCTCCTTACTCCCGCCCCTGCGGGGGAAAAATTTGGGGATTTCCCGCCCGGTTTGGATTGGATCCCCATCGGGAAAGGAAATCCGTGCCCCTTTTGGATAGAGTCTCTAATGGGAAAAGAGAATCCCAGTCCCGTGATCATCCCTACATACAAGCCTGAAGTGGTGGCCAGAAACCAATCAAGGACTGGCTTTTTGAAACCAAAAGAGGCAGTTTAGCTATTGTAATATAATAATTATTCATGATTTATTATTTGTTATTTTCTTTTATTGTATGTATATCAATGTAAAAGAAGGCGTTTTATTTTTGTTTGCACAAATAATTGTCATTGTTGGAAAGAATTCGAAATTTTCACATTCTTAAAGAAATGAAATTTTTAAAATTATTTTTTAGGTAACTACACACTAAATTATTATTATTATAGAAAAAAAACTTCCAACTTTTTTTATAAATTATTTTAACATATATAAATCATAATATTGACTAGAGACTTGCTTTATAATTATTTTCCTCTTTTTTTAGCAGCTAATCACATTTTTAAGTTATAAATATTGCCCTTTCAAAAAAAAAGTTATAAATATTGCACTTTAGCACTAAAGATTATGAACCAATGTTATTGAAACCGGACTGAACCGATTGGTTGGTTTGCCTATATAAAATCGGATTAAAAAAAAATCGGATTGAACCGTCGAACCGGAGAAAATCGGGTTTTTTTATTAAATTGCAAAAACGCTGCCGTTTAATTAAAGTTAAAAAGAAAAAGAAAAAGAAAAAGAAAAAGAAGAAAGAGGAAATCAGGTCGTGAGGGTCTGCCTTTTGCCCTTTTTCATTTTCACTTCACCTGCTCTCTTCCTTCATTGGCCGTCGTCCATTGCAACTCCGAAATCTCACCGTCGCCGAATTTCTGTGCTGGATATTGAAAATCAGTGAGTGTTATTGTTATTCCCCTGCTTTTATTTTCCTGTTGAGTTTCTACTTTCTCATATTTTACTGGGTATGAGTGTTTTGTTGACCAAAGATTTGGCATGAAATCTTGTTCATCTTGAACCATAAGTATTACTGATAAGTAAATAATATTAGAAGGTTTATTTTGGTGTAAGGTAGTTTGTGAATCTTTTATATACTTGGTTGAATTTATATTCTCTTGAAAAATAATTTTATTTTTCTTAAAAATAAAAAGCACATACCAAGAAGAAAATCGTATAAAGCAAACCCCACAAATGCCCTAATATTGAAAATTGTTTAACCAAAGCACAAAGGGATTGAAGTTTAAATTTTGCATGAACGATATATCTATATCTTTAAGCAATATTCCGATTTTATTTTTTTTAATTATGAAAATATTTTTTTACCTAATTTACATATATATAAATATATATATATATATATATATATATATATATATATATAAGAGTCAACAAGTGATGCACGTGCATGAAATGGATATAACTCAATTAAACCAACTCAAACCCTCCTATATTGTACCTCAACTATAATTGAAAAGACCAACATTAAACAGACTGCCTCAAACTTTAGCCGAAACAATGAATGTTTAAGTTTTTTCTTTTTTGATGGGTACAATGAATGTTTTTTGTCTGTTTTCTTTGAAAGTGTAGTAAGAGAAGTCGGTTGGCTTGTTTCGATTTGTTGAGAACGGCCACAAATAACATGAATGAAGCTCAGATGTTGTCCTTCAATCCATTCTAAGATTTCTAAGACATTAGTTTTAAATACTTTACATGTCTATTTTGTATAATCTTGGCTTCATGAATTCTGTTGTTATCACTTGCAAGCTTAGAGCGTGTCATGAGATCAATGAAGTTTCAACTAAGTGATCAATAATAATAGGATAATAAAGGTATTTTCTTGGTAATAAAATCACAGCCTCCATACACAAAACAGAGCAATACATAAATAATAAAACAGAGTATTGATGAATGAGTACTACAGCAAAAAGTACCCAAAAAACAAGGAAGAAACTTTATATGTGATGCGGGATTAATTTCTTCTCTTCATATATGACTAATTTACTATCAGGTGGATGCTAAATCCAGCCTAAACCATGAATGAAATGTGGTTAAATCATGAACTCCAACATCTTCCACTCTCATTTTGCACTTATTTAACTCCCAACTAGTTCAACTTGACACTTTTAAATGCTTAAATCATTGCTAATCACAATTATTATTCATAAATACAAGTTTAAATTATCCATGGGCATTGTTTTTTCCTAGTTTATTGTTAATTTTCATCGAAATATGATGATCGTGATTAAATTTCGTCCTTGTATCAAAAGCCTTTTTCATTTTCTTTTTCTCGCTATTATATGCACTAGTCTCAAGTTTATATTTCCTTCATGGATACCATGCATATATATTTGTTCACTGAAACAAATACACTGCCAAAATCTTTCCAATCCAATTTTTTGGCATATATCTATACAATTCGAGTGATGTTACCATCAAAAGTTGCTTTTTATTTTTAGTTTTATTTTTTTTACTTGAAATTGTGATCTATTTTTTTATGTCGACATGTTTTTTATAACTTTTTTTACCTATTTTTTTATTTATAATGTTATTATAGGAAATAATGGCTGAATTGAATACACCTTCTACTGGAACTGGATCACAAGCTTCTACAACTCCTTCAGAACGTTCAATTAGGCAAAAAAAGGATATTGCATGGAAATATGTCACTGAGGGAACAAATGCACATGGTAGAAGGATATATATTTGTTCGTTTTGTCAAAAGATTGTTTGTGGTGGAAGGATAAACAGCATGAAGCAACACCTTGCCGGGATGAAGCAATCAGAATTCTTGGTCAAACTGCTTTTTCTTTTGGATGTGAACGCAACTGGAATGTGTTTGAACGCATCAATACAAAATCAATACAAAGAAGAGAAATAGGTTGGAGCATGAGCGATTAAATAACTTGGTTTATATTCATTATAATTTGCGATTGAAAAATAGGTATGTTATTTCTAATTCATATATTTAATTATATTTAAATCTTATTCTTTGCATCAAAGTAAATTTGTTATTGTTCATAATTATTAGGTTATCGTCCAAGAAATCTTTTGATCCGATTGATTACAACTCAATTGATAAAACTGAATTTTGGATCATGGAAAAGGAAGGAGAACTTGATTATGATGAGGTTGAGAAAATGCTAGTAGAATTTCCAAACGATGCTGCAGGATCAACTATGACTAGTTTATTTTTTTATATAATTTGTTAATATTAGTTATATTTTATTATATGCTTTTAGTTTAAAATGTTGAATGAATGTGTGAAATTGAATCAAATTGTATGTTCTCTTATTTTTTTTTTTTAGATTTTAATGAGCAGCATGAGTTTAGTGCAAAAGAATATCAAGAAAGTGGTATTGGTAATAGTGATGGAAATGACGACAACGATAATGAGAATGACGATGATGATGAGTGATGAAAATGACTTTTTTTTTTTTAAATATGTATAATGTAGAATGAATTTGTTTAAATGTTTAAAACTTATGTTTGTTGAATATTTAATGTGTTTCGTAACTTATTATTACTATATTTGTGGCATATGTCAAATATTTTGATAGATTTTATTTTTGTTTGAGTGTTTATACAGTAGTATTTATAAAAATTATACTAATTAATAATATTTTAAAAAATAGAAAAAAAATCCAGTTGAACTCGGTCAAACCAAGAACCCTCAACCTTGCCGGTTTTTTATCCGGTCCGGTTTCAGTAACATTGTTATGAACTAATTAAATTGATGTGCAATATAATAACAATGTTTATATATATTAAACACTAAAATAAACTGCTAAAATACATATTCTAATTTTTTAAAGTTTAAAATAAAAATTTTAAGGTCTTGAAACAAAAATCAAAATTAAGCATCACAAAAGGTAAAGTCAACCAAGTAAGTTAGTGCAAGGAAAATTATTAAAGAATATTTATTAATTTAGTCTATTTTTTGGTAATTATATTTAATATGAATCCAAGTATAATACGTAACTATATGCACATTTTCAAATGTGAATAGATACCCATTAATATTAATTATATAATCTAACTAAATTTTCATCAAAGTAATGCTATAAACTAACTAAATTCTAATTAAATATTTAAATGAAAAATAACTATCATAAATTACTAATTTTTAAAAACCTGCTACTAATATAATTATTCATAATCGTACGAAACACTGCTAAACGAATAGTTTCATTTCATACAAAAGCAAAAGCTCCCAAAATAATTGTAATTTTAACATAAAATAATTAATTTCCACGTTAAGAGGCACTGATCTGATCCCAAAATGAATAAACAAAACTATAAAAAGTCAGTTTAACAAAATTTATGAAAATAGTTTTTTTAATTGAAAAAAAATATATTTTAAAAAGCTAGGTAACTGTTTGATAAATAAAATTCAAAATAACTTATAAAATCAAAATAAGTTGTCAATTGTTTGGTAAATGATACGATTAAAAATGTATTTTTAGAATAAAAAATAAAAAAAATGTAAATAAAATTAAAAATAACTTATAAAATTAAAAATAATTGTCAACTGTTTGATAAATGATATGATTAAAAATATATTTTTAGAATAAAAAATAAAAAATGATATATATAATAAATTTTAATATATTATATTCAAAATCTCACTAAAAAATAATAATAATTTCCACTTATTTGAATTTTTTTATTTCACTAAACTATTAAAATCATATATTTTCATATATAATTAAATAAAAATAAATATAACATAAAAAAATTAAAAATATATATATTATTTTTTTAATTAATCATATATATTATTTTAGATGATAGAAAAAAATAGCATAATTATTTTTAACGTCAGATAATTTTATAGGATAGAATAAAAGAAAAAAATAAAAAAAATTATATTAAATATAATTGTTATTATAAAATAAAATAAAAAATATTTTTATCTAAAAAAATATTAAATTTATTATCTTTAAAAGTTAAAAATCAAAATTTTTAAAAAAATTTAATTTTTTCACTTTTTAAAAAATTAATTTTGCTAAAATCAGTTTTTACTAGGGATGAGCAAAAAAACGATGGACTTGGTTAAAAAAAAAAATTCGAAATCGAACCGATGGACTGGTTAACTAATTGTAATGGACTGGTTAATGGTTAGTGTTTTGCAAAAACCGATATTAATGGACTGGTTAATGATTTTTGACTCATATGACCGGTTAAACGAATCGAAACCGAATAGTTAATTTATTAATTATTTAATATGCACATATTTATTATTTTTTATTATTTCTTGATTTATCAAATTTTCAATAATGAAAATCAGAATATATTCGAAAAGTTATATAACAATTTATCATAATTAAAAATTATCATGTACTTTTTTTTAATTATACTAATTATTTTAAAATTTTTAAATTTTTTTAATTGGTTATTAGTAAATATAACAATTTATCTAATTAAAATTGATTATGAACCGGTTAATTTAATCACTTATTAAATATTAATTTTTAAAAATAAATTTGCTTATATTTACCAAATATTTTTATTTTAACAACAATAATATTATATTATAGTGAAAAAATTTTAATTCTTAAATGTTTTGAACATTTTAATTTTATTTATAAATATATTTTATAATTATAGTGGTTAATCGAAAAATATTAATTAATTAATCCGAAAATTTAAAATCGATTAACTGATTAATCGATAATAATGATCTAATTAATAATTAATATTTTTAAAAAATAGATTTTAATTAACTGATTTGTTTTGAATTTCGTGCCCTGAGTCTTTACTAACCTCTTATTTTTTAATTTTTTATCACTTAATGAGCTTTTTCTTGCGCGAAAAAGCTGTGCCAAACGGGGCCAAAGTAGGCTGCAAAGTCAGCTTTTGCTTAACCACCCACAGTCTCCCTCTAAATTCTTAATTCTTAATTCTTTCCGTTTCGCTCTCTTTCAACTGTTTCGCTTTTGCTCACTCCTCTGCCAGGAGAATTTCAATGGCGATAGAGGGCGAGTTCCCGTTTAGAATTCTGGCTCAGGAGACTGAGTCTGATTCTAAGCCAACAGACGCCGTCCTTTTCTTCGGATTAAGTTTGGTGCTTGGGATTGCGTCCAGGCATGTCTTTCGTGGAACTAGAGTTCCTTATACTGTTGCTCTTCTCCTCATCGGCATTGCTCTTGGATCCATAGGTTTCTTTATCTCCGTTACAGCTTAATTCTTCTCTTTTTCTACCTTTCTGAGTTTTTTTGTTTTGCATCTTATTTAGCTCGTTCTGATTTTTCTTTTCTTTTTTAATGGAGAAAGTTAATGCAAAATTTTAAGATCACTGATCATCTGAATGAAATAAATCTCTATGATGCGTTCAATAACTTTAATTGCTGGTTATTACCTAATCAATAAGTTATGTGCCGTTATTGCTTGTTTTGGCACTAGATAAAGTATCTCATGGATCAACTTTATACTTTATATTTTTGCCTCTGTTGTTTCCTTTCTGTAATTCATTGTTCATGACACAAAACGATAGACCTCGCACTTTGGAGAAATTTCTAGGCACTATATTATATGATACTTTGCTTAGTTCTATTTCAACTAACTCACCTTTATTTATGTTTTGACTTTGATGGTGTTTGTTCTTTTGTAAGAGTTCAATCTAAATTTCTTTCACTGAAAACTTTGTTGATTATAAGTAAATATTAAGGCTAAATTTACGTGCAGAATATGGTACAAAGCATCGATTGGGAAGGCTTGGGGACAGCATTCGCATTTGTAAGTGTTATCAAGGACTCTTATTAATTTTAGCTTACTAAACATGTTTAGCTACAAAAATAAAATGCTGTTGTCACATGCCAGGGGCAAATATTGATCCTGACCTGTTATTGGCTGTTTTCCTTCCTGCCCTTCTTTTTGAGAGTTCTTTCTCAATGGAAATGCACCAGATCAAGGTTGTTTCTTCTCATTCTTTTTAGTGTTTGAAAGCTCTAGTTAAACGCTAGCCTAATTAGCCATAAATATCAAATTATACACAAGCACATTGGGAGTTTTGGACTAAATCAAAGTTTTCTCTGATTCAAGGAGTCTAGAGGTTACTATGGTGGTGAAAGGGAAAGTTACTGGTTTTATTCATTGATTCGTACCAGCTAGTAATGATCAAATAATGTATGCTATAGATTTGTATGATAGCTGTGCTCATTAGCAATACTATTTGGGAAAAGTGCAGATTACTTTGAAATAAGTAATATTACGAGGACAACTCCTCAAGCATTGAAGGATTGAAATATAATGAGCGTAAATTTTAAGGTATGCAACAGCTGTTTCCTAGAAGAAAACATTAGTAACCGGGAGTGAATGTGAAAAGCCAATTTATCAAACCCTGTTTTATGTGAGTGGGGTCCTAGGACCAGTAGACTACTTTGTACCTGTTAACAAGGCATCCTTATAAAGATCTGTTTGGCTTTCTACTTTATTTTATTTTATTTTTATCACCATCATTATTTTCTTCTTAAATGATTTCATTACTAGAGTTTAGTTGATCAATTTTTAGACTGAAAATAACTGACACAAAATTAGCAACCGTGGAAAAGGTGAAAGACTAAAATCGAATGTGCTTCAAATAATGGCATTTTTGCAAAAGCAAACATGAAAAGGTGTCATCTATATGATTTTATTGAGTCAACTGACTAATTTATTTTCTAAATAATCATAAAAATCAATATTCATCCAATCAAATGCATCTTTATTTGGTGAACTGGATTATTGCTTATTCTTCACGGAGATGCATAGAAATGAAGCAAGCATCTTAAAATGCCCTGAATGTGCATGTGGATATCATTAATAAGTTGGTATTCCTCTCATATTAGATTCCATAGTAACTTGTCAAAATTATGTACGTTATTGTAGATTGTTATGAGGGCAAGTGTCAGACAGATGAAACACAGTAGTTGCACAAGTTGTGATGTTTCAAAACATTTACTTAATTGTGCACTGGTAAATAAAGGGGTTTATATCACATTGGACTTCCTCTTGGTGTATAATAAAACTTTATTGATTTAAGGGAAGGAGGGAGAACTTTAAAGTCAGTGTAATTTAAAGGCACAGACCAAGAAATATTCAATGGTTATGCCCTGGAAATGCTTACAAACAGTGTAATTTAACATTCTTCAGATTAAAACAAAGCATTCTTAAGGAATCCCCTTTTCTTCCCCTTGTTGGTGCATCAGGATGTGGATGAGCTATGTTATAGGCTGTAACTCTTTTGTAGTCTTCTTCCATAATCCCTTGAACTTACCCAGCGGGATTCGGACTTGAGACCTCTTCTCAGTGGAAATCTCTACCCTTTACTGTTGCCTTGGGGACTTCCTGAGGTTTTTCTCCTCTAGTGCCATCCGTTTAGTTCCCAATACACATATCTACCTTGTGATTTTAGCATAAGGGATGCTGATGTGAGAAACCGAGGAAAATTGAAGTTCTGGCCCCCTTGAAGAATGATTAAGCTCACTATTCATTGGCTGTATTTATGAGGAAAAGAATTTCATTGAGCTGGTGTACTTCTTGATTTATACCAAATAAATTTTGAATCCTGCTTCTTAAATATGTTTCTTATACTTTATTTTTTTTACGAACACATATATAAGCAGATCTGTTAAAATAAGTGCCAAAATAATTTACTACTTTGAATGAGGTAATGCAAATTATTTCTGGAAGAGATAACTTTCCTCAAATTGACTGCTACGCATGAAAAAGGACAAACAAATTAATGATACTTCTAATAAATGTGTACATGCATTCTTCGATGTGTGCCTTGTAAGCAATTAGTGTCTACAGGTGTTTCAAACCATCTTTAGTTCACTGTTTGGTATTAAAACTATCCATGCTGTGTGTTTGTTAAAATCTGAAAGTCATTTGTCAATAACTTAGAATCTTTAAATAATCTATTTTAGCACAAAACCATGCCATTTGTATATTGCTCAATAACCATGGAAATAACCAACTACTTTTGTAACCTACCTTTTGAGCTTAGATTTTTTTTTTCATCACTATCACCTGTTGGATCATAAGCGCATTTCCTTCATCCTTGAATATGCAAGATATGGTCTATTATGGATTATGTAATCAACTAGTCATGTCCCTTTGACCTATTTGTGTTTAATTCCGTGGTTCAACAAACTGAGAAGTAGCCATACTCAGCCGCTTTAAATGATCATCTACTTCATGATTGAAGCAGTTCAGAAGGGATTCACAATTTAAATGCATAAACTATGTAGAGAGATACTAATTTATTCTTGGTTCAGTGTATTGGAAGGAGGAATATGGATCTTGGTGGAGTTATGCCTCCATTGTGGGAGGTTATTTCCTTAGATGCAGGGATGCTTTCTAACTCCCTTTCTTTTTCTGGTTCCCTATTGATTCATTATTACTTTTTATTTTTGATGTCTTATTTACTTGTTTGGCACCACTCTTTTGTTTTACCTTTTTAATAAGAGAACCTTTAATCTTTATCCGTCATACTCTTGCTTTACTTGAAGCATTTGATGAAAATTTTGAGTTTTCTTTTACTTTTGAGTAAACAACTGTTTTTATCTATTGATATCAGAGATGCATGCCGCAAATGATTCTGCTTGCTGGTCCTGGAGTTCTGATATCTACATTCAGTCTTGGATCTGCTTTAAAGGTATTCCACCAGACCATAAACTATATTTTAATCTGTAGTCCGGTTGTTATAAAATTAAATGTTCAGTGCTATGCTGCAGCTTACTTTTCCATATAATTGGAGCTGGAAAATATCATTGTTGCTTGGGGGACTTCTAAGTGCTACTGATCCTGTAGCCGTTGTTGCTCTGTTGAAAGAGCTGGGCGCAAGTAAAAAATTGAACACAATAATTGAAGGAGAATCCTTGATGAATGATGGGTACCATTTTTTTATTGATCTTATTTTCTTATATGATGGAATTTAGTTTAGTTGGGAATTTGAGCAAGTGAATGAAGAAACCAGAGGATATGCACCACATTTGTTCCCAGATAGTTTGGGTCTTATCATGTTATTTATATTTTCATTCTTCTCTGAGTGCACCTAATTCATGTGTCCAGGACAGCAATTGTGGTCTATCAGTTGTTTTATCGAATGGTCCTCGGAGAGAGCTCTAATGCTGGAAAGATTGTCAAATTTCTGACACAAGTTTCACTAGGAGCGTAGGTTTCAGTTGTCACTACTCTGTATTGATAAGACAATTTTCTCTTGTTATAAGATTCTTTTCTTGGTCCAGTGTAGGCATTGGTCTTGCTTTTGGAATTGCATCTGTGCTGTGGCTTGGCTTTATTTTCAATGACACAGTCATAGAGATTTCACTGACACTTGCTGTGAGCTATATTGCTTTTTTCACAGTATGCCCCTCTCCATCTTTATTTGATTACATTTTACCATTGTTATTTGTTGACATTGTATGATTAATGAATTGAAAATGTTAGTTGTCACATTTGGGAGTAACGCATAAAATCCATTATTGAGTTTCTATAGCACGACGTGTGCATCGCAGGGTTTTTAAGCTAAAGCTTCCAGTGGAAAATTAAATTCACTTGGAGGGATGAGATTTTGGTATCTATTGTGGTTGTAAAAACTAGACCAGACTGGCTGGTTCAACCGGTATAACCATTAAAACCCTAATCCGATCTGGTCTTGCTTTGACCCTAAAAATAAACCTTTTAAAAACTTGAACTGGACTGTTAACCATCAACCGGTTGACCTGGTCCGATACAAGGTTCAAAATCATGTTACAACTGTGTGTTTTTTCATGGGATCTTTTAAGTTTCTAATATGTGCATTTTTCTCTTTGGTACATCAAAATTATCTTTTTATACTTTGATCCTTTAAATTCATTAACTATTTCATTTTAGTCTATTAAATTTATTAATTATTACACTTTAGTTCACTCGGCATTTATGTTATATATTTAGACTATAAACTCTACTATTATGTTTTTCATTTATTTATGTTATTCCCATTTAAAATCAAATTTAATTTTAAATTTTCTTATAATTATGCAATAATGACTAATATAATAATAATTAGCCTTTAGTTTATCTTCAGTTTATATATACCTATGATAAAACAGAAATATAAATATCTAAACACAATTAAACCATAAATATATAGTTGTTTTTATATTTAAGTTTTACATTTAGATATAATTAAGAACTTCATGTGTGTGTGTGTGTGTACACTTATACATACATAAATGTATGTATATATGTGTGTGTGCGCGCGCGCACACATGTACACACACCTATATAAACCTGGTTGAACCCTGGTTTATTATGGTTAAACCTCCAGTTCTAAACCATTTATTTTCACCAGTTCATTGAATGGTTTGGGTCTGAAAACCGTGGCATCCATTGCTTTGCCATGGAGTTACTAAAAAATATATTTTCTTGTAGTAAACACAATTAGTATCTTATTGAGCGTCTATTGAAATGCATTTGGAACTAGAAAAGCATAGCATGCAATTTTTTTTGCTAATTGATATGTCTTTTGTTATGATTCAAGTTTTCACTCTAGTGCACGGTAAACTTAATTATTAACCTTTTTATGTGACAGGCACAAGAGGGTCTTGATCTTTCTGGTGTTTTGGCAGTGATGACTTTAGGAATGTAAGTTGGCAGACCATCTATAATTTCTTGTGCAACTCAGAGAAATGATGGTGAAACTAGATCATCTTTACTTCAAGATTAATCATGATTACACTTTGAACAGGTTTTATGCTTCGGCTGCTAGGACTGCTTTCAAGGGTGAAGGTCAACAGAGCTTGCATCACTTTTGGTAAATCTGATGCTATTTATCTTGATTGATTTATTCAACAATGATTGTAAAGTTACCTATAAAATATTCTCTAATGATTAGAATGAAACTGAGGACCTGAAGCTATCATGTTGAATACTTGAGAATTATGTTAACTTGCATTTCCTTGTGGGATAGGAATTAATACATGCAGCATGACACTCAATGTAATACTATCTTTGAACATCTTTAACAGCTGATTATAATTTTTTGGTTAGACTGTTAAAGAGGAAGGTGGTGTGGGGAAAGAGTAAAATGAAAAGGAAAAGGAATCTCCTTGTACAACTGACTCACAAGGTAGCCAGAATCTACTAACATAATTTGAGGCATGGGAAATAATACTGCAGAAACATGAAAAATCTCTCTTGGATTTTGTGAAGAATATTTTGAGATAATATATGTGTTGATAAAATGATAAGAGTACCATATTTTGAGAAATAAATACAGATATGCATTGACTAGAAGCTTCTAACCGGTGGTGAAATTAGAAATTTATGTTTGAGGGGCCAACTACACCCATGCACACATATACATATAGGGGCTCATGACAAAAATATAAATAATTGTAGGGATATAGCTGATTTTTTGAAAAGAAATATAGAATTTTATAGACAAATATCTAAGTTAAAATGGTTATAAGGGGGCTCATAACAAAAATGCATAAAATTTAGAAAGGCTATAATTAAATTTTTGAAATGTATGATACATTCTACTTGCAAAAACTTAACTTGGAAAATCATTGGGCCCCCCTTCAGAGCTCAAAATAGTTCTGCCACTGTTCAGTTTTGGCAACACCAAAAGGAGCTGTTTGAGACTTGTAAATAACTGACACACAAAACAAAAATAATGATAAGGAATACATCTTGACAGTAAAACTGGTCATTAGCTATGCATCATTGTGTACGGCCAGAAAAGCACATGCCATATGCATGAACGCGATGGTAGAATTCTTGTTAGTATGCTGTTTTGATTTTTCAATCAAGGATGTAATTCTAATCAATTTGGACCAATACTTTTTCCCAGGGAGATGGTTGCATACATTGCAAATACCTTGATTTTCATCTTAAGGTAAGCAGTCAATCTATAATTTTTTAGCTGGTGCTTGTTTGGTCAACCATGCATACTTGCTCCAAATTTAAGTTTGCTTTATGGTTCAAGATACTTTGTTAATGACTTTGTCATTTAGGATGGCTATAAATGTATTAATAAACATGTAATAATGGTGAAAATCAGACATTATATTTGCTGATCAAGCTGACACTTGACCCCTTGGATCACATTTCTGTCCAAATTGTGAGATATTCATTGAATTGCAGTTGTTCTTGAGATATTAGGTAGATGGATGGATCGAGTTGGGTGGGTACGTAATTATATCATCATCATCATCTTTACTATTACAGGGCAATAATTAAAAAACGATATTGATTCTGATTATGGAAATTTTGTAATCCAAACAAGTTCAAATGGTATTGGATTCCGATTCCATACTGAACCAAATAAGAGTAACCAATAATCATTCCATTCTGCTTCCAATTCCAATTCCAATTCTGATTCCTATGTTGAACCAAACAGATCTTTAGGTTGGACAAGGAAGGAAACAAATGGGATGACTATCAAATCAAGAACAGGTCATAGAGCTCACTTTTGTTTCAATGCAAGGATATTAAATGAAATTGAGATGTTGTCTTAAATGCTTCAGCTTTTATAGAATCAATAAAACTCATATCCGTTGGTGGAACATTATGCATTGATTTCTAGCATAGGAAAAACTCCTATGTTGAACCAAACAGATCTTTAGGTTGGACAAGGAAGGAAACAAATGGGATGACTATCAAATCAAGAACAGGTCATAGAGCTCACTTTTGTTTCAATGCAAGGATATTAAATGAAATTGAGATGTTGTCTTAAATGCTTCAGCTTTTATAGAATCAATAAAACTCATATCCGTTGGTGGAACATTATGCATTGATTTCTAGCATAGGAAAAACTGTTAGCTGAAGCTTGGCAGTGTTCTTATATGTCCTCCATATGAATAAATAAGCTCTTTCATTTGCATTTATGCTTAGGAGGTTTATTTGCTTGTCCATAATGTTTCTGAAGATTTTTGAGAAAGAGATATTATTGATTCTCTTGTGTCTATACAGAAAAATTGAAGCCTACCTAGGAAAGAATACAAGAAAGGCAATATACAAAATAGGGAATAAATCTCCTAATTAGGCCTAAGAATCTGGCCAATTACTGCCTAGATCATTCTAAATCAGTCAACTGTTTTACTTTTAGCTGATTCATCTGTTGTCTTCTTCTTCTTCTTCATCTTCTTCTTCTTCTTTTTTTTTTAAAATTTACGTTTCCTTCTGCTTAAGATTTTAAGTAAAAAAAGTGAGGTTGAGTTGGTATAGAAGGCTTCAAGCCTTATGTAGACACGAAGCTTAATTGATGGGTATCTTTTGAATTTATCACCGCAAGAGGCTCAACAATGTAGAAAATGTTCTATAATCTGTTCAATTAAGCAGCGGACATTCATAATATCTTCCTTGCTGTTATAAATTCATTTAAGTCGCCCTGCACTGTGTCAGATCCATAGTGAAATGTGAAGTTGGTTTTTGGCTTTGCAGTGGTGTTGTTATAGCTGAAAGTGTTCTTGGCAGCGACGACATTTTTCATAACCACGGTATCTCTCACTTTCTAAATTACCTATATTATGTCTGTCTATGCTTATCCATATTTTCCTTTAGAAAGTTTAATTTTATAGTGGGCAATCATTGTAGGAAAGAACAATCTATTTACGGTCACTGATTATGGTTTATGTCTCTTGAGATGGGTCACATGTTCGCTAGTAGACAACTCATTTAAGGTCGATTGATTGGGTTTTAATTTGTGTTGACAAGGAAGTTTGTTCATGGGCTTCTTTGCATACAAGTTAACTAATTATGGCCACATCATAAGGCATGCAGACAACTTAATGCTGGATGCATAATCCAGCTTACGTGAACCTTAATTTTACAATCATTGAGGTCGAAATGTCTGCACTCTGAGTATAATTCCACTCTTCTTTTTCTCAATTGTTCTTGGAGAATATTGCAAACTCCTAGGGAATTATATTTGGGAAAGAAAAATTCAACGGAAAAATAAGCTTTCCTCTTTATGAAAAGAGAATAAAAGAACAAATCAACAAACTTTCTAGGGATTCTCAGTTATTATGCATATTTGCTCGAGTTGCCTACTAAAGAAACAAAATGCCAAATGCCAAGTAGTCATGAAAAGAATTTGATCATATAATAATAATAGATGATTCAGTCTTTTTTCACTGAATGGTTCCAGTGTCCTCTATTCTGAAACCTTTAATCAAAAGTGAGCAATAGAACTTTACCAAGGAAAAAAAAAAGTGAGCAATAGAAGATTCAGAGTTCATGTAGAAACCCATTATAACCGGTAGTCATAAACTGCTATTTCAAATAATATGTGGTGAAATAAGCAAAATTAGATGCCAATTAATATTTTTTTATCATTAGAATGTACAATGGGCAAATAGGAAGAACTATTAAAATGGCCATCACCAGCTCCAAAGTTAACTTTTGGCCAAATTAGTATGTAACTTTCATCACAAAAACAAACTGCACTAAAAGGGCCTCTCTGTTGTTGTTTTTGTTTCAGGACATTCTTGGGGATACCTATTTCTTCTCTATGTGTTTGTGCTACTATCTCGGTTTGTAGTTGTTGGAGTATTGTTTCCATTATTGCGCTATTTTGGTTATGGTTTGGATTGGAAGGAAGCTGCTATTCTCATATGGTCAGGTTTGCGGGGTGCTGTTGCATTGTCGCTCTCACTATCTGTTAAGGCAAGTATAATGGGACTAGGCAATTAATTGCTTTAGCATCAATAAGTTCAACTATTCACATTCCTGCAGGTTCTAATTGATCAGTATGATTTTTCTTGTTTATGCGGAACAAGACATCATTTGTGCTTGTGCAGTTGATTTAATTTGGGTCTCTAGTTTGTGGTTGAGTATTTCTTTGCACACACGAGTCACGGGATATCAATTCTCAACATGGTCAACTATATGGGAAGAAATATTGTAAGCAAAAATGTCTTCATAGGTCTGATGACCAAACATAATCTACAAGAGTAACTATTTGTGGCTTAGATAGTAGATCGATTATGTCAATGGAAATCCACCTGCTTTTACTTTCTTTTCATGTAAATTTTTTTTATTATATTTATGCATAGCCTTCTGATTTTACTCTTTTTTTTTTTAATTTGTGTTAGCGCACTAGTGACAGCTCGGTATATATCAATTCCGAAACAGGAAGTTTGGTAAGTTCTTGGAACATCCGACATTTGTTTCTAAAAGTGCATTATTTTGTCAAGTTGGAAGCAAATGTTAATTCAAGTAACTTAAGTTTATCAATCAATTCATGTTTTCTTGACATTTTTTGCAGTTTGTTTTCTTCACTGGTGGAATTGTGTTTCTGACACTTATTGTGAATGGATCAACTACGCAATTTCTTTTGCATCTTCTTGATATGGATAAGCTATCAGCTGCCAAGGTGAGGTTTATGTTGGCTTCTGGAAAATTATTTTGCCAGAAATGTCCTTTGGGCCTTTCTTTCTTACATGAAAGTATTGTGAAAAATGACTTGTGAATGTATATTTTCTGAGAGCACTTGTACATCAGAATTATAAAGAGTGGAGATACAAAATTCATAATAATTAATGACAATGGACTATCTTTTGAACTTTAGATTAGAATATGTTTGGTATAAGTTAGATCATTAACTTTCGTTCTTCAATCTCCATTATCTTTTATGGAACTCTTCTCTTCATTCAATAATTTTCCAAGGTTAATTTCTCCCTCCTTCTACAGAAACGTATATTGGATTACACAAAGTATGAAATGCTGAATAAAGCATTAGCAGTCTTTGGTGATCTTGGAGACGATGAGGAACTTGGACCTGCTGACTGGCCTACTGTTAAAAGATATATTGGATGCTTAAAGAATTTGGATGGAGGACGTATGCACCCTCATAATGCAACTGAATCTGAGAATAATCTAGACCCAACAAATTTGAAGGATATCCGTATACGCCTTCTAAATGGTAAACCTGTTGTTTCATTGCTACTCTGAGATCTGTCATCTTCATGGATTAAGTATATGAGAATTGAGTTGGTATTACAATAGAAACTCGTGATACACAAGAAAATTTGCGTTTTCCCCTCTATCAATGAATTGCATTTGCCACTAGTTAAAGGTTTGGGTCATTCTCTTGCTTTTTCTGTGCTTTTGCTTATTTCCAATTAATTAATTTGGTCTGGTTTTCTCTGAATTTGTGATCAACATAAGAAAATAGCCTACTAAATTCATTTTCTTCTAGATCTTCACCTATTTGTGTGAAATGCTAATCAATCATTATGCAATTTCTTTTTTGTTCCTTGTGAACAAAATGTTCAATGATTTGAAGCATTTGTCAAAAGAAAGAATTTCAAGTAGTTCGAAAATATGATTAGGAACAAGAATGTTGAATCATATAAAAGTTTTATTTTAGCTGGTATTCTAAAGAACAAAGAAGTAAGATAATGTGTCTCATCATAAATTTGCATAGAAAGAGGAAACCTGAAAGCAATGACTTTGTTCTATTGAGGGGATTTTGCAGATGTTTATGTTTTTTCCTGTTCAAGTTAGAAGCGACATAACTTTTTCTTCTTAAAAGAAATACAAGGGAAATGGGAATGCTGAGATATAAAAGAGTAACAGTACTAAAACTCATGTATATTGTGCCATTTATGTATATGTGCATTGTAATGATACCATTGGCTAAATTTTGCATTTATTGCAGCCAATTTACGGAACAAATCTTTTGAAGTTTTTGTGTAGTGTTTAGCCTTCAAATACTACCTCCTGATTTATAGTGTCAAACTCTCCATCTATTGGAGGACTGCGTTTTTCAAATCATGCTTGAAAGATATCTTGAAGGGAACAAAATACCATCTATTACGTTGCTAACCTTTATACCATTGATATGATGTACCCTATTGTTTGAAATGGATGATGTTATGTTAGACACTTAGGCTGCTGATAGTTACTCCCTGTCTTAGCAGACCTAATGTGGAATCACAGTTTTTCCACTCCAAGCCCATATGGATTAACACAGATTTGTAGGCATGGAAAAAGATGGCCTAGATATAGACCATAAAAAAAGAAGTGTAGTGTGTGTGTGTGTGTGAGAGAGAGAGAGAGAGAGGCATTTACCAAAGTTGCTATAGCATGCATTTTCCAAGAATCAAGATTAAACTTTGAAATGCTTAAGGTTGTGTAATGAGACTTTGATTGCATCAATTGACACTAGCAGCTATCCCTTATTGTAAAAGATGGAAGGCCTACATCTTTTGAATATGTTCTTTTTTGAACTGAACTTCCTATATTTGTTAATAGACTGAGTAGCTAATTTGAGAGACATTTCTCCTACCAGGAGTTCAATCTGCTTACTGGGAAATGCTTGATGAGGGAAGGATAACACAAACCACTGCAAATATTTTGATGCAATCAGTAGATGAAGCAATTGACTTGGCTTCTCGAGGGCCTTTATGTGATTGGAAAGGCTTAAAGTCTAATGTCCATTTCCCAAGTTATTACAGGTTTCTTCAAGCAAGCGTTTGCCCGCGGAAACTGGTTACTTATTTCATTGTAGGTAGATTGGAATCTGCATGCTATATTTGTGCTGCATTTCTACGTTCCCACAGAATTGCACGGCGAAAACTGCATGACTTTATAGGTAACTACTTCTGTGTTATGGCATTATGTGTTCCCTTACGATGCATTGCAAGTGTGTTCAGCATTTCATTTTCATGGTAATGATCAGCACGTTCAAATCGTGAAATCTTTTGCTTTATTTTTTGTTTTGTTGGAGAGAATCAGAGATATTTTCTGTTGATTTGTTTTATTCTGTTTGACACTTTAGTTTATTCTACTTTTACATTTTTATGCAATACGCTGCTCTAAAATTTCTATTACTGGATTCTGCAATTCTTGTCTTGTAATAGTTGTCCTGTACCTATGACCATTGCTAAGGTGATTCTGGAACCAAAATTTTCCTGGATTTCTTCTTTCTCTCCTTCCTTTTTTACTTTTTCTGAATGCGTTAGTAAACAAAGAGATGGAGATATATGCATGAAAGTTTATGGTCCATGTGTATTGGAATTGTTTGCTTATCATTCTCTGAGATCCGCAAGAGATTCTTCTCATTCTCTGAGATCCACAAGAGATTCTTATAATACAAAATTTGGGCAATTGTCGGAAAATGGAGAGTTTGATCATATCACTAAGTATGTTTTACAGTGGCATAAGATATATGAGAGGAAGAAAGTAGTTCCGGAGTTACAACTGGTATCTGCGAGATCTGCAGCGAATGTCACAACTATGGGTTGCGAGTCTGCAAGTCAATAGTGGATTAATCCTGATCTAAATTTTAGGAATATAACTTTCTTCAAAATATGCTGATGCTAATTTATTTAGAATCCTCTCATGGTAATGATGATTATTTGATATGCTCTCAAAATCTGTTGGTGGGATAATTTTCTCTCATATCTGAAATAGTGCTTCGTTCTTTTTCTTTCCTTTTCCTTCTAAATTGTATAAGAAGTTTAACCACTTCCATGCATTTTTACTTCTAGGTGATAGTGAAATTGCTTCTATAATCATCAATGAAAGTGAGGCAGAAGGAGAAGAAGCCAGAGAATTCCTGGAAGAAATCCGCATTTCATTTCCCGAGGTTTGCAAATTTGAATACCTGTGTGTTTTGTTGACATTGGTTGAATTCTGGTTGAATTTATTAGCTAGAACAATGTGGACTATGATGTAAATACTTTTGTTTTGTCCCTACATTTTAGGTAACTGGAGAAATCTATTATCAGTATACTGGTATAATCTTGGCAATATTAGCATCTGAACTAGCTTGGGTATTGGCATCTGAACTGTCTAATTCTTTTTCAGGTTTTGCGTGTTGTGAAAACCAGACAAGTAACTTATTCAGTGCTGAACCACTTAAATGAATATGTCCAAAATCTTGAGAATGTTGGGCTCTTGGAAGAAAAGGAGATGCTTCATCTTCATGATGCTGTACAGGTACTTATGTTTTGTAATATGAGTTCTGCAGCTTCCAGCCAATGTGTGCTTTTCTAGATTACTGAACTAATTTCTACCTTTTATTGCAGACCGACTTGAAAAGGCTTCAAAGGAATCCTCCTTTGGTAAAGATTCCCAAAATAGCTGATTTAATTAGCATCCATCCTTTGTTGGGGGCCCTTCCTGCTACAGTACGTGAGCATCTAGAAGGTTCTAACAAAGGAACAATGAAATCACGTGGTTTTCTGCTTTACAAAGAGGGCTCCAAGCCAAATGGTGTTTGGCTCATTTCTAATGGTGCTGTCAAGGTAACAGAGCACTTTGGGATTTATGTAGATTACTTCGAAAATTTAACAGGTTTACTTTTGAGGATAATGTAAAGTATTGTGGGGCAGTGGAAGAGTAACAGTATACGCAACAAGCACACTTTGCATCCAACTTTCACACATGGGAGCACATTGGGCTTATATGAAGTGCTAGTCGGAAAGCCTTATATCTGTGACATGATAACGGATTCTGTGGTATTCTGCTTTTTTATTGAAAGTGAGAAAATACTTTCAGCTTTCAGGTCAGATGCTGCAGTGGAAGACTTCTTATGGCAGGTAATCTTTTTTTGTTGTTTCTTGGGTTTAGGTACTCTTTTTATTAATGGGAATCAAGAGGAAATGCAACAAGGAGATAAGGATTCCTAAGTTGAATATCGATGTGTCAAGCCAAGGTCCTCAAATATAATTCTAAGAAATAATTCCGCTCCAAATATCCAGTTAAACTGAACAACACTTAAAAATAATCTTGTCAAGCCCATGCAGCAGAAGTCTAAAGAAACCAAATTGCTATTTTGTTGAGCAGCAAATCTAATGAACAAAACTTGTTTTTTGAAATGCAAGCATATTCTTACAACTTCAAAAGAAAGAAACACTGAGTACTTCAGATCTTTTCTACCATCAGTTTTACAAGAAAACTAATTTTCCTTCAAAGGCCAAAAAGGCAGCCAAAGCACCTCAAAAAAAAAAAAGTCATAGGCAATTAACAACACTTTACCAATATGGATATAGAACTTCCTTTGGCCTCCTTTGCTGTACAAATCTCCATTAAGCACCTTGTTAAGAACTACAAACCAAACAATACTGCTAACCATTCCAGAACCTAATGTTTCCAAGTCTCGTAGATGAAAGAAAATGCAGTGAGAAGATTGGAACCATATGATACCTATATTATTTAGGCTTGGATATGAGCATCTATTTTCTGTGGTGATCAAATCACTTATGCTAATTAACTTAAAATGTGAAGGTTTTAATGTTTACTTTTAATGTTTACTCCATCAATGTGAGGGGTTGTTTTTTTGTCTGCTGAACATGATAAGGCCAAATGGCTTCAGCATCATTTTATTTTTTCTTCGTTTTCCTTTCCAGGAAAGTGCTATAGAACTTGCCAAACTTTTGCTTCCTCAAATATTTGAGAAAATGGCAATGCAAGATTTGAGAGCTCTTGTTGCAGAGAGGTCAATTATGACCACACATATAAGGGGAGAAACAATAGAAGTACCTCATCATTCCATTGGCTTTCTGTTAGAGGGATTCGTAAAAGCGCATGGCTTCCAGGAAGATCTGATTATGTCGCCTGCAGCACTGTTTCCATCACATAGAAATCAGAGCTTTGGAGCACATGGAAACCAAAGCTTTCAAAATGAAGAAATAACAGGTAATTTATCTGGCGGACTTGAAAAAAAGGGGAGGATGTCTTTTTTTTCCTCTTTTTTTATTTTATTTTATTGTTATTATTTTTTTAATACATTGCGCTTCTACGACTGGATGAATGCAGTGCCTTAGCAGGTTGAATGATTTTTCATATTACTGACATCCAAGTGGATGTGACCTAATTGTTGATAACTGGTTAATATCTTGTAATGTGACACTATCAGTTCAAAATTTGACTTGAAAATTAACATGTTAACCAAATGACATAAGGTTATTTTGAGTTAAGCCCTGTAACCCATTTGGTTTTGGGTCAAGCTAGGGTCAACCAAGTGGTTGGGGGCTTTTGTAAATTCATTCTCTCTCTCTCTCTCTCTCTCTCTCTCTCTCTCTCTATATATATATATATATATATATAATATTATAAAAAAATATATATATAAAATATTATTCTTTTTTTTTGGTTTTTGCAATATTTGAGAGTTAATATTGGGTCATTTGGGTGCTTAAAATACAAACTAGTACAAGGGGTTTTAGATTAATTTGGTAAGGATTAGGGTTTAAGTTTTTACCGTGGCTTTTGGCAGGTTAGGTTTAAGGTTGAAGTAAGGCCAAATATGCATTTTTGTCCCTATTGTTTACCAAAATAGATAAATTTACTCTTAACGTTTATTTTAAGACAAATTTGTTCCCAATTTTTGTAAAATGGGAGATTTTTGCCGCAGCCGTTAGCGATCAACTAATGTATTAACCAGCCATTAGCAGTCAACTAACGTATTAACAGTATAAGTTATCGATAATTGGCTGTAGAAGCAAAAATTTTACATTGTACAAAAATGTTAGGGGCAAAAGTACACTTTTGGTACTTAAACGTTCGCTTCACGTATTCAATGGATGCAAGACACGTGTCACACTAGCATTTAAATAATGTATTAATGGTCAAAGTTAGCAGCAATTGATGGTTGAAGTAAAAATTCTCATTTTACAAACGTTAGAGGCAAATTTATCCCAAAATAAATATTGAAGGCAAATTTGCCCATTTTGGTAAATGTTTGGGGCAAAATTGCACGTTTAGTCTTGAAGTAAAGTAAAAAATTATCACCTCTAGTGGGTCCCTCTAAAATGCTTTCTCTTTTGTAGGGAGAGAGTATGTTGACAAGTTGTAAACGTTGTGAGAGATTCAATAAATGAATAATATAGGGCTAGCAATACAAAAATGGAGGAATACCAACTCTTGTGAAAACTAAACAAAAAAGTTGAAGATAATTTCAGTTTTATGATAGAAAACAATTTCATGGGTTGACATCCAAAGATGTACATTTTCTGTTCATTTCATTTAGGTTTTGCCATTTTAACTGCGATTAAGAACGACTTATCTCTTATGCTGTACTGGTCTCTTTCTCAATCCCCTCGCCCCCAGCAAGAGTTCCTTTTTTTTTTAATCTTCTTCTATCGTCATCATCATCTTCTTCATTTTTAGGGAGTCTTGATTGGGCTTGGGTTGGGGCAGAAGCATGTGTACACGGTTAGATGATTTTATCAATTATCTTGCTGATGATAGTTTTGAAGGATTTGAGTTTTTAACCCGTTATCCCAACCTACAATTACCTGCTGATGCACTAATTGAGTATAAATCAAGATGTTAGTTTTATATGTTAAAGTACCATCTAAGTTATCTACCGTGATCTTTTTATTTTGGCTGTGAAAAAATAATAAATTAATATCAAAATCAGGTCACTAATACTGGTATATGCAGGTGGCAGGGCAGCTAGTTTTTCTTATCAAAGATCCTTTTATCAAGTGGAGACAAGAGCAAGAGTGATAATTTTTGACATTGCAGCATATGAAGCTGATAATGCTCTTAAAAGAAGGCCATCCTCTTTGGGGCCACATTCAGCAGATTATCCCCATCAGCCTCTAAGCACAGAGCATACTTTGATGAGTTGGCCTGAACATTTCTACAAGGCAAAGTCGCATGAGCAGAATCTTGAAATTAGACAACCAAATAGCTTGTCTGCAAGAGCAATGCAACTGAGCATCTTTGGCAGCATGGTATGGTCAATCTATTTCTGTTTTCTTGGTTTTGTTTGGTGTTTGGTAGTGCACTCAAGGGAAATTGCTAGGCAAAAAATGAAATATTTTGCAACTAACATTTTTGATTTTGTGGCAACAAATTGGAATTACTTCTGTTGTCAGAATAACTTGCAGCGGTCCACTTGTTGAGTAAAGTTAAAAGGGCTTATTTTGGTTATTTAAATTGAAATTAACCATCAGATTAGTCCAGTTTATGTCATGGCTATCAGAAAATTTTTTATCTATTCTTTCAAATTTATTGCATTGTCATTTTCTTTTTGTTAGGTTGATGTGCAACTGCGAATGCACCGCTCCTCTACCAGTCTAGTGAAGCGATCTCATAGCATGCCATTTTCAAGCTCTGCATCATTTCATGGCCGTCCACTGGCTTCTGTTAGATCCGAAGGACCTGCTACTGCAAGGAAGAACCTACAGGCCAGAAGGTTGACATGGAGAGTTCCTATTGCCCAACAGCAAAAGACAGACACAAACGAGAATGAACATGATTTAGATGACACCAGTGGTGAATCTGGTGCTGAAGATGAGCACATCGTGAGAATTGACTCACCAAGCAGGCTTTCTTTCCACCAGGCTTCTTAAAATTGCTTTGCCAGTTTCTTTTTTGTTATAATTATATTGTGTTTATAAGGAATTTGGAGATCCTTGTGCCCAAAATCTGCGTGTAAAAAGGCGTACTGGATTAATAAGATATTTCTTGTTAGAGGCTTCCAATTTCCAATTTAGCTAGAGATGCTTTATCGGTGTTATGGTTAGATTTAGATCTGTACGTTACTACGTTTGCGGTCACATAATCAGAGGATTACAGTAGCGTTTCTTCAATAATTAAGGTATGCCTGAGGAGGAGGAAGCGTCTTATTAATCAAAATATGCACAAACACTTTTCATGTTACAATAAATGACTTGAAGAATGTAAATATAATTTTCAAGTCTTTGCTCTTCATCATGATATATTATTCTAGTTGTGCTTTTACACGGCGAAACATTTATCTCAATTATGTTTGTATCTGATTTTTATAATATCAATATTTTATATGATTGTAATATACAAGTGAAATTTTTTATCTATACTTATTTTATTCTAACTCTAAATGCATAAAATCCTAAATTGAGTTGAAATTCAATCATTTTGTTAAAGTTTAACATTTAATAAATATATGAATTTGTTTAAATTTTTAAAGATAATCAAGTCAGAGCCGCTAACTCTTTCATGCCGTGCTAACTAGGATAAATCTTCCTCTCAACTCGCTAACCAACAGTGTTAGTAAAAGCTGGAAAAATGAGACGTTATGTGCGCATACACACCCTCCAAATAAAGGAGAATGGTTTCACTGCTTAGATAATAATATAGTCCTAAATATATATATATAAATCATTCCTTTGCTCGCATGGTAACATTTATGGTCACACTTACCGATATTATGAAGAAAAGTTGAAACAAATAGGCTCTATATTTCATATGGTCACACTTACTGATCTAAATAAATAGCCCTATTTACCAGCAGTAGGCTTTAATATGTAAATGCTGGGAGAATGATGGAAATAGCTATGTCACTTTGTACTTGTCAGGTCAGGGAAAAAAAAATATACACTAGTTAACAAATACAAGTCTAACAAGAATATTTGCTACCAGGGACTCAGAAAACAATCTTGAGACCTACATCTACTTGCTCAAGGATACAGCTTGATGAATTTGATCGTTGCTTGATACAAGCATAATAATAAACCGGGGAAACCTCCACAAAGCTCTAATGTGATTCTTTTTGAATATACGTTTGGTGGATCTTGTTTGTAAGCATAAGAATAAACATGTTTATTATATTCTGCTTCTAAAAAATTTCTTCCTCATTGATAATTTAGTGTCATAAATTGTATAGAAAAAATAAGAAGCCAGTAATGAAATATCAATTCAAGCCTCATACAGCATTCCAACCTCGATACGGTGCGCTGGTGGTACCCCAAGAGCTGGCAGTGCTGACCTACAGTTACTGTGCATGACTTCATAAAATGCAAGCATCATTCTATCAAACCAGCCACAGTTCTTGCCTATATAAAACCTTGTCTTTCCTCGGATATGAACTGCACCGGCTAGCTTCGCCTCTTCTAAGGCAGAAATCTCTTCCTGAGTCTCTTGAGGATCTGATGGTAGCCAACCTTGACTGTTTTCTATATGCTTCCGCAAGCTATCAGTAACTCGACTTACAAAGTCATCTCCTTCAAGATTTAGAGAATCTGCATAGCCATATTGAACCACACACCCATAAACTCCTTTGAGACCTAATTTAGTGACAACGATCCTCTCATTAGGTGCAACCTTAGGAACCAACAGGTATCGAAGTGTGGTAAAAATAGTAACTCGGTGCAGAGATTTCATGTTTTTAATATAATGTCCGAGGATAGGAGTCAGGCCGTCTTGAATATTGGTGTAAAAGAAACACAATCCAGAAACCCGTTGGACTCCCGGATTGGACAATAGCATTTCAAGTCTTCCCAAGTCTATCTTGTGAGTAAGCTCATATTCTAGCTTTCTCTGTCTTCCATAGAACCAGCCAAACATAATAAAAGCAAGTATGAAAGAGATGGCAAAAGGAATCCATCCACCCTCAGGTATTTTAGTTAAGACCGCGCTGACATATACACCTTCCATAGTGAAAAATATTACAAAGTAGAGTGCAACCAGCAATGGTGGACTCCTCCATATTACGATCATCACCAGTGTCAGCAATATTGTGGTGATAAGCATTACCAGACTAACAACAACACCTGAAAACAAAGTGTAAAAAATTAACATCGATCTTCCAATTGCAGTATGAAATTAATTAGGTTTCAAAGTAAAAAATGGTATACCACAGAGAATCAAGTGCTATTCTCATGGATATAAACTTAAAAGACATATCTCTACTCTTTTTTAACATTACATGAAAAAATTTGTGCTGTAATAAGTCTCAAGTAGTAAATGATAAGAATTGATTCAAATTAACCATTGCTCTTCTAGCTTTTTACCCTTCTAAGGCTTAAGGTGTTAGAATGAGGTCTAGTAAAAGTTAAGACAAACAGACAGCAAACGATGGCTGTACTAACCAAAAGCATTTCCGATATCTTTCCCATCTCCAAATATAAGTATAACTGCAACACAAAGAATCATAAGGACGTAATTGACTTCTGGTGAGTAAACTTCACCCTCCTTGTTAGAAGAAGTATGCACAACCTTCACCCTGGGAAAATAATCCAACACTACAGATTGCTTGATGACAGAAAATGTGGCTGATATCAGTGACTGGCTTGCAACGATTGCAGCCAGTGTGGCAACCACAAAGATCGGCCAGTAAACTGTTTGAGGTACAAACTTATAAAATCCATCATTATGATCATTAGGGTGCTTGATAAGGTATGCTGTCTGCCCCGCATATGTCAGTACGAGAGATGGGTATATGGTGAACAGAAAAGCCATCTGTTGGGAAGAATTTGTGAGGAAGTCATGTTACACGAAAATAAGAAACAAGAAATACTAATATTGAAAGTTAACAGTTAACCTGAATAGAACGACTGTTAAAATGGCCAAGATCTGCAAACATTGCCTCAGACCCTGTTTAATCAAACATGTATTTATAAATTTCGACATCTAATTAATAAAAACAAAAGCACAAATGCAACTAAATTGCACTCTTCTCGACATCGTTTTTTATATAAATAGGCAATGTAAGTCTAGGCCATCCTTGAAAGACCAGATATGTTATCTCTTCAACAAAATTGAATGGCAATTCAATCCGCTGCTATTTAACTGGTGAATTTAAATTATAAATATCATAAGTTGGATGTGGTCTAAAGTGTGCTCGGGTGTATGTCTTTAGGATGGTTCAAAGTGTTCTCTGGATTTCGAGTAAGATGACAATACATGCTAGTGTGCTGAGTGAATGCGTTTATATAAGGCAAACAATAAATGGAAGAAAGGGTTGATCATTTATCTTAGACCAGCATAAGTTCGAGCAAGTGGCTTACCTGTGATACAGAGAATGGTGCCGCCAAGCAATAGCCAACCTTCTTTCCCCTTGCTCCAAAAGAAAAGGAATATGTAGTGTGGTGATAAAGCTTTGAAAACACTAGGGTAATGTCGTAAGATGCTATATATCCCTACTAGTGGAGTGCACAAGGTCCACGCACCCATGATGGGGGAAAAGAGAAAACTTACACGAGAGGTGCCAAACTTTTGTAACAGAAACAGAACAATCAGAACAGCGGCTGAAAGAAATTCCACCAAAGCTGCAGCAATACAAACCAGTAAATTACTTGTGGTAAAAGGCCAATGCGGGGAAAAAACAATTAGCAAAACCAAAAATCTTGTTTCATCTGACATAACATGACAAAATACTAGTAGCAATACAAAGCTAGCAAACCACTATTGGAAGTTAACAATTAAAATACCACTCTAGCATTCGAAATATGGAAGGCCCAGTTTACAACTGAGAGATAGTAGAGGGGCTGCCTAGATTTACTAAATAGGAGTTTGTGTCTGCTCATGCTGGGCCACAAAATCTACTGTTGCCTACAGCTTTCTACTTTGGCTCCCAACATGAGGCATTCAAAAAAACTTTTATAATTCATAAAATGATAAAATCATGGCTTGAAGGGATGGCTTTGGACTAGGGATCCAGTTTCATCATATGTCAACACAATCAAGCAAGTGTTCTTTACCCAATGCAGTAAACAGGTCCATCTACACCAGACTGTAGTGCAGTCAATAAGTTCTCCAATCCAACCGGCTACAGTGATCTAGGTCTCAAAACACTGAACAATAGCCAAAATAGGTCTATTTAAATATATGTGCTTTCCAAAATAATTTAGAACACCCCAAAGTTCTTGTGTAAAAAAACTCCATGGAGCTTTTTTATCTTTTTGCATTTAATATTTGATGTAAGCCATTACAAATAGACATCACAACTAAAAAAGAAAAAAAAAAAAGAGGTCCATAAACTAATGGACTGCACAAGAGACGAGTGAGCGCATATTCCAAATGTATCTTAAGAGTGATCAGTAAGTTTCTCAAGATATCTAGGAAGTTATAATGATTAGCAGGAATGCTTACATTTCTTGACAGAAGGAAATGGTGCTCTGACTCCATCCATGGCAGACAATACTGGCAAGAAATTTGATGTTAAATAAATAATGAAAAAACTAACAATTAAAGAAAAAGTGAGACAAACAAACCTGAGATTGCTGGTGTAAGTATACCATCCCCAATCAGCATACAAGTTCCCAACATAGCAATGAAAAGTATCATCCTTCTAGCAACTATACTTCTTTCAAAAAATTTCCCAAGCCTACTTTTTTTGTTATTTCCTTCATGCGAGCCAAAGTTTGGGCAACTTGATTTTGGCTCTATGCCTTTGGAGGAAAGGATGCCGATATTTATGTTTCTGCAGAGTAAAGAGTACAAGGCAAATGTTCCACCTGCAGAGAACCACTGATTTCAGGAACATTTTGGCTTCTATAACAGAGGTTCTCTGCTCAAGAATTAAGGATTGAATTGAAGAAATATATGAATTCAAAAGCTTTTAATTGTTATAGCACTAGGAAAAAAATAACTCTAGCTTGTGAGCAGATCCGAATACTGAAACACTATAGCTGAAAAAGAACACATCAAGAAGAACCGTATGAACAAACGTATGGGTCAGATAATCAAAATCAATTTTAATATTACTCAAATAACAATTCAGTGGGACTATATTAATCCTTATGAATCACAGGTTTCTAACATGTAATTTGGATCTAAAGCTAGAATAATAAAATTGCTAAAGTTCTCCTCGCAAACTTATTTTTTTCAAGCACCTAAAAGCTAAAAAAGGAAGGAGAGATTTTCTTAACAGCTAAATCAAAGAAAACCTTGGTGAAAATTTACAATTTACAAGGACAAAACAAAACATTATAACATAAGAAATTAATAAAAAATAAAATAAAATAAAAGCATACCTTCGCCATGATCATCAGCCTTGAGGGTTAAGTAGCAATATTTGACAACCCCAATAAGAGTTAGAGTCCAAAACATGATGCTATAGATCCCCAGATAGTCTTCTTCACTCGGAGAATTTAATGGCATTGATGGATAAACATAAAGAGGTGAAGTAACAAGGCCTCCAAACACCACTCCTATAGTCTTATATGCCAACACAAATGTGCCCCAGCTCCCCTTCTCCTGATTTTCACAGTTCATCAAAATCAAAACAACAAAAACTCAAATTCAGACGAACATTGCAAAAACCCATCAACCAAAACTCATCAAAGTTTCAAAATTTGAAGCAAGATATTCGAACCCAACAACACAAATCGACGAACCATGTTAGAATATACTTGAAATAAAGGTAAGACCTTTGAGTGATAAGAAGCGGTACGAGAATGAAGAATGTGAGGTTCGGCAATAGGTTTGGAGTCAACAACCACCTCGCTCACCACCGGGTTCATCGCTTCCCCAATTTCACTTTCTTCCATGGTGTAGCAAGTCAAGATTGAGAGTGCAACTTTGGCTTTTTTTTTTTTTTCCTATGTATTGGATTCAACACATAAATCGACAGAAGTCGGTTTGTAATTATATATATATATATATATGAAAGAAGAGTTTAATGTTAAGAAGCTAAGTAGTTTGGAAGTGGTGTTTGTGGCTTCGGGCGATTCGAAGTCGGAAAAGTAATATGCCCGCTTTTGGCCATAATAATTAAGTCAGATTCTATGGTATATGCAATTTTGTGCATGTGCTGACGTGGTGACTATGATTTTTTGTTTCGTTTCGTTTTGAATTGACTTCCAATTGTTCTTATTGACCACGTAATGGAGTATCCATTTGCTGTGTCTGTCTATCGGTATGCAACATTTTGAACCGTTGGATGAAAATAAAAATATTATTTATTTGTATCGAACGGATAGAATCTACTGTGTATTGGTACTCAGGCATACTGAATCATCTAATGCTATCGTAAACTCTCACATCAAGTGTTTTTTAATCTTTTTCATACTAAATAAAAATGGGCTAATTTTTTAAATTCTACTCTAAAAAATATAGTGTAAATTTTATTTTTTAATTTTAATGGAAAAAATAATTTAGTGGTATTTTTTAATCAATTTAAAATTAATTTTAATCCAATAAGAATATAAAATGTTGATTGTAATTTATTAGCGCAGATTGTGGCATGAATGTGTAGGCAGTATGTATACATCTTCACTGTCTATATATGCGCACGTCTCCAACTCCAAGCCAACGGCATGTGGCAACACCCTAATTTACTAAAAAAATTTTATCAATTAAAACAAAATTGGAAAATTGAGATAATAAAAAAATGCATTTTTCATACTTTCCATTTATGTTTTACTTATTTTCTTGTAATAATTTTTGAAAATAAAAATAATAAAATTCAAATTTTAATTAAACGAATAAATATTAAATATAATATTTAATAGTTTGAATTTATTTGTAAAATAACGTGGTATATTTATTTTGTCCTAACCCTCTATATCTGTCTATAACAGGATCCGATGTGAAAAATTGTAAAATTAGAAATTAAATATAAAAAAATTTAGAATTTCAAAAATTAAATTGAAAATGAATTTTGCTAGCATGACACACCATTAATAGCAATTTAAATATACAAACTAAAGTATTGTTTACGAGTAACTGTGTGTTATCTAATATTAAAGTATAGAGATTTAATTTTTTTTTTTTTAATAAAGGAACCAGTATGAAAAATTTTATAAATTCAGGAAGTTGAGAATGAATTTTGCTAAAAATCAATTAAAAACACCATGATTAAAGATGGAAAATAGCGATGTTAGGGGTGAGCATGGTCGGTTAACCGGTCCATTAGCCTCAATCCATTAACCAGTCCATTAATATCGATTTTTTGAAATTATAGTCCATTAACCAGTCCATTACTATCGGTTAATCAGTCCATCGGTTTCGGATTTTCGGTTCGGTTATCCAATATTTTTCGGTTAACCAATATAATAACAAATATATTCATAAATAAAATTAAAAATGTTCAAGTTACTTAAAAATTAAAATTTTTTTACTATAATATAACATTATTGTTTTTAAAATAAAAATTTTTGGTGGATATAAGCAAATTTGTTTTTGAAAATTAATAATTAATAAGTAAATATATTAACCAATCTATAATCACTTCTAATTATATAAATTGTTATACTTACTAATAGCCAATTAAAAAAACTTAAAAACTTTAAAATAATTAGTATAATGAAAAAAAAGTATATAATCACATTTAATTAGGATAAATTGTTATAAATTATTAAAAAATTAAAAAATTAACTAAAAATTCGGTTTCGGTTCGGTTAATCAGTCACATGAGTCAAAAACCATTAACCAGTCTATTAATATCGATTTTTTCAAAACACTAACCATTAACCAGTCCATTACAATCGGTTAACCAGTCCATCGGTTTCGGTTTCGGATTTTTTTTCGGTTAACCGAATCCATCGGTTTTTTTGCTCACCCCTAAGCAATGTGGCGATTCATCGATTAAAGATATTTAAAACAAACAGTATGTTTGTTATGGAGGAATCGGATGGAATACAAGAGAAGAAATGAAAATGATCTAAATTTTCTTGTTTGGACTGAATTTAGGCAGAAATTTTGAAAGAAAGAGAAGGGAAATGTGATTTCTCAACCTGCTGTAAATAGATTAAAGCAATTTCCCCAACAATTTGGTGGAAAATGAAATTGGGTTCTTACCAAAAAAAAAAAAAAAAAAAATTGGAAACATAAGAAAATGCTCTTTATCACTTCAATCAACCACATTGCTCCACCATGATCCCTTGTTCATGCCATGCTTCTAATTTTTAGCACTGTAGTTAACAATATTTCAATTAGGGTTTGAATGTATTATCAAATTCACGATTAATAAACAAAATGAGTTTTATTGAATTAATTTTCTTTTTATCGATAAATTTTAATTTAGTAGTATTATTATGGTAATTAAAGTTTTGACGGCGAGATGGAAGAATGAATGCAAGACTGAAAGACGGAAAAAAATAAGAATTTCTTTGAGTTTCAGGTTTAGAACTTGAAATTGCAAACTCTTGAACGATTATTAATTATTATGATATGACTGATAATAAGAAAAATCACTACAAGAATTTAAAAATTTCCCGACGGAAAGTCAGGATTTTCCGTCGGAAAATTAAATTGCCGACGGAAAAAATTTTCGTCGGCAATTTTACCGACGGAATGTGAATTACCCGTCGGCAATTTTCCCGACGGAATAGTAATTTTCGTCGGGAAATTACCGACGGAATTTAATATTCCGTCGGTAATTTCTCGATGGAAATTTATTCCGTCGAGAAATTAGCGACGGAATATTAAATTCCGTCGGTAATTTCCCAACGGAAATTACTATTCCGTCGGAAAATTTTGAATTTTTTTATTTTTACCGACGGAATTTTTCATCAGTATTCCGTCGGTAATTTAAAAAACCTAATAAAAAATTTTTCATTTCTCATTTTCCACTAGTTTTCTTATAAAATTTTATTTATTTAAATTAATTTATTTTTTTGTTTTTAAATGATAAAATTACTAAAAATATAAAAATTATAAGTAACAAAAAATAATATAATTGAGAATATATTAATTATAGCAAATAATATTTGCAAAAATATAACAATAATTAATGTATTATCATAAAAATAATTACAAAAATTAAATTGTTTATAAATTTCTAACTAATTACAATTGTATTATCATATTCTTACTGTCCAACAATTACATTCTTAACATATATCCAATCCAAAGCTTGTACATGATAAGGTAAAGGGCCCCCGAATTCATATATAAACACAACTCGCCCTCCATCCACCAATTTTTTCTTCATCATTCTCATCTTGCACCTAATGCAATCCAACAAATTAATAACCAAAAAATTAATCATCCAAATATATTATTATTCTATTAAAGCTGCCATCTAATTAATATTAATATCTTAAGATATTTCAAAAGGATACAGTCAGCTAATTACACTTACACTTACAAAGAAAGTATAAATACTTACCACTAAATCATATAAAATATTAGTCTTTTTAATTTAACGTTACTGTGCTAACTTGTCTATAAAATAAAGTATTTGTTCATACTTGTTTCGAGGATGTAATGGAGCCAAGGAAAAAAAGGTAAAATAGATTCTGAAAAGAAAACAACTAAAAATCAAATTTGCCAAAGATAATGGTGCATGAAGAACAAAAAAATAACTAACTTGCAAGTTTCAATATAATTTTATCCAGATCATATATAATTATTCAGTGTCAGGTTGGACATTTAATTAAAATATTTTTTAAACTTATTTTCTAAATTTCTGAAATTACAAATAATAAACTAAAAAAACAAATGGAAAAAATAAATTAAAAAACAAAAAGAAAAAGAAACTAACCTGCAATTCCAGCGGAGGAGGAGGGGTAGCTAGCGCGAAAGGGGCCAGGCGAGCGGATCTGAGCAGGGGGGAGGGGCGGCGCGCGCGAAGGGGCCGGGCGAGTGGATCTGAGCAGGGGGGAGGGGCGGCACACGCGGAGGAGGAGGGGAGGCGCGCACGGAGTGGCCAGGTGAGCGATCTGAGTAGGGGGGAGGGGCTGCGAGGGCGAGGGCGGCTAGGGTGAGGGCGGCTTGCGAGGGGAGGTGACGGCGGCTTGCCAGCGGCGGTGACGGCGGCTGGGGTGAGGGCTGCTGGGGAGAGGGGTCGAGGGCGAGGGCGAGGGCGAGGGCGGCTGGGGTGAGGGAAGAAAGAAAGAAAGAAAGAAAGAAAGAAAGAGAGAGAGGTAAAAAAAGGCAGAATATTTTTTTTTATATATAAAACTTTTAGCGACGGCATTTGATTTCCGTCGCTAAAAATATTTTAATTAATATATTTAATTTCATTTAGCGACGAAAACCAAATTCCGTCGCGAATTACTGACGGCATTGGATTTCCGTCGCTAATTTTAGCGACGTATTTGGATTTTCGTTGCTAAAAATATTTTAATTAATATATTTAATTTCATTTAGCGACGGAAATTCAAATCCGTCGCTAATTTTAGCGACGGAAATTCAAATCCGTCGCTATGGATTTCCGTCGCTAAAAATATTTCAATTAATATATTTAATTTAATTTAGCGACGGAAATTGAATTCCATCGCTAAAATTAGCGACGAAAATCCAATTCCGTCGGTAATTAGCGACAGAATGTGGTTTCCGTCGCTAAAATTATTTTAATTAATATATTTAATTTCATTTAGCGATGAAAATTCAATTCCGTCGCTAATTTTCGTAGCAATTTATGCCGCGAATTTTATGCGCCAAATTTAGAGACGGTTAGATTTTTCCGTCACTAATTAGCAACGGAATTATTTTCCGTCGGAAATTAACGACGGATATATCTTTTTCGCCGCTAAATAGCGACGGTAAATGTTCCGTCGCCAAATTTCCGTCGGTAATTGTTGATTTTCTTGTAGTGAATGATAATGCAATTGTTTGGATATTAATGATTTTATTCTTTTAGCAGTATTTATATGCAGAATTTCGCAATTTTTTGTTGGTGTGAATTTGGATAGTAGGAATAGGATCCTTCGGTCACGGCGCTGGCTCATGATTTTCTTTTGGAAAAAAAAAATTAACTTCCCTCTCCTCTAATAAAGTATAGCAAATTTGATAGACTGGCTATTTAATTTTGTCTTATTAATTGTAACATGTTATGTATCATTTATCAATTATGATTTGTATAGTTTTGATAATATTTAATTATATATTTTTATATACATAAAATGGATACAATAGAAATTTTATAGAAAAAAATCTATCCTTTAATCATAATAACTTCATTTTCTTAACCTATTTAAAAAATTACAATAGATAAAAATAATAAAATGGAAAGAGGATTATAATTTAAAAAAAATATATATTGAATTCAACTACGATTTTCATATAAAAAAAGTCATCAGCTAGGATTTGAACTTGAATTGTCTTCGAAACAAGACTACTGCCGTCAAGTCGTAAATTATTGGTTGAATTAATTAAAACTTATTAGTATTAAATTTTAAATTCACATCGACTAATTAGCAGATAAAATATTTAAAAAAATATATAAAGAAAAAAAAAAATATAGAAACGGAGTAGGTAGCATTCGCACTCGATCATTAGTCTTAGGTACCAACCACTAAGTCCTAATACTCGTTTATGAACAAAATTAACTTGGATCAAAAGAAAGAACTCCGTTTGCCATGATTTCATCGATATCCTAAAAAGTTAAGACTTCAGATGCATTGTTGTGGAGGATCTGTTAAACCATGATTTCATCGATATACTAAAAAGAATAGTTTGGTTATTCAAAACTCTTTAAACATATCAACTTCTAAAAAAAATTATATTATGTTTAGGTAGGTGAATTTCTTGAAATATATATTGATTTTATTTCAATGCACGTTTTAGAATATATAGTTAAATTATTGTATAGATATATTGCTAAAAATGTATTAATGATAACACTTCAAAATACCAAGTTGTTCTTGTAATTAGAGTCATCTCTGCTTTCCAAAGTTGTCTAAAAAAACAATACCCCATAAAAATTTCAACTTAAAATAGTAATTTTTTGTGAGAATGTATAGTTAGAAATAAGATAAAGTTTAGAGAATTGTTTGATACCTATAGGTCTTTTTTATACAATGTCCAACCCATTAATATGGTTTATAAAATGTTATTAAATCAGTTACAACGATTAACTCGTTAACTGTGTAACATTTGTAACGTTTCTTAACTCAAATTAATTCGTTCATAGCCTTGTTGCCAAGCTCGTATATACAGAGCTCAGTTGTGTCTTAGTTATATATAGCTCTGTTATCATAGGTCTTCCTACAGGGTTAATGACATTTATGTCGGGGAGTGGAATAAGTGGTGTGGAGAATAGTTGTGCTTCATCATTATGACAAATGATATGGAAGCAGCGTTCTCTCTTTCCAAGGTATAGCTATGGAGAAATGCTGCTTGATGTCCCTTATGCAAGCATAGCTAGCTCTCCCACCATAGGAGATGTATTTGGGCGGCCAAAAGTTCCACCAATGACCCTGTTTAAATTCAAATTTATTTGTTAGCGCTTCGATAAACGTGTTGAATAATCCTCGTCCATGTGTCTTTCATGAATTAGTGTCTCTATGTAACTATTGATATTTATGTGGCTCATGACGGATATATATTCCTTTCAAATTTCCGTAGGAAATTATTTGTATTTGCTAATAGACAATTAGTATCTGCGAGATTGCGCGCTATTGAAGGTTATTGCTTATACTGCTATGAGAGTCTGAGCCCACATTTTAGCATTTTTTGGGGAGTAACGTTTGCTTCCTTTGTTTGAGAATGAGTTTGGTTAATGATTCTTAGCGAGGTAGGTAGGATAGATGAGGCGCTACTTGATGATAGTAATGAGACGATGAGCTCGATTAGTGAAGATAATGTTCATCATGAGATAAGTGGACCTTAATTCCCTAGAAGTCGATGAAATGTGTTCATCATTTACATCGGGTAAACAACGTTAGTTTTGCTACCTCCACCAATTACCTGGGGATAAAAGAGAAGTTTAGAATCCTAAACCAATATGAGCTGAAGGTACCTTCAGCTTCTTTTTGGGCTAATGGGCATCCTTGTCATCCTATCAAAAAGGCGCCAGTAATTTTTTAGGCGGACTTGGAGGTTGGTGTTCGCCAATTTCTCACTGAGTTTGAAACAAAGTTGATAGAGTATTATGAAATGAAAGTGAGTCCTATTGATAATTATATAATTTATCACCAATAATTTTATATAACTTTACTAAATATTTAATATTAATTATCAATTAACTATCAACAACAAATATAAGTTACTAGCAACAAATATTAGTTATTTGTTAAACCAAACGGAGGCATAATATGCAATATATTTATTTGAAATGTCTCCCTTTCCATTAAATGAATAGTAATTGAATACGTGCGTATATTTGAATCATCGGATTGAACACGTTATCGTAGCAGATGTAACCACGTTAGGTCATAGTGAATTTCATTATAAAAAATATTTAAACTAAATAAAAAAAATTATAAAAGATTGTGTGGTGTATACAGTATATAAATTCTTGCAGTACAACAAATTGTGCATGTACGGTCCTCTTGATCTCGGCGGATCTAGCCTTGACAATTGACAAAACAAGTAGTTGACAAGTTTGACGCGAATCGGTTGACTAAGTGGAAAACTGAACAAGTCCTTTCCTTTGCTTACGTATAGTTTTATATATACAAGTCCATTCCTTTGCTTACGTATAGTTTTATATATATATATATATATATATATGCAAAAAGTCTGTAATATATTTTATATTTGTAAACTAAAAAAAAATAACTTTGTTTTTACATGATAATTTATAATTTTAGTCCATACAAAAGATTGTAAGCATGATAAATATAAGCATCTTCCTCAACATTATGGGGCGAGGTGAAGCCAATAAAATTAATCTAATTAAGAAGTAAATAAATTTGCTTTTTTATTCACACGAATCAACGTTCCATTTCATCATAAAATTATTTTAAAATCATTATTTTAATAAAATGTTATGTTGGAAAAAAAAAAACTTTCATTATGCATAGTGTCACGGGCTAAATTTGTCACACGCAATAGTAACGTGCGGCCTAGCAAAATCACTCCAATTTGCTAATAAGCCTTTACTCCAATTGCTTGATTTAGGCTGATTTAAGCTAAGTAAGCCAAAAAAGTTAATAAGAGCACACAAGAGAAATTGGAGAATGCTTTGTATTTTGCACTAATGAGCAACTTGAACAATTGAGGGTTTACATCTATTTATACTCATCCCCCTCCCTAATGGACGGTTGAGATTGATTTGATCATACGGCTAATATTACCTATCTAGAATTATCTACACTATTTACAAGGTTAAAGAGTCATCTAAACCCTTTTAGAAGACTCCAGGCCGAACCTAGGTGAAAAGAGATTCACCCCGCTCAAAATCACGCAAAACAGGCTCGGTGGGCCACTGGCGAGGAACCTCACAGATGGAGGTTCGGCTCGGTGAGAAATCTCGCAGGAGTAATAACTGGAACATTTCCATGTCTCCTAGTGCTGGGCCTGACCATGCTCCTTATCCTCTTTAGAGGGTATGGTGTTGACCCCCCTAAGCCATTTTTGCAGGCTGTTGCGGGGGTCATCGGCTGTGGGTGACATCCTCCCCCACCTACTTCGGTGACGCCCTCGTCGCCTTAAGGATCCGTCGTTTTAAGTTCGAAATGCTCGGATATGCCCCTTGAATTGCCGCAAATACTGGATTGGCTGCCAGCTCGCCTCACTCGTAGGTAGACCCTAGTGATTCTCATGCGGGCGTTGGGTAGCATACCACACGATTGGCGAGGATTTCCCCTGCTCCTCTATCCAGGCGACGCTCCTGTCACCTTAAGATTCCGTAGAATGCCGGTGAGTCCGGATAGCCCCTTTCCTTCGCCTGCTTCCCTCGCAATTGGCACAACGTAGGGCTGTCCCTTGCCCATGATTTACATGGCATTAGCTTAGGGAACCACTAATGCCTTCACTATATACAGGAAATTTATTCCCAAGTAAAAATTTTTATCATCGAGGGGAGCGATGGTGATGTTGGCCTTACCTCTCCATTGGCCAATTTGTATGTTCGTGTCCTGAGCTATGCCCTCTATTGGCAGGCTCTTCGCATTGATCCCTTTGATGGAGCCCCTCTCCCTCGTGTATAGGAGGCTGATCTCGTCCACGATTTCCTTGGCCATGTATACTGTATCTGCCCCCGTGTCCACAATGACTGTTTTAACATACATGTGGCCTTGTGGCTGCTCGACCCCTTCCGCGTGGTTGGCATCGAGGAGTTGTATGGAAGCAATCCTCCCCTAATCGCCACGCCTTTCATCCTCCATGATGAGTACCGAGAGTTTCCCACGCTTTGAACACTCAAATGCTCGATGTGACCCATTGTATAGGAAGCAACTATATTTAGGCTTGGAAGAATCACCCTTTTCTTCCCTTCCCTATTGACCCTTGTCCTTCGAGGAATCACGGTTGGGAGAGCGGTCCCTTTCTCCCCCACCATTGCTGTTGGTATGGGGCCTCTCACCTTATCCCTTCGAAAACTCCATATTAAACTCGATCAAAGTCTCCGCAGCAACCATCGTAGTTGCAAGGTCTTGCACACCTCGCCTCTTTAGCTCGAGCTTGGCCCAATGGCTTAGGTCATCAATGAAGCAAAATAGCGCATCTTGTTCACCCATCGTGGGGATTTCAAAGAGCAGCTCCGAGAATTATTTGACATACTTCCGAATATAACCCTCCTTATGCTGAAGACGTCGAAGCTTGGCCCTTGCTTCATTTTCAGTATCTTCGGGGTAAAACTGCCTCTTGAGTTCCCTCTTGAAATCTTCCCATGTTTCGATGGTGCTGGTCCTTCGTCTAATGTTATCGCCCCTTCGACGCCACCAAACTAGGGTAATGTGCATTCCTTGCCCTACTATACGTAGGAGGCTTAGGCGCCACCTTTGGCGTCACATGTGTAGCTCCCCTATTGGCTACGACAGCGAAACACAGCTTCACTTGGGCCTTGAGCTCTTTCACATGCTTATGGTGAGCAAGCTCAAGTGTAGACACCGGGTCCTGAGGCAACTCAGACCAAAATTATCCGATGATGAAAATGGTGCCTGTTCACGGGCAAAATGCAGACGAAAGCAACGGTTTCCTCGAAAAAAAATATTTTTTCCTTTTTTTATTTAAAAACATCCTTCTCTCCTTAAAAAAATGAAAAAATATATATATATAAAATATTTTTACATTTTCTGTCTTTAAAATATATTTTGTTCTCTTTATTTAAAAAATATTTTTCTATCTTAAAAAAAAAGAATAAAATATAGAAAAATGTTTTTGGGCCAGGTGGTGAGCTCCATCTCACTAATGTGAGACGTGAGGCCCATCTCACTAACGTGAGGCCCAGCCTCACGTTAGTGAGTAGGCTCACGTGTGCCTCTCCTCTTCTTCCTGATTTCCAGGGATTTTGGTTTAAAAATCTGAGTTGGTGCATGGATTTGGTAGGAGAAAGGTAAGCTCATCTGTCATGTTGCATTGAATGAGAGTGGGAAAAAAGGGGAAAAAAGGAGAGAGGAGGAGAGGAGGATTCTGAGAGAAGAAAAGAGGGAGGAGCTGGAACGAAAAAGGGGGGGGCATTATTGAGAAGAGCATTACTGAAAGGAAGAGAAGGAAAAATACAGAGAAAAGACAGAGAACTGAGAGTTGGTGATTGCTTTTGAGAGCAGAAACATAATTTCCAACATTGGAAGAGCCTGTTGTTTTGGTTTTCTTACACGTGATCTTCATTAATAGCATTTTGAAAATCTTAGTTTTAATATCATCTTCAAAGAAAAATTAAGAGGAAATCAGAAGCTCTTCATTTGCCATCAAGGAATTGAATACTCTGAGGGTAAATATTCACTAGCCATTCTCATTATTTTACCTTTCTTTTCCATTTTCTTTATCTCTGTTTGTTTCTTTTTCTTCGTTTTGTGAAACCAGTGAGTGTGGTTCTTTGTATATATTGTGCATATTGTATATAGTGTACATGCATATTATTTGATCTTTCTAATCTGCTGATTGCATGCATAGTGTTGGTATGATTAAATAATTGGGCATATTGTGTTGTTATGTAGGTTTGATAATTGATTTCTGCATTTGTATAGTCTGTTGAAGCTCCTCTGTTTGCCCCTGTTTCTCTTTCATTTGAGTTCAATCCATGTTCTTCCTTTCCGTCCGAGTCGTGTCGTCCCTGTCCGAGTCGTGTTGTTCTTGTCCGTGTCGTGTCTTGCTGTCCGAGACGTGTTCCTTACCTCTCTTTCTTCCTTGATTGTTTTGTCTGTGCATGTTTGTATGAGTCGTGTCCTTCTCAGCCTGAGTCTTGCATCATCCCCAAAGTTTCGCCCCTCTAATTTAGCTCTCATCCCTGTGTCGTGTAGGCAGTGCACGACTCGCGCACTCCATGCACAAGTCGTGTTCATCTCGCACGACTCGTGCATGAGTGCACGAGTATGGCACGCCTGGCTCCTTTCTCTTTTCTTCTTCAGTGATTCTACCCTTCTTTCTTCAGTTGCTTTGTTTTACCTCGTCGGGTTTGTCATCTCATCCTCACTTTTAATTTATTCAATTTTCTCGTTTTTACTGGCTCTTATTTAGATGCTTGTTTGTTTCTGTTCTAATTTGCTCTTTTAATTTTTGATTTTTTCCTCTGTGATAATCATTCTCCTTCTTGCTGTTGTTAGCTCCTTTAATCTTTAGTCTTTGCTGGTTTGTTTCTCGTTATAGCTGTTATTTTCTGTTATCGTTATTATATTTTGTTTTAGTTCGCTGGTTTGCTATGTTTTCTTTATGGTTTACGCACTCTGTTCTTTGTTTTAGTTTGTGTTAATTGGTGAGATGTTAGTATAATTTGTTTTATCTTCATCAATGCATGTTGCATTTTTTGATAAGTTATTTTCTTAATGTTTTGAATGTGGAGATCTGCATTTTTCCAGTATTGGAAACGTGTTTGCTCGCTGGAGTAAAACACAGCTGTGTTTCATTTTAAACACAGCTGTGTTTCTGTGTTGTTTGAAAAGCACGGCTGTGCTCCTTCAAAAGCACGGCTGTGCTTTTCTTTCAGCCTCGCTCCGCTGTTTTCCTTCATTTCTTCATTTTGCCCGTCGCTGTGTTGTGAAAACACAGCTGTGTTTTCTCCTCTTCTCCTCTTTTTAATTTTCTCTTATTTTCCAGTATTTTATTCTTGCTCCATTTATTTTATTCTCTTTGTTTATGCATCTTCTTTATAATTAATTAATTCCTTTTAACTAATTGTTCATTTTTTTAGTTGATTTATTTATTTATTTATTATTTAATTGGATTATTATTTGTTTTAATAATTCATCTTGTTCAATTGATTTTATTTAATTAATTTATTTGTTTATGTTAATTACTTAATTTATTTTACTAACATCTTATTTCATTTTTATCTTTTATTCTTACAAAATTACATATCTTCGCGAGTTGCATTCGAGCTCGAGTTGGAGGATCGGGAGATTAGAGTCTAGCCAGCTTAAAGTTTGCATTTTAGTTTTTATATCTTATTTTCATTTGTTATGTTATTATTATTTTATCATGTAAAATATATATATTTTAATTAGCCGCACTATAAAAATTCACCTTTTATATAATTAATAATTTGGGGATTTTTAATAATAAAATGGACCAATGTCCTATTTTACCCAATAAAACCTTACTTTCAAATGGAGAACTAAGTTTTCAAAAAATGAGATCACTCATCCCGGTTTTTTTCAATCAATATCCTAAAAACTGTTTTCCAATTTTTAATTAATAAAAAGGAACCAATGTTCCTAAAAATCAAGAACCCGATTTATGTATGTTGCATTTTATTTCCCTTTATGTGTTTATTTACTTATTTATTTTATTTATTTATTTGTGGGGGATTGTTCTGTCTCATATTTCAGTCTGTAATTAATTTATTTACTTATCGCTTTATTTTATCGCTTTATGATGTGAATAGATGCGCTTTTAATTCTTGCATAAACGCGTGAGATGGGAGATGGAATTTAGATTTCTTAACAACTCATTTATAAAACTTAAGCCATTAATAAGAGTGAAGTTCCGGACACCAATCTCTAGTTTAGACCAATAGAGGTGAGAGACCTCTCCCAAATTGGGTGGCGACTCCATGATACTTTAAAGGTGCATTTAGGCGTTATGGGGCTAGAACGTAATTTTCAATGTTCTATTGGGAGGGACGCATCCAAAATGTCTCATAATGCCCATGATCAAAAAAGATGCGACCAATCCCTCGAACCCTAAAAGCGGGTTCAAAGAGGGCCTTGCTGGTCCGGCGCGTCTTACAACAAGCGCCTCAAGTCTCGCCCTATATGAGCTCAGCTCCTTGTCCTTAGTAGCAATCATGTCCTTGAGGGACCTCACCTCTTTGGAGAAATCATCGATCACCACATTTATGGCTCCTTGCATCTCCACTCGGAGCTTATTCCCATTAGACTCGAGCCTCTCGATGCGCCGGTTCATGTCATCAACCTTATCCCCTAGGTAGGTCATGGCGGCATGTATCCTAGCCAGCCTTTCTTTCACTGCGGTGATCAAATCCCTTGATTTATCCCTCCCCTTCTTGGCACCACCCTGCTGATTGTTTCTTGTGGGAGTCTGTGGTACGTTTCTCTTATGTGTGTCTTTGCCTAACCTCGGCTCTGATACCAACTATCACGGGCTAAATTAGTCACACGTAATAGCCACGTGCGGCCTAGTAAAATCACCCCAATTTCCTAGTAAGCCTTTACCCCAATTACTTAACCTAGGCTAATTTAAGCTAAGTAAGCAAAGAAAGTTAATAAGAGCACACAAGATAAGTTAGAGAATGCTTTGCATTTTGCACCAATGAGCAACTTGAACAACTTATGTACAATTGAGGGTTTACATCTATTTATATTCATCCCCCTCCCTAATGGATGGTAGAGATTGATTTGATCCTACGGCTAATATTACTTATCTAGAATTATCTAGGCTATTTACAAGGTTAAAGAGTCATCTAGGCCCTTCTAGAAACCTCTAAGCCGAATCTGGGTGAAAAGAGGTTGACCCTGCGCAAAATCATGCAAAACAGGCTCGGCGGGCCACTGGCGAGGAATATCGCAGATGGAGGTTCGACTCGGCGAGAAATCTTGCAGGAGTGACGGCTGGAATATTTCCATGACTCCTGGTGAGGTTGACCATGCTCCTTATCCTCTTTAGAGGGTATGGTGCTGACCCCCTCTAGGCGATTTTTGCGGGCTGTTGCGGGGGTCATCGGCAATGGGTGACAATAGGCATTCTACCATTAATTTAATTTATAGAAAAGTGCTAACAAATATGAATCTTATCATAAGATATTTATTTATTTCTATTCAGCATTTTGATGCAATTACTCGGGTTGATTGGCTTTAGAATTTTCTTATTACTAATGTGATGGATATTTCTCAACCTAGATTGATTTTTTTTTCTTGGCTAACGTACGTTGGAACTAATTTTAAATATTTTCAGCATGGTTTTTTAGCTAGAAATATTAATTCAGAGTTTTTATTAAAAGAAATCACGAATATGATCTAAACAAACATTTTCCTACACATATTTTTGCATATAAATATTTTTGGCTGACAAATCTCAGCCATTGGATCAAAATTTCACTTTTAATTCAATGGTTAAAATTTGCTAGCGTCCTAAACCAACTAAAATAGCACTCTTTTATTAAAAATAAAAGAAAATAAAATTGAAAAATCGTATATATATATATAGTTTGAAGAAGCAAAATAAGCTTATTGGCTCATGTAGGCGAACACAAGGACGGGCTTTAAATAAAGCCCCAACCAAAGCGTGTGCGGACTACGGAGAAAACGAAGACTAGTTCAAAACAGATAAAAAAATAAATAAATAAATAACGGAGTAGGAGACTTACTTAGCAGCAAAAAAGCAGAGCAATGCAAATACAGAAGGTCTTTTTGTATAATTTGTAAGAATTCAAGAAGTAGTCCCTCCCTCTCTTTCTTTCTTATACTGAATATTTCAAAAATCACCAAACACGCCTTTCAATCTCTTACTCGTTGGGAACGCGGTTCTTACACACTCTGCTTTTATATACCACGTCGGTATTATTTTTCTGAAAAACATCTAAATTAACTCTTTCTTTTTCCCACAATTGATTACGTGTAAATGGCCACCGTGAACTCGGTTTCTGACAAGGCTGCGCATCCGCCGCCGTCAAGAAAGTTCCGTGGAGGCAGCTCCTCTGTTGCTCCTCGCTGGATCCCAAAACGAGGACAAGTTCTTAAAAAGTCTGTCAACAAAATCATCTCTTTACTTGGTGGTCTCTGTTTCGGGAAACAGAGTACCTCCTCTCCAATGGTTTTTCCGGATTGAGATTATTCCTTACGCCCTCTCATTTCGATCATTTCCTCGTGTTTTTTGAATACCCATTTGCTTAAATTGCTTAATGATTTGATTTTTAAACATAATTATGTTTTACTCATTAACAATTGGGTTTAATCTTTTCCTTTTTGAAGTCTGGGATGCAAAGTTCTTCTCGGTTCTAGGCGTTAATTTATTTTTGCAAAGCTGCTTCAACAATGTATTATTCATTGTTCGATGGATGTAATTTGCAATTCTTGCATTTATCTCTGTTTTTTTTTCTTCTTAATCTTAAGGAATTGAGCTTGGACTCCGGCGAAGAACCTGAAGGAAAATCTTGAATTAAATTATATATGAACAAAGGAATAATAGAAGTGCTTCTTTTAGTTAACATTGATGAAAATAATGAACTGACATGAAAAAGGAGATACAGTGAGACAGAAATCAAATCATAATTAACCCTATCCACGTCCCCTGTTCAACAAAGGAAACCATTTCAAGTAATTAATTAATTAATTATACTTAGAAACACTCACTGATAATACTTATAATTAAGTAATTAATTCGATTAATTGTTTAATTGCTAACTTATTTGGTTTTGAATATGGTTTCGAGCTAAACTTTTTTTATTATTTCATCCTTAAATTTTCATATGATAATATAAGATTATTAAATTTTTATTTTCACTTATATTGACTTCATAGTTACTAATTTAAGCCTTTTCTAATGTACACGATGTGTGTACAATGCCCCTCCATCCATAGATCACAAAATGACCTGCATCCTTCAAAGCCGTGCTTGATAAATTGCGATCCTTTGATAGAGTGGGTACCGTCCACATTATGCGCATAGCAATTCTTCAAATTTAAATAAAATAATGCTACAATTTTAATATATATTGAATCACTTAATTTTTTTATTTGCTAGAGGTTCATTTTTGTCACATGTCGTTTACCAAAATAAATAAATTTACCCCTAAAATTTATTTTGCGACAAATTTGCCTATAATATTTGTAAAATGGGAGATTTTTGCCTCTGCATTAAATTGCTGCTAACTTTGACTGTTAATACATTAATTGACTGCTAGTAGAACACGTGTCATATATCCATTGGATACGTGAATCAAATATTTTGATGTCAAATGTATATTTTTGCCTCAATTATTTTTTCAAACGTACAAATTTTCCTATAACGTTTGTAAAATGGGAGATTTTTGTTTTTGTCGTTAATTACCGGTAACTTTGACCGTTAATATGCTAGTTGACCGCTGACGACGGAGCAAAAATTTTCTATTTTACAAACGTTAGGGGCAAATTTACTCCAAAATAAATGTTATGATAAATTTGCCCATTTTAGCAAATGATAGGTACAAAAATATACTTTTAGCCTTTTTATTTTATTAAAAATTTATTGAAATTCAATGTGTATTAAAATAAAAATTTAAAGATTCAATGTAAATAAATAAAAATTTAAGAATTTAATAGTAAAAATTATAAATTTAAGTATAAAAAATGCATTTATCCTAATTAATACATACCACAAGTGAACAAATTATGCAATAGTCAAATTATGTAATATCTTTCCGTTCAATTTTAAAAGATAATTTTTTATTTTTCATGAAAATTAAGGAAAATAATTACAATGTTTAAATTTCATAAAAAAATATAGAAATTAAGATTTTTTTTTATTTTTAAATATTTCATTTAATTAATCATTTAAAGTGGTACAGAATAAGTACTACCTTAAAAAAAAAAAAAAAAAAAACCTTCCTGAATAATCAACTAGTAGGGCTGTGCAAATTTCGGTTTAAACCGAAAAATCGAACCAAACCGACCGAAATTTTTAATTCGGTTCGGTTATTCGGTTTTTCGGTTCGGTTTCGGTTTCCAAAATAATGTAATTTCGATTTTTCGGTTCGGTTCGGTTTTGAAAGGTAAAAACCGATAAAAAACCGAACCGACCGAACTTTTGATTATATATATATATTTTTCATTTTTTACTAAAATGAACAATATTTTTGTATTTTTTTAATTTAATATAAGTGGATTTAACTCAAATTAAACATATATATATTTTTTAATTTGAATTTTTTAATTTTAATTATATAATTTGTAATTTTTTATAATTTTTAGAGAATTATTTTAATTATAATTTTAAAATTTCGGTTTTTCGGTTAACCGAACCAAACCGACCGAAAATATCGGTTCGGTTTGAATTCGGTTATTGTATTATATCGGTTCGGTTCGGTTCGTCTAAATATTAAAATTTCGGTTTTCGGTTATTTCGGTTCGGTTCGGTTATTGAACCGAACCGACCGATGCACAGGGCTATCAACGAGTACCCAACAACCATTGCATGAAATTCAGGTTTTCGACTTGATTGAACCTTTTCTAAGCAAAAAAATTGTGTAAAATATACTACGCCCAACTTTTCCGAGTACATAACCGGTGCGTAGCTACATCTAGTATGTTACCGTAAGCACCGTTAGATTCTTACATCTTAAAATCCTAACCGTTTATTATAAAATTCATTTTTAAGAAGAAAACTGGTTGTACCGGCATACAAAAATGCATGTAACATAATTTTCTCTTTCTGCAATTAAAGCTGCCACTTGTTCTCGTGCTCTCTCTTTTCTCAGCCATTGCTACTCTTACACTCTCCTTACTCAGGCATGGCTTCTTTTTCTTTCTCTCTTTTTGTTCGGCCATGACAATATCTTCTATCTCCTCTTTTTGTTTGATTTCATGTTCTATTTTCAACATTTTGCACTTTTTTCTTTCTTTTTTTTCTAAGAAGATAATTCTATCGTTCGTTTTCTTGTTCTTTTATGGAGGTGTGTCGCCGGCGGCGAAGGAAAATGGTGGTGGAAATTCAGAAAAACTTCAAGCTTTATATTGAGTTTCATTTTCACTTATTATTTCCGTTTTCATTTGTACACACATCGAGAGAGAGGCAAAATTAGAAAAGAAGAGTGTTTTTAGTGAAGAGAGTAGTCTTCTCCTGAATTTACTTTTGCATGTTCAAAGATATTCCCAACCATTTTTCAATTTTGTGAAGAACATCTGAGGCTTCGAAGGATGAATCAAAACCGGTTTTGGATGAGCATCTTAATTAAGGCTCATGGTGATATTTTCCCCAGCACTCACCCTTTTCATTTTCTTTTCTAAATTTATCCTCTTTATTAATTTTGCTTTAATTAAATTGATAAATTCAAATAATCTCACAAAAGCACTATTTCTCCTTTCTCATTCATCAGGTATAGCAATTAACAATCTTCCATAATGTAGCCTTGCTGGTCAGTAGTATTTAGCAATGCTTATTTTCTTCCTCTCCTCGTTTAAGTTGTTGGAAATAAAGGTACCAATTTGGATACTTAATAAGCTATCACTGAAATTTTGGGTTCAAAACCATTATTCAACATTGTGTGTCTTTGAAAAGAGGAAAAGCGATCGACTAGTGGAGAAGATGAGGTGCAGATGAAAATGAAAGAGAGAGTATGCACAATCACCTATGATTTGGTATATATAATAATAACATCAATAAACATATGTAAATATGGTAACACCGGCTACCGATTCGCGTACGGTACCATCCGGTACGCCGGACGTAGGGGTGTTCAAAAATGGGTTGGGTGGGTTATGATAAAATTTGAATCAAATTTATATAATATATTTTATGAGATTATTTATAATTCAACTTCATTTTTCTTCTAAAAAAAATTTAATTGTAACCCATGTAACCCATTTTTGAACACCCCTAGCCGGACGTACCGAAAGTTCCTTGTGAGATTAGTACAAATTAATGATATTTGGAGAATGGAAGTCTGTAAACAAAAAGGAAGGTCCATCTATGTTTCTTCTGGGTTTCGCGCGCCTAAAAGATTACAAAGTGGAGAAACATAGGAATCAACTAAACCACACAGTGAAACGTGTGCGGGCATATCCACTGTCTCTCTGTGTGTATATATATATATATATATGTAGGTCCTTTAAAATTTATCACGTGTCTGTCAACCAATCATAAGAAACAGAGACAATAAATGATGGAATTTCATTGGAAACGCGGCCACAGCCCACGAACCGATTGCATTATAATTAGATTTGTGTGTTCTGCAAATGTTATCATATTAATGCGAATTATTCATGGCTAGAGAACAAGTAAGAATTCATATTGTGTCAACCAGAAGAATCCCTGTACGCGGTGGAGTTTTGAAGAGAAGCTTTAAGAAGTCATTTCTTCATTCTTTTTAGAGTAAACCCATATAAAGACTCTCGAACTTGTCCAAAAAATTCATTTTGACATTTGAATTCAACAAACGACCGAATAAACACCTAAACTTTTTAATTACGATATTTTTAAACACTTAAACTATTTAATTTCGATATTTTTAAATATAAAATTCTGATAAAACGGGACAAACTTAACGCGTGAGCATCACTGCCTGAAATAACCGACACGTGTCGGTTACCTTTCTTCTTCCTCATCCTCTTCCTTACTGTGTGTCAAAACCATTCTTCTTCTTCTTCCTGCTCCTCTTCCTTTCTCTCTCAATCGGGATCAACAAACATAAACTTTACACACACACAGGTATTACCCATAGGTTCAACATGTTGCTTCTTGTTGGTTGAACCAGGAGGTCTCCCTCTGGCCTTCTTCATCCCAGTTGGCGATGCTAACCCTCCTGAACGAGCAGAAGGGGCACCACCACCACCACCATCTGCTCCTCCTCTAGCACCACCACCACCACCATCTGCTGCTGGAGGAGGAGGAGAGGTAGGAGAAGAGAAATGACCTCCACTCGGCTGTGGTTGGGTGGCGGTCTGCGATGAAGATACGAGAGCCAATGCTATAGTGCCATCTGGCTCGTACTTTCTCGGCCTCCCTCTTTTTCTCTTCAATGTTTTAGCTCCGCCACCTATGTTCACATTAATACCATGGGCTGACATAGTTCCAGCGGTGGACCCGTCCACACCACCTCCACCGGCAGCGGAGGCAGGAGTTGAAGAAGACGGTTGATGGAATTGGAAGAAGAAACCAACAAATTCAAGAGCTTTGTGGAATTTCTAACCCACAAATCATACACTCCTCCTTGGGCCTTTCATCTAAATCCCATTCCACTTCACCGATTCTCTCTAGGTCATCTTCCTACACCTATTCATCGCTGGAATCTTCCTAATTTTCCCAAAGGCACCAAGATTTATTTGAAGGTGATCTAACAATTCATTTCCATGATCAATTTTAATTTTTGATGGGTGTTTTTATGAGCTTAACTTCATTTTTTTATATTTGTATAGCGCGATGATCTCTCCGGTATGCAATTGAGTGGTAATAAAGTGAGAAAGTTAGAGTTTTTGATGGTTGATGCAGTGGCTAATGGTGTTGATTGTATTATCACCATTGGTGGAATTCAGAGCAACCATTGCCATGCTACTGCTGTTGTTGCTAAGTATCTTAAAGTCAGATTAACTTACCAATAATTTAGAAAATAGAAAAAGCTGAGAAGAAAATTAGAAGGAGAAGAAATGAATAAGAAGAGTTCACAAAAGTTCTTTTTTTTTTTTCCTTTTTTCAGGGGAAATGAAAGAAATCTGAAATTATTAACATATAATAATAATTTAATTGAGAGAGAGGAGTTTTTTTACCGGCTTTACGCGCTTAAGGAAGGGGGTAAAAAACACTTACTGCCAACTCAGCAAATTATGTTTAAAAATATCGAAATTATATAGTTTGAGTGTTCATTTGGTCATTTTTAGAGTTTAGATGTCAAAATGAAATTTGTTGACAAGTTTGAGTGTCTGCGTATAGGTTTACCCTTCTTTTTATGTTTCCTCTGCTCTTCTTCTTATTCTAAGGTTTTTCCTTGTTGACAATGGCGGCCTAGCTTTACCTTAAGCTATTTAAGTTTAGGTATATTCTTAAAACTACTTTTTTTTTCCCTTAAGATATAGAGCGGACTTAGGTATGTTCTTGTTTTTAGAATTCGCACACGTCCAGATTAAAATTATAGATACAAAATACATACAGAGAATGTTATTGCTTATTTATTTAAAACAAAAAGTTCATGAACAAATCTAACCATGTAAAATGATAACTACTATGCATACATGTCATGTTAAATTGTATTAAAACTAAAGAAAAATTTCATACTTTAGTGGCTTTTTCCTAATTTAATTTTTAAATTTTAAAAATTACACATTAAATCTTTGTATTATGAGTTTACTCTATATTATATCCCTCCGTGTTTTATGAATTATTTAAATTCATGATATTATCTTAAAACTATTTTTTCCTTCAAAAACTTTTTTTTTTTCGGATACGTCTAATACATATAAAATCACTCGAAAATATTTAATCGAAAACTTTGATAACATTAAAATGAGGCTGCTTTATACTAGAAATTTTAACTCATATACACAGACTTATAGAGCTACTCTGGGATTTTTAAACTATTTTGAATATTGGATTATGAAATTTTGAACTTTTCTCAATTTTTCATATTTATTAAAATATCGAAAACTTGTAACAAAATTCAAAAAATTTTTATTCTTAAGAAAATAATTTTCAAACTCGCTCTGTCTTATAGCCAATTTTTCTAAATATTCTAAAAAACTTTCTATATTGAGCGAGTTTAAGAATTATTTTCTTAAGAACATGGAGTCTTTGAGCTTCATTATAAGTTTTCTGTATTTTAATGAATATAAAAAATTGAAAAAAAGTTCAAAATTTCAGAATCCAGTTTTCAAAATAATTTTAAAGATTTCATAGCAGCTCTATAATTCGTTTAGGTGACTTAAAATTTATAGAGTAGAGCAGGCTCACTTTTAATGGTATCGGAGTTTTGTATTAAACATTTTGAAGTGATCTTATAGGTATTAAATGTATTTGAAGAAGAAAAATAAGTTTTGAGAGGAAAAAAATAATTTTGGAGCAATATCATAAATTCAAAGAATTTAGGTCTAATAAAAAGTAAAATTATAGTACAAGTACCCAATGTATAATTTTTAAAATTCAAGTACTCAATTATAAAAAGTCGAATAGTTCAGGAACCAAATTATAGGCTTTTTCCAAAACTTATTATTATTATCATTATTATTATTATTATTGTTATTATTGTAATTGTTGTTGTTGTTAGGAAAAACCCATACTTAGCTCCCTAAACTATTTGACTTTTTTGATTAAGTTTCTAAATTTTGAAACTAAACATTGGATCCTTTTACTATAATTTTACTACTTATTAAATCCCTGCGTGTTCCCTGAATTTTTTTAAATTTATAATATTGCTCAAAAACTATTTTTTTTCTCCTAATTTTTTTTTTTATTTTTCAGACACGTCAAATACTTATAAAATCACTCTAAAATATTTAATTTAAAGCTATGATAGCATTCAAATTAAGCTTACTATTATAGAAATTTTAAGTCACTTATGCGAAATTATAGAACTACTTTAAGATCTTTAAAATTATTTTAGAGACTGGATTCCAAAATTTCGAAATTTTCTTGCATTAAAGTACATAAAACTTGCGATCAAGCCCAAAAACTTTTTGTTCTTGAAAAATAATTGTCAAACTCGCTCAATTTTAGAATCTATTCTTTTAAACGTTCTAAAAAATTTCTACATATAGTGAATTTGAAAATTGTTTTCATAAGAACAGGGAGCTTTTGGGTTTTGTCACAAGTTTCCAGTAATTTAATGAATATGAAAAATTGAATAATGTCCAAAATTTCATAATTGAGTCTCTAAAATGATTTTAAAGATTCCATAGTAACTCTATATTTTCACAGGTGACTTAAAATTTCTAGAATGGAGCAAGCTCGCTTTAGATGGTATTAGAGCCTTGAATTAAATATTTTAGAGTAATTTTTTGTGTTTTTGAAGAAGAAAAATAAGTTTTGGAAGGAAAATAATTTTAGGGTAATATCATAAATTCAAAGGATTCAAGAAATACGCAGTGTTCTAATAACAAGTAAAATCATAATAAAAAGATTTAATGTGTATTTTTCGAAATATATGAATTCAATTAGAAGAAAAACCTAAATAGTGCCTTTTTTTTATAAATAATGTGTTTTAAAAAATTAATTTGATTTTTAGGGTATTTTGAAAATTATTTGAAGAATTGGGGTCTTTTCCATTTCCTTATGGAAAGTTGCAGCTTTCCTTCCCTTCACCGGCAGCCAAGGACAAGCTACTGGTTCCCCCCTCCCTTTTCTTTTCTGTTTTTTAATAAAATATATATAAATTTAATTTTTCCTTTTCACTTATTAATGTATAAAAAAATATTTTTCTAACTTAATTTGGTAAATAAGATTAAAAAATTGTAACTCAATAATAATTTATTAAAATATAAAATTAGTAATATTTTGTGTAATTAAAATAATTTAAAATAAAAATAATGCATTCATTATATATATAATTGATAAAGCACATGATATCTTTATCTGAAATAGAAGGAGAGCTGGCTGATTTGTAGTGAAATATCCGATCGGATGGATGAATCCTGCAAGAGAAAGTGTCCGGTCGGACTAGGCGTAAGCACTCCGAAACTTAAGTTAGTAGCTTTTAGACAGAGAATGTTTAGAGATAGAATGCTAGAGATTCAATACTTGATGCCATCGTTGGCTGGGCTATTTATAAGAGACAGTTGAGGTGCACTTGAGTGCCTGAGATGTGATAAATGGCAGTCAGAGTAGGTGTGCGGCGAAGTGACAAGGAGCAGTTGATGGGCATGGGCGTTGCCTTGTGTCAAACGGCTAATGGGACTGGCGGTCACATCAGCCGATCGAGCGTGTGCGCTGCCTTGGAGCTCACGCCTGCTACTCTCTGCTATTGGGCCTTGGACCTCGCCAATAGACTGGGCCGACTGGATGGGCCTTTATGCAAATGATGTTTACAGGGTTATCACTTGTCTCCCCTCAAACTGGTATGACCGGGCATAGATTTTCCTTGAGTAAATTCGTTCGGGTAGTGTCCGCTCTTAGTTGTTCCGCTCGGGAGACATACGTTGGTGAAATTTTTGAATTTTTGCATGGCGCTTTTTCTGAAGAGACGCGCCTGTTTATACAGTTGTCTTCATTTAATGCTGTACGTGCTTCGAGGGTGGCGCTTCATTCTTCGTATAGCAATAATGCCTTGAGGACACATGGCATGTTTCCTATAGTGGAACGGTTGGCGTGCCCCAGAAGTTTTGCCTATAAATGAGGTAATTCTTGTGCAATTTTTTCCTCATTTTTGCGATCCCTAGCGAAACTCTGCCAAAATTTCTTCTTACTTCTCTCAGCCTTCACATTCTAGTGGTTTTTGCTCTTTGTTCCCCGAGATTTTTCAAAGATCCTACAATTAAGTAAGTAATCCCTTCTCGTTTCCCTTTGATTTTTCTCTATTTTTCATTCCATTGCGCTTCTGTATTCATCTTGATTTATCCCATTAGAGACCAAAAGCTTGCATCGAAAATGGCTTCGAGTAGTGGCCAGTCGATAGATAGGACCTTTATGGAGGAGTGTAGGGATAAGGCGGCGGTCGATCGTTTTTCCAGGCTAAGTCCTAGAGAAGTGGCCGAGATCCCTTCCCAGTACGACCTTCCAGAGGATGTGTACGTGATGCCTTGCCTCGAATCCATGGCAGTGACGGAGGGGCCCTTCGGCAACTAGGGGAATGAGTGGTTCATCTGCCATCTACCGAGTTTCGACGCATGGATGAGGTTTCCCTTTGGCGCCTTTGAGGTGGCGGTGTTGAGAGGGTATGGGATTGCCCCCAACCAGCTTCATCCGAATGGATGGAGATATGTGGCTTGCTTCAAGATCTTGTGCAGGATAGAGGGAGTAGCCCCAACCTTGGACCTCTTCACCCATTTCTTTTATATGTCGAGTCAGAGTGATGGCACAGAGTGCTTCTTCACCAGCCGACCGAAGAGGAAGCTTTTCGTAGTCCCCTCCTCGATGAAAGGGTACAAGGAGAAGTACTTTCTCGTGGGGATGATCGGCGGATTCGGAGTGCCGCTAGCCCGATCGGAAGGAGCCATAATACTAAAGGATCAGGCGGCTGGACAACCCTTGTACGAGGCTGACATCAAGAAGTTAATGGACGCCGTGATGAGACAACCTATGATTTTAACTTCCTGTTAGGGATCGTGTTCGGGTCTTCAAGCTCTGAATCTGCCGAAAATGCAGAACGTGAGCATTGGGATTGGTGTAGAGGGAGCAGCATAAATTATCAATCATGCATTGCATCTGCATTAAGTATTTATTTTTCTATAAATAACACTTATCTTGTTTGTCTGTGCGACGCAGTTGCGATGGTTGGCGGGGACGATATGACAAGGTAGCTTGTCGTGCGGGCTAAGGCTAAAAGAGATGCCGAGCGGGCCGCGAAGGAGCAGAGGAAGAAGAGGAAGATCCTACCGGCTTCAAAAGTGCGTGCCTCGCTGGCTCCAGCTCCTCGCGCCGCTGCCCCAATCGCCGTTGTGCCTGTTTTTGTTGCTGCACCTGCTACCTCAGCTGCCATTGCGGTTGTAGCCACTGTTATTTCACCCTCATGCCCGATTTTGAACATCTCAAAGGGCCAGTAATCTCAAAGGCAACAGTTAATACTGCGGGATGAGTCTGATGAGGAGGAGGTGCCAGGGGCCGTCCGTCTTCCTGACATTCAATCCCTGAGGGAGATGGCGCAAGGGAAAGCTGCCCGTTTGGATGAGGTTGCCCAGCGGCAGGCCGAGGAGTTCGTTCGAAAGAAGGCCGCTGACCTGGTGGCCGAGGTGGATGCTCGGGTGGCAGCTAGGGGCAAAACTGTTGTGCAAAGTGAGTCAGCCCGGCGAACGGACAGGCGACCCATGCCCTTGAATGAGTTCTTAAAGGAGAACTTTGGCAACGACTGTTCGGCAAGCAACAAAGCGGTTGCCAGCTATCTTTGCTGGGGGCTTCTTCAGGACGATGACTTCAAGGCCATGGGAGATCCCCACTCGCTTGCTCGGGAGCTCAGTATGTTTAACCAGCAAGGCCTGGAGGTAAGATTTGTTGTCCCGACATTTGTTGCCTAGAAAATGGCAAAGTCCCCCTTCTGCTAACATTGGTGTTTTTTCTTTTTCTTATAGCTGATCAGGAGGGGTCAGCATATGCACGGCATGGCGAGCCTTTTGGAGGCCAAGGCAAGAGATGCTGCCAAGGCGTGGGGGGAGGCGATCGCTCAACATGATGCTACACAAAAAGAAAACTCTACCCTTCGCCTTCAAGTGTCGGAGCTACAGAAGGGGACTTCCTCTCTCCGTGGGGAGGTAGTGGATGAGAGGAAGGAGGTATCTCAGCACGCCCAGGAGCTAAAGTCTCGACTAGGCGAGGTTGACCGGCTGAAAGGTGAAGTCTCGCGCCTAACAGCTGACAGTGCCCAATGCCAGAAATTTGAAGAGGAGGCGACCAGACTGAGCGCCAAGTGTAAACTCTTGGGCACTGAGAGGGGTAAGGCCCTGGCAGAGTGTGACAGTCTCTGAGGCGAGCGGGATTCTCTGAGGGCTACTTTGGAGGAGAAGGAAGCCTTCTGGAGGAAGAAACTTGAAGAGAAGCTTGCCTCTCAGAAAGAGCAACTTTTTGATCAGCTGGGAGAAGCTCAGTTGTCATCTCGGCTTATCTATGAGGCTGGGAGGCGTTTCCCCTGGGTTGATCTCGACTGGATGGAGGATCCCAACATTTTTCCTAGTCTGCCATCTAGTGATGATGAAGAGGAGGTTCTGTAGACACCGGGTCCCGAGGCGGTTCAAGATCAGAATTACCCGATGATGAAAAACGATACCCACAATTAAAGGTGTCAAAAATGATATTTCTCTTGTCGAAATCCTCGTTATTTTTAAATAAAAATAAACATGTATAAAAAATATGTTGTCATAAAAATTAAATTAATTAAATTTATTTTAATAAAAAATAATATTATTAGAAAGTGTTATTTTTAATATTTGAAAAAAAGGAAAATTAAATTAGTTATTTAATTTAATTGAATTAAATTAATTAATTGATTTAATTGGAAAAAAATGAATTAAATTAGTTATTTAATTTAATTGAATAAATTAAGTAATTGATTTAATTAAAAAGGAGGAATTAATTATTAAAATAGCTAATTAGTTTAATTAAAAAAGAATTTTAAAGAAAAAGAAAAAAAAGATTTAAAAAAAAATTAATAAAACCTTTTAATGTGTGGCCACTTTACCACATGGGTCGCGTGGTGGCCGCTTGGCCACCGCGCGACCACCTGCCCCTCGCGTGCGACTGTCCCCGCGCGCGCGCTGTGCCCTTTACCGCGCGACCACCTGCTTTTTGCGTTGTTTTTGCCGGTTTTCTGCGATTTTCAGTCTGTTTTCTGCGATTTTCTTTCACGTTTTTATCCTATTTTCGATCAACTAAAATAAAACTCCTCTGTCTCTTCCTATTTTGAGCAAAAACGAAAAATAAAATGGATTTCAATTTTCAATTTTTAGGACGGCAACCTTTTGATTCAAGGAATTTTTTTGGCTTTTCTCTCTAACTTCTTCTCTCCAAAAACTGGTTTCTTCTTCAAAAATTCTTCAAAAAATTCTTGAGTTTTATTTTCAAGCTTTAATCTTTTCTTCTCTAATAACATTTCATCTTGGGTTTGATTTGAGCTAGAAAAATTAATTTTCTTTGTTTATTCATCCCACCAAAAATATTTTCTTAAACTAATTTAATTAAAAACATAGACTTTTATTTTTTCGGGTGGTTACCACCACAAATTCGACAAGGGAAATAAATCGAGACACCGCTTCTCCGATCTAAAAATTCTGAGGGTAAATATTTTTGGACTTGTTCTCATTTATTTTCTTTGTATATTATTTATTGTTGTTAATATTATTTTTGCCATTATTACCACATCTATTATTATTTTTTTTAGCATTCTAATGTGTTAATATCACTATTAATACATTATTTGTTTGCTTTAATTCGATTTTTGTGCTCATATCCACTGTTATCACCCAGATTATTATTATTACTATTATTATAGTTATTTTACTTCTCGTTGACTTTCTTATGTTTATTATTATTATTGTTATTATTATTATTATTATTATTATTATTATGATAGTTAGATTACTGCCATGTTTAGCATTATTATTATTATTATTATCATTATTATTATTATTAGCCGCCAGCTTCTTCTTCTTCCCTATTATTATTATTATTATTATTATTATTATTATTATTATTATTATTGTATTTATTTTTGCTCCCGTTGTCCTTTTTATGCTCACTATTATTGTTATACTGTCATTATTATTATTGTTAAATTGTTGCCATGTCTATTATTATTATTATTATTATTATTATTATTATTATTATTATTATTATTATTATTATTATTATTTTGTATTTATTGATATTATGTTATTATGATTATTATTATCATCATATTTTATTCTCATTCATTTTTTATGTTTTTTATATTACTATTTATTAATGTTATTGTTGTTATCATTATCATTATATTTATTATTATTATCATATTTATTTATATTATATTCACTATTATTCATTATCATTGTCCATTATTATTATTATTATTATTATTATTATTATTATTATTATTATTATTATTATTATTATTTTATTGTTGTTACCATTACTATAATTTTATTGTTGTCATTATCTTGTCTTTGCTTGATTAATCTTTAGAACCGTTACTAATATTTTTGATGTTAATTTTTGTATGAGATTTAATTTGAGTCGAGCTATGTGAGCGCCCCGCGACTCCCCGGATGGGTCGCAGCGCGTGGACGTACTCTCCGGTTTAGGTGAGATCTTTCCAATCCCTCTCTTCATGTTGTGATTATTTGTAAATAATTATTTATTTATACACGCGTGCGATAAAAAATCACAAAAATATTTTTTACTATTAAATCGGGATTTTTACTAATAAAATTGGGACCAATGTCCCTTGTTTTAGCCCAACAATAAAAATATCACAATCAAAACGAAGAGTCAATTTTCTCCAAAAATGGGATCACTCATCCCCGTTTTCATCAAACAACCGAAATGACTCTTCGAAACCTCTTCAAATAAATGTGAGGGAACCAATATTCCTAAAATAATGTTCCGATTTATGCATGTCTTTTATTTTGACCCTGCGTGAGTGTTTTAAATTTATGTACATTATTTTCCTTTGGGCCCTTGTAATTAATTTTTGGGACAACTTTATTTATCTTTTGGGGATTGTATTTCGTCCTCGTCTACATCTTTAATCTTCATTTATTGGGGTTGTATTCCGCCCCTATTTCCTTTGTAATTGTGTGCTTGAGTGTGTACTGCTTTTATTTATCGCTTTCTTTTACCGCTTTATTTATCACTTTCTTTTACTTTTTTGTATGATTGAAATGCGCGATTTAAATTAAATGCATTTATCGTGTGAGATGAGAGATATAATTTTAAGAAGTTAAGAACCCATTTATAATTAACCAAAGCATAAATAAGAGTGAAGTCCCGGATACCATATCTCTGGTTTAGACCAATAGAGGTGAGAAACCTTTTTCCAATTTCACGCAAATTGGGTGGCGACTCCAAATACCTCAAAGGTGCCTTTAGGCGTAAATAGGCTAGGTTGTTCTCCCCAATGTTCTATTGGGAGGAATACACCGATGATGTCTCATGACGCCCATGATCGAAAGACGCGAACCTTCATACCTCGAATCCTAAAGCGAATTCAAAGCGAGGGCCCTTGCTGGGTTGGTCCGGCGCGCGTCACAGGTTCCCAGAGAGGAGGCGATCGACAGAGCGACTTCACTCACTGAAGGTCCTTTACCGACTGGAGTTCAGACGAATGCGCCCCCCGGAGTTGAAGCTGGCGCTACTTTGCCTGAGGTAGCTGTCGAGCCTTCTGAGCCTGCTGCCGAGTGAAGCATGGAGGCAGCTGCAGATGATGTAAAAATTGTAGATATAGAGAGATAGATTAGAAATTGTATACTTTATTTTTGTATTTGTGTAAGTTGTATAATATACATTTTTCTCAATAAATGTCATTTTTTGCGTAAATTGTAAATTTTCATAGCTATGCATTCACAAATCTTTAATAACTTGTAAAATTGCATAAAATTTGCTAAGTTTGGATATAGCTTGCTAAAATGCATATAACTTGCTAATGTGAAACATGTTAATGAATCTCATATACTTCCTGAATTGGAATAATTTCTCAAGTCCAGTGACCGATTTGCCCAATCTGGTTTAGGATGCACGATTAGTCGGCCATCTGGAACGACTCTTGAGTTATACTTAGAATCAGGCGAATAGTTTCGTTCGTCAAGTTAGTATTTGATTTGCATTCCGGTTCATGACCGTTGCACAACACTTATCTTGGGAGAAACGTTTACCTTAATCTAACCACAATGCTCGCATCTCGGATTTGGGATGGGCATCGAATCTAGCGAATGAGTCAGTACAAGCGGGGCGTGTTCCGTATTTTAGGATCGGAGTATAGCCGATCTTAACGGACGGGATCGATATAAGGTTCGTGGTCCCCGTATTTTCGGATCAGGATGTTCGTCGATCCTAACGGTCGAGCTGTCGAGCGCTCATCCTTCTCCGTATCTTGGGATCAGGAGTTTTGTCGATCCTAACGATCGGACCTACCTTCAAAGAAAAGGATTCTAACTTTCGCATTTTTGGCACGGGATAAACGTCGAGCCTAGCGTATAAGTTGCATCATACGTGTTCGCCTAGTAAAAACCAAAAAGAGTTTGAAGCAGAATTTCTGTATTAATGGAAAGTAATTGTTGATACATTATTACAAGAATTTGTGGGAGCTTTCTCCAGGCAAATCTATGCCTGCTCGGCTAGTAGAAGCTTTCTCCAGGTTGAGGTGTCTATCATATTGGCATTTGTCCACTTTGGGTCGTCTTCGGGTATTACCCTCTAACCCTCGCCGTTCAGCTAATTGGCCTCTCTTTGGTGCCTGATCATGCTGACATAAGCTTCCCGCGATGCCCTCTAGTCGCCTCATAAGATGGCAGCGCCCCTTCCGGTCGAGATTTTCATTACCATATAGCGGCTCCAGTTTGAAAGAGCAGGGGCCTGCCAAAAATGGCGTTATATGCGAAAACTATGTCAATCAACATAAAGGTTACCTTGCAGGCATGGATTGCTGTCTCTTGGCCAAGCTCGACAAAGAGTTCCATAGATCTAACCACCGGGACAGTAGCTTTGCCAAGTCCGATCAGTGGTGTGGCGTTCGGCTTCAACTCCTTGATCGGTAGTCTCATCGCTTTGTAAGCTTGTAGAGTAAGCACATTAACAGCGCTGCCATTGTCCACCAAAATCCTTCTTACATCAAAATTGTTGATGCGAGCCTTGATGATAAGGGCGTCTTCATGAGGAAATATAACGTCTCGCGCATCCTCATTGGATATGGTGATGGGAGCAAGTTGTTCAGCCTGATGGGAGAGGTACACGCCCTTTCCCTTTTTCTTCCTGGAGAGTTCTTCTGCATAAGACGATCCTCCAGTGATCATATTTATCGTTACTGCATACGTCCCGTTCGGGCCTGAGCTCCTTGCCCTTGGATTCCTGCGCTTATCGTCCTTATCCGAGCAAGAGTCGTCCCTCTCACGCTTCGGCCGTCTGCAGGGACTTGCCCCTCTAGTCGATCCAACAAATTTTTTGAGGGACCCTCTTTGTACAAGCTGCTCAATCTCCTTCTGTAGCAAGTAACACTCGTCAGTGGCATGACCGACGTCTTTATGAAACTCGCAATATTTTTTTTGGTTCCTCTCATGTCTGTTCCGGTTGGACAGCTTTCTGGGCCAGTTGATTCTCTTCTGCCTCTTCTTAATCCACATCAGCACCCTTGCTGGGCTGGCGTTGAGCGGAGTGAAGGTCCAGAGCGGCCGGTCGTCTGCACATCCGGAGCTCTTTCGCTTGCCCAGATATCTCGCAGTCGCGGCTCCGTCTGGCTTTTCTATGACCGCTCGGATATTGGGGCTCTGATGAATGACCGCCCATCAGGATATTGCAGTCTGTTCATGACGCTCATTTTTCTTCCCCTGCTGGACCTTAGGACATCGTCTAGCTGAATGTGCTATTTGGTCCTCTCCATCAGGTCTGCAAAACTGACCGGGGGTCTCGAAATTATTGATTCGAACAGAGGGCGATCAATGGTGCCCCCGGCTAGGGCGATTGTCTCCATCTCCATGCTTACATTCCTCACTTCAGCCATCGTGGCCTGAAACCTATCGATATAGTCTCGAAGACTTTCATCGGCTCGCTGATAGAGGTTGCACAGGTTGCTCACCGATTTCGGTGCGCGCGTCTACACTATGAACCGCGCGGTAAACAGCTCCTTAAGTTGCCTAAAGGAGATGATTGAGCTCTGAGGCAGTTCGTGGAACCAACTCAGACCGTCTCCTCCTAGGGTGGTGGGGAAAACTCGATAGGTGACCTTTTCGTCATAAGTATATACCTGCACTTTAGTTAGGAACTCAACTAAGTGAGTGGTGGGATCGGTTTTACCTGATTATTTATCCATCACCATATCTCGCCATCGGGGAGGTAACTTAGACTTCGTTATTCTTCTGCAAAAGGGGGATGCAATGTTTTTACAGGTATTTCCCTCGAACATACCTTTTTTGGAGCTTGTCAAGCCAAACTGCTTGAGTTTTTGAGTGAACCACTTGTCCTCCTTGCTCAAGGACACGGAGGGAGACTCATTTCTAAGTCTTCTGGCGTGGCTGGGGCTGGGAGTGCACATAAAGGATGAGTCGTCTCCAGGGGATGAAGGGGGAGAATTTCTGGGGTAGTACGTAGGGTCCCTGCCTGAGGGCATTATCCCTTTTCCCTTGTCGAACCTCCCCGGGATCCTGGCGATGCATCTCCCGTATTTATGAGCTTGTGGCTCGCTGATGGAGATCCCCTTGCTTCTTCTCCGCCTGAAGTCTTCGTCCATGAGGTAATCCTCATGGGTTCTTTCAAAAGTTCTTAGCATCTTGCCTTTTTTAAGTGTTTGGACGATGCTCTTGGTGAAGTCACTAAGAAGAGCACGCATATCCTTAACGGTGACAGGGGTATCTTTCGGTTGCCTTAAAATGGCATCGTCGAATTCAGGAAGAAAGTTGGTCCTGGTTGGGGACCTGGGAGGTCTTTCCCCTCTCTGTGAGGTCCCTGATCTGGCGCAACTGCCGCCGTCGTGATCATGTTCTCTAGAGGATACGCTATCGTTAGATCTTGAGTTAGCCATGTCTCTCAGCGAAAGCACAAAATGATAAAGCACAAGATGTCTTTATCTGAAATAGAAGGAGAGCTGGCTGATTTGTAGTGGAAGATCCGATCGGATGGATGAATCCTGCAAGAGAAAGTGCCCGGTCGGACCAGGCATAAGCACTCCGAAACTTAAGTTAGTAGCTTTTAGAGAGAGAATGCTTAGAGGTAGAATGCTAGAGATTCAATACCTGATGCCATTGTTGGCTGGGCTATTTATAAGAGACAGTTGAGGTGCACTTGAGTGCCTGGGATGTGATAAATAGCAGTCAGAGTAGGTGTGCGGCAAAGTGACAAGGAGTAGTTGATGGGCATGGGCGCTGTCTTGTGTCAGACGGCTGATGGAACTGGCGGTTACATCAGCTGATCGGGCGTGTGCGCTGCCTCACGTCTGCTACTCTCTACTATTGGGCCTTGGGCCTTGCCAATAGACTGGGCCAATTGGATTGACCTTTATGCAAATGATGTTTACAGGGTTATCAATAATCAAAATTAAATAATATTTTTATTTTAATAAAATAATATATATATATATATATATATATTGCTTATGCTAGATTAAATTGAATTCTAAAATTATTTTTTGATTTTAAATTATTTATTAATTTTTTGACACGCCAAACCAATTCAATTTAATTTTTTTGGATATTTTGAAAATTTAATTTTTAAATCAAATAGTACCTAAATATGTGTTATGTCCTATTGTCGTCATTATTATTATTATTATTATTATTATTATTATTATTATTATTATTATTATTATTATTAAAATAAGGTCAAATAAGTAAGTTTCTTTTTTTTTTTTGTCAGGTTTGAATTTGAATAAAATGTGACATAGAGGCACTACAAGAAAATTTGCAAATAGCAACGGAAAAATTTATTCCGTTGCTATTTAGCAATGGAATCATTTATCCGTTGCTAAATTTGGTTAAGATTTAAATATATAACAATGGAAAACTATTTGGTTATTTTCGGTCGCTAAAGTGGAGGGAACGGTTGTCGCGAAAAATTAGCAACGGATATTAGCAACGAAAAATTATACAGTTGCTAAATATGGCGCGAACATTAAGCGGGATAATTTTGGAACAAAAATAGCAACGAAAAAATGTTTCGGTTACTAATTTAGCAACGAAAAAATCGTTCCGTTACTAAAATGCGGAAAATAGCAACCGAATAGTATTCGGTTGCTATGTAGTAACGGAATATTAATTCTGTTGCTAAAGAGTTCTTTAAAATTTCAGATCGCGTCAATATTTGAGTTCGAAAATAGCAACCGAATGTAATTCGGTTGCTAATATAGCAACGGAATGCTATTCCGTTGCTAAATTAGTTAAGAATAGCAACCGAATATTATTCGGTTGCTATTTAGCAACAGAATTACGATTCCGTTGCTAAAAAGTTCTTTCACATTTCAGATCAAGTGTTAATGTCACACCCCAAATCGAGCCTAGTCGGAACTTGCATGTTAAGTCGAGAATTTAAGGGTATTTCAGTAATTTGTACATGAGGAAATTGGATAATAAGGACTTAATTGCAAAGTAATTATTAAATAAGTTAAGTGTGGGAAATTATTTGGTGTGCGCATGTGGAGTATGGATGTAGGGTATTTGTTGTGGTTTTATCTAGTGTGTGTGTTGTTTGGTAACAAGGATGAAAGGCAATTATCTAGTGGATTGTGTGTATTGCACTAAGGATGGAAAATATCTACTTAAGTAATTATGTGGTGCATATATGTTACTAGGGTGTGAATTAGTTGGGTTGTATTTGGGTGTGTTGCTCACATGGTTGTAGGGTATAAGTAGTGGAGTTGTGGTTATATGTTTTATTCACACATAAGTAGGGTGTGCATTAGTTGGGAGAGTATTGTGTGTGTTTTGATGTATGCATGTAGGGTGTGAATTATGAAGACCTACCAATAGTAGGGTGCCATGTGGAAAAAGGGAAAGTGTCTTCTTGAGGAAAGAGAAAGAGAAGAGCAGAAATCTGCTCTCCCAATTCTCGTTTCCCCTCTTCTCTTTTGCTTTCCCTTCCCCTTCCTCTTCCTCTTCTCTATCTTTGCTCACTCCTTTGTGGTTAGATTTGATGGATCTTGGTAATCTTAAGGAGTTTGTTTGGTAAGTTGCTGCATTTGTTATTTAGTGTGTTCATCTTCTTCTTCTCTTTACATTTTTGGGGTTAGAGTTAATCTCGGATTTTGATTAGTTGTTTGATTTGTTGGGTGTTGTTTAGCTGAGCCTTCCCGTGAACCAAAGGGCAAGGAGAAGGTTGGATCTAGTTGTGCACATTAGATTTGAAGCAAGAATTTCAGGTTTGGGAGCTGTGTGATACATGATTGATTTTGTTTGGGATTTATTTGTTCAATGTTGATGTTTGTGTTCTGAAATATTATTCAGTTTTTATCTGACCTCAGTGTGATGTTTTTGTCATAAGTAGAGTTATAGAGCTCCAATTGAGTTGATTCAAATTGCATCTGACAGCTAAGATCCGTATCTAAAATTGTCTAAGAGAGTTCTGGAGCTAATTCTGGACTTAGGATCTTCAAAAATGCTAAAAACCGAGACCTCTCTGCTTAGGTGGGTTCACTAGAACAGTATAGAGTGTTTAGATCATATCTGGAGTTACAGATGTCCAAATGACCTGAAACTTGTCCTATTTTAAATCTAACATCATAGGGAACAAATGTTAAGAAGAAAGTTTTTCCAAAAAATGTCGTTAACTATGTGTAAAATGCGTTGCAAGTTTGGACCTGATGCCAGTCTGGAGTCTGCCTCTCGAAGTGAGGAAGAATGGGTTTACACGGGGGTAAGGTAATTCCTTACCGCCGTGTAAAACCATTCTGTCCATTTTTACCCAAATTTCACGTCCCACATGGCTGTATGAGTTGCCATACCGCCGTGTAACCTAATTTTTTCCCCGAAAAGGTACTTTTTCCCTCCCGAATCAATCCTGAATCTCCCCGGAAGTTCTCACCACTTATCCAACTCATGTCTAACATTATAAAAGGAGTATATAAATGTATTTCTAATGGAAATATATGTAATTTATGCTATGATATATAAGTTTATGAATGGAAAACTCATGAATGTGGAAATGAATAATATATTGTATACTTGTATGTTGAGTTCTATGTGAGTGTCTTTTAACATGATTTGTATCCTTTAATTGATTTTATAGTTATGCATTTTTGATAAATTCTATTACTTAGCTTTATTTTGAAATGACATGTTGCATATGAATTAGATAAAAGAGTTATAAGCTGATTATGTGTTATGAGCATCCTTGAATGATATAGTTTGTGTTCATATGCTATATCATGCCATGATTAGTTACGTGATTGAATAATACATGTTAAGCTATGTAATTACTTATGATATTATATTGATGATTTATTTTAGCTTGTGTTATGCATGACCTGCTAGAGTCTAGAAAGTGGATAGTTAGGCATGCCTAATAGAGTCCTTTAACTGCAGCCTCAGTTCAGTTTGGACCCCGATCAGGTCCCCGTTTGGTTCCTCGCGAACCTTTTTAATATGTTTGGATCTTATTTAAGGTCCTCCCTTTAAATGTTTTGTAAATATTAAAGTAAAATGGTTTTCGATTCATACCCGTAAGGCATCGCTATGCGTCGATTCGTGCCCGTAAGGCATCGCTATGCGTCGATTCGTACCCGTAAGGTATCGCTATGCGTTTACTCGTTATCCACTATTTTGAATCAGCAGGTTTTCTATTTGTTCTGTCTGATATAAGTAAAAGAATGTGATATCCGAATGTGTAAGGCTTCAGTTATGTGAATCAGTTAATTATCCAAACGTGATCATGAATCTCTGAATGGGCTAAATGTGACTCAAGCATGTATTTTGTACGCGATTACCCGTATATATCGTATTTGTGAATGTGTTTGAATTCGATCAGTTATGCTTATAAGCATGCGAATTAATATGTATAAGTACTCTGGCTTAAATCATTGAATTCTATGGTTAAATATGTGAATAAGTATATGTATGTGGGATTGTAAGTATTTCTGCATGATGATATCTGTATCTTATATGATATTCTATCTGCTTTGAATTGCTTAATATGATTATAGAATGTGATAACCGTATGTATATGACAGTGAGATGAACAATCAGGTAATGTATATATATACGTATGTGGATGTGAGCTTTTAAATGTATGGCTTTTATATACAAGCATTTATATCCATCTTCTATGATTATTCGCATATGCCATTTGCGTATGTGACTTGCCTTGGCGACCATTGTGAATGGCCGTCCATCTCGCTTGTGTGTTCTCCCCACTAAGCGTTATCGCTTATCACGGGTTCTTTTCCCGTGCAGGTGGCAGGTTTAGTTCGGTACGAGTCACGCATCTGCAAGGTCGGCCACATAGGAGTTAGAAGTTTTGTTATTTTATTATCAGCTCCTGTATTTTGATTTCTGTATTTCTGTAGCCTTTTGTATATGTAATTATATGTAAGGATCTGGATGTAACATTTGGGCTATGTAAGTGTATTTATATTTATGTATTAAGTTATCCGTGAGTTATATCTTTTGTATTATGCTTCCGCTGAACGAGTGTATGTATGTATGTGTGTATGCATACGCTTAGTGCTGGCGTGTATGTGAGTCTATGGATGACCAGCTTTCGCTCCTCAAAATTTTTAATTTCCTCATATTTTTGTATGTTTTGTATGCATGTATGTATGCTTCGTTTCGAGTAGCGCGCCCGCTGACGCCCTTCCAATGGGGGTGTTACAGTTAATATTTGGGTTCGACAATAGCAACCGAATATATTTCGGTTGCTATTTAGCAACGGAATTTGATTTCGTTGCTAGAGAGTTCTTTCAAATTTCAGATCGTATTAATATTTGGGTTCAAAAATAGCAACGAAATGCTATTCCGTTGCTAAATGAGTGAATAATAGCAACCGAATATTATTCGGTTGCTATTTAGCAACGTAAGCATGATTCCGTTGCTAAAAAGTTCTTTCCCATTTCAAATCAAGTGTTAATATTTGGGTTCGACAGTAGCAACCGAATTCATTTCGGTTGCTATTTAGCAATGGATTTAATATTCCGTTGCTAGAGAGTTCTTTCAAATTTCAGTTCGTATTAATATTTGAATCTAATTCAGTTGCTAATATAACAATGGAATAATATTACGTTGCTAAATGAGTGAATAATAGCAACCGAATATTATTCGGTTGCTATTTAGCAACGGAATCATGATTCCGTTGCTAAAAAGTTCTTTCACATTTGAGTCCAAGTGTTAATATTTGGGTTCAATAATAGCAACCGAATATGTTTCGGTTGCTATTTAGCAACGGAATTTTTATTCTGTTGTTAGAGAGTTCTTTCAAATTTCAGATCGTATTAATATTTGGGTTCAAAAATAGCAACCAAATCTAATTCGGTTGCTAATATAGCAACGGAAGGCTATTCCGTTGCTAAATGAGTGAAGAATAGCAACGGAATCACTATTCCGTTGCTAAAAAATTCTTTCAAATTTCAAGACAATAGCAACCGAATATAATTTTATTGTTAAAAGAGTCAAAAATAGCAACCGAATTATATTCTGTTGCTAAATAATTTGACGAATAGCAAATGAAAAATTTTCGGTTGCAAAATAGCAACGGAATATTGATTCCGTTGCTAAAATCAAGTGTTAATTGGGGTTTTAATTTATTTGTTTTTCTTCATTTGGTCACCTGAACCCTTGCGCAGACTTCTCTTTTTCTTGGCTTCTCCCTACCCTAAACCATTATTTGCGTCTTCCTCTTCTCCTATTTCCGGCGCGCCCGTTACCCCCACAAATCAGACGCGCCGCGACAGCCAACGATCTCCCACGCTGCCGCTCCGGCGTCCCCCCTACCCCATAGATCAGACGCCTCAGCCACCGATCTCCCCCGCCGCCGCTGCTCCCTCAGTCGATTAGCTTGAAGAAAAACATGTAAGTTATTTTTTAGTTGTAAAAATCTACTTTAAGAAAGACTTTCTGTAAGATTTGTGAATGCACGGCATATTGTTGTCAGGTGTTTGTCTATCTCGGCTACATTTGTTAGGCATCAGCTGATGAAATTACTATGATGCCTGAGACTTGTTGGAATTAAGTTGAGGGTTGCTCCTGGAAAAATTATTCTTATGATATTTAGTTCAATATGTTAGCTACCCCAGAGAAAAATTTGCTTGGCTTATTATTTTGGCGTTCTGTTGTAGTGCATTTATAATCTTCTTTCATTTTATATTTTGTATAAGGTTATTCCCTCAATATAGCTTTTTCCTTTTTGAGTGCTCAGGCCTCAAGTGATTTATTCCTCTGTTATGAGTTTGCAGATGCTCTTGTCATGCCTTCAATAATTGTGTGAATTTGCAATAACTTGGTTGTAAAAGAACTGAAGCTAATAAGTGGAAGGATGTACAGCTTAATTTCATGCTTTGGAGTGTTGGGATTGGGAGGGGCAATTTGCATGAGAACATTTTTGTAGCTTTTTTTTATGGCATTCAAGGAAATAGTTTATTCCGTGGAAATTGGTTTCTGTTTTTACTTCAAGTATGAATGTATGGTAATTAAGTAGCCAACTGTTAAATATGAATTATGCTTAGTAATTTTCGGGGGAGTACAGAGGGTGTTCTGTGGAATTATGCTTAGTAATCATCTGCTGACTCTCATTCCTGTCAAAAATGAACTTGTTCTTTATCACATCAACAAACCCATGTGCTGTGACTTTATCACATACTTGATGGTTTAGGCTTTGACATGTTCCATTCCATTTTCTTCTCATCTCAATTAATTGATCCTGAAAGATTATTCTTCTTTTTTAATTTCAAAATATAAGAAAATAAGTATGAAGAGTAGTTGAATAAAGTTTACCTTTTGATTGGTGCTGTTGAGAATGTATTTTTTAGTGCATGCATAAAGGCAAAATAAAAAATATGTAATTAATAATTTTTAAAATTTGAAAATTATCTAAGTTTAGTGAAATAAAATAAGTGAGATGCATGGAGTAATATCTTCACAATTTCAACCATTAAAACTAGGCATATTATTATTATTATTAGCCACACAGCCAATCACACACTTTAAAGTTAAAGCACTTAAAAATTGAGTTTTAATTGAATCCATCTCAGCCATGGGCTTTAAATTGAAGTCATGTAATTAGCTTCTAATAAGAAAAAGTAAAGTAAAAGAAATATATACGAACGGTGTGTTTCTAGGACATGGCTAGCTAATTATATACATTAGCTAATAATAAATTAAGAGCTGTAAATATTTTGACAATAGATTTTCAATTTTTTTTTTCTTTTTTGGATTTAATTCTCATTTTTCCAATTTCCACATGCTCAGACCCATTAAAGGAACAGTCCACCAATGAAATTTATTGGTCTTTTGATTTGATGTTTTCCAGCTATCTCTTTGATCCTCCATTTTTAAGTATAGATTATGTGTTATGTGTAATTTAGCCTTCACCAAAACAAGTTTATCATTTTATGTATGCACTAATAAAAGGTGTGTGTTGAATTGATTCTGTCTGTTTTATTTACTTGCATTATTTGATCTATAATATACATGTATTCGCATATGCTCATTAGAAAGAGGATATTGAGTTATTCATTATAGCAGATGATTTGGTTACAAGTTGCAGTTTATTCTTAATTTTGTCCAAGTGGGCATGTTAATCCAAAATCTCCATCTCAACAAGGGCATGAGCATTGTTGCGGACTGCAAGACTAGTAATAAGCCTGCCAGAGCTCCCTAGTTGACTAGTTATTGGATATTTTACAACATTTGTATTTATGCATGGTTTTCCTATTGTTGACACTCAACTATAAATTTTCAAATGTTTATTATTATGCTTATCTTTTGGGACAGATAATGGTTTTTTATGCAAAGAATATGATAATATATGCTGTGATATTGTTCTAATCTCTTCAGCTTGTATCCTCTTACTCTGTTAAATGGCATTTGCTCCTGGTTTATTCTTGCAGACCTATGAAGAATATCTGGAAGTGCACAGCAGAAGCGCTAGACAATTAAGTTCCCCAGTTAGTATACTTACCTGATAATATTTTATCATGTTAGTTTAATAGAAGTGTTCTTAATTGATAGGCACATGATCATTTGATTATATTACTGAATTTTATACACGTTACTGTCTCCGGATGCTTGTTAATGTATTTTATCATTATGGAGCTGTAGATATGCTGCTTTTTGAAAGTTTTTGCTGCCTAGCATTTCATTCTCCAGTTTTTCTGCTTTTGGAATTGTTATTCACATTAGTGGCTCACCATGTTGTTTGTATCTAACTACCAACGACTGGGTGGATAAATTTGTGCACTTCACTGTCAGTATTAATGATGTTATGAGCATTCATACTTCCCTGTCAGTATTAATGATGTTAAGGTGTGGGTGAATACACACTGCAGGGTTTGCTTTTGCTAGTGGAATCTTGATTTCAAAAAATCTTATTTTCTGCTTTATTACCTTGCCCAATTACATTTTCTGCTTTATTGCATATTTGGGTTGTTTGCTTGAAGTTTTGACTTGTTTTGTTAAGTTCTGAAATTTATTACAAAATGGATGAAGCTGTACAAATTACAACCACAGCATCAAAGTAGAGGAATCTCACAGGTATGGCTTCAAAACAACCTTTTTATTTTAATAACCCACTATTGTTTTAGTTATGTGGTTTGCTGATGGAATCTTTGGGGAGTATGAATTACCTTTGTATAAGTTTTTTTTTTTTTTATTATTAGTTTTATATTGTTGACAGACTTGATGGAGCAATACTTTCTTTATCCTGAACTGGTTGAACATAGAATTAGATAGTTTTGAACCTAATGATTATCGGTGTATCCATTTGGTTGTTAAATATGAATAGTAATCATGATTTGAATTCAGTTGCTATGTGAGATTTCAAGATTCATTTGCAATCTCCAACCAAATCTCATTTCATAGTTTGCCAATGCATTTTCATATATATTTATGCCAGCACTTATGCGAACCTGCATATCTATTTTTATTGCATCAATCACTCTTGCTTTCATTTTGTTTGTGCCACTGTTGTATCAAGGTATATAGGCTGTAACGATTCGACCTGCGGGCTACTGGTTTCCAAAGGATAACTCGGTTATCATGGTTGAGTGCCACGTACCTTGATACAACTTAATTTTGAGCCATGCTTTAACTTGATATTATCCAAAGGATAACTTGCTGAAATTTCTGACACCTAAATTTTGGTAATTTCTATTTACTGCAGTAGCAATAAAGAGGAGGGGATTGCTGTTTTGGGTATAGTATTTTGGAGTTAAATTTCTCCTTGTATTGGACCGATCCCTTTTTTGCATTCTAAAGGTAGTTTTTGATCTCTTTTTATTTTAATATTATTTGCGTTCATGGCAAGTACACTATTTTTATATGTAATATTACTTTCAATGCTACTATTTTAAAATCAATTCAACATGGCTGATTGCATTTATATTAATTGGTTGATAATTAGTTGGCACTGTATGTTACATGATTAAAATAGCCAAATATGTCATATATAATATACATGTATTCGCACACATGTATACATTGATAAACTTTTCGCATTTATTTAATCCATAAATCTCATTATGAAATTATCTTATTTGAATTACAGTTTCGCAAGCATGAGTAATGTTGATAGATCTTGGATGTATAGGCGATTAATGCCAGATGGATTCATTAATCTCGAGTTTGCTGAGGGAGTTCAATCATTCATTGAATATGCAAGTTCGCAGCCTGCATATATGGATGGTCCAAAAATTAGATGTCCATGTAAAAAGTGCAAACATATCCGTTTTCTCCCTACTGATGAAGTGCATCTACATTTGTTGAAAAAAGGGTTTGTTCCAAACTATTTTGAATGGACACGACACGGGGAGCCAATAATTTGTAGCACGTCGAGGGGTAATCAAGTATATTCATCAGTAAATATAGATGGGTCTGAAGGGGGAGCTGGAATTAGACCAAATAATGTGGATGTGAATGAAAATCTTTATGCACAAATGGTTTATGATGCAGCTGGTCATTCTAATATAGAAAATATGCAGAATGTTGAAGAGGAACCAAACCCAAATGCAAAAAGATTTTTTGACCTATTAGAGTCCGCCAACCAAGAATTATGGCCAAATTGTGAGAAAATGACTCAACTGTCTGCCATTGCTCGAATATTGAACATAAAGTCTGAAGGTCATATTTCCGAACGAAGTTTGGATAAAATTCTTACATGGTACAATGATTCATTGCCTCCTGATCATAAAATGGTTGAGAATTTTTATGAAATGAAGAAGCTTTTTCGGGGTCTTGGTTTGCCCGTTGAACGAATAGATTGTTGCAGGTTGGGATGTATGCTGTTTTGGGGAGAGGATGTGGGATTACAAGAGTGCAAATACTGTAGTCAACCTAGGTTCAAACCGAGAAAGCGAACTAGGAAGCAAAAATTAGTTCCTTGGAAGCGGATGTACTATTTTCCACTAACTCCGAGACTCCAAAGACTGTATGCCTCTGATGTTACTGCATCTCACATGAGATGGCATAATGAACATGAACAGTATGATGGAAGCATGAGCCATCCATCAGATGCGCTCGCATGGAAACATTTCAATGACATCCATACTGAGTTTGCATCAGAAAGTCGAAATGTTAGGCTGGGATTATCCACAGATGGGTTCCAACCTTTTGGTCAATCCGGCCAACAATATTCATCATGGCCAATCATAATTACTCCATATAATTTACCTCCGTGGATGTGTATGGATGAGGCATACATGTTTTTGACAGTGATTGTGCCAGGGCCTACAAATCCAAAGCATAAAATTGATGTATTCTTGCAACCATTGATATCTGAATTGAATTATCTTTGGGAATTTGGTGTTCAAACATATGATGTGTCCCTTAAACAAAATTTTCAGATGAAGGCAGCTTTGATGTGGACTGTGAGTGATTTTCCTACATATGCTATGTTGTCTGGATGGAGCACAGCAGGGAAATTGGCTTGTCCTTACTGTGGCAATGATTCTGATGCATTTTATCTTCCCAACGAGGGCAAGACATCTTGGTTTGATAATCATAGAAAATTTCTTCCTCTAGATCACCCATTTAGGCGCAATAAACAAAAATTCATTAAGAACAGGGTGGTACACACACCTTCTCCTCTTAATAAATCTGGTGAAGATATATTACGGGAGATTGATCAGTTAGGGCTTCTGAAAGTTACAGAACTTGAAAGTGAAGAGGTTAATAGGAGCATAAGTCAAAATTTTGGTTGGAGAAAACGGAGTATATTTTGGGATTTGCCATATTGGAAGACACTGTTGATACGTCACAATCTAGATGTGATGCATATTGAAAAAAAGATTTTTGACAATCTTTACAACACAATTATGAACATTGAAGGGAGGACAAATGACAATGCAAAATCAAGAGCTGATTTGAAAATTTTTTGTAGAAGAAGTGAGTTAGATAAAGATCCAAATATGGAAAAATATCCAAAAGCATGTTACACTCTGGACAAAAAGCAGAAGCAAATTTTGTGTGAATGGTTGAAAAGTATAAAGTTTCCAGATGGATATGTTTCAAACCTGGCAAAGTGTGTTGATATGAGGAAGTACAAATTATTTGGAATGAAAAGCCATGATTGTCATGTGTTTATGCAGAGGTTAATTCCAATTGCATTTCGGGAGCTCTTACCGAGTAATGTTTGGGAAGCTATAACAGAATTAAGTTTGTTTTTCAAAAACTTAACAGCATCTGAAATACAGTTGTCTGATATGGAAAGGCTAGAAAGGGACATTCCAGTTATCTTGTGCAAATTAGAGGCTATTTTTCCACCTAGCTTCTTTGATTGCATGGAGCATCTACCCGTACATTTAGTACACGAGGCTAGACTTGCTGGTCCAGTTCAATATCGATGGATGTATCCATTTGAGAGGTAATTTTAGTTCAAATTTAACTAGAACTTTTATAGATTTATATCAACTTCTTAAATATAATTATCCTAATTGTAATGTAGGAATTTGTATCACTTGAAGCAAAATGTCAAAAATAAGGCCAGGGTTGAAGGCTCCATATTCAATGCGTATTTAGTAGAGGAAGCAAGTACATTTTGTTCCCATTATTTTGAGCCGCATGTGATAACTCGGGAAAGAAAAGTTCCTCGTAATGATGATGGGGGTGCGCGGATTGGTGATGATAATTTATCTATTTTCACATATCCTGGCCGACCACATGGACACTCAACAAGAAGAATGTTAACAGAGAAAGAAATGGAGGCTGCCCATGGTTACATTTTATTGAATTGCCAAGAAATTCAATCTTTTTTACAGTAAGTTTAAGTTGTATTCGAAATTGTCCAAGTTCTTTTTGTCAGAAATTAGAGTGTTATGCTAAGATAATCTACAATTTCTGTAGTGAATACGAAGATTTGTTGAGGGAGCTAATGCTAGGGAAATCACAGGATGACATCAATAAAGAAGTGGATAAAAACTTTTCACGTTGGTTTGCAAACTACGTAAGCTAGCAGAGTGAAATAAATTGAATGCTTTAAGAAATTACTGTTAAAATTACAATATATTATATGTTTTGATTAAATTTTTGGTTTTATGATGTAGGCTTCTGAAAATAGAATAGAAAATAGGCTCATATGTGATCTTGCAAAAGGGCCTTTGCGAACTGTTAAATCATATCCTGTCTACTTCGTGAATGGATACAAATTTCATACAGAAAATCATGGGCATAGCATGGCAACAGTAAATAGTGGGGTTTGTATGCAGGGGGAATTGATGGATTATTTTGGCAAAATTATTGAGATACTTGAAATTGAATATCCCGCATTGCCGATAAAACGGTGTGTGCTGTTTAAGTGTGAGTGGTTTGATCCTACTCCTGGCGTTGGAACAAAAGTACATAGCCGATATAATCTCACAGAAATCAACCAGCAAAGAAGATCTAAAAAATTTGAACCATTTGTGTTGGCAATGCAAGCGACCCAGGTGTATTATGTCCCTTATCCCAGCTTAAGAAGGGATAAGTCAGATTGGTTGGCAGTCGTCAAAATAAAACAAAGAGGTGTTTATCATAGACAGGCAAAGGGAGAAAGCAAAACAAATGAAAGTGAAGCATTTCAGGAAGAAGAAGCGGATGTACATGAAATAAATGCATGTTTGGATAATGAACTTTTAAATTATCCAAATAATGAATTTGTGGAAATTTTATCTGGAGAGGATGAAGAATCCGTAGATGGGCAGAATTCTGAAGATGAGCCTGACTTTAATTCCGAATACTCAGAAACAGAGGATGATTTTGATGTGCAATCAAGTGATGATAGTAATTAATTTGTGTACGTGTTATAATCTCATGACCAAAATGTGTTATTATTTGCATTTATGTAGTATTTTCATATATGCTTTAATTATATTGTTCCATTTTAACAAGTATAAATCAAATTCTTTGATTTTCAGGTTGAGAATATGCCACCTAAAAGAGAGAAGTCATTGTTGTCGCCTAGGCTCAGATTAACATTGAGTGATAACGACAATGTACAAGTGCACTCATCTCAGATCCTCACCAGCAGAGTGAAGCATCACCTTCACTAACAGCCATCCCCGATAATCTACCTAGCGGTTCAGCATCCAACAACCCAAATGCATTTGTCTTCACATTTTAATCACAATTCACAAGTAAAATAAGTATTGCTTATTTTGTAGCTGTATGATGATCGGCGTTTGGGAAATGTATGGATATAGGATGAATATATTGTTGTGCCCTTGCTGGGGCTGTTGAAATTTCTATTTGCAGGTTTGAGTAGTGCAATTTACAAGCCGTTGTACTGCCGAAATTTATACCAAATGAATAGTAATCAAGACAGTTATAGGTCATCGGTAATTAAGTAATGTAAATGTTAAGAATGTGTAAAATGAATAAGTGCATAAAATGTTACCTGAACTTAATGGTAATAACAAGTGTAGAAAAAAAAAAGACATGTATTTTAAATATTTAAGAAACAGATATTTGTTTTGCTTGATGGTTTATGCTACGAAGTTTAGCAACTGAAGATGATAAGAAAATATGTGCTAAAATTGAATTGAAAGTATTGCGAACAATATTGTATTTGGAATGGTATATCCATATCCAACTTTTGATGTTAGTTGCCTGTTTAATGTCTTGGTCTTACCTATTGTATCCTTTAAAACTCAAATTTTATCTTCTCAAAGTTCTACTTTGGTTGATTGCATGATTTTGCTTATTAAATTTTGCAAAGGAAACATATTGTTGTCTGCATTGAATTTGGAACACTTTCATTTGTATAAGTGTGCTTATTTTATATACATGGATTAGATTTTTCATTTGTACTAGTTTGGTTTATTTGTTCAAATACTGATTGATAAGTAGTTTGGTTTCAGCCATGTGCTTACTTGGAATATCATGTGAACTTAGTTATGTAATGTTGTGGCAGTTTTGTTAATAGAGATTAGATTTCAATAATTGTTTTTAACATGATCAGTAAACATGCTTTCTTATATTACTTCTTATGCAGGCAAAGTCTTTGGTTAGGAAGCTTACATATCCTGAATTATTTATGCATACTCACACAAAGAAGCATGATGGGCAGACATTCGTCAATACTCGTTGCAGACAACTCAATGTATATAAACTTTATACATCAATATTAATTATTTTAAAAAAATATAGCTAATTAATTGTAATTATTGTAATGACATGAGCAAATATAGGAGACTCTCACTCAACAGCGGCAGAGATCTGAAAGTGTTGATGAGAGTCGTATATTTCTTGAAACAGTTGGTGGTAAAAATAATTGTGGAAAGATTTTTGGTTTAGGGTCAATTGCAAATACTTGTCATTCGAATTTCTCTGCATCATCTATAACTGCTTGTAGTAAGCGGTGCGAGTCTTATCAGAAAATCGTTTTGTTAGAGACTGCACTCGCTATGTTGATGGATACTGTAACGCAGTTAAAGAATCGGGTTGAAGATTTGGAAACACATTGTGTTCAGCAACCAGATCGTACTCTTTCACCTCCACCTATGTAGCATTTGTAATATGTCGTTATTTGTACTGAATTTATATTGTTTTTGTGATAGTTTTCATGAATATCTACTTTACAGTGTTATTTGTACTGAATTTACTTTTGTGATGGTTTTCCCGGATTTTTATTTTATAAAATATAATATATTTTCAGGATTTTAATTATTGTGTATTACAATTTTTATATTATATTATATTATCGATAAGCATATATTATCAGTATATACAGGATTTGAATTATATTAATTTAAAAAAATATTTTTTTCACTGTTGCAAATAGCAACGAAAATCTAATTCCATTGCTAGTTGAATTATATTTATTTAAATAAAATAATTATTCTACTGTTGAAAATAGCAACGGAATACTTATTCCGTTGCTAAAAATAGCCATCGAAAAAGATTCCGTTGCTATTTTTAGCAATGGAATAATCTTCGGTTGCTAAACTATTCCAACGCGGTTGCCGCCAATAGCAACGAAAATGATTTACAGTTGCTATATTTAGCAATGGAAACTGATTCCGTTGCTAATTCGGTTGCTATATGGAGCAACGGAATAAATTTCCGTTGCTAAATAGGAAAGAAAATTCCGTTGCTAATTTTAGCATCGGTCAAAATTGCAACCGAATATTCGGTTGTTATTTTTCGTTGCTAATTTTGATTAGTAACGGAAAAATGACAAATTCGGTTGCTAATTTCTGTTGTTATTTCCTAATTTTCTTGTAGTGGGGATGGATGTCAAGCAACGACGCATGCTGGAAATCAAGCCCAATACGGTCTGACCGGTTGATTTGATGAGGTCTACTAAAAGGTTTTGTGATGAATATTTTGGTTGTTTTAAATCAAACTAAGAGAAGTGAGGTGTAGCCCAACTTGGTCCCAACTCACTAGTCAATCAGGCTATTTATTTTATACTTTGTTTTATTATATTCTAAATAATTATTTCTATTCTATTGAATTCTAAATTTCATCATTCCATCAAACTATCATGTAAATGTGGATGAGGTTTCCTACGCCTTCACATACACGAAAAAGATAGCATGAGTATTATTGCCTAAATTCTAACTAAGAAACTGGAAAATTAAATTCCAAAACATACAACATGAAATTTATAAGATTAAAAAAAAAATCTGCTTCTTACACATGCAAAGAATATAATCACAATTAAAATCATATCTCCACTAGATTATATGCATAGGAATTTGAAAGTAACTAAGTGAATGTGGCCTCGAAATCTAGAAGCCATGATTCGATCTCCTCCTTGAATGCATCAGCAGTTTGATTTATAGATGATGAGACGTCGAAATCAGTTTGATCGTAAAATTGATGGATATCGTGATTTAGAATATGTTCCTGATTTCCATAACTTAGCATAACATTTTCAGTTTGCGTAGGCGAGGAAGATGAAATATTGAGATTGATGGCAGCATTACCAGTTAGTTGTTGAACGAGAGTTTTGAAGGTAGAGGTATCAGTGATGTATACCTTAGGCCTTAAAACATCTGTAAAACTGTCCAAACTTTGCTTCTTCCCATTCTTCAAAATTTTCATGGATGCTTGATTCATTTTCTTCCCCATGAATTATTTTTAATCCGAGGGTAATTTGGAATAAAGTTGTGGAATTATTAGCTTTATATAACTCTGATGAAATACAAACATGTCCTGATTATATATATATATAAATATAAAAGATGCTGAAATTGATATGCATGCTATTTATGATTATATATATATATATAAAACGTGTAATTAGGATTCAAGAGTAAGAGTCCTTTAGCAATTGGGATCTAATAATATTAGTAAAAACTGGTGCTTTCCGGGATCAAAACTGCAATTAAATAATAGAATGTGATAAGCTACATGACTCAGAATGCAGTTCATTAATGTTCAAATTTTTGTCTCTTTTTCTTACAAAAAGAATATTTATTCAATTCAATCAAAGGAAAATCTCAATTTCTATGTATTGTCATTTTCAGTTTAGCCAAATCTGTAGAGATATTTTGCATATCAACTTTATTATATTTGCATAATAATATTCCTTTTATTTATATTTGTGTGTTTTTTTATTCTCGCCACGCAATATTCTGAATGGACCCCAACTCGTACAGTTATTTACCAACTGTGTGAGACACCTTTAAACCTGTAACACATACAGACTAATTCTCGTTAGAGCCGGAAAAGTTTTTCGAGGGAGATAAATTCTGGTTTCAGATTTTAAATGGCTGCATTTGATTAACGTTATAATTTTAATCATATAATAATAATAATAATCTTATATCTAATAAATCATTATATGTTATTGTTTTTTTATTCAAAATTTATGCCCAGAAGTGGGCTGATTGAACTCAATTAGCCCTTATTCTTTTCATCCATATTTACAAAACATTTGGGCTTTAAAAGTCTGGACTGGAGCCCATTTTCTGTTCAAAGAACTCTAGCATGCACCTGACATCACATTTTGTCCTTATTGACATCATTGACAAACAAGAAACAGGTGATTGATTAATTTATTCTCTTAATTAAGTGTTGGCTAATTAAAAAGCATAATTAAATTAATTAAGCAATCCCAATGGCCAAAATGTAAATCAAAGAGAATCAAATTCTCTTCATTTGGGATTTTGTAAAAGGCAAAGCAGTGAAGATATTCTCACGTACATCAAGGTTTTCTTTTTCTATTTTTATTTCTGACTTTTATAAAATAAAGGAAAAAAGAAAGAATTTAATTATATTGTTATTGGAAGACCTAATAATGGTTTTATTATTCTGAAATTGAAGCCAAATTAAGACAAGTGATAGCAGGTGCAATGGGTGACAAACTATTGGATATTCCAATTAAATCATAGTAAATTAATTTGATTTTTAATTATTCTAGTGGGGTCTTCATTTTATGATTGCGGTCATTGGGGTGTCATCAGCAATTCAAAAATTAATATAATGTTCCTACTCTATCATTCAACACAATCCTGTACTTTTCTTGTTGCATAGGGTACACTATTTTTTAATTCCAGAATATATTAAATAGTTTATATATATATATATATAAGTTAGATTTTGAAATTTAAATTAAGCAGACAAATAGCAATTACCTAAGAGGGGCCTACGTAATTAGATTTCACAATGAAAACAAACATATGCCTGAAAAGAGGTCTCAAACTTCTTCACCAAAACAAAAATAATCATTGTAGCAGTGAGGAAAAGACAAAACCCTAATCTATTCATCACTCTTTTGTCACATTCCACCATATAATTTTTGCAGTTTTGCTGTAATTCAACCACGTAGGTGCAGCCTGCACATGCCATTGCTTCTGACTTTTGGCTTCCAGCTGTGAAAACAATTCCAACAATTAATTATCTGCCAACTCTACCTCCAATCACCACCGCACGATTGCCTTGATTGCCTCAGTCAAAGGGCACTCAAGGGCTGTGATTATAGAATGTATATTATTTATGATAGATGGTTGGAGCAGGTAGGTCTGATATGGGGTCCCATATGTTTGATATTGTCTTGGTGTATGCGACTTTTCTACATGGTGGGTGTTGACCTATATATGTGTGTGTGTAGATTAGAACATGAAGAATTTAGATAACGACTATTAGTAATTATTTATAATTGTATGATTGAATTAATAATATCTAACTAATGAATGATTGGAGGACTCTTTGAATTTTAGTAGCTACTTATAGGGGTGAGCAAAATTCGGTTAAAACCGAAAAACCGAACCAAACTGACAGATTTTTTAAATTCGGTTCGGTTATTCGGTTATTCGGTTCGGTTTTGGTTTTAAATTTATAGGTACATCGGTTATTTCGGTTCGGTTCGGTTTTGAAAGGCAAAAACCGAAAAAAAACCGAACCGACCGAACTTTTAAATTTATATGTTATTTTATTCAATTTTTACATTAAAAAAATTATTTTTGTATTTTTTTTTATCAATTTAAGGGGTTTGAAATTAAATTATATATGTACATTTTTTTAATTTAATTTTTTTTAATTTTAATTTTATGATTTATAATTTTGTATAATTTTTTAGATAATTTTTTTAATTATAATTTTGGATTTTCGGTTTTTCGGTTAACCGAACCAAACCGACCGACAAATTCGGTTCGGTTTGAATTCGGTTATTATACAAATTCGGTTCGGTTCGGTTTCATAAAATATTGTAATTTCGGTTTTCGGTTATTTCGGTTCGGTTCGGTTATTGAACCGAACCGACCGTTGCACACCCCTAGCTACTTATTTATCTCCTAATTCTCTCTTTTAGTCTTTCTACGGGCCTTATAATATGTAATGGTGCGAAAGACTTGGTCCCCTTCCTCAAAGTGTAAGATTAGGAACAAAATTATATATACTATACATTAAATCTGAATTTTGAATGAACAGTGAAGCAGTAGGTGACTTTATCTTGGTAATGCGGCTTCAAACATGAGGTGGATTCTTTAAGCAAAAGATGGATGCATCTGAAATGGTGTTGCAGCTTAAAGCATGAGGTGATTTTATGCATGAATTAGACAGCTGTTTATTTATAGGAGGATGATAATCGATGTAAATACAATCATAAGTACATACAAACACATCAAATAGAGTGATGATTTAAATTAAACCTGAAGAACCAAGTTCAAGTTTAGGGCAGTGACAGCCTTACAAGTGAGGGAATTTATGATCATAATAATAAGGGCAGGCCTGTAACTGAGTTATCAACTTTCAAACACTGTAACCTTATAAGGACCATTTGTATGTACCATATAAACTGTGGCAAATAGGAATAGCAAAAGATTGGCATGCCAAGGACTGATGTCTCTGTCAGACAAATGTTGCCACTCTTGATAATTGATATCATAATATTGTTGTTTTTTATTCTTCTGTTCTGACTGTAATAACTTTTTCTTTTTCATCTTCTTCCTCTGTTTTATCTTTTCCTTTCTCTCTTTTTTCTTTTTTCCCCTACACACTTCCATTTGAGTTCAGATCATAAAAATGTTGTTGTTGGGTTCAACAATCTTTAAGCAGTAAACACCTTATATACATAACAACGCTGACTGTAACTCTGTAAAAAAGTAACCATTTTACAACCATATATTATATAATTATAGCCTTTTCCTTTTCTATACAATTCAAACAGACAAAAGCATGAACTAAGCACAGCATGATCATGAGTAGAATATTCTCATACATTTGAATCCATAATTAGCTTTTAACCTTTGGTTCTAATAATGGTGATTGTGCCTCTCCCTTGTGTATGGATTCTTGTAAGAGCCACCACAGCTTTCCCGGAAAGCCCTGGTCCGGCAGCCGACACACATGGCCGGCAAGCAAAGTCACCCACCGGATGTCTCACCGGCCTTGTCGGCGGCATTAAAATCCTTTCATTAATATCGTTAATTGTCATGTCGCCTTCAACTCCTCCTGGCTTCACTAGTGCAAATGGATACACCACTCTCGTTATCACCCTCTTCTTTCTCTTATCATTAGCTTCACCTATTAATATACAGTAATTAACTAACTAACAATCATGATAATTAATTAATTAATTAATATGTTATAATTGAATATGGGGTAGGTATATATACCAGGAGGAGAAGGTAGGTTTTCCTTGTCAAAAATGGACCTTGTTTTAGCTGAATCTTTGTAGGAAGAAGATGAAGAATCAAGAGTTTCAGGAATTGAAATTTCCTCTTCTGGTGTTTTCATTTCGGTTATCACGTTTGTTTCTTCACTTATATTGCTCATTGACCTGCTTAGGGTGTCATCTGCGAACATAATAAACAATAAATTAAAATCATTTGTATATGAATTCCCATTTATATATCAAAGTGGAATAAGAAAATTAATTAATTACCTGATGAAACTCCATTCATGTGGCTCATGCAACTTAAATTCTCAGACATTTCCCACTCACAGTTTTCATTCCAGAAGCTCTGCAACATCAGAATCAACCATAAGTCATATTTTTTTTAAAAGAAAATCAGAATTAAACACTTAATCAGGAATCGAAATTTTGAATTACCTTAGCAAGGTCATTTGATAATTTGGTTTGATCATTGTCATCGTCAGTATACAACATCACCCGTCGTCGTTTCGAACGTTCACTAAATTTCACCAAAGCATCTTCTAAATATCCAGTAGAAAAATCAGATTGAAGAGATGAAAGGAAAGGTGAAGTTTCATCCATAACTGCAAAAAGATGGACAATTCAATTACTGAAATGGGAATGTAAATTTATGATCCAAGAACAAGTAATTAAAGAAAAGAAATGCCAATATACCTAAAGACATGTCTGAGTTGAGAAGTCCGAGGTTTTGAAGATCCCAGCAACCTAGGGAAGTAGTATAAGCCATGGAGTGAAGGTCACCCATGTAGTAGTAATAGTAGTAGTAGTAGTTGTTGTTGTTTTTCTTTTTAATGAAAATGGAATTTCTGTTAATGACCCATATACCAAAATGATGGGGGGGCAAGACTCCTATTTATGTATAGTGGTTGTGGAAAAGAGAAGGAGTGAGGGAATTTAGATGATTTTAGAAGCAGTCAGTCAACGGCAACCAAGAAAATAAAAGGTTAATTCATTGGGATATTAAAAATGGGTCACAACTTTTATTATTTTTCATGGTTAGTGTTATAATGTTTGGGGGGGCCAAATAATGGCAAAGGTCATGATTCCATGTTGTTGTTTGGTGCATGGAAAGCAAATATATACTCTTGGGTGAGAGAAAAAAAATATAAAAACAGTCATGAAAATCGGTAAAAGTATTAAATTTTATAGTTAAACTTTATAAATGATATTTTATATATTTGAAATTGACAAAAATAATTGATCATTCACTTAAATTTATGATAATATGTATATATTATTTATTAATATTGATAAAAACTTACCTATTATTTTTTAAATTCTTTTTGTACGTATATTTTTTTTATTATATTGGGAATACTTTACAAATATCACGTAAATTTAACAATTTGAAAATGCATATATTAAAGAATTCAAGATGATAATAGGTACATAATTTTTTGATATTATGGAATTATGTATACGTATTTATTAAGTTCGGATGGATAATAAATTATTTTTTGTCAATTTAAAATGTGTAAAATATAATTTAAAAAATTAAAATATGTAATTTTTTTTTTGAAACTAATTAAAATATGTAATTAAAGTTTTATTTTTATGTATTATTATAAAAAAAAAAGATAAAGAAAAATTTACCAAAGATAAGGTTAGTACACACACAATTCAAATTTCAGCTTTTCCTTTCTTTTTAGCTTTACCTTCTCCTATGGGCAGCAAGCAACCGTTTTCTCTTTGTGAAACTTTTGCCTCCACATTCTTCACCATTGGTGGGCTCATTATTAATTCTTTAGGCTTGTGGGTCCATTTCTTTGCATGCTGGTGGGGACCTTATATAAAGGATTCATGACAATTGATTTGTTTTGCTAATGTGGGACCTTGTTTGGCCACAAGACTTTTCTTTCAAAATAAATAAATAAATAAATAAATAAATAAAATTACTGTTTCTCTCTGAAATTGTATTTTATTTATTAAATAGTTTTTAAGCAAAAAAATGTCCACAACCTTATTAAAATTGTGCTAAAATGCTTTTATAATTTGGAGTATCTATAGGTTATTTATGCTAAAAATAAATTAAATGATAAAATAAAGCCTCCACTACTTTTTCCTTTTTTCAACTTCATGGAGTTTGAATGGTCCAAAGTATGACTTATATGTGTTTTTGCATACATTGTTGTTTGTGTGGATTAAATTGATTTTCGTTTATCCGACGGCAGAGGAATATTTTGATGTGTTATACGACATTTTGTGGTGTTTTGTGCCAAAATCAATTGAGAAATCAAGTAATTATAATTCAATTCAAATGGGCCTACAGTGGGCCGGGCTACAAATTGGAAGTCAGTACCCGAGTCTAATAGAATAGTGGGGAACGGAAGCCCATTGACAGCTATTGTATATCACTTTATTTTATTAGGTGTGATTACTGTTGTTTTTTTATTCAAATTTGGTGGATCAACCGCTGAACAGAGGACAACGATAACATCATAATTTTCTGAAAGGAAGAATTATTTGTTGGGATGGGTATTACCGTCTTTTACTCTTCTTTTGATTGTTTTGCTCCAAATTCAAATTTTTTACTATAAAATGATCATTTGGGCATCACTGATTATGAACATTCATTTATATTAATATTATTATTTTGATTATAAACTTTTTAATCATTAAGGTCCAAATGGTATTTTTTGGAAGTTAGCTGAGGATTTACAGCGCTTACTAGTTCGTGACGACTTGTTAAATTTCGTAGTAAGTCTTCGATGAAGCCAAGCTATGATCTCTTCGATCAACTTACATAGTTTCACTAATTACAAGATACTTTGCCATTCCACTTACTAGTTTAGAGTGTGTGTTTGGAATAAAAATGCTTACCTCGTTTTCACAAAAAAAATGTGATTAGTTTTTAATCAAGTGTGCTATTTTCCTACCCTAAGTCTAACTTCTGTCGGAAAAATAATCCATTTGCTGCATAAATTTTTCACTGCACAAATCAATGATAAATTACTATTTACCATTCTACTTATTTTTTAACTAACTTGTCTTATATGATAATTTTTTATTAATTTAATTTATAAAATTTTCGTGAATTTGTTCTAGTTAAGACTTTCTGATACATAATAGTGTTTTTATATGCATGTTTATCTAAGCGATGAGATTGATCCTATGAAATCTTAATTATTGAGATTTTACATCTGTAATTTACAATATTTTGGGATAAAATATAAGTGAATATATTACAAATGCATATGTTCTTTTTTTAATATATCTATTAAATATTTAAAGTTCACTAACTTGATTGATTTAGATTCGCGCTAGGTAAATTCATAAAATTAAGAGAGAAAATTTCTTTCTTTTAAAAATTTGAGACCTCTGGTTAAGAAGAAGGGAAAAAAAAATGTTTACCATATCGTCTCAGAAGGTAAACGCATATAGTATTCTTATGCGAATTTGTAGTTCTCGTTAAAAGCAAGCATTTTAAAAGGTTTACATGAGTTGGGGTATGTGAAAATGATTTTAGAGTTGTAGAACATAATGATTATTAGAGTTAAAAGAGATATAAATGGTGAGAAGTACTAAGGGCAACAAATAGCCAAAGCAAATAGAGATAGTACAAAACAAGAACATACAAAGAACAAGGCATGGAAATAAACTTCCACTTAAAAGCACAACAAACCTAATAAATTCACTGCTGTCTTAAATGGGTCAATTATGAAACATAACATTACTTTTAAAGGCCAACTCTTATTTATTACTATCTACATTCTCAAATACACATCTCTTTTATTCTCTATTGATTGTAGTCTCTAGGTTTGCAGAGAGACGGAAACGAATAAATAAAATCATGATAGTCATGTTGGTATGATTAATATCGCTGGGGAAAAAAGGGGAGAAGTATTAATAGCTCATTATACTCCAAAATAAATTAGGCATAATGTATCACTCTTTACAAAGTATAGAGACATCATGCATCTCTCATTTGAAATCATGATGGACATTAAAAAGGTTAGAGATTTTTTTTTCCCTAATTAATACATGTTGAGTCCCTTAAATTTGACAATTTTGATCATTTTAACCACTTAACTTTTAAAATAACCACTCAATCTGTGAATTACCCAATAGGTCCCTAATTAAATGTTAATGTGGAATTTTTGAAAGAAAAACACGTCTTTTTAAATTAACGTGGAAAAATTACAAGTGTTTCTTAATTATTTATGGAGAGAAAAATTTCACATCAGCATTTAAAGATTTATTGTGTCTGCAAATTAAGAGTTCATGGGACTAAATGCAAATTATTTCTCAAATATTTTAAGGGGCCAAAATGGTTGATGTTTACAAGTTGTGAGAATTATTGGTGTATTAAGTCTTTTTTTTATGAAGCTATTATGACTAAGGGTGTATATGAATTTGTTAATCGGTCAATTGACAAATCTATTAATTGATCCACCACTAATATTGGTTCATTAAATTAATATCGATGATTACTAACTATAGGTGGCAAGTTGGGCGGGTTTGGGTTGGGTCACTAATGGGCGGGTCACAAATGGGCCAAAAAGCATGGGTCACAAATGGGTCAAATATCCAAATGGGTTGGGCGGGTTGGGTCAACCCATGGGCTAAAAACTTTTTTAATATACAAAAAATTTATAATAATACGCAAATGCCTCGGGTAATCCAAATGGATCGATTTTGGTCCAAACGAATTTAGTAGCCCAAATGGGCCGCTTGAGACTCAAACGGGTCGAGATATAATTTGATATTTTTAATCAATTTTTAATAAAAAATAATTTTTTATATAATAAAGGGATATTAAAGTGACTAATGTAAAATAATTTGACCCAAATGGATTGGGTGGCCCAAATGGACTGCTTGAGCTCCAAACGGGCCGAAATGTGATTTGACCCATTTAATCCATTTTTAATGAAAAATAATTTTCGATATAATAAAATGAGAGAGAAGGGTAAATGAGCTTCCTTTTGATCAATACTAGGTTTGAACCTAAATTATAGAAAATTAAAATATAATAGCAACTTATAACCTTAAATTTTAAATTTAATAAATTTGATTTAATTTGGGATATATTTTTTAATTAATTAATTTTTTTTTCTGACAGCTACCTCTTGCCACCTTATCTCAAAAAGTGTATATAAAGTAGAGGATATACAAGATAATAAATGCAAAGCAAAGAGATGTAAGAGCAATAATTCTTCAATCCAACAGTATACACAGATGTCTTTAAACCTCATTCCACCAAAAACTTAATAAAATAATAATAATTAACAAACAAATATTAATTTAATAGCAACTTTCCATTTCCATTGCGAAAAAAAAAATTGCAGAAATAAAATTAAAACTCAAAAAGAGTTCATCGTCATAGCATAACTCTTTTTCATCTTCAGCATCTCCTTCACAGCCTCATCAAAAGCCATAACTTGACCTTCTTCTCCATCAAACCCAAACAGATCACCATCACTAATCACTCCATTAACAGGTCTAATCACAACAAGTGTTGCTTCTTTCATCACATGCCCTGATTGAGGCAACTTCAGCACTGGCACATACCATAAATTTATTTCTTCAGCTACAACGAATGGATGTATCGGACTTCAGAGCAAGAACTAACAATCCCAATGGATCTTCAAATGAGAAGAGTGTTACCTTGGAGAGGGAAATTCTTGAAGGTATCAACTGTAAATGTCTTGACATGATCGATTAATTGATGGGTAACTCCAAGCTGTTGTTGTTCTTCTTCATCTAGCACTTTGTGTTGCTTTTGATTCTGTCGATTTGGGCTTTTAGCGTTTCTATTACTGAGTCGAAACCATCAGAAAAGGGAATGAAGTACAGTGATTGTGGCTGGGTGAGAGGAGGAGGCAAGAGCTGAAGAAAGGAAGTTGGGAAACAAACCCGTTGGGCATAGAAATACACCCAAACGGGCTGTGTCTGTTAACGGGTTGTTTATGGGTTGGCCCAATTGGGCATCTGGTGGGTTGAATTGGGTTTGGGTCAAATTTTTTTGGGCGGGTTGGGCGGAATTTCTGGGCTTGGGCCAAATTTGCCACCTCTATTACTAACTATAAATTTAATCATTTACTAGTTAAAAAAAAAATTAACTATTTACTTTAGTCAAATCTATTGGTTTCAATTCTTGCAATTGGGTTAACCATAATTTTTAAATTTAACCAACTAAAATTTTAGGCATATAAATATTAATCAAATTCTACAAATATCATTTTAATTAACTGAAATATGAGTCAAACTAAATACAAACTAATATATACAAATTAACTAGACCATAAATAATTATCCAAAGTAAAATACAAAATTATAATTAATAAAAATATATAACAAGTAATAATCCCCAGCCCAATCATATTTCAAATGACATATAATTGAAACTTAAATAAATAAATAAATAAATAAATAAATATATATATATATATATATATATATATATATATATATATATATAAGTTATATATGTCACATTTAAATATTATCTAAATAAAATTTTTAAAATAAAAATAAAATAAAATGTATTTAATATGAAAAAAGAATATATAAATTTTAGAAAGAAAAATAAAAGGAGAATGGCCAAATTTACTTTTGAAGTATTAAAAATAATGCATAGTTCTAATTTTTTATCCTCAAGTATTAAAAATAATATATTTGCCATTTAAGTATATTTTTGAATTAAAATTGTCCTTGTCGTTATGTAATTTTCTCAAATTTACTATTAAAACTACAGTCAAAATGACTATAGATAATCAAACAGAAACATATATGTTAGGCTAATTGAAATCATAAAAACTTGCTAAATGTGCATTATAGATTGATACTCAATTTTAACTCTCAAAAAAATGTTAAAATTTCTTACTATCATATTTTTTTTTAATAAACCACATTTTCTGTTTGTGCACTTAAAATCCGGTTATTTTAACAAGTTTAACATCATAAATTTTAACCATTTTTTCGAGAATTCAAAAATGGTGCCAATTTATAGTATACATGTGGCAAGTTTACGTGATTTCAGTAATCCTACTATGTATTTTTTTTTTTTTTGGCTTACTTGATCGAAGTCCCATTATTTTTAGTAGCAAATTTGAGCTAATAACGTTTTAGTAAGAGCAATTTTGGCTCAAAAATATACTTAAGGAGTAAATGTGTACCATTTTCAATAATTCACGGGTAAATTTAGCCCAAAACATACTTAAAGGATAAGTATGTACAACTTTTAATATTTTAGACAAATTTGGCTTTTACCCCCAAAAATATATAACAAAATTTTTAAGCAAAATACATTTTCAAGTCATTAATTTTTAAAATTTTATACATTATATCACTTTATGAATTTTTTTTAATTAAATCTCTATATTTTAATATAAGATAACACTCACTTCCTCATAAACGAAATTAACGCATACGTGTTTCAATCACCGTTAATGGCGTGTCATGCCGGAAAAACTCATTCTCGATTGGATTTTTAAACTTTTAAAATTTTTTACATTTAATTCTTTAAAAAAAAAACTTGTCTTTTTAATAGAGATTAAGACACACGCATGTTAATTTCGTTTATAAGAGACTGCGTGTTATTTTATATTAAAATAGATGGAAATAATCCAAAATTGATTAATGTAAAAAAGTTTAAAAATTCAAGAATTTAAAATGGATTTTGCCAAATTTTTAGGATGCGTTCGGTAAATTTATATGTTTTTAGCTTTAAATTTTTGAAAATTCAGAAACTGTTTTTAATTTTTGTTATTTATTTTTCAAAAACTATTTCTAAATTTAAAAACAACATCATAATTTTTAATTATAATATTTCTAATATTCATTAATAGATATTATGCATATATATTATCTAATTATTAATATTGACTAATAAATATTTAATGAAATTCAAAATTCATTAAAAAAATTCATAATAACAAGAAAAATTAATAATTTTTTAAGAAAAAAAAAACAATATAAATGTAAATTATTATAATTCAACCACAATATTTGCACTATTTCATCTCGAATACTGTTAATTTGATGAAATTGACTTGTATTTATATCAACAGTTTTACGTGACTTTAAAATGCTGGTTTGACTATTTTATTAATCATTTTCAAGTATAATATTTTTATTTGCATATTTTACAGATAAAAAATCGATACTTCCGTGCATTATAATAAAGTTATGTAGCATAAATGTCAAACTAAGGGTAAAATTGTTATTTTGACATAAAATTAAATTTTAGAAACTAAATAGTAATAAAATATAAAATTTGGGGCCAAATCGTTAAAAAAAAGCATAAAATGAGACTTCAGGGGTAAAAATATAATTTTGAATAACGGAAGAGATTATAAATAAAACCCTAAAATTCACTTTTTACGGTTTAAGAGTTTTTATTTTTTTAATCTTAAAATATCTGTATTTTTTAAAAAAATAAAAAAAAATCAAAATTTGTATAACCGTATTTTTATTTTATTTAAAAAAACAAAAAATTAAAAATAAAATCCATTCCTGTCACACACTTAGCACTCGATTACATGCGGTGGCGTAAGCTTATGAGCCACTCATTTGCCTGTTAATCGATAAAACTTAGTTACCGAAACTTTATCTACCTTGGGCAAAAGAAAAGAAAAAAAAATAAAAATAGAAAAACTTTAACAGTATTGTCTGCTTCTGTCTCCTCGCATCACAAGGAAAAACTTTTAAAGAGGGACAAAGTCGTTCAAGGCAAACTCCGGCGAGTCAAAGAATCGCTTCTTTAATTTAGAGATCCATATTGCTGTAGGGAAACAATGATGAGGAGATCCAATCACACGCATTGGTGGCTACCGGATCTGCATCGCCGTCTCCACCGCATGGGAGAATTACAATGATTGTGGTAGCTATGGTGGTGCTATTGGAAGCATTAGGTAAGAGATATTTGGAGCTAAGTAGAGGAAATATGAAACAAAAAGACAGGAAAGAAGTTTCCGATATTGTGAGTAGCAGAGAAGATTATAGGAAATCGGCGAAGACCGGTATTCAGTGCAAGAATCAGATTGATACGGTGAAGAAGAAGTATAAATTGGAGAAAACTGAGGGTAGCTTTTGTGAATTACAGTTGAAGTTCATATTTAAGATTTACATTTAGACTTTAGGTTTCTGGTGGGTACGAAAAAATATCCAATTGATTATGAACAACACTTGATAATCATCTGCAAAAGAATTAAAATCCTGATATAAAAAACATCCACCAAAAATTCAAGAGGCGATCCCTGTATTCATATAACAATTAAACACCAATTTAAATTTTCAGAGACATGTTCTCTGTAAACTTACAAAACATTGCCCTTAGCTAGATCCTGAGGATTTTCAATGTGTTGCCACTTTGCATTATTCCAAGTTAACCAAGCCTCTTAAAGCCGATAACTTACAAGGTAGCTGCTTCGTTTACTGATAAAGCATGACCTCTAAAACATAAGGTTCAACTACTTATTGTATGCTATACGATATCTTGATGGTTGTTCTGATGCTTTCTACTTCATATATTTGATATTTCTTCTATATGTTGTACAAGCTGTTGCTGCAAGAGCATGTGATTGGATTTTTGAAGAGTGTTGAGCCTGGGAAATACATTTTATTTGATGTAGATGACGGGGTTGTTGAAGAAGGAATGTAAGCATAAAACAAGAATGGGGTTGTGCTAGAGATACACAGCAAAGTGGGTCCTTTTCGAGTGTATGATTTCCATCACTTTTCAACATCGAAAAATATTCATAAACTGTAGCAGTTGCCAGTAAACAATTCGCAGAAATCATGTGGAGGAAATTTAAAGAGAAAATATTGTTGGTGCGTATTGCTGAGCATGTAAAACTTGGCGTATGGAAGTAACACTTCTAAATAATAATAATAATAATAATAATAATAATAATTGGTTAAACATTACGTCATAAATCAAAATCATGATTGAGAATTAAAAATGTAAAAAATATAACTTAAAATGTAAATGGATTTTGAGCAGTAATCTGTATGCTATACGCATCATATCTCACCTGAATTAATTAATTAAAGTTTTCTATTCAATTTTAAATCAAAATTTCAGTTAATAATTCTTTGTACTGATTCTGATGAAGTGATAGAATTGACGAACAGGACTCCGATGATGCGAATCATTTCCTAATAAATTATTTTTGTTAGATCGAGTGAGGCCCAACTTAAAATATACTTTCGCTGCAGCCCAATCCTTGTTTTTATTCGACTTATTTTTAGCCCAATAGTGTTATTAAATTAATTAAGTTTTAGCCCACTTAGATAAATTGTGGCTATTTAACTCTTCCTAAAACTTAGATTGCTGTATATGGTAGAGGTGAGAAAAAAATCGATGAACTCGGTTAACCGAAAAAAAAATTCGAAATCGAACCGATAGATTTGTTAACTAATTATAATGGACTGATTAATGATTAGTGTTTTGAAAAAACCGATATTAATGGAATGATTAATGGTTTTTGACTCATATGACTGGTTAACCGAATTTTTAGTTAATTTATTAATAATTTATAATAATTTATCCTAATTAAAGGTGATTATTTATTTTTTTTCATTATACTAATTATTTTAAACTTTTTAAGTTTTTTTAATTGGCTATTAGTAAGCATAACAATTTATCTAATTAAAAGTTATTATGTACCGGTTAATATATTTACTTATTAAATATTAATTTTTAAAAATAAATTTGGTTATATCCACCAAATATTTTTATTTTAACAACAATAATGTTATATTATAGTGAAAATATTTTAATTTTTAAGTATCTTGAACATTTTAATTTTATTTATAAATATATTTATAATTATAGTGGTTAACCAAAATATATTGGGTAACCGATCCGAAAATCCGAAACCGATGTACTGGTTAACCGATGGTAATGGACTGGAATTTCAAAAAACCGATATTAATGAACTGGAACTCATGAACCGGTTAACCGACCATGCTCATCTCTAGTATATGGGGAAATTATATTGACTTGAACAGTGCATGTATTTTGGGAATTTGTCTATCCACACTTAGTCTTTTTTTTTTTTTGAAATTAAACCACACTTAGTGGTTTAAAATTTATATATTGATAATTTGCTATAATTATTAAGATTCAAGAGACATTGGATTAAAAAAAAAAAAAATTCAAGAGAAATTTTTTTTAAGGCAAAATGCATTTTCCAAATCTTTCAACTATTTCATTTGCCCCAGCTTTTATGTATTTCTTTAAGTTTTTAATTTTTATTTCAGCATGCATGGAATCGGGAGTAGACGCAGAATTTACTAAAAAGGAGCCAAAATTTAAATATATTAGAAAATTAAAAAAATTTAAGGGGACCAAACTGCAAAAAAATAAAAGATTTGAAGGATTTATTTAAAAAAAATGATATAAAATTTCATGGATTTTTTGGGGACAAAAAATTGGGATAGTACACCTCCTGTCGCACTGCATGGAATACAATTTTAACAAATCTGGACAAAAAAGTAATACTAGTTTAATTAGTATATAATATTTATACTAAATTTTTTAAGATAATAATATTTATATTAACATAGTAATTACATTTTAAAAAATAATGAAAATGTATAAAATATAATTACATACTGGTAAAATCTATATGTTTATTTCCTATAATTTAGACTAATTATTTCATTGTATGTATTTTTCATCAGTGAATTGAGAATTCACATTCAACGTAGAAGAACAATTTATAATAGCAATACCAAAAGAAATGAAAAATATGAAATACAGCAAAACTTAAGATATACTAAATTAGACTTAAAGAGAAAAAAAAATATCATCTTTTATCCTTTTTTAAGTCTATGCAATAAAATAAATAAAAGCATAAAATCATGTATCATGATTTTAAATTGAAAATCGACTCTAATTATGATTTTATCGGTTGTGTGAACAGTTTATTACTGTACTTAGGGGTAAGAGTGTTCAAAAATAGGTTACATGAGTTAGATGGGTTACAATTAAATTTTTTTTAGATGAAAAATGAAGTTGAATTATACATAATCTCACAAAATATATTATATAAATTTGATTCAAATTTTATCATAACCCACCCAATCCATTTTTTAACAGCCCTACTTAGGGGTGATCACGGGGCGGATCATGCTTTTAAATTGAAAATCGACTCTAATTATGATTTTATCGGCTGTGTGAACAGTTTATTACTGTACTTAGGGGTGATCACGGGGCGGCGCGGGGAGTGGCTCCCCACCTACTGCCTCGCCCAGGGGCGGGGACCGCTAGAGACGCGGGGAAAAATCTCCCGTCCCCGCCCCGGCGGGATCCCCATCCCTAATAAAAGTATTCAATTCCAATGGAAATTTTCGATCCGAATCAAAAATATTTCATAAAATTTATCTTGCAACCATCCTCAATAAAAGTACTCAACTCCAATGAAAATTTCCGACCCGAATCAAAAATATTTTACAAAATTTAATAATTGATTACTTAAAATTAAAAAAATCTTATACAATTTAAATACAAATATTTATAAATATTTTATACAATTAAAATACAAATATTTGTAAACTTCCATACAATTCAAACATTAACAATATCGCTTGGACAATTTTCGCACTGACTAATATCAATCTGAAAAAATTTAATATAAATATATATATAAAATAATAAAATATTAATTTTTTCCGGGTCGGGGCGTTCCCCATCCCTGCCCTGAATTCAAGGACAATGATTTTCTTCTCCCCACCCATGCCCTTACAGAAAAAAAATTCAAAAATTTCCTGTCCCGTTCAGGTTGGATCCCACTACAAGAAATTACACCTTTTATGATGCAAAAAATTGTCATGAAAAATTCATTTTTCGTCGCTGAAAAAATAAGGTGACAAATTTTTATCGTCACAGACAACGTAACGGTAGGCGCGTAACATAAAAGTTTACGTGACAATTTACTTTTTTGTCACCGTAAGTATCATTTTTTGTGACGAAAACGATTATCGTCATATTTAGTTCTTACTTTTCATGATAAAAATTATATCATAAATAAAATTATATTTCGTCACATTATATTGTTTATCGTCACAAAAAATTGGCATTTTTTATGACAAATTTAAAATCCTTCACGAAATTAAATATTTTTAATGACGAAACTCTGCTTCTAATTAAAACCATTAAGTATTGGTTACATAATTATCGTCACAAATAAATATAATTTTCGTCATAAAATATTTAATGTCGTCATTAAATCTAATACTTTAAGTGACGAAAAATGATTTTATTATTAAATTAATATATATTAATGATGAATATAAATCGTCACATTATTTTATAAATTAGTGACATAAATAGGACAAAAACAATTGTCACAAAAAATAGTTTTAGTGACAATTTTTTATTGTCATTAAATTATATTTATTTATTACAATATTAATATCGTAATTGTAAATATTATATCGTCATTTATAAATTAAGTCAACAAATTGTGACAAATATACTCGCATATATTAAAAATGACACATTTTAAATTTAATGTTATACAATCAATTAAATTTCTAAAGAAAATCTAATGTAATGTATTTATTCAAATAAAAGGTTAATTAAATAAAAACATACTACTTAATGAAAAAAATTAAATTTGCATCCTAATCCAGAAATAAAATCTGTTGAAACTTTAAAATTTGCATCCTGTTCCTACAAAAAAAAATCATATATAGATAAAAAAAACTCAATTATGTAAGACCCTTAATTTATACACACACTACGTTTTCAACGATACTGCACGATTACTTGATTGTCTTAAACTACTCTTAGGATTATTGCAAAATCCGGGTAATTATCTTTTTAATCCTTTCACTATACCCATCTGCCCTATAGCTATTTAGTTTTACTATTCATTCAATCAAAATACAAATATGTTACTTAATTCTACCGAAATTTCAACAGAATTTTCTCTATAATATTGTTTATCCCCCTGTAAACAATAAAATCTTTACACTTCAAATAATCATATATTCATTCATCCCACTTCAATTCAAACTCCAACACAAGTTTGTCCATCCTCCAATTTAGGTCCAATCTCACTCACCCTATATTATAATATACTTATATCATCCACTTTCAATACTCAATTCAATTATACAAAATACAATGATACAATATTAATACATCAAAACTATCAGCTATAAATAATTTAAGATATTAATATGCATTTGTTAACTTTTCAGCTATATATATATATATATATATATATATATATATATATATAAACAATCAAGTAATCGTGCAGTAACATTGGAACTGTAGTATGTGCATAGATTAAGGTTGTTACAAATCATATGCAAAATATTAGAACAAGAAGAATATAATAGTAAGACGTACGAATATTATATGTTCCAAAAGCTTGGAACAATAAAACAACAAAACATAATAATCAATGTAAAAAAATTGCAACTATCTTTAAATATTAAACTCCAAAATAAATGTACAGGTACCATATTGATGCAAATAAAAGAGAAGTTTGTTACTTGAAAATTTATAAACATCGCTATCAATTTAACAGTTTGGAATGAACCTAAATTAAAGAGTGGCAAAATTAAAAACCACAAAAACATGAGATACCAAACAAGTCAAAGAGTTTCAAAAATCAAATACAAGTAAAACATACATAACCTTTACCATTTAAATTTGCCCCTCATAATAAAGTTGTTGGAACCAAAATTTAACTCACGCTTGGAAACTTGAAACCAAAAGACGACAAGCAAAATACCACTAATGTTGTAACTTTTCCATACAGTTAGTGAAATTCTAATGTGAAATGGGGAATTCACTTTTTCTATTTTGATTTTCTCAACAGTAAGTATTATCAAAATAGAGATAAAGTCCTTGGACATCATATTTTCTGAGTGAAATTAGTCAAAATTTTATTCTGCAAATATGTAAAACAACTGGCGAAGTTACTACATTCATGTTCGTATTTCTATTCAATCAGCATATTAACAGAAGAGTAGAGATCAACAATGCAAAAAATTTTCAGAATCTTATTTTATAGCCTGCTTCATACAAATCAACATATGACTAAAGAAAACATAAAAATAAAGCTAGAATAAGTTCAAACCTGTATGAGGGTGTCTAACAGGAGTATGATTGGAAGTTGAAAAAGTCATAACAAACCACACAAAGTCCTCAAAGCACAGCAAATTCAATCTATGGAAACACCAAGTTCAAAGTAGTTTAATTAAGAATATATTAGACCTGTAATCAAATTATCTCATCAAACTAGAGCAAATCCATTAATGGTATATGCATTTACTATCACTACTGGAATAAGGCTTTATGGAACAGAGTCACACAAGGTATCCAAAAAAAGAATTTCAGGGTCTTTACACCTAAGGGTTGTTTGTTGTGTGCCTCTTTGATCTCTGATTCCAAGTTTCTTTTCCTTTCTTGATTCTTTCGTGGACATCAATTAAGTTCTCCCTCATTTCATATATAGCTTTTTTCATCAATAACCCTCTCAAAACATTATTTTTCTCTTGTTGCTTCTTTAACAAATGAGAAAATCTACATTGGTTCAAGTAAATGTTCTACTTAAAAAAAAATAAAACACACATGCGCGACATGTTTAAGCCTATATATATTTAATAGGAACATAAATATTCTAATTACCCATAAGGCAAAAACAAATATGCAATAGCCAAAGCCATATGAGTTTAACCTAATGACTTATGGAAGAAAGAACCTACTAGTAAAAGTGCCCTAAGTGCAGCAGCAAAGGAAAAATCCGTTTGGCCAATTCCTGAAATATAAGTGTTATTAGTTCAAACAATTTAGAAATATGATGCTGGCATAATCATGAGTTAGTTAAGTCCAAGAAAGCATAATCAAAGCCCCTGGCATTCTTAAAGGACAAACAGTAATGATAGGTTCAAGAGTAAATTTCAGGAATTCCAAATTCTTATGCACATTAAATTATAGAAATGCATGAGAGATTTAGATTCACCCCCGAGCCCTAAAATTATATTTAAATTTATAGCAAGTATATCATTTCCTTACACTAATATTTCTTTCAAACTGACACAAGCTAAAGTCACAAATTATTAAAATACAATGCTAAATTCATTTCAATTGCTCACTTTTCTAATAACATATTAATGCAACAACAAGCAAAAATACAGCAAACTATGGCATAATTTACTTATTAAAAAACAGTAAAACCAAATGGCCTTACTAAAATGTCAAATTAAGAATGTTTTTTTATGCTGCCTAATTCAAAGAGTAGGGTAGAACACACCTGTAGTGTCAAATCCATTGAAGCATCAACCTGGAAAGTAATATCATCCTCCTTTTCATGAACTCTCTCGATTAAGATATATCGTCCTTCAATTCCAACCAAAGAAGAAATGAGATCATCGATGACAATTAGTTCCTACAGAGGAAGAACAAACCACAATCCATCTGCCTTTAGAATTTTAGAAAAAGAAAAAAAAAAAGGAGGAAACCAATTATGAATTCAAAGAATGTCTATCCTTACAGTATTCAAAACCAAATATTGGTATCCTCAAGATCAAATATTGCCTACACAGCACAAGCTTTCACTTCAATGCACTAAATGCTTCAGATCATGACATATGCTAACTGAAAATTGCAATGGCAAACCTACCTGACCAACAGACTCTTCAAATTCAGTGGGTTCAATATCCTTGTCTTTTCGGATCTTATTCAATGTAGTGTACATCTTGGCAAATTTGGCAACTAACAGCAAGAGATCAGAGTCAATGTGTAAATAAAAATTGTACATTTAAATTCATATGCACAGATCACATAAATTATTTTTGTTTAATTATCCAACATTAATCAATATAATTTTACAATGCTCAAAAAATGCAGTAGAATTTTACATACCTAAACTTTGACAATCAAATTTCAAACAAAATGACGACTTGAAGCAGAGACAATAAGCTCAAGCTCTACTCCAATGGCGGTGAAGAAAAGCAAATAGGATAAGTAAAGAAAAGAAAATAGGACACCACCAAAGTGTAGAACAGAAAATAAAGAAAATAGGAGGCGATCGACTTCGACGGAGAGACAGAGGAGAGGTGACACCGGAGGCAGACATGGAGAAGAGGAGAGGCACAATTTACTGATTTAGACAGCTACGAGACCGGATCGGCGACGACGGGGTGAGGGCGAGTGGTGGCGGGGTGGGGAGCGATGCCGGATCTGGCATCTGGTGGCTCGCGATGGAGGGGGCAACGCGAGGAAGAGGCACAGAGAGTTGAAAAAGTTAGCAGATGGGAAAATGCATTTTGTGATTTTAGGTTAGTTTCGGAGGTAAATGGTTTGGATAGTTTTGGGGGTAAATGGTTTGGAAGTCCCGTTATTTTTCTCAATGTAAAATACAAGAAACGTGCTTTTTATATTAATAGCCCTAATGCAGAGAACACTTCCCCAAATAAATTAAACTATGAATTACAAATGCCTTGATGGGATGAAGGACATTGTTTTTCCCTACTGTTTAACTTAATCCTTAAAATGAATTTCCCAACGGAAAAAGAACAGAAATTTTCTAACTAGGTTAGAATGAACAAAGATGAATTAACTATAGAAAATCAGTAGAAATTATTATCATATTAGGGGAAAAAGATTCATTTCAACTAAACATAATTGAATGGAAAAGAAAGCAGTAGAAATGGGAGAGATTACCTGCGGCAATCAGCAATAATGTGCTCCGTTGGATATGCAGTGAACAAAGGAGCAAGATCTACAATTTTAAGATAATAATAGAATTTCATACAATAAAATAACGGATTAGTTTATACAAGTTATTGCGAGTCTGGTTTCTTATTGCGAAAGCTTGAGATTAGTTTTGAAGATTGGGAATTCAACGGACTGTCGTAACATCTATTAACATTACAATTAACTGTTATGAAAAATTATTATTGTCATAAATTGATTGTATTGGTGACAAAATTATATTTCGTCATAATATATTTATTTTTTGTGACATTATGACAAATTTATTTGTCATAAATAAAATTATTTTTTAAACTAAAATTTTTCAAAAAAAATAATTATAATTTTTTTTTATATCGATATCTTATTTGTGACGAAATAATTATATTGTCACTAATTTATTTAATTATGACAAAAATAATTCATCACAAAAAATAAATATTTTGTGACGATTTTATATGTTACAATAAGTTATAATTTTGTCATTAAATTTTTTCCCTCCAAAAAAAATGGTGAAAAATTTTTCCTCCTAAAAAAATCATGACGAAATATATTTTTTGTCACAAAATTAATCTATTAGTGACGAAAATTAAAATATAAAATGAAGCAAGATAATTTTTTCACAATAATAAATAGTATGGTGACGTTTTAAAAAATTTATCATTGTAAGTTATAATTAGTGACGAAATTATATGCGTCTTTAAAAAATTTGTCACAAAAAGTAAAATTTTTTGTAGTGTTCCCACAGGGAACGAGAAATGTCCGTCCCATGATCATTCCTAACTGTAAAAAGTAAAAAAAAAAAAAAAAAATTGCACAATCTATGTTACTGAAAGACTTAACTATTCACGATATTTGGAGTTGAAACCGCATGTAAATGTAGATTTTGACACCATGCAATTATTGACTATTTTGTATGGACTTGCTTTTGCTATCCAAATATGAGTTTTTTACATGCGACCTGACAGTTAAAACTAATAATAATAAAAAAAAGTTGGTAAATTGTGATAATGGATGGAGACATGTTTTAATTCAGGTAACATAAAATGGAGTAGTTTATAATTTTTCTAATGTTGTAGGCTATAAAATAAGATTTTTCTAAGCAAGAAATGTTCATAATCGTCATTGAATGTGCAATGTTTTGGACCGTGGACTTTGTGCTTTCTCATTTTTTCAAATCAAACTAAATTTCCATTTCCCCCCTATATAAATAAGAATAATTCAAAAAAAAAGAAAAAAAGAACGCGCAATAGGGTAGGTTGGTCGGAGTCAGAGGTTCGCCGCGTCCTAAAATTCAGGAGGGTCCATCGCGGGAGGCGTTGCCGTTTGCCGGTTTCTTTTTTCCGCCGCATGGAAAGACTCTTCTGACTTTAAGGTTTGACCATTTTTGGGTAGCTTTCTGCTTATACAATACAACGGCTTTCTACGACTAGAAAACAATTTTACGTACAGATTGCAAATATGAGAATGATTTTAGCCAAATGTAAATTAGATAAAAGCTTTTTATATTTTTCGTAATTCATTGCATGACAAATCCTACACCACTAATTTTATATATATATATATATATATATATATATATATATATATATAAAGAATTTAATAAAATCGAATCATTTAATAAATCCATCAAATTCTGCGGTTGGTTTTAGCCCATATACATTTGCCAACAAGCCTTCAAGAATTATATGTGTATATATATATATATATAAATCTCTAATTAAAAAAAAAAACCCTATTATTTTAGCTTATCCCTTGATGTTCTTTAAGAATACTTTTAAAATTGAGGTGCCTCAATGAGAGTGGGGTTTGGATGGCAATGAGTATATAGCCATACGAAGGAATATAAAAACCATTACGTACAGATTCCTACGTATATCATTTCAGATTTCATTTAAGTTTTAGATTTTTTCTTTTTATTTTTAATTAAAAGTTCGTACTTTAACTTTTTACAAGTTATTATAGGAAAAACAACAAAACTTGCACGTGGCAAAAAAATAATAAATTTTGCACACTCACTATTGCTAAGGATTGTGTGTGAATTATTTAATCATTATTTGAAATATTTTTATTAAATTGATTAATTTTGTGAAAAGAGCTCATAAAAGGAGTCTAATTTGAAATTTCCTTCTCAATCTTATTTAATTTATTATTTTATTTACACGATTTTAATAAATTTCTCTTAATTTTGAAATTTTGACATCCACTGTGATCATTCAAATTTTAACAATTTTTAGTAAATTTTCTTTATTGTTTTTTAACTCGAAACCAATTCGACTTCAGTGAAATTTTTAAATAAGTTAGCATTGATAAACGGCTTATAAATTTTGGCCCTATTAAATGAAAATCTTAATTCCATATATATTTTTTTTACTTACATGGCAATATATTATTAATTTGGTGTATGAATAATTTTGAAGGTGAAAATAATAATTCGATTTTTATTTTGATTTTTAAAATATATAACCATGATTTACAATTCAATTTTCATTTTAATCAGTTTGATTTGGATTGGATTCCATTCACATTGAGTAACGATGGTGAACCCTAGTGTGAATGGTAGTAAAGATGCTTTGGGGTTAGATATATAGGCTTAGACAATGGAGTGTTAATGATGCTAATGTTGCGTGCCGTTCCAAACGCGAACGCACCGACTTCTTTCTATCGTTTTTGAAATTGAAAATGCTTTGATTGTTGCAACTTGGGTTATAAATTTAGACATTCTACATAATTTTAACTGAGTTTTTAATTTGAAATGATATATAATATTTAGCAATGAAGGTAGCTTGTCATGGCTCCGAATTCCAAATGTCTCGTATATAATTACCCCTTTAATCATTCATAACACAAAATTACTTATTCAAATTGGATAATAATAAAAAAATTGCTATATTATGATATCGCTTCGCAAACTGCAGAACAGATGCTTCCTTTATTCTTAGTTTATTTAGTTCTTCTCCAAGAACATATTCTTCATTCAGAAAAGTGAAGAACGTGATTCGTGTATGTGGAAAATCGGACACATTTTTTTTAATTAAATTCTCTTTTTCTATATTATAATGTTTACCAACTTTACTAGCTGTATATTTTTATTCATAATCATCATGTTCTATGATTCTATTCCAATATTCACATATTAAAAGATTTTAACTTCAATTATTAATATTAATATCGATATTTTTAAAGATTGTTGTTGGGTTTGGATGTAATAATGTCCTTCTCAGTGACTAAATTTATAATTGACCATTGACGGGAAAAAAATATATGCTTAATTTCCAATATGCTTTGAATCAAACATGGTAAGCAATTGTTAGGACTGCCAAACACCACCTTAACTCCGCATTAGTATGATATTGTCCGCTTTGGGCCAAGCCCGCACGGATTTTTAAAGAATATGAATAGTTTTTGTAACTATAAATATAGCCTATTAGTTTTAGGTTTACTCATCTCATTCTTGAGATCTCCTATTATAAATAGAGAGTGTTTCTCATATTTTCTTGTGTAAAATATAGAGAGGTTGTAACTTCTATTTTTATAGTAAAACTTTGTTACTCTTGACCGTGGTTTTTACCCTGATTTATTTGGGGGTTTTCCACGTAAATCTGTGTGTTCCTTATTATCTCTATTTTAGCTGCGGTTTTGCTTTAATCCGGTCCTTATTTTTATAACAAGTGGTATCAGAGCCGTGGTTTGGAGACGATCCGGAATAGTGGACTGCGTTGTGTGGGAGGCTCCCCCAATACGATTCCGAGACGATTGGAAATTCGTGTTTGGTGTCTTGTGTCGAAAGTCTTTCTAATATTGTGGTGGTCAGGCGGCGTGTCCCGTTGGTTGATAACGGCGGTGCAAGATGATTGACGAATCTAATGGATTATCGCTCGAGGGGAGGTTTGGGCTCCTCCCAAAAGGCCTCATACTAATTGAGTTAGGTGAATTTCTTATATTCAAGATATTTCTCCCTTAATTTTTCGATGTGGGATTTGAGTTTGTAACCCCAACAGCAATGACAACTGGATTATTTTTCCTTTTCTTTTCTTATAAAATAAAATAAAATTCAATTTCAAATCGCTGGGGCGTTGATTGATTTTCGGTAAATTCATTAAAATGTGAAAATTAGAAGCATAAAAAACGAGCTTCCTAAATCAAATAGGTGCGATCCAGGGAAGTGCTTATTAGCAGAGTTTATTTGACCACCTCCATCCGCACTAACTGTCCAACTACTTATACCTAATTATTTTATTTTTTTTTAAAAAAAGAATATTAATATATACGTTATATTACTTCGAGTCTGTTATATTAAACTAAATTATCAGAGTGCGTGAAGAGAAATGGAAACAAAATTATGCAAGTATTATTATTATTATTATTAAAACATAATTTCAGACGGTGTTAAACAAGTAGATTTTAAGATATATACGATTCAGTTCCTCTCTCGTTCTCCAACTTCAATGGCTTAAATTTGAGCCTTGAACTGGACCATTTCTAAAGCTTCGTTTATGAACATTACTAGTAGCTAACAAGTTGCATTCTGCAATTAATATTCCTAACAGGTTGGATATGCAATTAATATTCCCAAGACACAGTATCTTTTTAACTATTGCTTTTGGAGTTTTTTTTTTTTTCAATTTAAACGTCGCTTTTTAAAATTTAAAAAGAAATTTGATAGATATTATATTTTTAATATTATTCAACCAATTAAATTTAAATTACAATTTTCGAAATAATAAAAGTAAAGGTAATTTAGTCATTATCTACTGTATTTAATTCTAAATTTAGGTTTAATTAATATTTTTTAATCCTAACGAAAATAGCAAAAATAACAGATATTGTGGAACGGATCATCAGGGAGTATAAATAAACTATAAATAACACCATATATCACTTATACTATTTTTTTAACTATTGCTTTTGAAGTTTTTTTTTTTTCAATTCAAATGTGGCTTTTTAAAATTTAAAAAGAAATTTGATACATTTGTTAAAATCTAAAAAAGAATTTAATGCACTTTTTCTATTTTGTCATTATTTTAATATTTTAAATACATTTATATATTTATTGTTATTTTTTTATATTATTTAATAAAAAAAATAATATAATCAATTACTAATACTTTTTAGTTTTTATAATATTAAAATATATTAATTATTTTTTTAATGTTTGTACCAAAAGTTAAAGGCACGATTAAATAACAACGAAAGTAGAATTATATCTATGGTTGGTAATGGAAAGAGTAACCTCAAAGAATGTCTTGAAATGCGCTTCATGCGACCTTTCTGCTTTGAGGAAAGAGATTTAATTTCGGTGGGTAAGATCAGTGGGTTGCCAAAACAGAAGCCCAAAGCAGTTAAAAGTAAAACTTACTAAAATTTAAATCTAGAAAATGGAAATTACTTGGTGTGAAACTGAAAGGCAACATCAAAAGGTAAAATTGCGTGTAGGACCCAATAAACTAAATCAGACGGTTTCTAATTGGAAGTTGACCTTTCCAATTCAGTGACATTTGGTGAACAAGTAAAACACTTCCTTATTAATTCCAAAATCAAAATGACAAAGTCCTCGTCTTGTTCGGTTCGGTAATAAAAGTCTTCGTTCTTATGCTTTTCTTCTTATTCTAAAAAGTTGCTTCCTCGTTCTCACATATTCTTACAGAAATTCAACAATAAATAAATAAAAATCTCCAATTTTGATATTGCCAGATTTGGCTGACCCAACCCCACCCTATAAATACCCACTGCTACCATTACCCTTTCCTCCAACAAAACCACATTCTTCAATTATACAATTCACTTGCATTTATTTTCTCTGTAACTTCTTTTTCTTCTGTAACTACACAAAAATGGTGCTCTCTAGAATTGCTTCGGAGTCTGATGTCTCTGTTCATTCAACCTTCGCCTCTCGCTATGTCCGGGATTCACTTCCAAAGTAATAATAATCACTTTGTTATTGTTATTTGCTAACTTTATCAATGGAGTTTTTCTTTTTCTTTTTAAATTTCTAATGATTTAACGTACGGTGGCGTTGGTGGTGGCTAACAGGTATAAGATTCCGGACAACTCGATACCTAAGGAGGCGGCGTTCCAGATAATAAACGATGAGCTGATGCTGGATGGGAAGCCAAGGCTGAACTTAGCATCATTTGTAACAACATGGATGGAGCCTGAATGTGATAAGCTTATTATGGATGCTGTGAACAAAAACTATGTTGACATGGATGAGTACCCTGTCACCACTGAGCTTCAGGCAAACTCTCTCTCTCTCTCCTTTTTTTTTTTAAACCAATTTTGTAAGGGTTGCCCTGAAGATTATTAAATTATTAATGGTAGTTTCGACCAAAAGTCATGTATAACGTGATTTAATTGGGTAGATTTATTTTTCTAGTGGAAGACTCAAAAGCTAGAAACCGCATCAAAGAATTGACATTTTGACAGTTGACAGTAGAGAAAAGACTTTAGTGGGTGAAATTTTGAGAATTGAAAAATCATAACCCCTTAACATAAAATTCTATTGTAAATAACAATAATATTAATAAATATGAGGAATTCATGTTGTTTTTTGTGCCAAATTAATTAGTTAATTTGTGAAAATGTACAGAACCGGTGTGTGAACATGATAGCTCATCTGTTCAATGCTCCGCTGGGAGAATCGGAGGCCGCCGTGGGAGTGGGAACGGTAGGATCATCGGAGGCCATAATGCTGGCTGGCCTTGCTTTCAAGAGAAAGTGGCAGAACAAGCGCAAGGCTGAAGGAAAACCATATGACAAGCCTAACATTGTCACTGGTGCCAATGTTCAGGTACCTGAACATTAATAAATGAATACTAAAATATGAATTTTCCATTATATTTGGAAGGTATATTTTATGTAATTATATCTGTATTATTTGATTGTATTATATAGGTTTGCTGGGAGAAATTTGCAAGGTACTTTGAGGTGGAATTGAAGGAGGTTAAGCTGAGGGAAGGGTACTATGTAATGGACCCCGAAAAAGCTGTGGAAATGGTAGATGAAAACACTATTTGTGTTGCTGCCATTTTGGGTTCTACCCTCAATGGAGAATTTGAAGATGTCAAGCTTTTGAATGATCTATTGGCGGAGAAGAACAAACTCACTGGGTGCTTACTTAATCATTAATCCTACACTGCTAACATAATTAATTGAAGATTATGAGAGATTAATATGAATGTTGAATTTTGGGCAGATGGGATACTCCAATTCATGTTGATGCAGCTAGTGGTGGATTTATTGCTCCATTTCTGTGGCCAGAGCTTGAATGGGACTTCAGGCTTCCCTTAGTGAAAAGTATCAATGTGAGTGGCCACAAGTATGGCCTTGTTTATGCTGGAGTTGGTTGGGCTATTTGGAGGAGCAAAGAGGACTTGCCTGAAGAACTTATCTTCCACATTAACTATCTTGGAGCAGATCAACCCACTTTCACTCTCAATTTCTCCAAAGGTACCTCACTTTCCTTTCTAGTTTTTTTCCTGACAGGAAAATAATAATAAAAAAAAAAAATCACTAAATTAAACCTGAAATTGATTTCAGGTTCCAGCCAAATCATTGCTCAGTACTATCAACTGATCCGTCTCGGCTACGAGGTAAGAACATAACATTGCCATTGCAATTCAAGTATCATGTGCTTGAGGAATTCATTTACCTGACAGGAATATTTATGATGATTTCAGGGGTACAGGAATGTGATGGAAAATTGTCACCAAAATGCAATAGTCCTGAAAGAAGGGCTAGAGAAAACTGGAAGGTTCGACATTGTGTCAAAAGAGATTGGAGTACCTCTGGTGGCATTTTCTCTAAAAGATAATAGCAGGCATAATGAATTCGAGATAGCTGAAATGCTAAGGCGATTCGGATGGATTGTGCCTGCCTATACCATGCCTGCAGATGCTCAGCATATAACTGTGCTTCGAGTTGTGATCAGGGAAGACTTTTCGCGAACTCTGGCAGAGCGCCTGGTGATTGATATCACAAAGGTGCTGCATGAGCTTGACACTCTCCCTGCCAAAATCAGTGCCAAGTTGACTATTGCTGCTCAACAGAATGGGAAGAATGGTTCTGAGGTCAAGAAAACTGCCATTGAGACTCAGAGGGAGATTACTACTTACTGGAAAAATTTTGTCACTGCTAAGAAATCTAACAAGAATACTATTTGTTAGGCTTTTCAGGCTTCAGTTATACTCTACAATCATCCAGCAAAGTTTTTTTTTTTTTTTTTAATTATTTTTTAATTTTGATATGATTATGCGTTTTGGTTGTATTCTGTACTAAGTTAAATTCAATTCTTCATATAATATTTTTTTGCAATTTATTGTACTTATATCAGCATTTTTTAGTTTCTTATATGCAATATCTATTAGATCTTCAATCCTCAATATGACTTTAGCCATGCTATGCAAATTATTATGAATAACAGAGTATAAGAGAACTCTTGCTTTGCCCTGAGGTTCAGAGAAGTATTTAATCACTAATTGAGTGTAAAAATTTCATGAATCAAGTTAGTAAAAATAATTGTCACATAATATAAATTAGCTAGAAAATGAATGGAATAATAGTTAATATGGATAAGGGCAATTGATCATTGATTCAGTCCATGAAAAATTTAAATGTTTTGGCCTAAAAAGCATTTAATCAATTATATAAGACAGGTAATCCCTTCATATCTAGATTATTAATCATTTATTTTAGTTCTTTGGAGCATATAATAATTTAGTAGAAATAGCTAGAGCTACACATGATATAAAATTAATGCAGCCATTCTCTGAAATTAAAATAACACAGCTCAATCTTAGAGTGCAAAGATTAAGATAAATCCAATACTTTTAGTGTCCAACATCACTACAGTTCATAATCATAACTATAATTTCTTAGAAAAGCTAACAAGTAGTCCTTTTGTACTCCTCTGGAGCTAGCAAATTAAGGCAAAGAATAATAAGGAGAAGATGATGATTTAGCAGGTGGCAGCACATTAACGAAAGGCTTCATTCCATACTCGCAATGCTTTCCTACACCACAAATGTACCATTTCCTTCCACCACCGTATCTTATTTGGTAGTCAATGTCTCTGTTGAGATTTGGAATTTATTTTCTATCATTAAGATCAAATTGTGGTAAATTTAAATCTAATTTAACTAATGGAATGGTTTCAAAAAAAAAAAAAAAAAAAAACTAATGGAATTCTAGCCATATTTGTTAATCTTTTAAAGAAAGTGAACCTTAATTTATGCTTTAAGTTTTTTAAGTGTAAAAATTTGTAATAGGAGGGAGTATTACTTTTATCATTAACTATTTTCAAACTTTCTGTACTTTTTCATCTCTCAAATTCAGTATTGAGTTAATTCCATAAATTTAACCTTTTTTTTTTCATTCCAACAAAATCACTAATCCTAATGTTATGGCGGTCAGATATGGTTCAATCAATTTTTCAACTATCAATGAAGCCATAACTAATCCCTTAAACACTACCTTCAACCCACTCTGTTCACAAATAAATATGTACACCTTTCTATCCTACCCCCCCACTCGGACCAGACCCCCTAGCCTGACCCGAGCGCTATCCTACCCTCCCTGCTCGGACCCGGCACGAGCCCTATCCTACCCCGCCTACCCTCCAAACCCCAGATTGGGTTCGTCCTTTGGCCGAGCATACCCAGCCTAGCCACCCCTTACCCTACCCACCTAGACTGGGCCCTCTGGCCCAGCCTACCCCCTTCCTGACTGGGCCTCTTGGCCCTGCCGCACCCCTACCCCTCTTCCCCTCTTCCAGTAGGCCCAACCTACCCTCTACCCCTCTTCCAGGAGGCCCAACCTACCCTCCTAACCCTGAACTGGGTCCCCTAGCCTAACCCTACCACTAACCCCTTGGCCTACCCCCAACACCAGAGTAGGCACCCCCTGGCCCAGCCTACCCCCTAATCCCAGACTAGGCCCCCAGGCCTAGCCTACCCCTCTAATACCCCCCTAAACTTAATTTTCTAATCCCAAAACTCTAAGCTATGATAACCCTAAAACCTAAGGTATATCCCTAAATCTTAAATCTAAATCCAATAAACCTAAATCCTAAACTAAAATCTCAAATTACTTTTATCATTCTAAAAAATAAAACAAGCTAAACATAAATATTAGAAGACTAAAATACCATGGGTCCATTGTAGCCATAGGGCCAAAGAAAAGAAAACCAATAGGAAAATTTGCTTGGGGAATAATGTAAGAAACAAAATATGCTAGGCTTTTCATTGAATTAATAAAACAAATCAATGTTTTACCAAGATAAATATATCCTTAACTGAATGGAATATAAACAATACAATATAAAAAACATCAATGATTGTAAATAAGGTTTACTATATATATAGTCTTGTTAGAATTATCCCAAACATGCTAAAAATGGAAACCAATATCAAACTCAGGACTATCCAAAACTTATTATTCACTTTATCAAAAAAATCAAATTACATACAAATGAAAATCATTAAAAAGAAAAAAAAAACAGCATTAATCAAAAGAAGCAGAGACACATGAAGCATTCCATTTTAAAACTCTCACTTATTAACTGCCAAAACTGGAGGCAGGAAACATGAACAAGTTTTGCAAGAAAGAGAGAATAAAGTATGAACACAAAATATAACACTCTTCAAATATCAACTAATACAGGCTATCAGTTATGAGAGCCAATGCATCAATAAATAGCTATACATATTTTCCATCAAGTGGTGCTATGGAGCATGAGTTTATTTTAAATTCGGACAACACAATAGGAAAAACATAATACCCAAACATAAATTACAGAAAAAAAAGAGACGGAAAGTAAGGAATTTTCGTCGGAAAATTTAATTACTGACGCCATTTTTGGCTACGAAATTTTCGTCGAAAAATTTAATTACCGACGCCAATTTTGGCTACGGAAATATTTTTTCGTTGCTATTTTTTTTTCCGCCTCTAAATAGCGACGGAAAAACAATTAAATAGCGACGGAAAAATTTCTGTTGCTAAATTTTTGTCTTAAATTTTATATTTTCTTGTAGTGTTTGCCGCGATCAAATAATAATAATAATAATAACAATAATAATGCATTCAAACATGAAAATATTGTTTTTCTGTTGTGAAATATTGTAATATTCCTATTGGATGACTATCTTTAGTCCTAATTAGACTCTAAATCTAATTAGTATTATATTCATAATTAAATTCTATTACTAAGTATTTTTATCTATAAATATACTAGTTGTGAGCTATTAATCAGACACAATAAAATATTAGAAAATATATATTTCTCATTTCTCTCTATTTCTGCTTTAATTTTACTTTTATTTATAATATCTTATCAGCACGATCAAGTTTTTACCATAAATTTTGATAATTGGAAGCTCGTGGTTTACTACAACTCGGCTCGAAAAAATCAAGGTTTTAATTTTCAAGAATTAAAAGGTACGTAAATTTAATCCATAAATTTTGAATTATTCTAATTTTCATGAATTAATTAAATTGATTATAGATTGAGCTATAGTATAATGAATTGTATAATTTTTGTTATGAGTAATACAATTATTTGAAGGCTCCTGAAGAGCTGTAAAGCCATTATTCGCATATAATTTGCTATGAAATATATTATTTTTTAATATTTCTCAAAGAAATTTATTGATTTCTAAAAGATATTCGCTGAAATGGATATCATTTTTAGATTGAGATTAGAATATTGAAATATGTATATGACAATATTTGTATCGAAAAAATATTCTTGAAAATTATTTGATTTTACTAACAAATAAAAATATTAGTAACCTGAAGTTTACACTGTTATATAAATATTAGTAACTTGAAATTTACTAATTAATTGATACTAATATCAGTAAACTTGAAGTTTATTGCTAAATATAAATATTAGTAAACTCGAAATTTACTGACTGATTGATATTAATATTATATTAAGAAACTTAATGTTTATCAATTGATATAAATATTTGATATAATAAAAATAGTGAACCTGAAGTTTACTAATTGAATGACAATTGATTACTTAACATGACCGGCTTTACCATTTCGGATCAATTATAATGCATAAATTATTGAGAATTCATATATATTAAAGAACCAGAAGTTTCTTTAATTCAATTTAAGAAATTATCATAAGGTGCTCGTTTTCAAGAAATATTACTAAAGTATTGATAGCTAATAAAGGGACTGAATTCCCTCAATTCTGGAATGAATAAAGATAATATATATGGGCCCACTATCTACTAAGTTAACCGCTCAAATGTTTTATGATTTTTGAGAGATGCATCGATAAAATGGTAACATGTGTATTTATTATCAACTCATAACCTGTAGTTTGTGAGATTATTCAAATTAAGTGCACAACTATGCGATCAAGACATTTTTCTTGATAATGTTAGTAATAAATTGTCGCATGTAAATTAGTGTTATAAGCCTGTCTCAAAGGTCTAGCAAAATGTTTATGCCTATGATTGATTGCTAGATATTTTTAAGAGAACAACAATACTTGTATTTTTATATAAGGATATTATTGCTTGAAGCAATACTTACGTGCATTATGCCAATAAAGATCATTAAACTCCTCTATTGCAATTTTTAGATAAAAATTGCATTTTGATTAAATATTTTTTCTAATATCAAGAGAAGTAAGCAGCTGAAAAAATAGAATAATAAATACATTACATGTAATTTAGATCCTCATATCATGAAACCGAAGTTCAAATTATAATACTAATGTATTTGTTAGTGTGTAAAGATTTATTGAATTTCATGTGTATCGGCTGCAAATGCTACAATTCAAAGTAATGTCCCAGTAGAACAATTTGCCTTATAGGGTAAATTATTCGGTTCCAAATAAAAAATAAAATCTTTAAATAACAAGGGGAGAATAAATCAATATGGTCATATTATGGAGGCATGTGCTCCTGAAGAGACATATGACATAAATAATTTCAAAACCCCAGAAGTGGTTCAAGTACTTGAAATTAAATAAGAGATCTCAATATGTTATGTTATTGAAAGGAATCGAAAAAGATAAAGTTGTCTACAATATTTCTGATATTGATATTTTCAACATAACGAGAATCTTGAAATTAAATTTGTTGAAAAATACAGATGCTAATTGCATTTAATTTTATAATATGAATTTTTGGACTTGTAGTTCAAATATTGAAAAATATGATGCCAATGGAATACACATGATATTCATGCAATGTACATTGAAGTCAAAGAATAAAATTAAAAAGGAGCGAATAAATCTTTAAAAAGGAGCGAATCAATATGTTCATATTATGGAGGCATGTGCTTCTGAAGAGATATATGACATAAATAATTTCAAAACCCCAGAAGTGGTTCAAGTACTTGAAATTAAATAAGCGACCTCAATATGTTATGTTATTGAAAGGAATCGAAAAAAATAAAGTTGTCGACAATATTTCTGATATTGATATTTTCAAAATAATGAGAATCTTGAAATTAAATTTGTTGAAAAATACAGATGCTAATTGCATTTAATTTTATAATATGAATTTTTTGACTTGTAGTTCAAATATTAAAAAATATGATGCGAATGGAATACACATGATATTCATGCAATGTACATTGAAGTCAACGAATGACTTATTTTATGACATTCAATGAATTGGCATTTATTATGAAGAGATATATTATCTTATAATAGATATGGATGCAATAATTTTAAAGTATTTATCAATCCGACAATATGTTAATACATAAATAATTGATGCTATTTGTCTATTTGATAATGAAATTATTATATAAAAATTTTCGAAATATTTATCATGCCTGAAGCATATATAGATATTTTTGAAAAATTTTGTTAAATACAAATATGTATTCAATTTTATGTGTATGATTTTGAAGTATTATATGATTTTCATTGTTATTAAAAGCTCTTGAAGAGTTTGAAATATTTTAAGAAATATTGAAAATTAAATTTTGTATCGAACTGAAAATCGAATACTAATTGATTGAAAATAGAATTTTTGATAAAGTGATTACATGTTTATAAATTATTTTTCATTGAATACCCTAATGGTTGTAAAGTCACTAAAGACAACATATTTCTTAATTATATATTATTGCTATTAATGTATTATGTAATCATGCATTATAAGATGATAATTGTCAGATTGTTACTTAAAATTACATATCATTTTCTATATAATCATATATTTTAATTTGAGAAATGCAATTATTTTCATTTATTTTTAAGTATTGCTTTTGAAATTTTGTGGAATATTACAATATTTCTATTGGATAACTACTTTTAATCCTAATTAGAGTTTAAGTCTAATTAATATTATATTTCTAATTAAATTCTATTATTGTCCATAAATATACTAATTAAATTCTCTATTTTTACTTTTATTTATAACATTTTCAAAATAATAATAATAATGCAAAAGGACCGTCAACGGGTACAGAGCAGAGGAACAGAAGGACGACAACATGGTATTTAGAAGAGACGGAATTTGAGAGCTGGTTTTGGGGAGATCAATAAGCGAGAGAAAAAGTGTGAGATAGCGGAGGAGAAGGACGGCGACATGGCATTTGGAAGCGGTGGAATTCGAGAGCTGGTTTCGGGGAGATCAAGAAGCGAGAGAAAAAGTGTGAGATTGATGGCAAGAGAACGAAAAGGGAAAGAAGAATCAAGTGAGAAGATTTGAGCTAAATCCCCAAGAGTTCATTGCAGAGTTGAGGTAAGTAAAAGAATTCTAAACATTTCTCTTTTAAATCCTTAGTGAGGGAATCTTGAGAGAAGATGAATTATGCTGATGAATTGGTGAATAGATGAGATAAATTGTGGATTCTACTTATTAACGTTTTGAAATGAGATAACTGAATAAATTGGTTTTAAATGAAACAAAATTAGAATTGGAGCACTCTTCAGGGGGCTCACGGGCTATATAAATTGGGAATAGAGATTATGTTTTCTTTAATTTTTCTCGTACTCTACTGTTAGATGATGTGAAAATGAAGCTAGTTAAGAGAATGATTTAAAGAACCATGAACTGAAACTTGAAAATTCATTTTTCTTAACTAAACATAACTAGGTTGGAAGAAGAATTTGGGTAAGACAAGTAGAGATAAATTGTTTGAGCTCCTTTATTGTTTCAAATGAGTTATTGATTTTAATTTGAATTCATAAATTGAGTGGTGTGATAGTTGAATAAGAGTTGAAAGGATTATACTCTTTATAACTCTAAATGATTTTCATGAAAGTCCTCAAGTGCTTGAATAAGTTTAAAGGGCTGCTTAAGAAGATAAAGTCAAAGGGAAAGGGAAAAGATAGATTTGATGCAAATTGGAGAAGGAACTTAATGTAAGGTATGTGAGTTCTTTTCTTTTTTCTTTTTATATTGCTTTAATTGTGATCTCTTACTGTTATTAATTCAATTGAAAATTCTATTGTTGTTGGTTTAAAGTTAGTAAATGTTAATTTAACTAAAAGTGTAAATGAGATAATTCGAAAGATTTGTCAGATAAAAAAAAAAAAAATTCCGGTATATTATTGTGGGAACAACAGTGACAAATTGTGCTATAACTCGAGTTTTGGACCTTGGATTAGCATGATTCTTGCACCTAGTGAAGCTTAAAAATAAGGCTAAAACTTTCACGAACAGGACTGGAGCTAAATCTACTTGTAAATTATCTAAATTAATGCCACAAAAGTAGTATTGAATTCTAATTATAGAACTAGACTGGTAAAATTGTCATGGAGCAGTTCCTGGAAAACAGTTTGTTAATCCATCTCTAGGAATGAGAATGGAGTGATTCAAGTTTCTACAGAAAGCTAAAGACCTAAACCTACAACTTTTATGAAGAGTCCTAAGAGTAATTCTTATGTTTGTTAACTTGAATTTAAGTCGGAACATCTGATAGAGAAACCACTTGGTAAATCTCAGTACCATTATGTGTTTTCCTTGGACAGTGTGTGTGGAAGATTGAAATTATACCAAATTTTGACATGTTTAATGAGCATTCCTGATAACTTAGGAAAGCTAAGATAATCAAATTGTAAACTTTAAATTGTTCACTTAAGAAGTTTTGGCAAGTGCACCCCTTACTCTAGACATATTAACCATACATAGCATCAAAAGATAATCAAGCATCAAAAGTGACTTCCAAATTGGAGAAAAACTCTTTAATATTATTAAAACAAAAACAAGGAACAAAATTAGTATTTTTGTTATAAGTATATTAAATTCATAAGGCAAGTATAGTTTAAGATATTGGATCAGCTAATAATTGAAGCATTTAATAGTTATCTCAAATTTGTTGATGTATTTTATAAAGTAGTTGCTAATTATTTAATGATTCTAGAAATTCATCCATTTAAATTAACAACCTTGTTCTGGAATTTATTAACTTGCTAAGACAGAATTTTCATCAATTGACTTGGTCATATGCAATGCAAGAAGCAATAAGAATATCTTTGTTCCCTAGCATTGAAAGATTTCTTGAATAAAATGGTGTCAAATAATGTGTGGTTTGAAGGAAATTGCCCTAGCCCAAATGCTGATCTCGAATAACATGAATAGTGGCATTAGTGGTCTTGGAAAGGCAGATGTGTTCCTTTTGTTTGAAGAGAGAGACAGATTTTGGTGGAGACAAGGGGAGAGACACAGAAGGAAAGAGAGGGGGAGATTCTTCAATAAATGTTTTGCAATGGTCGATTTGCGATGGTAGAATTCTGCCATGTGACCCAATCATGCTCTATATCCTTTTCAAAAATATTGCTTCTCTTTTCCAGTGCTTTTAGCGTCTTCTGTTGTACAAGATTTATGGGTATAAAACATGACTATGATATTTTGTGGGTAACTGTACTATTTGCGTATCTTGACTGCTAGCTCATCATTATAACATGAGCAATCCAAAACTGGATTTGTTGAAACAAATAGAGATGGAGTTTTGTGTCAAGATGTTGAGGGAGCAATTTCAGGTGTATGTTCATTCTAAAACTTCCTTCAATATTTTTGATTCTTTATTTTATCCATATCACTTCAAATTAAATCACTTTTTAATCTCTCCTTTGTTTTTTAATTACAATTTTTGGGGTACTGGATTTTCTTTTTCTTCAGTAATTGCTTCGTTAGCTTTTCAATTCCTATGTTTCGAAAATTTCCTCTCCAATTTCTCTATAAATGGTGGAATTCAGATTTGTAATAGTTGATAAGTTCTTCTATTTCTTCTTTGATCTCATAGGTTGTAAAGATCCACATTCAGTTACTTGCTAAACTGAGAGAATTGGATTCAATTAAGAAAACTGACTTTTTTTCTCTTGTTTAATGCGTAAAAGTATCCATTTTTGACCTATACTGTCAAATCACTTAGGATAAGAGCTCTATTTATATGAATTAGTAGTGTGAAAGCTAACCTAAGTCTTGAATTTGGGTTTTAACACCAAGTTTTAGTTACTCTTAAATGCCATTTGATGCACGTGAATGGAAATATTTAACAAGAAGATATATTCCGGTAAGGCTTCACTCGCTTGGATGTATTACAATGCATGTTAAACAAAGGTATCATGCAGGTTGCTGTAATGTATGTGGATTGAGACTTAACTAAATTGGTTCCTTTTGCATCAAATTAATGTTTTATTCATTATGGCCGTTAGCTCCTCTTTTATTTTGGCATTCCCTAAGCATTTCGTGCCCAGAATGTGGAAAGGGCCAAATCCTGGCTCAGTCTCTGTGCTGAAGACATCCGTAGTAAGATAGAAACATCAGGCAACACTTCAGAGTCATGTTCACATCTTGGTGCTGTTTTGCGCATGCTTGGTATTGCTGGTGATTTTATTTTCTTTGCCTTCATTGTTTTAGAACAATTCCTTCCATGTGCTGTGAAAACAAAAGTACAACAAGGAAAAAGAGAGTTGAGATTTTGTAAGCTTAATAACTTGTGTTATAAATTGATAGTCTGAATTATTTTTATTTTTTTTATAAATATATTGTTGGTGTTGTTCTCCTAAGCAATAATTCCTGCAAGCAACTGGAGTTTTAGAAAAATAATTAATTAAATGATAAACCAAAAGAAAATCTGTTGTTCGTATTGTTGTTGGTTTCATTTTATTCGATAAGAGTTTGAAAATTACATTTTCTTTTGCTATGTTTACATTTTTTTTCTTTGACTACTAGATTTTCTCTGTGCTTTTTCACATCTTGATTTAATATTATGCTCCTTGCCAAATTGATATGATGCCTTGGCTCCTTGTCAATCAGTATTATTTGTTTGGCTTTATTTGATTATGATTTATTACTATTTTTTTTTTGCTCAGGATTTGGGAGTGAATACTTTATCATCTTGGAGATTTTTGATCGGTTGCTACTTTAAACAAAAAAGCTCTGGATATATTGTTTATTTGTCTCAGGTTTAACTCAATGTCTGCTGTATAAGGGTAACCTTATTGACTATTACAACTTGTAGTTAAGCTTTTATTTGGCATCCATTTTATTTTAAAACTATAATATATTCTTCATTTAATTTTCCCAAATTTTTTTAATTCTGTTTTATAGTTTCTGTCCATGGTGTAGTTTTCGGTTTCTAGATTTACATTTTAATTTTGGTCCCTCTCTCTGATGTGGTTTATGATTTGCCAATTTACATTTTATGGTTCTCTGAAATGAAGTGATTGTGGTTGATAAGAATCTTGTTCCCTGGTGAAGACTGTGGTGACTCTGTGTATTCAGTGCACAAGGTCTGGATGTGTTGTATTTTTTTTTCCAGCTATGGATATGAATCTGATGTTTGGATGCAAAATTTTGATTTAGACAGAATGCAAATGTATTTTTCTATGAGATCACAATGCTACATTCTGAACCAATTACCAAATTTTCTTGGCAACTTTTGGTTTTGGAATTGTTTTATTTCAGTATCCTTTAGGATCTCCTTGAGTAAATATCTAAGACCTCAACTAATCTTGAGCAAGAATAGAACACGCATAAGAATAGTAGTTGCAAGCAATCATAGAGAAAATTCTATGAGATTTTGACTAGGTGTTTCATAATGAAATCCATGGCACTAGTTATGTGGTTGATATTGTTCCGAGTATATAATTCTATGATTATGTTTTGTCTGGTGTTATAAAAAGATGGAAATTATTTTTTTTTGCTTTCTTAACAAAGTAGCTTGCAGAAATGCAACAACTGTTCTTCTTTAAGAGCAATTTGAAGCACTTTTTGTTTGTGTGCTTGGGTTTTGGGGTTTCCTTTTCGATCAGGTTAAATGCATTAACTTAGGATTACTCCTTGGTAACCGGGAAACTAATTTTTTAATATATTTTCAGTTTCATTGCCTATTCTTTTATTTTATGAGATTCAAATTTAGCTTTGTGTATTATTTAACTGACCTCAGAGGGAAAAATCGAAAATATACCTATTAACTTTTCTTTTCCATTATGGCCAAGATTTACACACTTCAAGTTTGGGAAAGGAGCATAACAGTGCCTTTTAGTTATCATTGTCATAGAGAAGCTTTGCATTATTTGCAGAACCTGATCACAGAAGGTCCTTGCATAAAAGGCATTATTTAATTTAATATCATGATATAATATATATACACACCACACAATTGAGAAGCAAAACGTGAGTAAGAACGTTTCTGCTAGCTTTTTACGTTATTTATGATAGAAACTTTTCATTTCTAGATATGCTTATGTCATGGCGATGCAATTATTTCTTGTGTAACTGTTGACAACTGTAGTATATTCCTAATTAAATTAGGATTTTGTATATATTTCTAATTATAGTTTGTTTCCTAGTTAGTTTTATGTTTTCTTATTATAGTAACTCTTTAATTTTTCCCCTAAATACCTTGTACAATGGATTGTTTATACAAATAAAATAATAAGAAAAATATCATTTTACAAAAATTTACATGGTATTAGAGCCATTGCTTATTTGAAAGTTGAGTTTCCTCTTTTTACAAAAATCTACATGGTATCAGAGCTAAAGGAGGTGAGGCCAACAGGTTGTCCGATCGGATTGACATTGCACTTTCCTAATAGTCCACTAGCATATGCTACCGCCATTCTTCCTTTTTTATCCCCATTACATTGCTGCATGCCTATCTATTCTGATGCCGGAGTAGAACACTCAAGTGGACTTTCCGTCCATATAAATATTAGGTCATTTTACACTAATGAAACACAATCTGAAACCTTCTTTCACTATTCTATCTCTCTAGAAAGATTCTAACTTAAGATTCGGAGTGTTCAAGCCCAGTTCCATCGGACACACTCTTTGCATGTACAGAGCACAAGCCCATCCTATCGGCCAAAACTCAACAGTCATAAACGGTCTCGTCTCTCACAAAATCTCAAGATTTATCAATTAGAATATTTTAGCTAAGTAATAATATTTAATTTATTTTAAATATCTAATAAATATAAATTTTACATATTATCTAACATTACAAAATTAAGGGTATTTTAGTATTTTTTTATTAACATTAGGCGCATTTTTGTTTCAAAATTAACTATATAGACATTTTAGCATCCTTAAAACAATTTCAGAGGCATTTTAGTACCTTTGTGCATTTTAGATTAAATTAAATGTGGTGCTGACGTGGCATATTTTGCCACTTGTCAATAAATACCACATCAGCACCATTAACACCTGACTTAATTGCTGCTAAACAGAGGGACAAATTTGTCCGGATTTTGTAAGTTGAACGGCATTTTTATTCTAAAAACGACACGGATATTTCAGCTCTTTTCAAACAAGTTGAAAGGCATATACCTTTTCGCCAGAAAATTCTGTTTGAGTGCTTTTCAATTTAGGGGGTTGAGGCCACCAGATTAGGAAAATTATCTATAATTCTATTTGATATATGTGACAATTTTAAAAATTAAAATATATTTTTATTTTGGCTGGCCCAAATTTTGTATGTTTAATTAAATAGAGCATATATCAAAACTCTAAAAATAAAAATCACTTTATTTGTTTTAACTCCCAAAAGTTTAAATTTTACTAATTTGAATCTCTAAAATATTTAAATCACACTCTTATTTTTGATTGAAAACTAAAAGTGTGCATTTATCTAGGGGTGAGCAAAAAAACGTTGGATTTGGTTAACCGAGAAACCGAACCGAAACCAATCCGAAAAATAGGTTAATCGAACCGATATTTATAATTAACAGTTAGTGTTTTACAAAACCGATATTAATGGACTGATTTTTATTTTTTAGCTTATAAATTGGTTAACCGAACCGAAACCGATAAATGAACACCCCTATATTTTATTAATTATATTTCACTTTTTTTTTATTTTTATTATTATTTTTTATTTCATTATTTTCGTATTTAATTATTTATATCCTTTTAATTTTCATTTACTTTAAAATATTTTAATTTCATTTTAGTTTTTTTTTAAGTTATTTTAGTTAATTTATTAATTGTTCAATATGTACATATTTAGTATTTCTTATTATTTTCCGATATATCAATTTTTTATTAATTAAAAACAAAATATATTCGAAAAGATATATAAAATTAATATATTAACTAAAAATTTCAAATAAAATAAAATTTTTAATATATGTGAAAATAATATTTTTGAATATTTTTACTTTATGTTTGTTGTTTGAACATCATATTTAATTATTATATTGGATTATATTTATTTTCTAATTTTAAATTTTAAGTATCTTCGACAATTTAATATTTTATAAATGCATTTTATAATTATAGTGGTTAACCGAAAAATATTGGTTAACCGGTTCAAAGATCCGAAACCGATACACTGGTTAACCGATGGTAATGAACTAATTAATGAACTAAAATTTCAAAAAATTGATATTAATGGACTGATTTTTTTTTTGCTCACCCCTACATATATCATTTGGCAAATAGTGTAAAAAACGAACAAATAATTAACTAATTAAACATTTGAGTTTATTTCTTTCATTACACTAATATTATTTTCTTTATTGTAACCAACTGAATGTTCAATTGACCCTTAAACTTTTTAACAAAGTTCGATTTTCTCAAAAATCAAAATTTGAATCAAATTCAAATGCAATTTTTAATTTATAGTTAATTTGTATCATGTCTAGGGGTGTGCATCGGTCGGGTTCGGGTCAACCCGACTCGAACCCGAATAACCCGAAACCCGAATTTGCAAGAAATTTAACACCCGAACCGACCCTAACTCTTTATAGGGTTCCGAACCGAATAACCCAAAATATTTCGGGCCCCGAACCGAATAACCCTAATTACCCGAATTTTATTTTATTTTTTTAATTAAACCTAATTGATAACACAGCAAATATCATCCGCTTTCAAGCCCATAGAACCGGCCCAAACATTGGTAAGGCCCAAGGCCCCCATGGCAAAGCGAACTGGCACGAGCCCCAAGGAGGACCGATCGGACGACGTGACATCCCGTCTCATCAGCCGCCTGACACAAGGCAGTGCTCACCTCAACCTCCTGCTCGCTGTCACTTCGCCGGATACCTACTCTGATAGCCAGAGACCACTCACTTAGGCACTCAAGTGCCCCTTAACATCTCTTATAAATAGCCCAGCCAACGATGGCCCCAGGTATTGAACCTTGAGCATTCTCTCTCTAAGCTTTCTCTCTCTAAAATTACTGACTTAAGTTTCGGAGTGCTTACGCCCGATCCGACCGGGCATTCCTCCTTGCAGGTCGCTCTCAGCCGATCGGCCGTTCCCTCCCTCTCCAGATAAAGATAATTCAGGCTTTATCATTTGGTGCTTTCATTGAGAGGCATAGCGAACTCCAGATCGAATGAGAATACGACCCCTGTGAATTCTGACCACAACGACTGTAGTCGCGGTAGGTCAGGTACCTCACAACCCGTCAGGTCTCCTGCACGAATCAATCTCCTCCCCGCCTTCGATAGCACAGCGGCAGGACAGCCTGAGAATACCCCTGTTACCTTCAGGGATGTATGCACCATCCTCACTGATTTCTCCAAAAATGTCGCTCAGGCGTTGAAGAAAGGTAAAATGCTGGAAACTTCTGAAAGAGTTCGTGGGGATTGCCCTACGGGCAAAGACTTCAGGAGAAGGAAAGCCCAAGGGATTGTCATTGGCGAGTCGAGAGCCCAAGAAAATCACAAGGGCACCGTCAGGACCCCAGACAGGCAAGTAGACACTTCCCGCGTGCTTGAGCTCCCCTTTTCGTAGCAGGTCAGGCACCCAGATTATGGCAGATGATGTATCCTACATGTGCACCCCGAGCCGTAACCGCTCAAGGAAGCACAAAAACGAGTCCTCCGCCACGGCTCTGAGCAAAGGGAATCAGTTGCTCAAATAAGGGCTCGAGCAGCTCAGCGTCCTCATCCCCAAAAAAGGGAGCTTCGAGGGGAACACGTGCGGTAACACCGCGTCCCCATTTTGCAGGGAAATCACTAACTCCGAATTGCCCCCGATGTGGAGAGACGTTGTCATGGATAGGTACACAGGAAAAATAGATCCTGCCACCCATCTGGCAGAATATTTGACCAAAGTACAGGTCTACACCTATGACGAGAAAGTGGCTTGCAGGGTTTTTCCCACCACCCTCGGCGGAGATGCCCTGATATGGTTCCATGACCTACCTGAGGGGTCAATCACCTCTTTTAGACAATTAAGGGAGCTATTCATTACGAGGTTTGTCGTGTGTGACGCGCGCCGAACCTGAAAACCCAGCAAGGGCCCTCGCTTTGAATCCGCTTCAGGATTCGAGGTATGAAGGTTCGCGTCTTTTGATCATGGGCGCCATGAGACATCATCGGTATGTTCCTCCCAATAGAACATTGGGGAGAACAACCTAGCCTATTGACGCCTAAAGGCACCTTTGAGGTTTTTGGAGTCGCCACCCAATTTGCTTGAAATTGGAAAAAGGTTTCTCACCTCTATTGGTCTAAACCAGAGATATGGTGTCCGGAACTTCCCTCTTATTTATGCTTTGGTTAATTATAAATGGTTCTTAACTTCTTAAAATTATATCTCTCATCTCACACGATAAATGCATTTAATTTAAATCGCGCATTTCAAACATTCGCAAAACGATAAAGGAAAGCAATAAATGAAGCAATAAAAGAAAGCGATAAATAAAAGCAATAAACACGCAAGCACACAATTACAAGAGAGATTGGGGCGGAATACAACCCCATCGAAAGGAAATCAAAGACGTGAATGGGGACGGAATACAATCCCCAAAAGATAAATAAAGTTGCCCCAAAAATTAATTACAAGGGCCCAAAAGAGAAATGAACTTGAATTTAAAAACACTCACCCAAAAATGAAATAAAAAGACATACATAAATCGGGACATTATTTTAGGAACATTGGTTCCTTCGCACTTGTTCGAACTTTAGGAACATTGGTTCCTTCGTGTTAACTTAAAGAGGGTTCGAAGAGTCGTTTTGATTGTTTGAATGAAAACCGGGATGAGTGATCCCATTTAGGAGAAAATTGACTCTTCGTTTTAATTGTGATATTTTTATTGTTGGGTTAAAACCAGGGACATTGGTCCCGCTTTTATTAATAAAAATTCTAATTTAATTATAGAAATATTTTTGTGATTTTTTATCGCACGCGTGCACAAATAAAATAAATATTTACAGATAAGCACAACAAAACGATAGTGAATTAGAGAGATCTCACCGAACCTGATGTGATCCTCCATGCGTTGCGACCCATCCGGGGAGTCGCGGGGATGCTCAAATAACCCGACTCAAGTTAAATCTCAGACAGAAAATAATATCAAAAATATTAGTAATAGTTCTAAAAATTAATCGAGTAAAGACGAAATAAATATTGGGAAAATTAATTTAATGAACCAGATAATTTACATGCAAGGTAAATTAAAATAAGTCATGGCAAAAATGAGGGTAGTGATAAAATAATGACAACAGTAACAAGAATATTAGAAAATAATAATAATAATAATAATAATAATAATAATAATAATAATAATAATAATAAAAACAGAAATGATACATAACAAATAAATAAATATAATAATAGCAACGATTAATTAATAATAGACACAAAATATATAAATATATAATAATAATAATAATAATAATAATAATAATAATAATAATAGGAAATAAGCGTGACAGTGATAAAAAAGATTGGTGAAAATGACAATAAAGGGAAAAGCTCATAACTGCAACAATAAAAAGGAACTAGAAAATGATGGTGAAATATGAAAATGGTGATAGGAACTAATATTAACAGCAATCAAGGATGAGCAAAAAATAAATAAATAAATAAAATGAGGACGGGTCCAAAGTGTTTACCCTCAGAATTTTTAGATCGGAAATAGGATGTCTCAATCCGTTCCTCTTGTAGATTTTTGGTGATAAATCTTTGAAAAAAATATAAAAGTTGATATTTTTGAACAAATTTAAGTCAAGAAAATATTTTGATGGTAGTTTTGAGCAAAACAAATTGATTTTCCAAGCTCAAAATCATCCAAAAATTAAATGTTCTTGAAGAAAAATAAAAAAGAAGGATTTTCGGTGACTCTTTGCTTGGCTGTTGTTCTTGTTGGTTGAGAGAAAATGTTATTTTTTCTTGAATGAAAAAAGCAGCTCTCTCCGGAAAATGAACTTCAATTCCTATTTTATTTTCCTGGTCTCTGATCAAAGAGGAAAGGGACAGAAAAACTTTATTTTTAATTAACCCAAATTAGCATAAAACCATGAAAGGAAGCCGGTCAAAACGGACTGAAGAAAACAGTTTGAAAATGCAGAAAAGGGACGGGTCAAATAGAAAACAGGTCCGCGTGGAGGGGGACAGTCGCGCGCACGCAAGAAGCAGATGGTCGCGCGGTGAAGGGTACAACGCGCGGGGTCGCGTGCATAACATGCGCGTGAGGGGCAGGTGGTATGGCCACTTTACCACACGTTTAAACCATTTAATAAATTTCTTTTTTTTTTTTTAAAATCTTTTTTTCTTTTTCCTTAAATCATTTTCTTTAAAATTTCTTTTTTCTTTAATTAAACTAATTAACTAATTCACTTTTTTAATTAAATCAATTACTTAATTTATTCAATTAAATTAAAAAAACTAATTTAATTCTCCTTTTTCAATTAAATTAATTAATTAATTCAATTCAATTAAATTAAATAACCCTTTCCAATAATATTATTTTTGGAATTAAAATTAATAATAATTTTTTATGATAAAAAAAAAGGAGTCTCGACAAGGGAAACATCATTTTTGACACCTTTGCCTGTGAGTCAGTATCATTTTCATCATCGGGTAATTCTGATCTTGGACCGCCTCAGGACCCGGTGTCTACATCGTGCAAACGCGCTCGTCGAGGACAGTGAATGACCTCTGTAACTTGTATCAGAGACCCGACGAAAGTCTGCGAGACTACGTCGACAGGTTCTAATCCACCATGTCGGAGGTGAGGAACGTTAGCGTTGAGATGGCGACCACTACCTTGGCCGGGGGCATTACTGACCATCATTTCTTCGAGTCCTTAACAACGAGACCCCCAACTAGCTTCGCTGACCTCATGGAGAGAGTCCGGCAGTACATTCGGCTCGATGACGCCATCAGGTCTAATAGGGGAAGGAGGACACGCAGCACGGAATGGTCGCAGCATTCAGGCGACCTCCCCTCCAATAGGGCCTCCAGATCCGATCGGAGCGCAAGAAGTCCAGAACAAGGATCCCGATCTCGAAGCTCGAGGAAGAGGAGGGGATCGAAGACAGAGCGGCGCAAGCGCTCGGAGGACCAGAGCGAAAGACCATACACTCCCCTTAATGCCACTCCGTCCGCGGTATTGATGTGGATAAAAGAAAAGCAAGAACCGATCAATTGGCCGAGGCAACTGTCCGAAAGCAGCCGGGCCAAGAGAGACCGTAGCAAATTCTGTGAGTTCCACAAAGATTTTGGCCACCTTACCGACGAATGCACTACCCTGAAAAAGGAAATCAAAAAGCTCATACGTCGAGGATCCCTTAAAAAATTCGTAGGCACGGCCAGAGGGGATGAAACTTGTAGACGGCCAATGATTCTGACCCGGACGAAGGCGAGCGGGATCGAAGAGGCTCGGATCCGGGCAGACCCTATGCTGGAGTCATCAATGTGATCACACAAGAGCCAGCCTATCAAGCGGATCCCTCCGGCAGCCAGGAGAAGAGAGGAGAGAGGCGTTCCCGCCGCGCCAAGCGACTCCCAGAAGTTATCATATCTAGCACAAATGCGCGGGATGTCATATTTCCTCATGAAGATGCGCTCGTCGTGAAGGCCAGAATCAACGACTTCGATGTCAGAAGAGTTCTGGTGGACGATGGTAGCGCCATCAGCGTCCTCACTTTACAGGCCTATCGGGCGATGGGTCTGCCTATATGCAAGCTCAGGCCGACCGCCGCGCCACTAGTCGGGATCGGTAACGGCAGAATCCCGGCGGTGGGTTCTGTAGAGCTCCCTGTAGTGTTGGGCCAGGAGACGGTCGTGCACAGATGCGAGGTAACTTTTATAGTTATTGACATAAATTTTGCTTATAACGCAATATTTGGCAGGCCCGTGCTCTCCCAAACTGGTGCTATCATCTGCATTCGTTACTTGGTAATGAAGATCCCAACTCGGGAGGGCATCGCGATATTGAGGGGCGATCAGAGGGAGTCGCGAGAAGCGTATGTCAACACTATAAAGCTGCAGCAAGAGGCTGCAACAGTGGAACCCGGCTTGGAACAGCCAGAGCAGGAAGAGAGACCAAGGATGGACCCCGCCGAAGAAATAAAAACAAGGGCATTGGCCCCAGGCAAAAATATCCAAGTTGGCACCAGCATGGATGAAAAGATAGAAGATGCCATAGTACAGGTCCAATACCTAGCAAAGGTGAAGACCGCCCTCAAAGCGATTGAGGAAGCAGGCTCCGAATGGGACCTCTAGAAGGTGCCACGAGATCAGACATCAGAAGCCGATAGGATAGCGAAAGCTTCCGCTTCCGAGCAAACCACGGTTGAGGGAGACGTTGCCATCTTGAGTTTAACCTCTCCCTCCCTGGATGAGCCAGAGGTGATGGAGATCGACCGGGCGGATGAAACTTGGATGAGCCCTATCAAGCAATACCTGCAAACGGGGTAGCTTTCGGAGGACAAGGATGAAGCCCGAAAGACATCACGGAAATCCCTCAACTACTCCATCATTAACGGCGACCTGTACAAAAAGGCTTTCAGTTATCCCTGGCTTAGGTGCGTGATAGAAGAGGAGGGAGATTACATCCTCAGGGAAATCCATGAGGGCATTTGCGGTGCACATGAGGCAAGCAGAGCTATAGCCAGGAAAGCCCTTCAGACGGGGTATTACTGGCCCAATTTGCTCAAAGACGCTCAGGAAAAAGTGTGAAGATGCCCGCAGTGCCAAGTGCATGGGAGAATCATCCAACAGAGCACAGCGAATCAGCAGCCGATCGGAGTCGCCTGGCCATTTGACCAGTGCGGCCTTGATATCCTGGGACCTTTCCCCTTGGGAAAAAAGCAGATGAAGTTCCTTATAGTCGCGATCGACCATTTCTCCAAATGGATCGAAGCTGAGCCTGTGGCCACCATCACAGTCGAGAGGGTCAAGAGCTTTGTATGGAAAAACATCATCTGCAGGTATGGCTTATCCAATGTTTTTATTGCAGATAATGGTAAACAGTTCGACAGCTCTACCTTCATAGATTTCTGCCAAGGCCTGAAAATCAATTTGAGGTTTACGTCAGTTGCTCATCCCCAAAGCAATGGAATGACCGAGGTCCCCAATCAGACCCTCGTCCAAGGGCTGAAAAAGCGACTGGGTGAGGCCAAAGGGAGTTGGACCGAGGAACTGCAAAGCATTCTCTGGTTGTACAGAACTTCGCCGAGGGCAGGCACCCATCAGACTCCATTCTCTTTGGTCTATGGCACCGAGGTAGTGATCCCAGTAGAGGTCGGACTCCCATCTTACCGATCGGCACTTTATACTGAGCAGGCCAATGCTCTGGAAAGATGACAAGACCTGGACTTAGCGGAAGAAAGGAGGGAAAACGCCTACACTGAAATAGCTGCGTACAAGCAGAGGATAGCCAGATACCACAATGCTAGAGTAAGGTCAAGAACCTTCAACGTCGGCGACCTCATGCTTAGAAAAGCAGAGCTGGGTTCAGGAAATGCCGAGGTCGGCAAGCTTATGCCAAACTGAGAGGGACCCTATGAGGTTTCCAAGGTCCTAGGCCCGGGCACGTACAAACTTCGAACCATCGAAGGTCGAGATATCCCGAGGAGCTGGAATGTGGACGTACTCAAAAAGTACCATTTGTAGTAACATACCCGCATTCACCAGTTAGTAAAAGATTGATCTCTTATTTTGTTTATTGCATGCATAATCTAACCTGCGTGCTAGATTTGATGTCTTGTCCAGGTGCAAAGCGCGGAAGGTACCTTCCCCCCCCCCCCCCCCTTAGAGGGTAAAGTTAATCCATTAGGGCCGATGCTTTTCCCGGTCCAAAGATATGGAAGCGACCTAGTGAAAGTCGCATCATTAATATGCAGAAATGATGAGCTCATCGTGCGCCCGACTACCCATCCGATCTGAATTACAAAAATGGTCGATCGTAGGCGCCCGGATCCAAGAGGTTCCCGATCCGCTGACGCCAAACTGGTCAATAGCAGACCACTTGCTCCCCGTTTAGATCTATCGACGAGTGCGGCAACACTCAACACTACGCGAGGCGGATAGTCACGCAGCGCAGGCCACCATGCAATTTTATGCAATGGCCATGAGTCAACATGCGATACTCACACAGCGACCCCAGGCCACCATGCAATTTTATGCAACGGCCATGGGTCAACATGCGGTACTTACGCAGTGGCCCTAGGCCAATATGCAATTTTATGCAGCGGCCACGGACCAACATGCGAATGAAGACCATGGCGTCGGACTTCGGAATTCCCGATTGCTCACCGATCGCCCGACTCCTTCCAATTCAGGAAGTATCCACAAGCAAAGCACATAGATTGTTTTGTCATATAAATAATAGAAATTACCAAGGCACAACACCTCACAAAGATAAAAGGAAAAAATCAATTTTATTGAATTCAATTTCACTTGTACAGCTTATAATTACAAGAATAAAAGCATGGAAAATTCTAATCTTCTATATGTACAATGCCTTCTTCGATAGGAGCTACAGAATGGCCATTGGCAACCCTCGAGCTCGGCGATTCGGACGCCTGCGGCTGATCGACACCTGAAGATAGTGGAGCCCCATCGGTGGCCTGAGAGGAGCCAAAAGCAACTCGCTGAGTTGCAGCCTCCCCCTCAGAGATAGGTCCCATGGGCAGACAGGACTGGGTGACCTCACCGGGCGGCAAGGATTGGGAAGTCCCAGCAGGTGAAAGCCCCGCTCGGAGACCCGCTTCGTCGTCACTAGCGGTAGGGTCGGGCAAGGCCGTAGGATCCCCCATCCAGCTGAAGTCGGCATCAGGGAAACGCCTCTCGGCTTCACGGATTAAACGTGATAGAACCCCTGCCTACGCCTCCGCTAACTCCTCAAGAAGCTGCTCCCTCTAAGAGGCGAGCTCTGCATCCAGTTCGACCCTCCAGGTGGCTTCCCTCTCCTGCATTGACACTCCCAATGCCTCCTTCTCGTTGCGCAAGCGAATGCACTCGGCCCGAGCTTGATCCAGCTCCCCTCGGAGCCTGGCCCGTTCCAGTTTGAGGCTGACATTCTCGCCACTCAACTCGTGGCACTCGGCATCCAGCGCAGTCACCCGATGCTCCAGCCTCCGACCCTGAGCACCTTCAGCAGCCAAATGGGCATTGTCGCCCTTCAACCGGTCCACCTCGGCCCGACACCCTTCCAACTCCTAAGCGGTTTGAGCGGCTTTCTCAGCAGAAGCCTGTGCTTCCGACCGAAGGGTGGCACACTCCTTTTGAAGTTCAGCCACTTCCATGCGGAGAGTCGAGGCGTCCTTCCGGACGGCCTCATAGCGAGAGTTCACCTCTGTCATGTTCTTCGCCACAACATCAGCTCTTCCCTTCCAAACTCCTGCCATGAGGTGGAGTCGCTGAGTCCTCCGGCACACCTAACAAAAGGAAGGGGAAAAAGATGAGCAGACAAGGAAAAGACCCCGATGGGCCAATTCCAGCAAGTACTGACAATACGACAAAGGAGATCCTACCTCTAGTAGCTGCTGGCTGAGCACACGATATTCCCGGACCAGCTGGTTATCGTCCGCAATCTCTGTGTGGTCGCTCTCCCGAAGCAAACCTCGGAAGATAAAACTTGCCACCTGGCTTGAAGATCAGTCTTTGCCAAAATGTTCCTCCAGGAACCCCCCAATGTGGGAAGGGCGTTTGCCGAACCTTTGATGCGACTCACCTTGATGAGTGCCGGCGCCACCAGCGATAATCAGAGCACCCCCCTCTTGATTTTCTTCCCTTGAGGGGTTTGCAGCAGAGGGGCTGGGATGGTGCGCCTCCCTATCCGATCGGGGCGGGGCCGAAGTAGAAGTATTTCCCGGGGCCATCGCCGACAGGGGTACAGCGTGAATTGGGGCACCTTCGGTAGCCACTGACTTCTGTCTTTTCCTCTCCTGCTTGGCCTTTAAGTCGGCCTCGTGTTTTAGCCCGGCCCGCTCAGCCAACATCTGCTTCAAATCCTTTCCACCGGCCATTTCAACTGCGTACAAACAACAGACAAGATAAGTTGGTACGTTAAAAATCTATCATTTCAGGTGACGGGAGCTACTCTTTGGAAACAATGGGAAGGGAAAAATACACAAGGGACGATGCGCAAACATGAAGTAAGGAATCCGGGGAAAACAAAAAGAGAAAATACTTACTTGCTCTAAGAAGGTCTGAGGGAATCGCGAAGAAGAGCAAGAAGGATTGCTGAGTTGCGAAGAAGTAAGAAGAAATTTTCACAGAGTAGCACTAAGGGCAACGAGAAGTAAAGGGACAAAGTTTCAGAAAAACGCCTATTTATAGGCCTAAGCCCCTTGAGTGCCCCAGTGGCTCCACCGTTAAAACCCCGCCACGTGTTCAAAGACGTTACGGCTACGCGAAGAACCAAGCATCGTCCTCGATACGTGCACAACAATCAATGAAAAATGACTTTGTGAACAGACGCGTCCCTTCAGTTGGCAGCCTTTTCGAGTCCATAATCCTGCTAACGGATGTCCTTGGATCGGGACAGCTTAAGCAGCGTTCCACCCGAACGAGACCTCAAAGGCAACTTCATGCCCGATCGGACCTGTTGAGGGGGGACAAGTGATAACACAGCAAATATCATCTGCTTTCAGGCCCATGGAACCGGCCCAAACATTGGTAAGGCCCCCATGGCAAAGCGAACTGGCACGAGCCCCAAGGAGGACCGATCGGACGACGTGACATCCCGTCCCATCAGCCGCCTGACACAAGGACTCACCTCAACCTCCTGCTCGCTGTCACTTCGCCGGATACCTACTCTGACAACCAAAGATCACTCCCTTAGGCACTCAAGTGCCCATCAACATCTCTTATTTAAACAATATTATGAAAACTATTAAATACATAATTAACATATTAAATATCTAATTAATATATAGTCACCATATAACATGAAAAATACATAATTAAATACCTAATTAACATATAACTACCTAATTAACATATAATATAGTAACCATATAATATAAAAAATACCTAATTAATATGTTCACTATCTTAAAATGTCCAAATATTACAACAAATTAATAACCCAAATATTATAACAATTAATTATGCAAATATTACAATAAATTCGGTTCGGTTCGGGTTGTTCGGTTTCATATTGATTTTCACCCGACCCGACCCGAACTCGAAATTTTACAAATCCTTACACCCGAACCGAACTGAATTATCCAAATAACCCTACCCGAATTTATATTTCGGTTCGGGTTATTCGAGTCGGTTCGGTTTTTGCACGGTCTTCATATTAATAAACTGCACGACATCCCATTCTTTAGGGTTAAGGAAAATAAATTTTGTCAGTTTTGGCTCTGTTATCTTAGAAATGTTAATGTAAGTTTTTCATGATATAAATTTATAATTTTTTTTTCATGAATGTTATTTTACATTTATTGTTTCTCCCTTAAACCCTTCAACTCACTCTATTCACAAATAAATATATAAACCCCCTGTCCCCACTCGAGCGCTATCCTACCCCGCCCCCTGCTCGGACTCGTCCCCTGGCCCGGCCCGAGCCCTATCTTACCCCGCTCGGACCCAGCCCGAGGCCAATCCTACCCCCCCGCCCAGGCCCAGGCCCAGCCCCCCCGAGCCCTATCCTACCTCGCCCCCTGGCCCGGCCCGAGCCCTATCCCCACGCTTGGACCTAGCCCCCTGGCCCGGCCCGAGCCCTATCCCCACGCTTAGACCCGGCCCGAGACCCGAGCCCTATCCTACCCGCTTGTACCTGGCCCCCTGGCCCGGCCTGAACCCTATCCTACCCGCGTGGACCTGGCCCGGCCCGAGCCCTATCCCCACGTTTGGACCTGGCCTGGCCCGAGCCCTATCGCCCCCCCCCCCCCCCCCCCCCCCGCGAACACGGTGCCCTGGCCCGGCCACAGCCCTATCCTACCCCGCCCCCCATTCAGACCCGGCCCGAGGCCTATCCTACCCCCCTGGGTAGTACGCTAGTCCCCTGACCCGGACCCGACTCGAGCCCTATCCTACCCCGCCCCCCGCTCGACCCCGACCCGAGGCCTATCCTACCCCGCCCCCTGCCTCGGGCCTGCCCGGACCCGGCCCGAGCCCTATCCTACCCCGCCCCCCACTCGGACCCAGCCCGAGGCTTATCCTACCCCGCCCCGAGGCCTATCCTACCCCGCCCCTGCCCCGAACCCGGCCCGAGCCCTATCCTACCCCGCCCCCTGCTCCGACCCGGCCCGAGGCCTATCCTACCTCGCCCCTCGCGGGGCCCCGACCCGAGGCCTATCCTACCCTGCCCCCCACTTCGGGCCCGAGCCCTATCCTACCCCGCCCCCCACTCGGACCCAGCCCGAGGCCTATCCTACCCCGCCCCCGCCCTAGCCCTCTCGGACCCGGCCTGAGGCCTATCCTACCCCGCTGTGACGCGCGCCGAACCCAGCAAGGGCCCTTGCTTTGAATCCGCTTTAGGATTCGAGGTATAAAGGTTTGCGTCTTTTGATCATGGGCACCACGAGACATCATCGGTGCGTCCCTCCCAATAGAACATTGGGGAGAACCGCCTAGCCTAATGGCACCTAGAGGCACCTTTTGAGGTATCATGGAGTCGCCACCCAATTCTTTACCTCTTGTCGGTCGAGACCAGAGATCCGATGTTCGGAACTTCCCTCTTATTTATGCTTTGGTTAAGTATAAGTGGGTTTTTAACTTCTTAAAATTATATCTCTTATCTTACACGAGCGATGCATATAATTAAATAGTGCATAGAAAGCACGTAAAGAAAGTAAATAAAAGCGATAAAGGAAAGCAGTAAAAGAAAGCGGTAAACACGCAAGCACGCAATTACAAGAGAAATAGGGGCAGGATACAACCCCCATTGAAGGAATTGAAGCCATAAATGGGACATAATACAATCCCCAAAAATAAATAAACTCGCCCCAAAATTAATTACAAGGGCCCAAAAAGAAATGGACTTGAATTTTAAACACTCACACAAGATCGAAATAAAAAGACATGCATAAATCGGGACATTATTTTAGGAACATTGGTTCCTTCGCACTTGTTCGAAACTTAGGAACGTTGGTTCCTTTGTGTTAATTTAAAGAGGATTCGAAGAGTCGTTTTGTGATTGTTTGATGAAAATGGGGATGAGTGATCCCATTTTTGGAGAAAATTGACTCTTCGTTTTAATTGTGATATTTTTATGGTTGGGCTAAGATAAGGGACATTGGTCCCAATTTTATTAGTGAAAAACTCAATTTAGTTGTAAAAGTATTTTCGTGACTTTTTATCTCACGTGTGCACAAATAAAATAATTACTTACAAATAAACACAACAGAAGGATGGGGAATTAGAGAGATCTCATCGAACCGATGTGTCCATCTACGCATCGCGACCCATCCGGGGAGTCGCGGGGCGCTCACGTAGCCCGACCCAAATTAAACTCATACAAAAATAATATCAAAAATATTAGTAAATATTCCAAGTAAATTAACCAAATAAACGCGAAATATAATAATAATAATAACAATGGTAGCAATGCAATAAAATAAATCAAATTATCAACGGTAAATAACAATGCAACAATAAATAAGATAAATGATAAGTACAACAATCATAATAAAACCATATAGGAATAATAATAATAATATATTAATGCCAAAATGAACATAGTATAAAGTAAATAACATTAATAGTAATATTAATATAACATCAATAGCTATAAAATAAACGTGTGATAATAATAGTAATAATAATGATAATAATAATGAACATAATGATAATGATAATAACAATAACGTTAATGATAATAATAATAATAATAATAATAATAATAATAATAATAATAATAATAATAATAATAATAATAATAGTGAATGAGCATCAAAATCAGATTAAAGCAAATAAATAATACGTTAATAGTGATATTAACACATTAAAATGCAAAAAAGTAAATAATAGACATGATAATAATCGCAAAAATAATATTAACAACAACAAATAATATACAGAAAAAGTAAATGAGAACGGATCCAAAAATGTTTACCCTAAGAATTTTTAGATCGGAAATAGGATGTCTCAATCCGTTTCCCTTGTCGATTTTTGACGATAAATATTTGAAGAAAATGTAGAAATCTGTGTTCTAAACAAAATAGTTTGAGAAAATATTTTTGTGGTATGAACAAGCCAAGAAAATTAATTTTTCTTGCTCAAATCAACCCAAGATCAAGTATTTTGTAGTAGCGAAAACTAAAATTTGAGAATAAGGCTTAAAGATTTTTGAAAAATTTTTAAGAAAACCAGAAAAGCTTCCTGGAAAGTAGCAAAAAATAGAGAGAAAAGCCAAGGGTTTTTTTTTGCCCAAGATCTGCCGTCCTTCAAAATGAGGGGAAAATCCTCATTTAATCTTGCCTTGGCCAAAAAAGGCAAAGGAAAAAAGTAGCTTTTATTTTTAGTCAATCCAAAATAGCATGAAATGGTAAAAGACTGAAGAAAATCAGACTGAAAAAGTAAAAAGAAAGGACAGGCGAAGACTAACAGGTCGCGCGGAGAGGGAAGACCGCGCGCGGCAGGCCGCTGCGGGCGCAGGGGCGCGCGCAGGGGGGCGCGCGGTGCCCCCTGCCTCGCGCGCAGCGGGCGCGCAATTCCCCCTGCCTCGCGCGCAGTGGGTTGCGCGCGGTCCCCCTGCCTGCGCGCTGGGGCAGCCTGCCGCGCAAGCTTCCAGTAGCTATTCCAATCAATTTTTCCCGAATTATTGGACTCGGATCCACCACTTTTTACGATTTTTCGATTCTGGTGATTTTCCCTAGTGGTACCCCTAGGGAAATCCGTAAAAATTCGTCAGATTCCGACGAAGCCAATTCTCAATGCGTTGAAACCGGTAAGCTTCCAGTAGATATTCCAATCAAGTTTTCCCAAATTATTTGACTCGGATCCAAAATTTCACCACTTTTTACGATTTTTCGATTCTGGTGATTTTTCCTAATGGTACCACTAGGGAAATCCGTAAAAATTCGTCAGATTCCGATGAAGCCAATTCTCGATGCGTTGTGACCGGCAAGCTTCCAGTAGCTATTCCAATCAATTTTTCCCTAATTATTGGACTCGGATCCACCACTTTTTACGATTTTTCGATTCTGGTGATTTTTCCTAGTGGTACCCCTTGGGAAATCTTTAAAAATTCGTCAGATTCCGACGAAGCCAATTCTCGATGCGTTTTGACCGGCAAGCTTCCAGTAGCTATTCCAATCAAGTTTTCCCGAATTATTGGACTCGGATCCACCAATTTTTACGATTTTTCGATTCTGGTGATTTTCCTTAGTGGTACCCCTAGGAAAATCCGTAAAAATTCGTCAGATTCCGACGAAGCCAATTCTCTATGCGTTGTGACCGGCAAGCTTCCAGTAGCTATTCCAATCAAGTTTTCCCGAATTATTAGACTCGGATAAAAATTTTCACCACTTTTTACGATTTTTCGATTCTTGTGATTTTTCCTAGTGGTACCCCTAGGAAAATCCGTAAAAATTCGTCAGATTTCGACGAACCCAATTGTCGATGCGTTGTGACCGGCAAGCTTCCAGTAGCTATTCCAATCAAGTTTTCCCGAATTATTTGACTCGGATCCACCACTTTTTACGATTTTTCGATTCTGGTTATTTTCCCTAGTGGTACCCCTAGGAAAATCCGTAAAAATTCGTCAGATTCCGACGAAGCCAATTCTCGATGCGTTGTGACCGGGAAGCTTCCAGTAGCTATTCCAATCAAGTTTTCCCGAATTATTGGACTCGGATAAAAAATTTCACCACTTTTTACGATTTTTCGATTATGGTGAATTTCCATAGTGGTACCCCTAGGGAAATCCGTAAAAATTCGTCAGATTCCGACGAAGCCAATTCTCGATGCGTTCTTACCGGGAAGCTTGCAGTAGCTATGCTAATCAAGTTTTCCCGAATTATTTGACTCGGATCCAAAATTTTATCACTTTTTACGATTTTTCGATTCTGGTGAATTTCCCTAGTGGTACCCCTAGGAAAATTCGTAAAAATTCGTCAGATTCCGATGAAGCCAATTCTCGATGCGTTGTTACCGGCAAGCTTCCAGTAGCTATTCCAATAAAGTTTTCCCGAATTATTGGACTCGGATCCACCAATTTTTACAATTTTGCGATTCTGGTGATTTTTCCTAGTGGCACCCCTAGGAAAATCCGTAAACATTCGTCAGATTCCGACGAAGCCAATTCTCGATGCGTTGTGACCGGTAAGCTTCCAGTAGCTATTCCAATCAAGTTTTCCCGAATTATTTGACTCGGATCCACCACTCTTTACGATTTTTCGTTTCTGGTGGTTTTTCCTAATGCTACCCTTAAGGAAATCCGTAAAAATTTGTCAGATTCCAACGAAGCCAATTCTCGATGCATTGTGACCGGCAAGCTTCCAGTAGCTATTCCAATCAAGTTTTCCCGAATTATTGGACTCGGATCCACCAATTTTTACGATTTTACGATTCTTGTGATTTTCCCTAGTGGTACCCCTAGGGAAATCCGTACAAATTCGTCAGATTCCGACGAAGCCAATTCTCGATGCGTTGTGACCGGCAAGCTTTCAATAGCTATTCCAATCAATTTTTCTAGAATTATTGGACTCAGATCCACTATTTTTTACGATTTTTCAATTCTGGTGATTTTCCCTAGAGGTACCCCTAGGAAAATACGTAAAAATTCGTCAGATTCCGACGAAACCAAATCTCGATGCGTTTTGACCGGGAAGCTTCCAGTAGCTATTCCAATCAAGTTTTCCCGAATTATTAGACTCGGATCAAAAATTTCACCACTTTTTACGATTTTTCGATTATGGTGAATTTCCCTAGTGGTACCCCTAGGGAAATCCATAAAAATTCATCAGATTCCGACGAAGCCAATTCTCGATGCGTTGTGACCGGGAAGATTCCAGTAGCTATTCCAATCAAGTTTTCCCGAATTATTGGACTCGGATCCAAAATTTCACCACTTTTTACGATTTTTCGATTCTGGTGAATTTCCCTAGTGGTACCCCTAGGGAAATCCGTAAAAATTCGTCAGATTCCGACGAAGCCAATTCTCAATGCGTTGTGACCGGAAAGCTTCCAGTAGCTATTCCAATCAAGTTTTCCCGAATTATTGGACTCGGATCCACCACTTTTTACGATTTTGCGATTCTGGTGATTTTTCCGATTGGTACCCCTAGTGAAATCCGTTAAAATTCGTCAGATTTTGACGAAGCCAATTCTCGATGCGTTGTGACCGGCAAGCTTCCAGTAGCTATTCCAATCAAGTTTTCCCGAATTATTGGACTCGAATCCACCACTTTTTATGATTTTGCGATTCTGGTGATTTTTCCTATTGGTACCCCTACGGAAATCCGTAAAAATTCGTCAGATTCTGACGAAACAAATTCCCGATGCGTTGTGACCGGCAACCTTCCAGTAGCTATTCCAATAAAGTTTTCCCGAATTATTGGACTCGGATCCACCACTTTTTACGATTTTTTGATTCTGGTGATTTTCCCTAGTGGTACCCCTAGGAAAATCCGTAAAAATTCGTCAGATTCTGACGAAGCCAATTCTCGATGCGTTGTGTCCGGCAAGCTTCCAGTAGCTATTCCAATCAAGTTTTCCTGAATTATTGGACTCGGATCCACCACTTTTTATGATTTTTCGATTCTGGTGATTTTCCCTAAAAGTACCCCTAGAAAATCCGTAAAAATTCGTCAGATTCCGTCGAACTCACTTCTCGATGCGTTGTGATCGGCAGGCTTCCAGTAGCTATTCCAATCAAGTTTTCCCGAATTATTAAACTCGGATCAAAAATTTCACCACTTTTTACGATTTTGCGATTCTGGTGATTTTCCCTATTAGTACCCTTAGGAAATCCGTAAAAATTCATCAGATTCCTGCGAAGCCAATTCTCGATGCGTTGTGACCGGCAAGCTTCCAGTAGCTATTCAATCAAGTTTTCCCGAATTATTGAACTCGGATCCACCACTTTTTATGATTTTGCGATTCTGGTGATTTTCTCTATTGGTACCCGTAGGAAATCCGTAAAAATTCGTCAGATTTCGACGAAGAAAATTCCTGATGCGTTGTGACCGGCAACCTTCCAATAGCTATTCCAATCAAGTTTTCCCGAATTATTGGACTCGGATCCACCACTTTTTACGATTTTTTGATTCTTGTGATTTTCCCAAGTGGTACCCCTAGGAAAATCAGTAAAATTCGTCAGATTCCGACGAAGCCAATTCTCGATGCGTTATGTCCGGCAAGCTTCCAGTAGCTATTCTAATTAAGTTTTCCCGAATTATTGGACTCGGATCCACCTCTTTTTACGATTTTCGATTCTGGTGATTTTCCCTGATAGTACCCCTAGGAAAATCTGTAAAAATTCGTCAGATTCCGACGAAGCCAATTCTCGATTCGTTGTGACCGGCAAGCTTCCAGTAGCTATTCCAATCAAGTTTCCCGAATTATTAAACTCGGATAAAAAATTCTACCACTTTTTACGATTTTTCGATTCTGGTGATTTTCCCTAGTGGTACCACTAGGAAAATCCGTAAAAATTCATCAGATTTTGACGAAGCAAATTATCGATGCTTTGTAACCGGCAAGCTTCCAGTAGCGATTCCAATTAAGTTTTCTCGAATTATTGGACTCGGATCCGAAATTTCACCACTTTTTACGATTTTTCGATTCTGGTGATTTTCCATAGTGGTACCCCTAGGGAAATCCGTAAAAGTTCGTCAGATTCTGACGAAGCCAATTCTCGATGCGTTGTGACCGACAAGCTTCCAGAGCTATTCCAATCAAGTTTTCCAGAATTATTGGACTCGGATCTAAAATTTCACCACTTTTTACTATTTTTCGAATCTGGTGATTTTCCCTAGTGGTACCCCTAAGGAAATCCGTAAAAATTCATCAGATTTCGACGAAGCCAATTCTCGATGTGTTGTGACCGGCAAGCTTCCAGTAGCTAATCCAATCAAGTTTTCACGAATTATTGGACTCGGATCAAAAATTTCACCACTTTTTACGATTTTTCGATTCTGGTGATTTTCCCTAGTGGTACCCCTAGGGAAATCCGTAAAAATTTGTCAGATTCCGACGAAATCAATTCTCGATGCGTTGTGACCGGCAAGCTTCCAGTAGCTATTCCAATCAAGTTTTCCCGAATTATTGGACTCGGATCCGAAATTTCACCACTTTTTATGATTTTTCGATTCTGGTGAATTTCCCTAGTGGTACCCCTAGGGAAATTCGTAATAATTCGTCAGATTCTGACGAATCCAATTCTCGATGCGTTGTGACTGGCAAGCTTCCAGGAGCTATTCCAATCGAGTTTTCCATAATTATTGGACACGGATCTAAAATTTCACCACTTTTTACGATTTTTCGATTCTGGTGATTTTCCCTAGTGGTACCCATAGGGAAATACGTAAAAATTCGTCAGATTTCGACGAAATCAAATTCTCGATGTGTTGTGACTTGCAAGCTTCCAGTAGCTATTCCAATCAAGTTTTCCCGAATTATTAGACTCGGATCCAAAATCTCACCACTTTTTACGATTTTTTGATTCTGGTGATTTTCCCTAGTGGTACCCCTAAGGAAATCCTTAAAAATTTGTCAGATTTTGAAGAAGCCAATTCTCGATGCGTTGTGACTGGCAAGCTTCCAGTAGCTATTCCAATCAAGTTTTCCCGAATTATTGGACTCGGATCCACATCTTTTTACGATTTTTCGATTTTGGTGATTTTCCCTAGTCGTACCCCTAGGAAAATTCGTAAAATTCGTCACATTTCGATGAAGCCAATTCTCAATACATTGTGACCGGCAAGCTTTCAGTAGCTATTCCAATCAATTTTTCCAAAATTATTGGACTCGGATCCAAAATTTCACCATTTTTTACGATTTTTTGATTCTGGTGATTTTCCCAAGTGGTACCCCTAGGAAAATCCGTAAAAATTCGTCAGATTCCGACGAAGCCAATTCTCGATGCGTTGTGACCGGAAAACTTCCAGTAGCTATTCCAATCAAGTTTACCCGAATTATTGGACACGGATCAAAAATTTAACCACTTTTTACGATTTTTCGATTTTTGTGATTTTCCCTAGTGGTACCACTAGGAAAAATCACCAAAATCGAGAAATCGTAAAAAGTGGTGAAATTTTTGATCCGAGTCCAATAATTAAGGAAAACTCGATTGGAATAGCTACTGGAAGCTTGCCGGTCACAACGCATCGAGAATTGGTTTCGTCGAAATTTTTACGGATTTCCCTATGGGGTACTACTAGGGAAAATAACCAAAATCGAGAAATCGTAAAAAGTGGTGAAATTTTGTATCCGAGTCCAATAATTAAGGAAAACTCAATTGGAATAGCTACTGGAAGCTTGCCGGTCACAACGCATCGAGAATTGGTTTCGTCGGAATTTTTACGAATTTCCCTAGGGGTACCACTAGGAAAAATCACCAAAATCGAGAAATCGTAAAAAGTGGTGAAATTTTGGATCCGAGTCCAATAATTAAGAAAAACTCGATTGTAATAGCTACTGAAAGCTTGCCGGTCACAACGCATCGAGAATTGGTTTCGTCGAAATTTTTACGGATTTCCCTATGGGTACCACTAGGGAAAATCACAAAAATCGAGAAATCGTAAAATTGGTGAAATTTTTGATCCGAGTCCAATAATTAAGGAAAACTCGATTGGAATAGCTACTGGAAGCTTGCCGGTCACAACGCATCGAGAATTGGCTTCGTCGGAATTTTTACGGATTTCCCTAGGGGTACCACTTGGGAAAATAACCAAAATCGAGAATCATAAAAAGTGGTGAAATTTTTTATCCGAGTCAAATAATTCAGGAAAACTTGATTGGAATAGCTACTGGAAGCTTTCGGTCACAACGCATCGAGAATTGGCTTCGTCGAAATCCGACGAATTTTTTCGGATTTCCCTAGGGGTACCACTAGTCAAAATCACAAAAATCGAGAAATCGTAAAAAGTGGTGAAATTTTGTATCCGAGTCTAATAATTAAGGAAAACACAATTGGAATAGCTACTGGAAGCATGCAATTCACAATGCATCGAGAATTGGCTTCGTCGGAATTTTTACGGATTTTCCTAGGGGTACCACTAGGGAAAATCACCAAAATCGAGAAATCATAAAAAGTGGTGAAATTTCGGATCCGAGTCCAATATTTAAGGAAAACTCGATTGGAATTGCTACTGGAAACTTACCGGTCACAACGCATCGAGAATTGGTTTCGTCGGAATTTTTACGGATTTCCCTATGGGTACCACTAGGGAAAATCACCAAAATCGAGAAATCGTAAAAAGTGGTGAAATTTTGGATCCGAGTCAAATAATTCAGGAAAACCCAATTGGAATAGCTACTGGAAGCTTGCCGGTCACAACGCATCGAGAATTGGCTTCTTCGGAATCCGACGAATTTTTACGGATTTCCCTAGGGGTACCACTAGAGAAAATCACCAAAATCGAGAAATCATAAAAAGTGGTGAAATATTTGATCCGAGTCCAATAATTAAGGAAAACTCGATTGGAATAACTACTGGAAGCTTGCCGGTCACAACGCATCGAGAATTGGCTTCGTCGGAATTTTTACGGATTTCCCTAGGGGTACCACTAGGAAAAATCACCAAAATCAAGAAATGGTAAAAAGTGGTGAAATTTGGATCCGAGTCAAATAATTAAGGAAAACACGATTGGAATAGCTACTGGAAGATTACCGGTCACAACGCATCGAGAATTGGGTTCGTCGGAATTTTTACGATTTCCCTATGGGTACCACTAGGGAAAATCACAAAAATCGAGAAATCGTAAAAGTGGTGAATTTGGATCCGAGTCCAATAATTAAGGAAAACTCAATTGGAATAGCTACTAGAAGCTTGCCGGTCACAACACATCGAGAATTCGCTACGTCGGAATTTTTACGGATTTCCCTAGGGGTACCACTAGGAAAAATCACAAAAATCGAGATATTGTAAAAAGTGGTGAAATTTGGATCCGAGTCCAATAATTCAGGAAAACTCAATCGGAATAGCTACTGAAGCTTGCCGGTCACAACGCATCGAGAATTGGCTTCGTCGAAATTTTTACGGATTTCCCTAGGGGTACCACAAGGGAAATCACCAAAATCGAGAAATCGTAAAAAGTGGTTAAATTTTTGATCCGAGTCAAATAATTCAGGAAAACTCGATTGGAATAGCTACTGGCAGCTTGCCGGTCACAACGCATCGAGAATTGGTTTCGTCGGAATTTTTACGGATTTTCCTAGGGGTACCACTAGGAAAATCACCAAAATTGAGAAATCGTAAAAAGTGGTGAAATTTTTTATCCGAGTCCAATAATTAGGAAAACCCGATTGGAATAGCTACTGCAAGCTTGCCGGTCGCAACGCATCGAGAATTGGCTTCATCGAAATCCGACGAATTTTTACGGATTTCCCTAAGGGTACCACTAGGGAAAATCATCAAAATCGAGAAATTGTAAATAGTGGTGAAATTTTAGATTCGAGTACAATAATTCAGAAAAACTTAATTGGAATACCTACTGGAAGCTTGCCGGTCACAACACATCGAGAATTGGTTTCGTCGGAATCCGACGAATTTTACGGATTTCCCTAAGGGTACCACTAGGGAAAATCACAAAAATCTAAAATCGTAAAAAGTGGTGAAATTTTTGATCGAGTCCAATAATAAAGAAAACTTGATTGGAATAGCTACTGGAAGCTTGCCGGTCACAACTCATCGAGAATTGATTTCGTCGAATTTTTACGGATTTCCCTAGGGGTACCACTAGGGAAAATCACCAAAATCGAGAAATCATAAAAAGTGGTGAAATTTTCATCCGAGTCCAATAATTAAGGAAAACTCAATTGGAATAGATACTGGAAGCTTGCCAGTCACAACACATCGAGAATTGGATTCGTCGGAAGCTTTACGGATTTCCCTAGGGGTACCACTAGGGAAAATCACCAAAATCAAGAAATCGTAAAAAGTGGTGAAATTTTGATCCGAGTCCAATAATTAATGAAAACTCGATTGTAATAGCTACTGGAAGCTTACCGGTAACAACGCATCGAGAATTGGCTTCGTCAGAATTTTTACGGATTTCCCTACGGGTACCACTAGGGAAAATCAAAAAATCGAAAAATCGTAAAAAGTGGTGAAATTTTGAATCCTAGTCCAATAATTAAGGAAAACTCAATTGGAATAGCTACTGTAAGCTTGACGGTCACAACTCATCGAGAATTGGCTTCGTCGGAATTTTTACGGATTTCCCTAGGGGTACCACTAGGGAAAATCACAAAAATCGAGAAATCGTAAAAAGTTGTAAAATTTTGAATCCGAGTCCAATAATTCAGGAAAACTCGATTGGAATAGCTACTGGAAGCTTGCCGGTCACAACGCATCGAGATTTGGCTTCGTCGGAATTTTTACGGATTTCCCTAGGGGTACCACTAGGGAAAATCACCAAATCGAGAAATCATAAAAAGTGGTGAAATTTTGGATCAGAGTCAAATAATTCAGGAAAACTCGATTGGAATAGCTACTGGAAGCTTGCCGGTCACAACGCATCGAGAATTGGCTTCGTCGAAATCCGACGAATTTTTACGGATTTCCCTAAGGGTACCACTAGGAAAAATCACCAAAATCGAGAAATCGTAAAAAGTGGTGAAATTTTTGATCCGAGTCCAATAATTAAGGAAAACTCGATTGGAATAGCTACTGGAAGCTTGCCGGTCACAACGCATCGAGAATTGGGTTCGACGGAATTTTTACGGATTTCCCTAGGGGTACCACTTGGCAAAATCACCAAAATCGAAAAATCGTAAAAAGTGGTGAAATTTTGTATCCGAATCCAATAATTAAGGAAAACTGAATTGGAATAGCTACTGGAAGCTTGCCAGTCACAACGCATCGAGAATTCGCTTCATCGGAATTTTTACGGATTTCCCTAGGGGTACCGCTAGGGAAAATCACTAAAATCGAGAAATCGTAAAAAGTGGTGAAATTTTTGATCCGAGTCCAATAATTAATCAAAACTCGATTGGAATAGCTACTAAAAGTTTGCCGGTCACAACGCATCGAGAATTTATTTCGTCAAAATTTTTACGGATTTCCCTATGGGTACCACTAGGGAAAATCACAAAAATCGAAAAATCGTAAAAGTGGTGAAATTTTTGATCCGAGTCCAATAATTAAGAAAAACTCAATTGGAATAGCTACTGGAAGCATGCCGGTCACAACGCATCGAGAATTGGCTTCGTCAGAATCCGACGAATTTTTACGGATTTCCCTAGGGGTACCACTAGGAAAAATCACAAAATCGAGAAATCGTAAAAAGTGGTGAAATTTTGGATCCGAGTCCAATAATTTAGGAAAACTCGATTGGAATAGCTACTGGAAGCTTGCCGGTCACAACGCATCAAGAATTGGCTTCATCAGAATTTTTACGGATTTTCCTAAGGGTAACACTAGGGAAAATCACCAAAATCGAGAAATCGTAAAAAGAGGTGAAATTTTGGATCCGAGTCCAATAATTCAGGAAAACTCTATTGGAATAGCTACTGGAAGCTTGCCGGTCACAACGCATAGAGAATTGGCTTCGTCAGAATCCGACAAATTTTTACGGATTTCCCTAGGGGTACCACTAGGGAAAATCACCAAAATCGAGAAATCATAAAAAGTGTTGAAATTTTGGATTCGAGTCTAATAATTCAGGAAAACTCGATTGGAATAGCTACTGGAAGCTTCGGTCACAACGCATCGAGAATTGGCTTCGTCGGAATTTTTACGGATTTCCCTAGGGGTACCACTAGGGAAAATCACCAAAATCGAGAAATCGTAAAAAGTGGTGAAATTTTGTATCCTAGTCCAATAATTAAGGAAAACTCAATTGGAATAGCTACTGGAAGCTTGCCGGTCACAACGCATCGAGAATTGGCTTCGTCGGAATTTTTACGGATTTCCCTAGGGGTACCAATAGGGAAAATCACCAAAATCGAGAAATCGTAAAAAGTGGTAAAATTTTGGATCTGAGTCCAATAATTAAGCAAAACTCGATTGTAATAGCTACTGAAAGATTGCCGGTCACAACGCATCGAGAATTGGTTTCGTCGAAATTTTTACGGATTTCCCTATGGGTACTACTAGGGAAAATCACAAAAAATCGAGAAATCGTAAAAAGTTTTGAAATTTTGGATCCGAGTCAAATAATTCAGGAAAACTCGATTGGATTAGCTACTGGAAGCTTGCCGATCACAACGCATCGAGAATTGGTTTCGTCGAAATCCGACGAATTTTTACGGATTTCCCTAGGAGTACCACTAGGGAAAATCACCAAATCGAGAAATCGTAAAAATTGGTAAAATTTTTGATCCGAGTCCAATAATACAGGAAAACTCGATTGGAAGAGCTACTGAAAGCTTGCCGGTCACAACGCATCGAGAATTGGTTTCGTCGGAATCCGACGATTTTTTACGAATTTCCCTAGGGGTACCAATAGGAAAAATCACCAAAATCGAGAAATCGTAAAAAGTGGTGAAATTTTTCATCCGAGTCAAATAATTCAGGGAAACTAGATTCAAATAGCTACTGGAAGTTTTTCGGTCACAATGCATCGAGAATTGGCTTCGTCGGAATTTTTACGGATTTCTCTAGAAGTACCACTAGGGAAAATCAACAAAATCGAGAAATCGTAAAAAGTGGTAAAATTATGGATCCAAGTCCAATAATTAAGGAAAACTCAAGTGGAATAGCGACTGGAAGCTTGCCGATCACAACGTATCGAGAATTGGTTTCGTCGGAATTTTTACGGATTTCCCTAGGGGTACCACTAGGGAAAATCACAAAAATCGAGAAATCGTAAAAACTTGTGAAATTTTGGATCCGAGTCCAATAATTCAGGAAAACTCGATTGAAATAGCTACTAGAAGCTTTCCGGTCACAACGCATCAAGAATTGGCTTCGTCGGAATTTTTACGGATTTCCCTAGGGGTACCAATAGGGAAAATCACCAAAATCGAGAAATCGTAAAAAGTGGTAAAATTTTTAATACTAGTCCAATAATTCAGGAAAACTCGATTGAAATAGCTACTGGATACTTGCCGGTCACAACAGATCGAGAATTGGTTTCGTCGGAATCCGACGAATTTTAACGGATTTCCCTAGGGGTACCTGTAGGGAAAATCACCAAAATCGAGAAATCGTAAAAAGTGGTGAAATTTTTGATACGAGTCCAATAATTAAGGAAAACTCGATTGGAATAGCTACTGGAAGCTTGCCGGTCACATCGCATCGAGAATTGGCTTCGTCAAAATTTTTACGGATTTCCCTAGGGGTACCACTATGAAAAATCACCAAAATCGAGAAATCATAAAAAGTGGTGAAGTTTTTTATCCGAGTCCAATAATTAAGAAAAACTTGATTTGAATAGCTACTGGAAGCTTGTCGGTCACAACGCATCGAGAATTGGCTTCGTCGGTATTTTTACAGATTTCCTTTGTGTACCACTAGGGAAAATCACCAAAATCGAGAAATCGTAAAAAGTGGTGAAATTTTGGATCTGAGTCCAATAATTCAGGAAAACTCGATTGGAATATCTACTGAAAGCATGCCGGTCACAACACATCGAGAATTGGTTTCGTCGGAATCCGACGAATTTTTACGGATTTCCCTAGGGGTACCACTAGGGAAAATCACCAAAATCGAGAAATCGTAAAAAGTGGTGAAATTTTGGATCCGAGTCCAATAATTCAGGAAATCTGGATTGGAATAGCTACTGGAAGTTTGTTGGTTACAACGCATTGAGAATTTGCTTCGTCGGAATTTTTACGGATTTTCCTAGGGGTACCACTAGGAAAAATCACCAAAATCGAGAAATAGTAAAAAGTGGTGAAATTTTGGATCTGAGCCCAATAATTCAGGAAAACTCAATTGGAATAGCTACTGGAAGCTTGCCGGTCACAACACATGGAGAATTGTTTCGTCAGAATTTTTACGGATTTCCCTAGGGGTACCACTATGGAAAATCACCAAAATCGAGAAATCATAAAAAGTGGTAAAATTTTGTACCCGAGTCCAATAATTCAGGAAAACTTGATTTGAATAGCTACTGGATGCTTGCCGGTCACAACGCATCGAGAAATGGTTTCGTCGGAATCCGATGAATTTTTACTGATTTTCCTAGTGGTACCACTGGGAAAAATCACCAAAATCGAGAAATCATAAAAAGTGGTGAAATTTTTTATCCTAGTCCAATAATTCAGGAAAACTAGATTGGAATAGCTACTGGAAGCTTGCCGGTTAACACATCGAGAATTGGTTTCGTCGGAATTTTTACGGATTTTTCTAGGGGTACGTACCACTAGGGAAAATCACCAAAATCGAGAAATCATAAAAAGTGGTGAAATTTTGGATCCGAGTCCAATAATTCAGGAAAACTCGATTGGAATAGCTACTGGAAGCTTACCGGTCACAACGCATCAAGAATTGGCTTCGTCGGAATCCGACGAATTTTTACGGATTTCACTAGGGGTACCGCTAGGGAAAATCACCAAAATCGAGAAATAATAAAAAGTGTTGAAATTTTGGATCCGTGTCCAATAATTCAAGAAAACTCGATTGGAATAGCTACTGGAAGCTTGCAGGTCACAACACATCGAGAATTGGTTTCGTCGGAATCCGACGAATTTTTACGGATTTCCCTATGGGTACCCCTAGGGAAAATCACCAAAATCGAGAAATCATAAAAAGTGGTGAAATTTTCGATCCGAGTCCAATAATTAAGGAAAACTCGATATGAATAGCTACTGGAAGCTTGCCGGTCAAAACGCATCGAGCATTGGTTTCGTCGGAATCCGACGAATTTTTACGAATTTCCCTAGGGATACCACTAGAAAAAATAACCAAAATCGAGAAATCGTAAAAAGTGGTGAGATTTTTGATCCGAGTCCAATAATTCAGGAAAACTCGATGAATTTTTACGGATTTCCCTAGGGGTACCACTAGGGAAAATCACCAAAATCGAGAAATCGTAAAAAGTGGTGAAATTTTTTATTCCAGTCAAATAATTAAGGAAAACTCAATTGGAAAAGCTACTGGAAGCTTTCCGGTCATAATGCATCGAGAATTGGCTTCGTCGGAATCCGACGAAATTTTACGGATTTCCCTAGGGGTACCACTAAGGAAAATTACAAAAATCGAGAAATCATAAAAAGTGGTGAAATTCTGGATCAGAGTCCAATAATTCATGAAAACTCAATTGGAATAGCTATTGAAAGCTTGCCGGTCACAACGTATTGAGAATTGGCTTCCTCGGAATCCGACAAAATTTTACGGATTTCCCTAGGGTTACCACTATGTAAAATCACAAAAATCGAGAAATCGTAAAAAGTGGTGAAATTTTGGATCCGAGTCCAATAATTCAGAAAAAAAACTCGATTTGAATAGCTACTGGAAGCTTGTCGGTCACAACGCATCGAGAATTGGTTTCGTCAAAATTTTTACGGATTTCTCTAGGGGTACCAGAAGGGAAAATCACCAAAATCGAGAAATCGTAAAAAGTGGTGAAATTTTGGATCCGAGTTCAATAATTCAGTAAAACTTCATTGGAATAGCTACTGGAATCTTGCCGGTCACAACGCATCGAGAATTGGCTTCGTCGAAGTCCGACGAATTTTTACGGATTTCCCTAGGGGTATCACTAGGGAAAATCATCAAAATCGAGAAATCGTAAAAAGTGGTAAAATTTTGTATCCGAGTCCAATAATACAGGAAAACTCGATTGGAATAGCTACTGGAAGCTTGCCGGTCACAACGCATCGAGAATTTGCTTCGTCGGAATTTTAACGGATTTCCCTAGGGGTACTACGAAAAATCACCAAAATCGAGAAATCGTAAAAAGTGGTGAAATTTTGGATCCGAGTCCAATAATTCAGGAAAACTTGATTGGAATAGCTACTGGAAGCTTGCCGGTCAGAACGCATCGAGAATTGGCTTCGTCAAAATTTTTACGTATTTCGCTAGGGGTACTAGGGAAAATCACCAAAATCGAGAAATCGTAAAAAGTGTTGAAATTTTGGATCCGAGTCCAATAATTAAGGAAAACTTGATTGGAATAGCTACTGGAAGCTTGCCGGTCAGAACGCATCGAGAATTGGCTTCGTCAAAATTTTTACGGATTTTCCTAATGGTACCACTAGGATAAATCACCAAAATCGAGAAATCGTAAAAAGTGGTGAAATTTTGGATCCGAGTCGAATAATTCAGGAAAACTCGATTGGAATAGCTACTGGAAGCTTGCCGGTCACAACGCATCGAGAATTGGCTTCGTCGGAATTCGACGAATTTTTACGGATTTCCCTAGGGGAACCTCTAGGGAAAATCACCAAAATCGAGAAATCGTAAAAAGCGGTGAAATTTTGGATCCGAGTCCAATAATTAAGGAAAACTAGATATGAATAGCTTCTGGTAGCTTGCCGGTCACAATGCATCGAGAATTGGTTTCGTCGGAATCCGACGAATTTTTACGGATTTCCGTAGGGGTACCACTAGGAAAATAACAAAAATCGAGAAATCGTAAAAAGTGGTGAAATATTGGATCCGAGTCCAATAATTAAGGAAAACTCGATTGGAATAGCTACTGGAAGCTTGTCGGTCACAACGCATCGAGAATTGGCTTCGTAGAAATTTTTACGGATTCTCTTAATGGTACCACTAGGGAAAATCACCAAAATCGAGAAATCGTAAAAAGTGGTGAAATTTTGGATCCGAGTCCAATAATTCAGGGAAACTCGATTGGAATAGCTACTGGAAGCTTGCCGGTTACAACGCATCGAGAATTGGCTTCGTCGGAATCTGACGAATTTTTACGGATTTCCCTAGGGGAACCACTAGGGAAAATCACTAAAATCGAGAAATCGTAAAAAGTGGTAAAATTTTGGATCCGAGTCCAATAATTAAGGAAAACTAGATATGAATAGCTTCTGGTAGCTTGCCGGTCACAACGCATCGAGAATTGATTTCGTTGCAATCCGACGAATTTTACGGATTTCCGTAGGGGTACCACTAGGGAAAATAACCAAAATCGAGAAAATCGTAAAAAGTGGTGAAGTATTGAATCCGAGTCCAATAATTAAGGAAAACTCGATTGGAATAGCTACTGAAAGCTTGCCGGTCACAACGCATCGAGAATTGGTTTCGTAGGAATTTTTTACCGATTTTTCCTAATGGTACCACTAGGGAAAATCACCAAAATCGAGAAATCGTAAAAAGTGGTGAAATTTTGGATCCGAGTCCAATAATTCAGGAAAACTTGATTGGAATAGCTACTGGAAGCTTGCCGGTCACAACGCATCGAGAATTGATTTTGTCGGAATTTTTTACGGATTTTTCTAGGGGTACCACTATGAAAAATTACCAAAATCGAGAAATCGTAAAAAAGTGGTGAAATTTTGGATCCGAGTCCAATAATTAAGGAAAACTCGATTGGAATAGCTACTGGAAGCTTGCAGGACACAACACATCCAGAATTGGATTCGTCGGAATTTTTTACGTATTTCCTTAGGGATACGACTAGGGAAAATCACCAAAATCGAGAAATCGTAAAAAGTGGTGAAATTTTAGATCCGAGTCCAATAATTCAGGAAAAATCGATTGGAATAGCTATTGGAAGCTTGCCGGTCAAAAAACGCATCGAGAATTTGCTTCGTCGAAATCCGACGAATTTTTACGGATTTCCCAAGGGGTTACCACTAGGAAAAAATCACCAAAATCGAGAAATCGTAAATAGTGGTGAAATTTTGGATCCGAGTCAAATAATGAAGGAAAACTCGATTGGAATTGCTAATGGAAGCTTGCCGGTCAAAAACGCATCGAGAATTTGCTTCGTCGAAAATTTTACGGATTTCCCTAGGGATACCACTAGGAAAAATAACCCAAAATCGAGAAAATCGTAAAAAGTAGTGAAATTTTTGATCCGAGTCCAATAATTTAGGAAAACTCGATTGGAATAACTACTAGAAGCTTGCCGTGCACAACGCATCGAGAATTGGTTTCATCGAAATCCGACGAATTTTTTACGGATTTCCCTCGGGGTACCACTAGGAAAAATCACCAAAATTGAGAAAATCGTAAAAAAGTGGTGAAATTTTAGATCCGAGTCCAATAAATTGAGGAAAAACTCGATTGGAATAGCTACTGGAAGCTTGCTGGTCACAACGCATCGAGAATTTAACTTCATTGGAATCCGACGAATTTTTACGGATTCCCTAGGGGTACCACCAGGAAAAATTACCAAAATCGAGAAATCGTAAAAAGTGGTAAAATTTTGGATCCGAGTCCAATAATTATGGAAAACTCGATTGGAATAGCTACTGGAAGCTTGCCGGTTACAACGCATCGAGAATTGGCTTCGTCGGTATTTTTTCGGATTTCCCAAGGGATACCCCTAGGAAAAATCACCAAAATCGAAAATCGTAAAAAAATGGTGAAATTTTGGATCCGAGTCCAATAATTTAGGAAAACTCGATTGAAAATAGCTACTGGAAGCTTGCCGGTCGCAACGCATCGAAATTTGGCTTCGTCGGTATTTTTACGGATTTCCCTAGGGGAATACGACTAGGGAAAATCACCAAAATCGAGAAATCGTAAAAAGTGGTGAAAATTTGGATCCGAGTCCAATAATTCAGGAAACCTCGATTGGAATAGCTACTAGAAACTTGCCGGTCACATCGCATCGAGAATTGGCTTCGTCGGAATCCGATAAATTTTTACGGATTTCCCTAGGGGGTACCACTAGGGAAAGTCAATAAAATAGAGAAATCGTAAAAAGTCGTGAAATTTTATCTCCGAGTCCAATAATTTAGGAAAACTCGATTAGAATAGCTACTGGAAGCTTGCCGGTCACAACGCATCGAGAATTGGCGCGTCGGAATCCGACGAATTTTTACGGATTTCCCTAGGGGTACCATTAGGGAAAATCACCAAAAATCGAGAAACCGTAAAAAAGTGTTGAAATTTTATAGTCGAGTCCAATAATTCAGGAAAACTCGATTGGAACAGCTACTGGAAACTTGCCGGTCACAACGCATCGAGAATAGGCTTCGTCGGAATCCGACGAATTTTTATACGGATTTCCCTAGGGGTACCACTAGGGAAAATCACCAAAATCGAGAAATCGTAAAAAGTGGTGAAATTTTTGATCCAAGTCCAATAATTCAGGAAAACTCGACTGGAAAAGCTACTGGAAGCTTGCCCGTCACAACGCATCGAGAATTTGTTTCGTCCGAATCCGACAAATTTTTACCGATTTCCCTAGGGGTACCACTAGGGAAAATCACAAAAATCGAGAAATCGTAAAAGTGGAGAAATTTTTGATCCGAGTCCAATAATTATGGAAAACTCAATTGGAATAGCTACTGAAACCTTGCCGGTTACAACGCATCGAGAATTGGCTTCGTCGGAATTTTTTGGGATTTCCCAAGGGATACCACTAGGAAAAATCACCAAAAACAAGAAATCGTAAAAAATGGTGAAATTTTTTATCCGAGTCCAATAATTACGGAAAACTCAATTGAAATAGCTACTGGAAGCTTGCCGGTCACAACGCATCGAGAATTGGCTTTGTCGGAATTTTTACGGATTTCCCTAGGGGTACGATTAGGGAAAATCACCAAAATCGAGAAATCGTAAAAAGTGGTGAAATTTTGGATCCGAGTCCAGTAATTCAGGAAAAATCGATTGGAATAGCTACTGGAAACTTGCCGGTCACAACGCATCGAGAATAGGTTTCGTCGGAATCCGACGAATTTTTACGGATTTCACTAGGGGTACCACTAGGAAAAATTACCAAAATCGAGAAATCGTAAAAAGTTGTGAAATTTTGGATCCGAGTCCAATAATTCAGGAAAACTCGATTGGAATAGCTACTGGAAACGTGCCGGTCACAACGCATCGAGAATTGGCATCGTCAGTATCCGACGAATTTTTACCGATTTCCCCAGGGGCACCACTAGGAAATATCACAAAAAATCGAGAAAATCGTAAAAAAGTGGCAAAATTTTTTTATCCGAGTCCAATTAATTAAGGAAAATTCGATTGGAATAGCTACTGGAAGCTTGCCGGTCACAACGCATCGAGAATTGGCTTCGTCGGAATTTTTACGGATTTTCCTAAGGATACCACTAGGGAAAAATCACCAAAATCGAGAAATTGTAAAAAAGTGGTGAAATTTTGAATCCGAGTCCAATAATTCAGGAAAATGCGATTGGAATAGCTACTGGAAGCTTGCCGGTCACAAAGGATCGAGAATTGGCTACGTCAAAATTTTTACGTATTTCCCTTGGGGTACCACTAGGGAAAAATCACCAAAATCGAGAAATCGTAAAAATTGGTAAAATTTTGGATCCGAGCACAAT